>OW203999.1:14035589-15285589 GCA_934047225.1 Ypsolopha sequella | reverse complement strand
TAGTACAAGTGTTTGTGTTCAAAATCGAGATGCTTTTTATGTTTCATCAAGTGGCGACAATCGCAAGTATAAATATTGTTTTGTTTTATTACAATAGTGATTTTTATTCAATATGGTTCGTTATTGTGGTATATATGAATGCCTAGAAAACGGAGCAACCAATAAAGAACGGAGATTTTTCAAATTTCCTTCCTTCCGGTGAACTAAGCCATTTTCTTTTGTGTACGTAAAAAACACCTTTGACTCCTCTGAAAGGATTTGTGTCGTGACGTGACCAGTCTGGGGAACCAGAACTAGGACCTAGGGATTAACCACGCTAAAATTTAGGAAGAGAATCATATATGTTGCTGACTATAAATTTTGTCCCTCTCTATCGACGACGCTCACACTCTTGCTGCCAGCCCTAGACTAGCTCACGCACACACACAAGCGTGTGCGGACAAGCCAGATGCGCGCGCGAGAGTGTAGGTGACTATGAAGTGACTATGAACTTGAGCCGTGACTATGAAGTGTCGGGGGTGTGACCTAGTACTGTTCACTTGTAACAAGTAAATGACATGTTATAATTTTCTTATCTCTCTTACATCCAAAGACATCGTATGAAGTACAAGCTTGCTAATGTTATTTATTTTAAGTAGGTACCTTGTTGAAGACTTCAATAATAAAATCGTTAAATGTTAATAATAAATCTATGCACAGCACAATTCCTTCTTGCACTAGGCGTACTGACGAAAAGTTTAAAAAGGGAACGTATTTTTTTTGCAACGCGGAGCAACAAATTTGAAGTTCGAACGATAACTTTCAACATTTTTAAAATCGATAAAAGAATTCGTTCGAATTTCAAATTTTGTTTTGTTTTGCTTTCATTCCGTGCTGTCATTGTGTAATAATCGCGTATCAATATTACTTTACAAGTGAACAGTACTAGGTATTGTTAATAAAGAACTTGTAATAAATATTTAATTTCATGGGTATCTGTACAACAGATGAGTGTAAGACTAAATGTTTATTAAACAAATTTTATCTTGAACAATAATCCTACCGATTCGTATAATAAAATAGCGAGGGTTTATTTTTTTTTATTTTTAGTTGGTTCAGTTCTTGGGTGAGACAAGCAAATTTTAGAAGATCTTTGAATGCATTTTTGTTTCTTTTAAAAAATAAAGGAATGTTTTCTTTCAGTAAAATGAGCTAACTAAAATATTCAAGGTAGTTACCCTCCAGGGCCCTTAAATTTTTTCCATCCTGTATAATGTCAGAAAAGTGACATTGTTTGTTTTTCCAAAAAAACTCTTCAATTGGCATACGTACGGTTTTCGAAACCTTCTCCCAAGTCTTCTTTAGCCGATAAACTGAGGTGTTAGACAAGGCCGCGCAGACTTGCAAAACTCCGTTGAAATTGTGCAGACATCTGGCTATGTCTGCTACAGCGGCCCATTTCTCTATTGCTGCTACACGACCTGGAATTATTTAATTATTAGATCCACAATACTCTGTAAGGTATCACAACATTAGTTCAGATATTGACGTTACAACTACTATGAAACACAAAATTAAAAATATACTTGCGGAAAGTAGTTAAGAGCGCACCGAGCTTTTTACACATACAAACACGTTTTTATAACCCTTGTTTGAAGTAGTAAACAATTAAATTAAAATCTAGGGAAATACATATATTGGTATTATTGGGGATATATACTAGACTGTATACACGATGGAAACGCGATTTGATAAAGTTGGCTCGATAGAATAAATTCGCAAAGTTACCTCTTGTCGAGTAATTTTTTCCTCTATTTTCCTCCTTTTTTATATAAATAAGTAATTTGACATTATGATTCATTTTACTAAAATAAAGTTCATAGACGACTGGAGCGTTTATACACGATCGTTTTTTATTAAAGAACAATATTATGAAAATTACAACGAAAAATATTGAAAAAGTGCAAAAGTTTGGTTATTTTCTTTACTCTTTACACGTAAAGAAAAAGACAGAGACAAAGGCAAACGCTCGGTGCGCCCTTAAGTATCATGCATGACATGGGAACGGAAATTGTGATAGAAGTTAAAAATTTCTGATTCTACCTATGTTACTAACCTACGTTTTATGATTCTAGGTTTTGGTTTAGAAATAATATATACAACGTGACATTTATTTGTACAGCCAAATTAATAGTGGAGGCTTGGTAAGTGATCAGTATGACGGATAAGTAACACTGCGATATTTGAAAAAGAAAACTTTGTCTTTCCATAGTATCGACTCGGGGCTGAAACTTCCCACAAAGGGTCATCGAACCTTGGTACCGACTGCTTACCGAGTCTTCAGTATGAATTTGGCTGCATAAATAAATGCCACCATATTTTTTAGGTTTGAAAAACGAAATCGTGCCCATAATTCACATAAAACGCATTCCTTCACAAATGCAAGAAACTATGTAAAATATACCAGCTAAAGTTTGCTTCTTTAGGATTTCAGTGATGACGAGGTTTGAGATGTGGTTGAAGTGGGCTGTCATCATTAAAATATGAGGCGCCCGCTCCGCTTTATCCGCCTTCGTCCAAGCTTGACCTAGGAACTCCCTAAAATAACAATAATAAAATGAACTAAATCGGCAAGAACAAGCGTAAATAAGTATACAACGTGTAACAGAAAGGTGTAACCATATTTGAAGGGCTTATTCAGTCAATAGTATAGAACAACTTCTACTATGGAGCTAACACTGACATCTCAAAAAAAAATCTGCCCTTCCATACATTTCGGCCGAGCGACATTGCATTTTTCTATGAAACAGTAAAAAAAACTTTTCGAGATACAGGTTTTGTTCCATAGTAAAAGTTGTTCTATACCATTGGCTGAATAAGCTCTTCAAATATGGTTACTTTCTGTTACACGTTGTACAAAGATAAAATAAAACTTACTCGCTACGTATAGAGCAAAAAATCTGGTAATCCAAATATGTCATCTGTTCTGCTATCTCTAAAGCTGATAAGGTTTCCACACTTTCTTTTGTCGGTATCTAGAAATAACAAGTTTTATAAACATATCGCCAAAGAAAATTTATCTTTTTGAGAAATGGAAGATTGTAAAAAAATAAAATTATGCTTACGGGAGGATTTGCAAATAAAGCGTTTAGATCTACAGCCCTATCCGGAGCTCGTTCCAACAGACGTAGAAGTTGTGCCGCAGCCTTATGTTCTGCTGGCAGTAATCCTGGACTCCCTTCAATCTCCTTCAAAAAATCCATTGTAAGACAGCGCAATCGTTCCTCAGACCAGAAGTCTGACGAATGTTTGGAGATCCAATGTCTGAAAGAAGAATATGAGAAGTTTATCATGTAAAACACACGCGATTAAGAGGATGGCATACCCTAGCAACTTTTTTTATTACTCGTCCAGTACAATAAGACCAGTACCTCTTTTCATAGAGGCGATTATATGTTGGCTCTTTGGCCTCTTTTTCTTGGACGCGTAGTACTAGTGATCACGCAGCGAAACAACAAATTGGTGTGTTTTTAGCTAATACTGAAATATTTTGTAGGAAAAAAAATATTGAATTTAGGTGATATACCTTCATATTTCTATTATCTATTTTATGAAAAAAAAACAAGTTGATCTTTTAACCGCGTTCTTGAAGCGAACGTTTGAAAACAAAAAAAAGAGGGTGCAAAACATTTTATTTGACAAAAGTATAAATCTTAGTATATTGTTTATACTAAGATCCCTAGAGAAAAGATTAGTTAATCAAATATATTTTTTTCAATACAAGGAGAGTCCGAATTTCTTCAAACGAATCCTAGATAGCCTGGATTTGGTCATGCTCTAGGCTCAGGTACAGTCTTAAGGGTTGGAAGCAATAATATTCCAGAATATCATTGGTTGGAAGTGGCAGTTTATAAACCCTTACCGTAATACATTGAGCACCCTCATTGTAGCGGCCGTTGATATAACCGAGTCCCTCCTTGGAGCTGGTGGCGATGTTGGCGGTGGTGACCGAGGGTTGGAAGATGCTGATGTTGCAACAGCAAACGCAGCAGCTGCTGTGGATGTGCTCGACCTAAATGGAGATCAAAGTGAAACCAAGTCAGAAAACAGCAGGAATAACGGAAGTAAAAAGAGGCTGCAGTTTGCAGGATTTCATTTGAATTAATGGTTTTTAAGTTACGAAGATGTAAAATGTTGAAAGAGACTTGAGAAAGAAAAGCTTTAGCAAGAGATAGTTAAGAAGATGAATGCTTTTTCAGGGAGAAAATTATATAATATTATTAAAACTCGCGTGAGCTGACATACTTATAAAGAAAATTATAGAGAAAATTATAGTTTGAGACGAAAGTATAGAATATCCCAAACATTGAGATTTTATAAACCTTCAGGTTCCATATTAATACCACACCTGAGAAACGATGGCTTAAACTTGCTGCGGTAATGGATGTTGCCTTTAGCCGGTATATTGCTGACAAAGAAAAAGAAAAGAGTATAAAGATAGCTTATGTTAGGACTAAGCAAAGACTAGCATGCAACTACGACCACTCGACATGCAAGAGTGTTTCAAGGATGGCTAAGTACAGTGTAAGTAAGAAAAAGTGTGATCAAGCCAAGTGAATATCAGACAAAGTGTAAAATGAATAGAGATTTATTCGTAATGGTATCAGAAATTAATCGGAATTATTATTACAAATTAGTATCTGTCGCATTATCAATTCTGTTGAAATGACGATATGCTTTTAAGGCGATTAGTGTTGCCAAATTAGCACCTCGATGTTTGTCAATACGAATATCGACGGAAACGACATTGAAATAACGTTAATATCAGCGCGTAATACAAAGTGACTGTTATGTTATGAATAATCATATGTTATGTTTATAGCAACAAATTGGCACAAAGCCAACAATCAGCTCCAATGCGGCATCATCAGTAACCATCGATTTATATTATTAATATAACTAATATATTAATAATGCTTCCCACAAAACTTAAAAAAAATAAGTAGCGCCATGTATCTCCTAAATTCAAACTTATTTTATCCAACCATTCCTCAAACACAGGGTTGGATAATATGGATGAACCCCATATTTTTTAAAATAGAGCCGACGAAAAAGATTGATTTGATAATTTTCCACTATGTGACTATGTTTAGTCTCATGGGGGTTCCAGATAATTCCACCGTACTAACGCATTGTAAAATGTTTTTACGGCTGGTACACTATTGAAACTCCTAGCCTACCGTAGTAGATATACTAAGATAGTGACAGTCGTAACTCGCAGTTATTTGTTATTAATTTGTTGTTATTTAGTTAATGCAGTATTAGGTATGCATAGTGTTACTGTTGAAAAAAAAAACCTACAAATTTTGACAGAGAACACCAATTAGCTAAATTTAAAAGACTAACCTATATCTACTTTGGCTACCTACAATTATATCAACGCAACATTTGCCTACGAAAGACATAAGAAAAGCTTCTAACCACTACTGTCTACCTAATTAGTGAAATAGTAATGTGTGTTTGTTTTTAATGTATCTGGCATAATTAGCAAACGTATCCAGACATTTTGGACCTAAAGTAAAGTGTGTTTCAACCGTCACAATAAAATCAGCAACAAAGAAATATTCCTTTTATTATTCTTATACGATACAACTTGCAACAATCCTGAAATAATAAATAATTATGATAAATTATGTACATTATGACTTGTTTGTTATTCTTGTCCAATGATAGGATCCGTGCTTTTGCATCTAGATTAAATTTTTGTCTGTAAATACGTGTTATTATTAAAATATATAATATATAATATTAAAATATCGTTAACGATTAGTATGTTAGCTGTGTATATTCTGTAGGGGATATTAAGACATCCAAATCCAGGATTAATATTGTGATAGTTGTTAAATACAAAATTTTGTTAAAAGGGTTAAAATACAGTGATTATAATAATTGTAAAAGCGAAAACTTTGTCTGCTCTACGTCTGCTCGCTACTTTCATATTTTATCTTCTACCTTCTCCAACCACTCACCACAATAGTTCTTTTCCCAAGCTGTTAAATTAATATTGTATTATTATAAAAGTAAATGTAATTTAAAAGGAAAACATTAATCATTAATAACCAAAATATCAGTAATTTAATACAAATATAAGGTGCGAGATTTTTTTTTAGTTATAGATATGACAAAATGTAATATATAACATGCCGTATCAATAAGAATGATTGATTCTGGTGCTAGACACAAAAATCAAAAAGTCGTTTTTATTGGATTAATGATATGAAAACAAATATTAAAACAGCACGGATGCTCACCTTCTGTGTGATTGGCGAAAAGATGTAATGACGACTCCTACCTTCGGTTGACTCGTTTCTCTGCGATAGTTCTATAAACAGGAGAAGTTTAATATTATTAATAATGTAAACTATATTGACTACTGGCTTTTATACCATTTCATCACCACCATCAAATACCGTATATATATTTTCATATCTACTTCAGTAAATAATGTATTATTTTGATAAAATAGTATATTATTTTTGAAATCTTTGTCTAGGGATCTGTTAAAACAGAAACGCGATTGGAGAAATTCGGCTCGATAGAAATATTTATTGAAATGAGTTCATTTTCGACACCAATTCTCCTGGTTTGACAATTTAGAATGATATATGGACTGCAATTATATTTTATTAGATGTGTTTTAACGGTATCTAGGACCTGCTTAAACGAAATTTTGATAGCAACTTTAGTACATTTTATATTAATAATAAACCGACTTTTTGCTACTTTTTCTTACTTTTCTTTGCTCTCGCACTGAGGGTTTTTTCGCATATGGAGTAACAGGGACGCTAAAACTTTTACATATCGCCTTAAGTTGACATCCTGCATGAACAGAACAGGTATAACCATAGACTTAGGATATACAGTATATCCTAAGTTTATGGGTATATAATATTTTGGTGATACTAGAATCCCAATACAATGGACTTTTTTAAAAAGGTATATTTGTTTGTGTTTCTGTTATATTTGACGGTATCGATATCTTACCTGGGCCACTTGGGATGTGACAGAAGACCTTGGTTCAGATCCAGACCCCCAATGGCGGCGTCGTTCACTATTTATCGAAGAGTTCGTATATCTTCGCTCACTGCAAAAATCAGTAGGTATGTTATTATAAACGCTGGTGTCGATGCTCTACCAATTAACTTGGAGTTATAATATAAGGCTTCTAAGATAAAGTGAAGTGAGACAAGGTTTCAGACGGGATAAGTTCCAAGAAGCTATGACGTAGTATTTTGGGAAGAAGATGACAAAACAAATCAGCAAGCCCACCTGACAGAACGTCTCTGGCCATACCGTCCTGGCCCTAAGTCCGAGGCTCTGCGTGGTTCCTCAGCGACTGCTGGCTTGCTGGGGTCCCGGATGCCATCTGAACGTCTCCGAGCCTCGGCCGCCGCTGAAGACGGCTGCAGGCGTCGGGGACTTTCCGTCAATGTCCTCACACGCTGCGTAAATACGACACATTTCATAAGATCACTGGATGATCACTGGACCCAAAGACTTGTCCAAATTCTGTAAATGTTGTCACTGGGATAAAGAATAAATGTAATCTAATCTAGGATTTGAATACGTAGGCACGTATTTTATGGACGGAAGGATAATTCTTTTAAACAATTGCGCGGTAACCTAGCTAGAGAGATGATCAGTAGACAAACCTGGTTTAATTAAGATGTGTATGTACCTATACATAAACCAATGTAATCAAATGGCTACTTAGCTGTGCTAGATTTAGATTCCTATGAAAATCTACTCACATTGCAAACATCAGTGAACCGCTGAGATATTTTGAATTTGTTATTAATGTTATCTTCGGTCTTATGTTCTTTTTTCTCCTTTACTTCTTCTTTGTACTTAATATCTTCATCAGACTGTTCCACCAGCTCTATACTTTCTTCCTTCATGATGGCGGCTGCGGCGTCGTTGTCTTTAGATGGAGATTTGCGGGATTTCTTTGGGGTGGTGTCTGGATCTGGACTGGCGCGTTTTGGGCTACCGACTAGAGTGATAGAGCTGGTTGCACCAGGCGAGGATGGTGCTGTGCCTTTGGAGAAATATTACAAATACTTTAAAGTAGGTACTTGAAGCACATATAAAATTGAATTATATTTCTTGGTTGCAAGAGTTACCTTTTAGTGTCTCATTGCTAGATGATGTTGCCATGATCTTAGGTATGGTCAAATGACTGCTGTCCTCCTCGATCTTTTGTATGCATGTGTAAATGCCAAGGAGTTATATAATTTCGTCTTCAAAGGTTCGTTTTACTTATAGTATAATAATGTACTCTGTGCTTATAGTTGACTAAAATGAAGCATACCTTAACTGAAGACGTTCTCCTTGAGGGTGCCACCACGTATGGTGACAGTTTTTCTTCGTCTTCACCTAAAACAAAAGATACAAAGTAATATTATTTTATAGGAAATCTTATCTTATGAATCAGTATTATAATGCGATTTCTCAACGTACTTTTTCTTGAAGTCCTCCAGAATCTGGCTTGCCAATCTCTTTCACTATATTCGGATCCATAACCTGAAAAAAACAAAAAAGTGTAGTAACTTGTAATTTTTAGGTTAGAGGTGTAGTACTCAGTACGGGATAAAATATTTCGCATCACCAGTATAATTAGATTAATTAGTCATAGTTAACGCAAACTGATACCCGATACGGAGCTAGCAGCACTCGTTTTCCTGGTGGCGTCTGGAGGTGGAGCCAGTTCAAACTCCTGTTGAGACTGTTCATAGAAGACCTGTTTTAAGGCTTCCAGCACCGTGACGCCGTCCGTGAACACGCGGTACGTTAGCAGGAACGTGTTGAGGAAATCCACGGAGAGGAATCGCAAATCTGCAGAGAAAATCCGAAGTTATTAGTTGCGAAGCTGTTTCATCATTATTGAGCTTATCCTTGGATTCATCCAAGAGTTTATCCTATGATAACAGTCCAGCTGGTTATTGGCCTCCGACTGAGACTACACTAAGGGCCTTTGTGTAGGCATTTTTTTGGAGGGTTTGCCTTTTATCAGGCTAAGCAGGTGGATAGAGGATCGTAATGCTAGACTTTTTGGTACCAAAGATGCAGATTTCCGTCCAAGATAGGTCTGTTACAATGGGTGTGTTTATTAGTTTAAGGTGTGGCATTTTGTAAGACGGCTCAGTGTCCACATACGTAAGTAGATCTAAAAAACTTAGCACGTTAGTCCCCCACGACCAAATTAGGCTGACTTTTGTGAAAAGTTATTTACTGAAGAATTTTTTATTGTGGCTTACCAGTAAGCCTCTGTAAAAGCCTTGCCGGCGTTGCCGATCGAATCTGCGGCACCTTGCACGAGTTGAGAGTCCGGCTGAACCTGATGTCCACGTCATCGGTGAATAGAGCGCGGTCGGACCGGCACGCTGGGAGACTGGCGGAGGCAGCACCGCACGAGCCACACGCTCGAAGGAGCTCGGTGAGCGCTGCGCTCTCCATGCATTGTGCCAGCTCGCTCGTCCAGGCGGCTTTCTCTTCGAGTGTTGCTGCCACTGTGAAATTGAGCAGTAAATTGAAATAATAAAAAAACTGTTTACTTATTCAAATTCTTTCCAGAGAGTCAATAAATACGTGCTGATGTAAGACTTACCTAAATGAGCACAGATCTGTTCTCCTTTAACTTCAACCAAAATTTTGAAGTCTTTGTTCTGATAAATATCTCCTCCAGGTGACGAGCAAACGGACGTGGAATCTAAAACGTTGATTAGGTTATCATAGCATACATTTTATCATGATCAATGATTGAGTGATTGAGTAATCTTTGTACCAGTTTGGATATTTCATGTGCATTTTATTCCTTACCATCATCATCGTGATTCGAAGGATCCTCAACCAGCAAAGCATCATGCAGCGGTAACTTTCCAGCTGGAGGTAGATGGAGTCTGCCACCAGTCGCTCTTGTCGTCAACAGCAGATGATTACTAAACAGGAACGCTTGACGAGACTGAAGACTTGCCCTTCGTCCTTTGCCAACCACTTGGGAGAGAGTTCCTACAGAAACGAACAACAATTTAAGACTTAATCTCTATATCTCCATATTGATCCAACAAAAACATTTCGAGAAATTTCTCATTACCTTGCCGAATGAAAACTTGGTTGACATCTAGGAGGATGTCACAACCTTCAATAATCATTCTTTCCACCTCTAGATTCTTCCTCAAGTTTTCAGTTTCGCTGACCTGAACAAAGGACCATAAATCACAATACGACCACAAATATTTTCATTAAAAGATGATTTATTCGAAAATTCATTTTATTATACCTCGTCGTGCATCTGCCGTGATAGTTCCTCAAGTTGCGCCCGCGCATGCTGCAGGCTTCGACGTTCGACGTGATCGTGAGGAGTGTGGGCTAACAGCTCATGCAGAGTTATTATGTAGCGTGGAATCTACAATATAGGGCACATTTAGTAATTATAACCATATGGTTATATAACAAAGAGAACAAAGAGAGTGCTGGTCGACACTCACTAGGATATGAAATCCCAATAAGAAGAAATTATAGAATGTAGAAAGCAACAGGCGATGGAGGCTATCATATATCATATAAACCTATAAAGTGGATACTAGATATGAACACAAAATAGTAATCCATCGATTCACCTGATGCATCGGATAAGTCAAGAAGGTCTCGAGCGAACGCCCCTGGCAGGCGGTCTTGCTCTCAAGCCGCGCCAGAAGCGTCGCAAACGGCGTACTCTGCTTGCACTCGGTAAGCACTTGCAGCGAGTAGTGGTGGTTGCGCACGTACTCTTGGTAGATGGTCAGCATCGGCAGCAACATGTCGAACAAGTCTCCTGTACGGAATCACATCATCATCTGTTAAAGGCAGGTTATTGACTATAATATGCGTAAGGGAGGATTTGCTCTAAGCACTATAATTTTTATATAACTATAAGTTCCGCGTGTTTATCGTTGTTTGGTGACACTCCGGTAATTAATAACGCCCGGAAGTGACTAATAGTGCGGACGCCCTACTGGTCCGACCACCAATACCATCTGCATCGATGTCATCCCGAGCCCTGCGAGCCGCAGCCCGCAGTGTGAGGCGTAATGTCGTCGCGTAAACGTCTTTACTCGCCCAGATGAAGGCAGTCTAAATCTGCTGAAACTGGTCGGCTTTCCCGATCATAACACGTATTGAGGTGAGCCGTTTTTATATAAATCATGAATTATCCTCAAGTCTCATTTAATTCTATAACTATACTTTTTTGTTCCCACGACGCTGCTTCCCGACGAGGCATTTAGACCAGCTGCCATACTATCGCTAGTCTACAAGTGGCAACAGTCTGCAGGTGAGGTTTATATTTAGGGAGACATGTGTAGGTGTTTAGCGAACCCCACAATAACAAAAATAAGAAGAATACCGTATCTGAGGTTCTCAATGTTTAAGTTGATACATCACTTAACATAGTGAGAACATCCATCAGTATCAATATTAATTAAAACTTAAACCGCGAAGGTAAATCAATCTTCTAAGCTTGAACATTGAGAGCTAGATTTTATTTTGGTTTTATAACTAAGACTGTCTTAGTTGTTGTAAAATAGCAGATGGATGAGTTTGTCACTAATACCATACAATCATTTATTTTTAATGACATTATGCTTTGGTTATATACAGGGCATCCCACGGCTATGCCACATGGAGGGAAAGTACTTTAAATATTGTAGATGGAAGATTTTACTGAAAGAAGACATTATTGTAATTTAAAAAACAATTTAAACTGCATTCATAGATTTTTAAATAGTTACATGGTTGAACCGGGAATCGAACCCGCTAGACGAGAAAAATTGATTAATTGTGTATTAAAAATGTTAAAATTCATGGTCTTCCTTTTATTTCTGACACTACACTATGTTATTTAGCAAAAAGTAATCCATATGATAAAGCTACAGGGTAATTATTTTTCTCATGTAACGGGTTTGATTCCCGGTTCAACCATGTAACTATTTAAAAAAATCTATGAATGCAGTTTAAATTATTTTTAAAATTAAAATAATGTCTTCTTTCAGTAAAATGTTCCATCTACATATTTAAGATACTTTCCCTCCAAGTGGCATAGCCGTGGGACGCCCTGTATAAGATAACTTTTTAGACAACTACTTAGGTAGGTAGCTAGCTACTACAAAAATAAGGTCGCTTCGTGAATCATAAGGATATATGCTATATATTAGGATATATGATACATGTCCTGTGCTCGTTTGACCTACTTTGCTGTAAATTTGAATAAATTGTGTCCTTGATATTTAATTTTGTTGATTACGTTTTCGCATGATCTCATACAGTCATAACTGGCAACAATGCACAGGGGGACAAGAATATGATACACATGTGCACCTGAATGGTCAAATATAAATGACTCGGTTACAAAAATCTCCATACAAATTGGACTGGAAATTGAACGGAAATTCTTTTGGCAGTTACTTTCGCACAAAGAAGGCTACGTAAAAATTGGTTACTATGTTATCTATGCCTATACAAGATACTCTCTTTATTTACACACGTGACCTGTCCTGCGGTCAAATCAATAAATATTGAATGGGAATCGGGAAAATACCGAACTGACCTGATTTTGCCCTTATTGACACGTGTTTAAAAAAAAAAACATATAATGATGTGGCTAAAAAGAGCTAAGCAGTGACCGTTTTAAATGCTGAATTATAGTCTCAATAAATCTGTGTATTACGCATAATGATAGACTAATAGATAATGGTATAAGTAACCATTTTCGTGATAAAAGGAGAAATAGAGGCTGAGGGGTACAGCGTGGATGATGGGAGCCACGGTTGGCTAGAAATTTTGTATTACCTAGCACGAGCGTCGGCCAGGACTCCATCCTGGAGGTGAGACCCTTGAAGAAGATCTGATGGAGAAACAACATGGTCTCGCTGTTCAGGAATATCGAGTTGACGTCTTCGTGTGTACACGGCGGCTTCTTAGAACTCGCCGCCATTTTAAATGGCCGGAGGAAGCATGTTACCTATAAACAAAAGTTGCAAATTGATTTATGGTGACTCGATTTGTGAGAATAAATTTAAAAGGATACTTACCAGAATTTCCATTTGCTCGAGATATTCTTCTTCTGCTTCAACCATTTTGAAGACAAGGCTGTAACGAATAGCATTATTGCTTTGTGATCAATAAATAACGAGTATTAAATTAATTCATTTATGGAGTGTATTGTTGTAGCTATGTACAATTTATGTAGTGTATTGTTGTAGCTATGTACAATTTCCAACAGGTCACCATTGCAGTTTTCAATGGCCCCCAAGTAAGAGGTCAAACAAAAAGCTGCAACGTTTGTTGTGTGTGACCGATTGATTGAACAATAAATAACTATTAAAATGTCCGAAAATCAATGTAATTAATGCCACTATATAACCGCGAAGCATGATGGCATGACTAGCACCTGTTCCTCTTCCTCATACTCTCAGCGTGAGGACTCTTGATGTACTGGTCGACGATCTGCTTCCACCGACGCCGACACAGCCAGCCTCGGAAGAAGCTCTGCACCTTCTTGATTTTGCGTAGTTCCGCCGGGTCAATGTCGGTGCTGTTGGTTGGAGACGAGCTGGACGTGGACGCTGTTCGGGTGGTCGGCTCGTGCTCTTTCTTGTACGTGCATAGCTGGGGAACAAATGGGTTTTTTGAGAACATTATGTGTCCTTTGTCACGTTTTATGTGGTGTTTAGTCGTTTTTTAGGTTGCCAAACGGGACCCTATTATTAAGCGCTGTCTATCTATCTGTCCGTCTGTTCGTCTGTCACAGTGGTCTACAGCTTCAGCCGTTATAGGTAGCCAGTTGAAATTTTCACAGAATACGTTCAACTGTGGCCCCTATCATGCAAATAACAAAAAAAAATGAAACAAGACGACCGAATAATATTAAAAAAACCATGGTAATAGGTAATTATGTAAACATTAAAGGAAAAATATAGCGGTTAAGATATAAGGGTTCCGTACTCAGCGGGAGCCACGTATTATTTGCCAGGCGCTACCATTTTAGCAGATTGTTTTTGTCGCTTTAATATTACTATGGCATCTTTATTGTTGTTATTTACAATAATATTTTTAGGGTTCCGTACCCGTATTGTGTGGTGGTACGGAACCCTTTGTGCACGAGTCCGACTCGCACTTGCCCAAATTATTCTTACACACACAACGGCAGGAGGTCGCTTGTGCAGTGCTTGCTACGCTGTGCGAATTTGAAACTGCTACGTTCGTAGCCCATAATATTACTACGCGTCGTAGCTATGCGTCGATTTTGATTACTAAACTTTAAATAAATAAGTAAGTAGTTTTTAATCCATTGTTAGGATTGTGTCTAAGATACGGTCGCGGGCTTTTTAAAGTTTCTACATACGCTGTGTTTTTGAATAATAATTTACCTATTAAATTGCCGAAATTTTCTTACAGATTCATGAGTTCATGGTTCCTATAATTCAATAGCTATTTCCATTATTTGTTTTTTGTTTGAAAGTTGATTTCAAGGTTTTACATTTACGTATTAAATTTTGTTTTGATTTTCAGTTTGATAAACAAAATAAATGCCATCCATTTCCTTGATAAGATTCGTAATAATTTTTTACAGCTGACACTTTTCAAAAATTAAATCAATCTTGCTGTTAGCTTAATGTTGTCTCATTCATAGAAAAAAAAATTACATTCCTGCACAAAATGCAAAAATGTTAGTACTGAAAATTGAGTTTCTTTCAAATTCTATATAGAAAACGGCAATTTCTATGTAAAGACCTAATATTATTATAGTACAACTTACGCAAAAAACGGAAAAATGTTTTAAGCCTATTACAGAATATTATGGCAATTCGGTTATGAAACCCAACGTATAAAATGAGGCTGAATGCACTTATAAATTAAATATCGAAGAAAAATCCGTAAGCCTACTTTTCGTCCGTATTGCAATAATAATAAGCCGGTCTGCAACCATACCCTTGATGGTAAAACAAACCAGGCAGAACATCTAGCTTGATTCTTACTGAAATAAACTGAGAAACTAAAGGCCAAGATCTCAAACCCGAAAATGTATGAACCACGAGCAGGCCGAAGGCTAAGCCATGTCATAGACTAAGTATTACTACGTATAGACCGACAACTCCCATACATCAAGGCGTAGCAAATTTTTTACGCACCCTTACGATACTAGGTGTTGCTAAGTGTTGCAAATAAGCATAATTTGTTTAATTGGCTGCAACTAAACTAAACTCTCATGGTTACCAAGTAAACATGTGGCTGTAACAGCTTTGCTTAGAAAAACTAGATGGCGCTAAGCTGGCAACACTAAGAGTGAATATTTCAGCGCCATCTATTATCGAAGTGGGAATTATTTTTATGTTACGTGACATTGCTGTGCCTCTAGCGCCACCAATCGGTCTTTTTTAGCATCGTGTTCGTTAGAGGATTTAACAACGCCATCTAGGTTTCGTTAGAATTTTACACCTTTTTTGGGGCTACAAACTGATGTATGGGAATTGCTAGTCTATGGCCATGTACTTAACTCTACATTGGTTGTAGATTAATAAATTTTTAATGAGCTTTCGTGAGACGGCTTAGTCTTGGCCCTATCGCCTAAAAGTTAAAGCTCGGCCTCTGTCTCGTCACCTCTGTCCTGAGCTTCTTAACCTCGCTGGCGAGCTCGTCGCACTGCTGCGCGTACTGCCAGCGCGAGGTGCGCTCGCTCTCGACCACCTGCAGCAGGTGAAGCTGCTTCTGCTCCAACTCCTCCTTCTGCAGCAGCAGCTTGTTGAAGCTGCGTCCCGAAAGAGAACTTTGGTATTAGTTAGTAGAAGCTGTAGTGGAACGTGGGCGCATCTTGGCAACGGGTTTACACAAGTTTGGATCATGACATAAATGTCTGTCTCTATTTTTTTTTTGTTTGGTGCAATAGATAGCGTTCCTAGAGAATTTGTCCTAACTATATTGACACAATTCTATTTTGACACAATTTTAATATGCCACAATCCTATATTGTTACAATGTCAAATGTACACTCATGTCACTAATACATGATAAATGTAATCAAAATAAGAGTAAAAAATAAATTATCTTTCTATTAATAATATTAGAAAATTTTGAAAATGAGCAGGGTAATATTGACAACTCATCATCCTCGCCGGGTTAAAAAAAATTAATTTAAGATATATTTCGGGTTCTACAGGGTCCAGTATCAGTTGAGCAGTATGCCAATTACTATAATAAGAAGGCGAATTCTAATTTTAATTGATCTCTTTTCGATACCAAGAAGTTTATTACAAAAAATATATTAAGTAAAATAAAGTAAAATTTACCTGTCAAAGTGAATTTTACATTTTTATGAACGACTTCGAGCTGTTCGTTTTCACTCGTGTGGTTGTGGCATAGACTTAGGATAATCCTAAGTCAATGGGTTGTGGAACGAGTGACAGTTAATTTTTAGCTTTACCCCGGCGTTTAGGAACGCTACGCTAATGAGTTGTCATTTAGTGCTAAACAAGATCCTTCTAGTCCAGAAAGTTGTCAATTTTAGTCTGGCTGTATGTTCCGTCTTAACTTGAGAACTACTCAACGGATTTTGATGCGGTTTTCTTTATTATGATTGTAGTGACCCTGTCCAATATATAGACTATGTGGGATGTTGATGAAAAAATCGCCAAGCTAAAAACTGTCGTACTACTCAACGATTAAAAGACACTTCCACGCGAGCGAAGCCGCGGGCGAAAGCTACCTGTAAAAATCAATTCTTATTGTAATTTAGACAAAATTTATAATAATAATAATGGTGTAGTTTTTTCTGTTTTTAAGAAAAAAAGTTAATTTTGTCTATTGAATTTTACTAATAGAAGTTTACTAATTTAATTAATAATGAAAGTTTACTAATAGCGTTGTCAGTTTCTAAACGCTCGGTGTTTTGCAATTTGCCCCGTCGTCGTTATATCGTAGAATTGGGCATTTTAAAATTTGGCTAGGCATATCGTAATTCTGAGGGTCGCCTCGAACTTTAAACTTTCGCGATTTTTACATGTTATGACTATAAGATTCGGCGTCGTGTGAAGACAAAGTGCGGGTAGAAAATGAGAAATTGTTTTACTACCGCCTCACAGTGGCAGGTAAATTACGTTTTATATACATAGAAAAGAAATCATATTACGGTTGTTTTGAACAAAAAAAAAAAATGCAGGGTGACACAACAAACTTGTTGTTCAAAAAACATGAGGAACTTTTTCTCCTCACGCACAGTGGTTCGAAATTAAAAATAATTTTTATTTTTTTCATTTTTTTATTACCTCATTAAGATCCCAATCTTATAGTCATAATGCCTGTTTACCTAGAAACTAACAAAAATACGTTATATGTATACAACGCATACAGCGGTTGTAAAGTAAGAACTCTAGGAAAACATTAACGAAATTGCGTTTACACAAAAAACAAACAATGGCGAATGGGCTGGCAAAATGAAAGTTATAATGAAACCAAGCGGAATGTGCAAACGCTCATTAATCAAAGGCATCATGACATGCCGCTCGTGTCCCCATCACGCCTGTAAGATTGCCGCTGTGATTACAAGGGTTAATGTTTTAAATGGAACAGCCTGTTTATTTGGCGGGTAATTAGGTAATTTACTGTTAAGCTTTTTGTTGTTCTCATATTTCAATGTGGCGTGGGTAAATTCATATGTACCTTTTGTTTATTTTTCGTAATTCTTCCTTGTATTGATTTAAGGCGCTCTTATCCCAAAGTCAGTAATTTCAAAGTCAAATAGAACTTTCAAATATCGTCTAAAACTTCAAAAAAAAAATACGCAGTATAGTTCGAAACTTTATCTAGGTCTTCCACGCATGTGTTACACGATCAGATAAACTTTGCTCGATAGAAATAATTCACGAACACAGCATGTAACCTTTCAAATCATGCCATTTCCATAATTCCACTCTTTTATTAACGAAACATACCTGGTAATATTGCTCTTTAAATTTTCTAGTTCGAACACGTAAGTGGGTTTTAATAAACATATCCTTTATTTTTAAACAATTTAAAAACCGATAAAAATGACGAAAAAGTACAAAAGTGTGGTTATTTTCTTTACTCCTTACACGTAAAGAAAAAGACAGAGAGTCACTCTTTTGGGATAAGAGCGCCTTAAAGCGTTTCAGGGCAAAACAGATTCCAGCGCCAAAAATAATGCTCTAAATAATAAATGTCCAAATTTATAATTCCGAACATGAAAATGTAAGGAAGCATTATTTATACCACGTCTTGCTCGGTCTTCATTGATTTTACGTATTATGGAACATCTCTTTCGAACTATTAAAAGAGTTCAGTTTCAGTAAAGCCGTGGGATTGTATTGAAAACCGATTAGCGTCGGATAGTAATAACTGTGAAGGCAGAAGAGTCCCCATCAGACAAACGGATGACAAATAAATTGAAGGGATCCGTTTTGTTTTTTCAGTTTCAATGTATCCTAGAAACACATCGATGTTGTGTGCATTCAAACGATATGTATTTATGAGTCTGTCATTTTGCCGATCTATGCCATCGTTACCGCTTCTTGACTTTTTGTTTTGCGCTATTTACATTATTTTGTAGGTTGTTTTCTATCCGTTCATTGGTCATTCCGTGGAATAACTCGAAAACAGCCGGCTGAACTTTGAATTTCACTAGGACTCCGCGGAAAATCTTCAATTAATACCTACGTAACATTTTGAATAAAGTCTATTTTAATTTCTAAGGGGATGACAGATGAAGCCAAGTTTCATGTTTTAATCAAAATATTTGTCCTCCCGATGTACCTGCGCTGTAAACCAATTTTAGTAGCGCGGGAATCTTTGATCTACCAATGGCAAAGTAGAGTACATGGCACATACAGATCTTTCACAGTATATTTACCTCTGACAGCAATTCTATCTCCAATACATAAGAAACATTTTCGATCAGCCTGGAATGATAAACTTTGAAAGATCTGCACATGTCATATACATGTTATTCTATGTGTTGGTCAGTATAAGAACCAGTAAGCGAGACAGATCTATGAATGCATAGCAAGCAATACTCTGCCACTTTATCTTGCAAATAAAGTTCATTATTGATTGTTTAGTGTTTACAAGTTCGGCTACACTTCGAAAACTGAAACGCGCTTTTCTGTGGAAACGGAAACTGCCGATCGAACTTATTTTCTAATACACTATTAATGGAATTCTTCAAAATTTTGTTTTTCGAATGTTAATTAATTTATAACAAAAAAGCTTTCTTTAAACGAAATAAAATAGACTTATTAATATTATATATCATTGCGGTATAGAAACGCACAAGTAAATCTGGATGTGAGGAGCTCTAAACCGGGATAGATACCCTTACTACCGTTCTCCAGAAGAGAACAGTACGCGGTACGTAATAAGGCTCTATGTGGCAAGTAGTTTCAGGCCTGCAGTCTCGGACGGGATGTTAAAATGCCACGGCAGCCTTGACCCGTGGCGTTACCGTGGCAACGATCGCTTCTCCCGCGCCAGATGAAACCTGAACCGATGAAGGCCACTTAACTCTCATAAGTAGGTAAATTAAGGCGTGTATTGTATTTGTAAAAATTGCGATTGGCCGTGGTCTTGACACGTGCGACCTTTGTACCTGTTGCTTTTGTTTTAAACTGTGTAAGCTAAACTGAAGAAAATAAGCGAAATAAATAAAACGTATTTTTGATGGAACAGTACCAACAGTTGATATTGGAATGGAAACAAGATTTTTACTTTTTTCAGATGTGACTGTACTTTACTATTAAATTGTTATATTGTTCGTTTGTGTTACGATGTAACAGTATAGTCATTTTCACAATCTCATGGTTTATATTGCTTTGGTCTGTCAGCTGCAGTACTGGTAATAAAAATTGTACCTACACTTGTGCTATGATGTAGCAGCAATAGCAATGTTCAAGATCTCTAGGTTTATATTGCTACGGTCTGTCAGTCGTAGTTCTTGTAGTAAACACTTGTGCACTTGTACACTTGTGCTACAACGTAGCCATAGTAATGTTCATAATCCCAAGGTTTGTATTGCTACGGTCTGTCAGCCGTAGTACTCGTGGTTAAGGCCCTTAATATCGCCAAATGGGTACTTTTTAAAGCCTACTCCTCTTTTATGGCCTAACCAAAAATATTGAAAAAATGTATTATGGATTATCAACTCTAGGACAACATATGCAACATTTTTCTTTTTCGTACCACCAAAAATTCTATATGAAAAATTGTTTCAACTGAATGGTGTTATTTGGCTTGAATTTCCTACTGCTCCTAAGCGGCTTAGGTGATTTAATTCATTTATGCTTAGATAAATAGATAAACTTGATAGCTATAAATATAACATAGAATTATTCAATCGAACAATGACGCCCATGTGAAAAGTATTATTTTCTCCTATTTTGCCCTTTCAAGGACGCAGCGAGCGTCGTAACAGCCACCACGCATTGTGCACTGATTTGAACGTTATTTCAATGTCGTTTCCGTCGATATTTATACAGACAAACATCGAGCTGCTCATTTGGCGACGGTAATCGCCTTAAGGGGGAACCATTCGTATCCTCTACGAAACGCACAACTTAAGATGGTTCTTATTTTTTAATGAAAGATATTAAATAAATGTGATTTATGGCATTTTGCGAACATAGTATAATTGAACGAAATCTTACCACATTACATCTATAATTAATAATTGAAAAAGAAATTCACTTTTTATGTTTTTGTAAATTCCTTTATTTTCATTCTTACGTCTGTGACTGACATATATCAAATACATAGATTTCATAAACAATTATATAAAAAGCTATTTCCTGAATTGAGTTCTGAACATCATGTCAGTTAGGCTTTTCCGGCAAAATTTTGTTATTTTAAGCATTACGTTGTAAATGTATGGGCACACAAACTTAAAAGCGTGTTTTATATTTTGTGCGCCCATACATTTACAACGTAATGCATAAAATAACAAAATTTTGCCCGGAAAAGCCTAACTTACATTATATTATGTTCGAAAAATGCCATAAATCACATTTATTTAATATCTCTAATTCAAAAATAAGAAGAACCATCTTAAGTTGTGCGTTTCGTAGAGGATACTAGTCGTTTCCCCTTAATATTGTACACTCACGCTACAACGTAGCAGCATAGTAATTTTCACAATCTCAAGGTTTATATTGCTACGATCTGTCAGCTGTAATACTTGTAGTTATTATTGTACACTCACGCTACAATGTAGCAGCATAGTAATTTTCACAATCTCAAGGTTTATATTGCTACGATCTGTCAGCTGTAATACTTGTAGTTATTATTGTACACTCACGCTACAACGTAGCAGCATAGTAATTTTCACAATCTCAAGGTTTATATTGCTACGGTATGTCAGCTGTAATACTTGTAGTTATTATTGTATACTCACGCTACAATGTAGCAGCATAGTAATTTTCACAATCTCAAGGTTTATATTGCTACGGTCTGTCAGCTGTAATACTTGTAGTTATTATTGTATACTCACGCTACAATGTAGCAGCATAGTAATTTTCACAATCTCAAGGTTTATATTGCTACGGTCTGTCAGCTGTAATACTTGTAGTTATTATTGTACACTCACGCTACCACGTCGCAGCATAGTAATTTTCACAATCTCAAGGTTTATATTGCTACGATCTGTCAGCTGTAATACTTGTAGTTATTATTGTACACTCACGCTACAACGTAGCAGCATAGTAATTTTCACAATCTCAAGGTTTATATTGCTACGATCTGTCAGCTGTAATACTTGTAGTTATTATTGTACACTCACGCTACAACGTAGCAGCATAGTAATTTTCACAATCTCAAGGTTTATATTGCTACGGTTTGTCAACCCTAGTACTTGTAGTAAATATTGTACACTTGTGCTACGACGTAGCAGCACAGTAATGTTCACAATATAAAGGTTTATATTGCTACCGTTTATCAGCCTTAGTACTTGTAGTAAATATTTTACACTTATGCTAGAACGTGGACGTACAATACCCGGTTTCGTAGCAGCATGGTCACGTTCAGAATCTCATATAAATTTTATATCATTGCTACGGTTTGTTAGCGATTTGACATCAGGATAAATGAATAAATATAAGTAATCAAAATGTTATATTATCAATGTCCAATTGATTGCATCAGGCGTTACTTTGCGGAAGTTCATTATCAACTTATTAATACATAAAATAATAAAACAGTAGAACCCGGTGTGTCTGTAATTGAACAAAAGTAATAAACATAAAAAGGGGGTGACTAAAAAAGAGTAATAGAGTACAGATCAGCGATTTGTAGAATTCTTGTCTATCTGTTTGTTTGTTCGCGTACATCTCCGAAACCAATGAACGGATTTGGATGCGGTTTTCTTTGGTATGATCGTAGTGATCCTGGTCAACATATAGGTTATAAGAGGTGTTAATAAAATAGCGCCCAAGCTGAAAATGTGGCAGAGTTGAATAAACGTGCGCGGAGCAGCGGGCAAAAGGCTCTGGATATATACAACGTGTAACAGAAAGGTGTAACCATATATTTGAAGAGCTTATTCAGTCGATGATAAAGAACAACTTTTACTACAGAACAAACCCTGTATTTCGAAAAAATATATTGGTTGTTTCATAGAAAAATGCAATGCCACTCGGCCGAAATGTATGGAAGGGTAGATTTTTTTTTGAGATTTCACGCTTGGCTCCATAGTAAAAGTTGTTCTATATCATTGACTGAATAAGCTCTTCAAATATGGTTACACCTTTCTGTTACACCTTGTATATTCTAATTTGCAATATTCCGCTAAACACTCTATATTCAAAATGTAGACTCAAGCATCGCCCGCCTGCCACGTATGCTCGTAATTGTACTCAATTCGTACTGCTTGCATGTAAATGTTTTATGCGGAGGGCTCGGCGCCGCTCGAGTCTGCATTCTCTGCATTTTGAAGAGTGCTTAGCAGAATACTGCCTATTTTTTATTATGTACTCAAGTTGATTTTATCAGTGTCAGAAAAAATACAAATAAATAATTGTATTATAGAATAATATATTTTGGAATTGCAACATTTATCAACATTCTCAAAATTTGTCTAAGAATACGCCAGGCTATCCCTCAGAATAAGACCTGAGAGGCAACTATGAAGATTGACGCGAAGGTATTTCAATGCTTTGTGGGTTACAAAGTAAGTATAGTTTTCGTTTAGATTCGAACGGCTTGTTTTCTCAATATTACCAGCAGGTTAAATTATAGCTTCTATTTAACAAACTCAAAAGCTACTTCACCTTCCACATCTCGAAGCGAAGTTAAAGCTTTGAACTATTCATATCCCTGCATTATTAATAACAGAATTTTCTTGAAGAGTAACTAAAAGCAGCTCTTTATTACATAAATAAAACATTTAGTTCAGATACGTACAATAATAAATTATGTGATAAAATACATAATATCTTCAGATAATAATACATACAAAAGCAGCATCCGTTTTTGTGTATGTTCGCTTGTGTCAGGAGAAACACTTTACGGATTTTAATGTGGTTTTAAATGTCAATATGACTAAAAAGATTTGGGCAATGACTATTTTTAGTTTGCTAATATATTTACATAATTATAACAAAAATTTATGTAAATATATGTGACGTATAACTTACCGATTTAAGAGGCGTCGTTACGCGCAAACCTCCATACAAACGCTATCGCCACATTATAGGGTGTCTATGGAATGTTATTATAATATTTTAGGCTGAGTCCATTAACATTAAAAAACAAACGTACAATATAACAATTTAATAGATCTATGTTTAAGTCTAGTTAGATTATGTTTAAGTCTAGTTATATTTACAAAAATTTTTGTAATAAGTATTTTTAGTTAAAAAGCCTGAAATTTGAGCAATATCTTAACAAAAAAACCCCAAAATACGTAAATTCAACGGTATTTTACCAAAAGTGTAGCCGAATGTGCTTTTATTATTTTAGAAAAAATTAATACGAGTCAAACATCTAAAATGTTATCTAGATTAGTAATAACTAAAAATAATGTTTGAAAACGTCCACAGTCTTGCCAAAATGTGGTTTCACCTGAAACAAGTTTTCAATTTTGCGCCGGCGATGAAATCGGCGCGATTGTATTGTCCTCGCAAGTTTCATGGAGCGTGCACCTTATAGCGAAATGAAAAAGCATTACGTTTGGCCACGACCACAACTGAGTTGGTCGCGTCATGATGTTTGTTCGTAGCCATTCTTAATGCAGTACTCGTTATGTTTTTCCTTTAAAAAAAGTAACGGTAGTAATAATTGCGCTATATGAATAAAGAATACCGATTCGTACCTTTTTATGAACAATTTCGGCTATGGAATGTGACTTTTTGTACCATTTTAAAATCCCCATTAAGTTTGCCAAAGGGTAGTGTGTACAATCACCACTTTTCGTTTCCAAGACCACTGTATAACTACGAACTATTAAGTTAATATTTGACCGATTGCGATTTTGACCATTTGCTTATTGCGTTAGCGATTTGAAAATTATGTGAACATGACCATTCGCGATTTGCGGAAATCGCTATTTTAACCGTTTACGATTTTGACAGTTTTTCGGTCACTAAACCGAATGCGAATTTCACCCAGAGAGTAGCTGTCTGATTTTACCAAACACGACGGAACGTCTTTGTGTTATACGAGCCGTAGCAAGGCGCTTTACTCGCGTGTGGCAAGAACAAGTATGATGAAAAGACATTGTATTTACGGTGCGTGCTAGACCTCCTGGTTTCCGTTGGGACGGACGTCGTTACCCGAAACATCTATTTAACACTTTATGGACGCATATATTTTTTCCGACTTGTTTATATATGGAGACCATTACAAAAATGCTAACTTAAACAATAAGATCGTCTGAATGTTTAAATTTAATTTAAAACAACAATTATGGTGAACTTTTCAAATATCCTCGTACCAAATATTTTAAAAGTTTAGATGAGCCCTGGCATATATTGCATTGTTTTTGAATGTGTGCGTTATCATAATCCTGACGGCGCACACATAAGAGTGCGCAATCTGTCTACCTAAGGTGAGCAAACTGATCAGACTACTAAAGTTGTTAAAATGATTAACTTTAAGTGCACTTAAGGCGTCCAACTATCACTGTGTTCAGATGAGCACTAATTCCAAACGTGTGAGCGTCAACCATTTAAAGGTGGAAACATTTTGGTGCTGTCATACTACGGTAAGGGCTTATCTTTACTTTTGAACTCTTTGCCTCGTACATTTATTCAGGTACCCTGAAGAGAAAAGAAAATTCTGGAATTCCTTTTTTGCCTGTCAAATATTAAGAAAAAGGTAATCGTAAATTGAAAGTTGACTTTGTAAAAGTTTTTCATTTTAGTACTATTATTAAAACAATTAAAAAAAAATTTAACTCGATATATTTCGGCCCTCGGTATGGGGCCGTCATCAGTCATCAGATTCGACTGATGACGGCCCCATACCGAGGGCCGAAATATATCGAGTTAAATTTTTTTTAATTGTTTTAATAATAGTACTAAAATAAAAAACTCGTAAAAGTTAAATATATTTATAAACACTTTGTAAAAGTGAAAGAGATAAGACTGAGACGGAATCTTACGTGAATAAGACGTGGCCAAATAGTTTTTTTTTGTTCATGTGTCATTTTACATTATTATCGTAATTAAATGGCTTAACAAGTCATTCCGAATAATTCTATAACTCAGAAAACAAAAAATGGCGCGTAATGTCAAAGTGAAAATTTACCCCTGAATTTGCGGGTCCTAAAATCTAAAAGTTAAAAGTCATTGACCGTCAATATAAAAGTGAATTTTACATTTCTCACAAGGTTTTTAAACGACTTCGAGAATTGTTCGGAGCTGTTCGTTTTCACTCGGGTGATTGTGGAACAAATGTTTTCTTTTAATTGGTATCAAAAATTACAGTTTTTTTTTTATTTTTATTCAGCCGTCTCTATTCTCGGTTCAGACTTACAATAGCTGTAATATGTAAATATTAATAGATCGTAAGTGTCAAGTTAAGTTGGCCAATCATGTGGAATATTTTACCATAGCTTTAGGGTTCTGTACCCGTATTGTGTGGTGGTATAGAACCCTTTGTACGCGATCGTGACTCGCACTTGGCCGATGTTTTAATGGGAAATGTACTTATTTAAAAAAACAAGATGACTACATGAACATGAACATATTGTCACGACATTAATCCCCGAGACCCTGTCAGAGGTGATTGTTCCCAAGAATGAATTGTTAAATGCAAGTCATAGTCCGCACTTGGGTCACCCGCTTTTCATTGACGATTATTACGTCCCAAACGTGATGAATGATGATTCTTCGGCACAAATGAACCAACAGATTAACGTGTCTTCCGAAGCACGCAGACCGAACACAAACTATTGTGCACCGCGGGGATTGAACCCACGACCTCTGGGTTAGCAAGCGAGCGCTCTACCACTCGGCCACAGAGGAAAAATCTCTATAAAGTTGAATTGTATCGGTGAAACGGTTGGCATATAGTCAACAACAATCACACGTGAGTGTTCAAGCCGCATGTAATAATAATTTAGTATGTCAGCTCACGCGAGTTTTAATAATATTACATGTATTTAATATCTTCAATATTCATTCAACGTCCTATTTAACAGACATCGATCGATCTATTCAGTCAAGGTATAAAACTAAGTAAATACCGAGGTAAGTTCTCCTGACCGCTTGTTTGGTTTTCAATAATGAACACAAGTGAATATTTGAACGCAACTCTCCGATCTGGGGAGGTCATGACTGGACCCAGTGTTGCCAACTTAGCCCTTTCGGAGCACTGAAAAATTACATACAGCACCTAGCACTATTTAGCAGTCTTGCAAGACCTGCCTCACATACGAAATTCCCCTAGATATTCTTAAAAAATAATTAAATGAGATACAATAATCTAGATTAAAATTGAAATTGTCTCACTTGAAATTTGTTTCTAATGTGATATCTTCTATTTTGTAACGCACTCTAAATAATGTCTAAAGTAGATATCCAAAGCGATGGATTTCGCTATAAATCCTTGGACGAATAAACCAGTATAAATCATATAAAAATATGTTTATATGATTTATACTTTATTTAATGACCAATATCGTTGTGTCACAAGGAACAAAAATAATTTATTTAGAGCGACAGCGATTGTTTGAATCCAGAGCGAAGCGACGTAGCGAGGGATTCAAAGTACGTCGCTCGAGGTTAAATAATTTTGGTACAATATGGGACACCTCTGCCTCTATGAGAAAACTTTCTAGTGTTAATATTTCACTTTCACTGGTAGAACTAATCTTTTATTCAATTTGTGTGAATCAAATTAAAATTGTCTATAATATTTTGATTTAAAGTAATAAAAAAACGAATAAGAAGTTCCCGCGTATTTTTCAATTTTTATTTGGTTAGCCTGTGCCGCGTCGGCAGGCGCGCTTTTTTATTACCAGCCAGGACTTTATCGAAGCGAATTGCGTTCAAACTTTTTAATTAAATAGTGTTCCAAATTCAAAAGTCATTTCGTCACTGCGCCGGAATGACCCATTTTGCTCGCACTTATCGAGAAACCCTTCGCCTCTTTTCGAATAGATGGGATGAAAAATATATTTAATTTCATTTCGCGTATTGGTTTAGGCAAAGAAATGTTGCTTAATTTTTCAAAAGTGTACTAAAAAGAAGGTTAATTTGTTCACAACCCTAACTGTGCCTTGCCCGACTCGCTCTTGGCTGGTTTTTTCAAGACAGGTTTACAGGAATAATACCCATTGATGTAATTCAAAAATTCCCCATGTAATAGATAAAGCCTTTAGCAACATTGTGACACGCTCGACTATAAAAGTAGGTATTTCTGTAAGCGTAGGTATTTATATAAACGTAGGTATTTCTAATAATGTCCTCCTCGTTGGATAAGAAAGATTAATGTTAAGTGTCGGGAGACCGTTCTGATGATTTTGTATTTTACACGTGCTGACATATACATACCCACAGTTAGTTTAACGAGCATACATTTTGTATTTTACACGTGCTGACATATACATACCCACAGTTAGTTTAACGAGCATACATTTTTCAATGAATATGCCATGAAATATAGCTATAATTTAATTCTAATACGTCCCTTAAAATAAGAATTGTAATTCGACGTGACTACAGACATTATGGTGTATCTAAAAATATATTAGGCCGAAGATTTCCGGCCTTCGCAATATATTTTTTCATCATTTCCCACACAGAAAAATATGATGATAAAATATGATGTACCATGCAACCTATACTGACTGACCGGGGGGAAGTGCACAAAGTTCACGATTGCCGAGAATCAGTGCAGGACTCATCGCCCCCGCTACGAATTTAGTTTTTTTTAGAATCATGCAATTTTATATCTCTATACCAAAATACAGAGCCAAATGTCGAGAAATTATAATAATATTGTGATGGATGGACAAATAGATATGATCCTATCATTGGCAAACCTCTAATTTCTTGTATTAATATTGGTATAAACCATAACAATGCCTAATTAAATTAATAGAACCACGTCAATCTATGAGTAACACCATTTGTCTCATGGAACGAAAAAAAAATGCAAACTACAACAGTTTTTTCAAACGATACTGGCGTCCAACGTGGTGCATCATTTTGTTATTTTGCCTTTGAATTTATTTTAAAATACCAATACGAACAATACATACGCAAAATATTCAAGTTCAATACGGGTACATAATCCAACTGAGCAAACCTACCAAATCTTCAAAGCTTCAAGCAGATAAATGCAGTGTTGCCAACTTACCACTTTCGGATTTTCATATATTTAGCACTGAAAAATTACGTACAGCATCTAGCAGAAAATCTAGCACTATTTTTTAGCTGTCATGTAAGAACTGCCTCGCATACGAAATGCTCCAAGATATTCTGTAAAAATAGGGAAGCAAGATACATAATCTTAACAAAAATATTTTTTAAGAAAATATAAATATACTGATAAATAAGATAAACAAATACAAGGAAATCTCAAGATATATTTCGGGTCCGACCTGGACCCGGCATCAGTTGAGTATCTTAATTAAAATAAATATACATTGACATATATATAATAAAAGTACATGACATGACAGGTTATGATCTAGACTACCTATTTACAATCTATCTTAATATTGTATTAATAATAATAATATTATAATATATATATATTATAAATATATCTTGAGATTTCCTTGTATTTGTTTATCTTATTTATCAGTATATTTATATTTTCTTAAAAAAACTTTAAAAGCTGTTATAGTGTATATTTTTAACAAAAATATTTGTCTTACTTGAAATTTGTTTCTAATTGATGTTTTCTAGTTTGTAATACACTCTTAATAATAATATAAAAATAGTCATATAAAAATATTTTATCTAATGACCAATTTCACACTATACTTGGAAATTCATAGCAAATTTAGCACGCTAGGTGGTATAATAGAGTTGGCAACCCTGGATAAATGAGCAAGGACCCTTTTACTTCCTATCTACAATCTCAGATCCCGGGATCTCTAATATCACCAATACCTTTAGACACATGTGTTCTTTCAATATCGTCCTTATTTCCAGTAAAAAAGAGCCTACGGTGAGCCTGAAATTGAAATGAGAAATTGAATTGAAATGAACCTTGGAGTTTTAGTACACACCTCTGCAAATGTAGGTCACGGTCCCCTGGACCCGTACCTGGCATATTACCGGAAAGTATTTACAATATAACTCTAGGTTACCTTCTCGTATTTATAATAGAGCTTATTTAAAATTTTCTCTTTTTATTTTCCTTTCCTTTCCTTTTAACTTTGAATGTTTATTTTTGTAAAGCAAAATAAATAAATAACTTTTCATCAGCAATATTATTGATATTGTTTAAATTGGATTTATATCGCAAGTTAATTTTAAATTTAATATATGATATTTTATAAATTGTACTTATTACATAAATCAATTGTTCTGGGAGCAAAGGGGCATGATCCGTGCGCGACCTTCTTTCCCCATATTCCGTTGTGCTTATGACAGCTATAAAAACGTGCGCAATAACTAGGTAATCCGCAGATTATCGGGTACGATCCGTTAAAGTGCGAAATTTACAGTTTACATAGTTAAGGGTATGGGCTAGAAACTATTTTTATTAACCGTCCATTATAATGGCAAAGACTTTATTAGCTTTGGATAGAGGCGATTATTGGTTGGCTCATTGGCCCATTTTTTCTAAGACGGGTAATTCTAATGATCACGCAGCGAAAAAACAGATTTGAGGGTTTTTAGCTAATAATAAAATATTTTTCTAAGCAAAAATTATTTAACTTTGGTAACTGCATTTCATATTTGTATTACTTGTCTTATGAACAAAATGCAAGTAACCGTGTTTGTAAGGAACATTTAAAAAGCAAAAATTGGTTTGAAATATATATTTTTAGACAAAAGTATACAGGATGTTGATTTGGTCAATAACTTCCGACACAGGGTAGGTAATGTTTACGAAGATTATTCCAAAAAACGGCATTAAAATAAAAATAACACATAAAAAACAGATAAGCCCTTTTTTATTTGTACTGAAATTCTCTTGATAAATGGTCACTGCAGTATGAAGTGCCCCACCCCACCTTGCCGCCGCTACGTCAGTGCTGAGTCAGTTTTATTATCTGTATCGTGCATTAGGCGTTTTAAACCGCCTCCAAAATGTCGTAAATAAATTTATGAAAAATAAAAAAGTTTTTTTTCGTCATCAGTATTGTGAACGTAACCTGCACTGTGACGAAAGTTGCTAACCAAATCAACAATCTGTATATCTTGAAAAAATTTTTTTTTTGGTAAGTTCGCTTGATAAAAGATCAATAAATCATATATATGTCGGCGAAAATGATTAAAAGGAGCTGATTTGACTTTTGAGGCACAGCACGTGGTTGCCGCGCCATCGGGGGACGCCGGTGTCGCGCGCGCGCGCTCACGGAACGTCGGGGCGGCCGCATGGTCGAGCTCGAGCGGCAGTGTTCGCTGGGAGCGCGCCCGATGCACAAGCATTACTCCGACGGATCGTTTGCCTCTTAAAGTTGTTATTTAATTTGTGTGTAATTAGATTAAACCACGTTAACTTTGTAACGCTGATATTTTATTATAATAGACCGCCTCCGGTTCGGATAGGTGTACGTTTATTCGACATCAGAAGTGAGATCCAGGACCCGGAAGCGCCCTGGAGGCGGTGCCGTGAGTGACAATGAGTGAACACGACGCAACTGAGCCCGACCACGAGACCAGCGCGAATATGGACCATGCCGAAAGTGCGGGCGCAGGCGAGTCCGCCGCGTTACTGCAGCTACTACGCGGGCTGGCTAGAGGGTTGCAGCCACCCGCGCCCGCTACGGCAGCGCTTATCAAGTTCGACCCTGACGATCCGGATGCTGACATCGAGGGCTGGTGTAAGATTAATGAGGTTATTGTGAAGCACAAGGATCTCAAAGTTCACAGATTAGCAGATCATCCACATCACGCTTCATGCCATTGACGGCCATGGTAGCACCTCCTCGCCACGAAGAAAAGCGGCTGGTGACTTGCTACGCGTGCGGCAAGCAGGGGCACGTTGCCAGCTCCTGCGCAGCTGCCATCGCTCTCCGGGACTCCAACCACGCCCCTAGGAAAGAGGTTAAGCTTTGCAGCAAGCGAGCTGTTACTGGTGAGCCACATGTTGCAGGTATGAGTTGTTGTTTTCTTTTTGACTCCAGTTCAGAGTGTTCTTTTAAAAAAAAAAAAGTCTCGCAGAAAAACTAGATGGAGTGCTACTTTATAACACTGTAGTACTAGTAGGTATAGGTAATTCTGACGTAAAGGACACTAAACAAATGAGATGTTCAATTAACGTCCAAGGTCTCACTATGAAAATTCTATTTCATATTGTTGATGATTCGAGTTTGATTAAACCCATTCTTCTCGGTCGTGATATAATTGATATGGGGGTACATGTAGAACTCGTAAATGGCAGAAGCTCTATGTGATCAAGCATTAGAGCAGGATGGGCTTGTGTCCGCGGATGATAGCACCGAAATGGAGGTTGATGACAGAGACACGGGTAGCACGGCGGTGCAGGTGCACCGTGAGGCAGATAATGGCGCGGTGGTAATGGAACCAGCCGGCGCAGTGTGTGATGAATAATGATGAAGGAACGTTAAGTAGCATCTCACTGCTGGCCGCAAACCACTGGCCTGCCAAGCGCTATATGCGTGTTGGTCCCCAGTGTGTGGCGCGGAGCTGTGGCGAGTGCTATACAAGGTACGTTAAGTAGCATCTCACTGCTGGCCGCAAACAACTGGCCTGCCACGCGCTATATGCGTGTTGGTCCCCAGTGTGTGGCGCGGAGCTGTGGCGAGTGCTATACGCGATACTTGTGTTGAGTGTATTCGCGAGCTGAAGATCACTGAGAATATAAATTGTAGAGAGAATAGAGCTTTGTTAATTGTCTTAATTACCTTTCTTTGATAATACACTATTAAGTTCACATAACAAAACGCTGTGGAGTTCTGTAGATTCCGTATTTGATAGAAAGCTTGTCTGTGTTCGATGGTTTTGTTATCTTCAGATGAGTAACGCACGAGGACGTGCGTATGTCAGGAAGGCCGTGTCGGCGAAAATGATTAAAAGGAGCTGATTTGACTTTTGAGGCACAGCACGTGGTTGCCGCGCCATCGGGGGACGCCGGTGTCGCGCGCGCGCGCTCACGGAACGTCGGGGCGGCCGCATGGTCGAGCTCGAGCGGCAGTGTTCGCTGGGAGCGCGCCCGATGCACAAGCATTACTCCGACGGATCGTTTGCCTCTTAAAGTTGTTATTTAATTTGTGTGTAATTAGATTAAACCACGTTAACTTTGTAACGCTGATATTTTATTATAATAGACCGCCTCCGGTTCGGATAGGTGTACGTTTATTCGACATATATATATTTTTCAATTTAGAGACAGTCCTAATTTCTTCAAACGAATCCTCGAAAGTCCGCCGTTTTTGGTGTTCAAGCTCAGTCTAACGCATAATTTATGAAGAAGTGACCGGCCGGTTAGGCTTTGGCGGCAATTCGCTCTAAAAAAAAAACAGTATATATGCTTCTTTCTTTTCATTTCTTTTTTCTGCATATCAACAGATGATTTACACCGTCTAATTGTGGAAGACACTTTTGTCTCGTTTTCTCAGCTCCCTGGAAGTTGTTTTTCTAGGTTTCCCTTCAGTACGTTTTTGTTTCGTCCTTGAAATGTTGTCTCTGCTCCCCTGTAACCGATATTGCGAACGTTTTCCAATATCACGAGTATCACGTTTCGACGTTTGCATCGTACCGTACACAACACCCTATTTTCTGTTTCAGCGAATTTGAATTTATTTACGCATGTGAGTTGAATTATTATTACATACGGCTACTCACGTGTGATTGTTGTTGACTATATGACAACCGTTTCACCGATACAATTTCGGCATTATCAATGCGAGTGTCGTTCGACGACGACGCGGCGTTCACCGTCGTTGTCAAACGGGCACTCAGTCACACGTTCAAGCCGTATGTAATAATAATTCAGTATGTCAGCTCACGCGACTTTTAATAATATCATGTGAGTTGACCTTATATAATTATGAAATTCGAAAAAGCTCTTGTCATATTTATTTACATCCCAATTTCAGGGTTCCGTTGAGAACCGGAAACCTTACAGAAGAGAGACTTCGGTGTTTGTCATCGATAGGGATGTTAGGTGAAAAAATCTTAAATAACTTTATATTTTGAAAACCTTTTGAAATCGCCCCAAACCCACCTTTTTTACCTTATACCATTATTACCTTATGTTACGTATAACGCTGCAAACCATGAACATACAAAACAACATGAAGCAACAAGATATTGAGACGATTAACTGAAAATTTGGATTGAATCATCTCGCGAGTAATAGTACATTATGATACAAGTGAGCTAAAGTGATCCTTAGAAACAATTAAGGCTCGATTGAAGCCCGAGCCCGAAGGAAAATGGCGAATTGTAGAAAATTGCGAGCGAATTTTTCTTTTTGCCATGCGTATTGCCTGCCAGTGCCGTTGGAAGAAAAGGCACCAAAACCGTCAAACATCCGGAACTTATGTATCAGATTATTTTATATTAATTGATTAATGGTTATTTGGTTGACAAATATAAATAATATAATTAAATGAACCGTTTATTTATCATTTTTAATTAACACAGTTTATTTATTCACAGGCATATTTCCTAGCCATAAAAAGTCTTTGCTGACATTTAAAAAAAAAGTGTAAAGTAAAAAGCACTAGTGCGGTAATGTAAAATAAAAAGCACGCGCGTTTACTAAGCAAGTTTAATAAGAATCCTAAAATCGGTGCAATAAGAGCGTCGTTACAAGCAAGTGTGTTGAATAAAAAATTATGCAACCTTTCCCATTTTTTTTGCATGTTCCTACTTGTTTCAGAAAGGAACAAATCTACTAAGGACGCATTTGTGCTCCAAGGTTAATTGTTTAGATATTGTATCGATGACAACACCAGAATAAAAACCGATGTTTTCTAAATTATTGAATCGCGTGCACGACGCGTTATATAATCCATATCATAGGTCATACATAACTACCAGGTCGATGTTTTAATTTACAAAACATATGTATAGCTACGGTCCAATGAAAATTACATATCACGGGAATTTAATTTGAAGTGTATGTGTTTATTTGAAGGGTAGGGTCAATAAAAAAACTTATATTTAATTTTGGGCATAATCGCTCCTTTAGGACCACAGAAGTAAATCCTGGGAGCTTTTTAATTAATTCAAAGAATTTTGCAAAATAAGCTTTATTACAGAAATTAATTTATTTTGCACAATACGTCACGCAACGTACTACGTATTTGTACGTTAGTGTTTTTGTGTACCTACAAAAAAACTACAAGGAAAACAAAATAAAATATATTAAAAGCAACGGGTTGTGTCAGTGATACAACCGTAAATTATTGCTGAGCAATCTTAGTTCTGTTAGCAATATTAAAATGATTATCCGAATGAATGTAGAACACGACCAGGAATTTTAAAAAAAAAGTGACAAGCACTGAAAAATCAATCAGCGGTTGAAGGTAAAATGGTTTTTTGGAGAAAAAATACTGAAATACAAGTTTGAGTGGTAAAATTGGTGTATTTATTTAACAAATCTCGGAAGTGGATACTCTGCCCATTCAAGGTAATCTATTTTCATTGCGTTACTATGCCTAGTCATCTTTTGTAAACTCCAAAATAGCACGGTCACGTTCAAAAAGGGTTTTTATAAAACGAGAGGAAAATGCCTTTTCGCGCGTTGCATGCGGGACAAACTAGCCCGCGATCACGCAGCGGTCGAGATGATGCCGGCTTGGGGATGATATGTTCCGTTAGTCACGCAAATGTTTGAGGAGTATTGATTAACGAAATAATCGAGTTGGTTTTAGTGACGCGACTTTAAACGACCTACAACATAGACTGCAAAAGTTCTAGTTAGACCTCAAATTATTAGGTTCAATAACAGGTTTATTCCAAACAGAAATATTTTCGAAGCAAATCTTGTCCGTTGTCTTCGGTTTCAGGGATGGAGGAAAGCGCTGACGATTTGGTGACGGAATGCCCAGTGTCTCCTATTCTGGGTACACGGGGTATTCCCAAGGTACGTCATAAAGAGTCTAAAGAACCGGTGCACGGCAGCTGCACAGAGCGTCGTAGCCGCAGCAAGCTTCGCAACAGCCGTACTGAACGCCGCAGCCGCACCCATTGTCGCAGCCGCAGTCACATTGAGCGTCGCAGCCGCAGCGAGCGCCGCAATAGCCACACTGAACACCGCAGCCGCACAAAGAACCAGAGCCGCAGCGAGCGCCGCAACAGCTATACCGAGCGTCGTAGCCGCAGCAAGCTTCGCAACAGCCGTACTGAGTGCCACAGCCGCACCCATCGTCGCAGTCGCAGCCATATTGAGCGTCGCAGCCGCAGTGAGTGCCGCAATAGCCACACTGAACACCGAAGCCGCACCAAGTATCGCAGCCGCAGTGAGCACCGCAGCAGCTATACCGAGCGTCGTAGCCGCAGCAAGCTTCGCAACAGTCGTACTGAGCGCCGCAGCCGCACCCAGCGTCGCAGCCACACACACTTCGAGCGCCGCAGCTGCAGTGAGCGACGCAATAGCCACACCGAGTGTCGCAATGAGCGCCGCAGCCGTACCAAGCACCGCAGTCACAGCAAGTGCCGCGACAGCCGTACCGAGCATCGCAGCCGCGGTGAGTACGGCAACAGTGCGCGATGCTGTCGCGTTGATAGACGAAGTAGTCGCGTGGAAATGCATTATAAATGCAGTAGCAGTAGTTTAGATCAAGACAAGCGTCGACGTCGAGCTGCAGACAATCGCACCTTACGCACTCCGGATAAAAAAGACTTTAATGGTGAGGTTTTGCAAAAGTTCTCAAATATTTTAGATAAGTTATCCAATACTACTAATGAAAAGATAAATGTTGTAAGCGTTGTACCAGAATTCGATCCATCGGCAAAGACTCAGAGCATAAGTACGTGGCTCAGTAAAGTTGATCAAATTGCGCGTATGTATAAATGGTCTGATCGACAAACGGTTGTGTGTGCTATCCCTAAATTAGTAGGCAACGCTAAGCGATGGTATGAGGGTTTAACGTCTGTCGATTATTCGTGGCCTGAGTGGCAAGATAAACTTAGATCAGCATTTCCTGTTGGTGAAAATTATGGGAAGATGTTGTTTGATATGTTAAAAAAAACAGCAAAATTTGGGGATTCGCTCGAAAATTACTACTATGAAAAAACCGCTCTTCTAAATAGATGTGAAATAACGGGAAAAAAGGCTGTAGAATGCATTATTTTTGGAATAGAAGATAGAGTAATAAGGTATGGGGCAGAAGCTGCTCAGTTTGAAAATCCAGATAAACTTTTAGCATATCTTAGAAATATTAAAGGCAAACAAAATGACGTTAACTTCAAGCCAGCTCAGCGAAAATATAATTCTAATAATAACAATAACAATATTCAGAGTAGACCGCCTGTAAGTAATGGAAATGCACGTAAGGTGCTTAGGTGTTTTAATTGTAAAGAAGAAGGGCACGTGGTTTCAAATTGTCCTACACCTGTAAAAAAGTGCTCTTATTGCTCCATTGTAGGACACGATGCTAGTTCTTGCTACCGGAAAAAGGATAGCAACAGTGTTTTAGAAATATCAGATGGCATAAATAAAGTTAAGGAAAAATATATTCAAAAAATAACTGTTAATGGGCATGAACGCGTAGGGTTTATTGATTTTGGAAGCGATTGCACACTTGTAAGACAGACAGACGCACAGGATATTTTAGGGACTTTGCAAAAAGATTCTCTAAGCATGACAGGTTTTGGGGGAGCAAAAGTTCAAGCGCTTGGTTATTGTATTGCTGAAATAGGAATTCAAGGCGTAAAGGCCGAAATCGTTGTACACGTAGTTCCTGACAAATTCTTACAGTACCCAATATTAATAGGACAAACCTTTACAGAACTACCAAATATTAGTTTTATAAAAACGGGAGAGGACTTAATAATTTCCCAAACTACTACTCCACAGCAAAGTATGAAGTTTTATGTCCTTAATGATGTACCGATTAAACAGGGTATTAACTGTGTAGATTTTTATGGGTCACAAGAATTTTCTGGATCTGTGTTTATACAAGGCGGATATAGAGACAAGCCAAACAATGAGTATTTTCTGGAGGAAGGACTGTATTCAATGGAGGGTGGTAAGGGAACCTTGATTATACAGAGTTTAGGTAGAAGTAACTTTCTCCTAAAAAGGGATGAAATGCTAGGAAGGGGTCGAATAATAAAAGTAATAACTATTAAAAATCCTACTGTTAACAAAATAGATATTTCACGTAATACGTTAGAACCATTTCAATTAACGGATCTAAATGTTGGGGAAATTTCAAAACAACAGAAAGAAAAGCTTCTCTACGTAATCAATCAAAACAGGTCATGTTTTGCTACTTCATTAAAAGAACTAGGCTGTACCGATCTTGATAAAATGAACATTAACCTAATGGATAATAGTGAGCCAGTTGTTTATAGGCCCTACAGACTATCGCATGCAGAAAGAGCGGAAGTAAGAAAAATGACGGATGAATTATTAGAATATGGAATAATTAGAGAATCTTGCTCACCTTTTGCTAGTCCGATAATTTTAGTACAGAAGAAGACTGGCGACAAAAGGTTATGCGTTGATTATAGGGCCCTTAATAGAAAAACAGTGCGGCAACATTATCCTTTACCCATAATAGAAGATCAGATGGATAGATTGTCAGGATACAAGTTCTATACATCCTTAGATCTGGCGTCAGGATACTACCAAATAGAGCTAACAGATGACGCTAAACCGAAAACAGCATTTGTTACCCCTGACGGCCAGTTCGAATTTAACCGAATGCCTTTTGGGTTGACTAACGCACCTGCTGTTTTTCAACGGGTCATAAACAAAGTGTTAGACAAGTTACGTTTTAACTCCGTAATCGTTTATATGGATGACATTCTTGTGCCCTCTAAAACTGTGGAAGAAGGTCTTGAAAAATTAATTGAAGTATTTTCTAGAATAGGAAATGCTGGATTAACGTTGAAACTTTCTAAATGTAGTTTCTTTCAAACTAAGATCGATTTTCTCGGGTTTGAAGTCACTGCTGAAGGAATAAGGCCAGGTAAACAAAAGATTATAGCAGTAGAAAACTTTCCCACCCCTAGAAATGTCCATAACATAAGACAATTCTTGGGGCTAGCTAGTTTTTTTAGACGTTTTATTAAAAATTTCGCTGTCATTGCGCGTCCTTTATCGAAACTGCTCAAAAACAATACTATTTGGGTCTGGGGAACAGAACAAGAACAGGCTTTCGAGGAGTTAAAGTCCAAGCTGACATCAAGACCTATCCTGTCCTTATATGATCCGCAAGCTGAAACCCAATTACATACGGACGCGTGTAAACACGGGGTTGGGGGAATTTTATTTCAAAAGGGACATGACAATATTATGAAACCGGTGGCATATTATAGCAGACAAACTTCTCCAGAAGAGCAATACTTTTCATCGTATGAGCTTGAGACCTTAGCTGTAATTAGTTCGCTTTGTAAATTTCGACCATACTTGCTAGGTCTCAAATTTCTTATAATCAGTGATTGTAATGCACTAAGATCCACATTCGTAAAACGAGATATGATTCCACGCGTTGCTCGCTGGTGGAGTTTGATTCAAGAATTTGATTGTGACGTCATGTACAGACCAGGGTCAGCAATGTGTCACGTAGATGCACTCAGCCGAAATCCTGTCTCTGGCGATGATATTACAGGAAATATTGAAATTAACGATAGATCGAACATATTCCAAATTACATCAGAGTGGCTTGTGACTGTTCAGATGGACGATAGCGAAATTCAAAGAATAAAAAGAATCTTAGAAGACAAGAGTTCGGATGAAATATCTCATATTAAAAAGAATTTTTGTTTAAAACGCGGTTTAGTATATAAAAATACAGATGATGGTCCTAAATGGTTAGTGCCTAAAGGTGTAAAATGGCAAATATTACAAGCTTGCCATGATCGAATTGGTCATTTTTCCTACGAAAAAACTCTTGATAAGATTAAGGCTGATTATTGGTTTCCCAAAATGGCTAAATTTGTAAAAAAATATGTTCAGGCATGTTTGCAGTGTGCTCATGGAAAAAAACCCAGCGGTAAAAGAGCAGGCTATTTGCATCCTATCCCAAAAGTTCCAACGCCATTCCACACCTTACACGCTGACCATTTGGGGCCATTTAACGAAAGTAGGAAAAAGAACAAATATATATTGCTGATAATCGATGCGTTCACAAAATTTATCATATTAAAAGCCGTGAAAAATACGAAGAGTTCCACCACCATAAATGTTTTTAAAGAATATTTTGCGTTGTTTGGCGCACCTAATAGAATTATAACAGATAGGGGATCTTCATTTACTAGTTCGAAATTTAAGGAGTTTGTTTCCGAAAAAGGAGTTCAACACATTTTAAATGCTGTAGCTACACCGCGTGCCAACGGCCAAGTTGAGCGCTACAACAGGACAGTTTTAGATTCACTCACAACTATGGCAATAGGAAATGATGAACGTTTATGGGATGAAAATTTATTACAGGTCCAATGGGGGCTTAATAACACAATAAATAAGACGACTGGTAAGACAGCGTCACAATTGCTGTTTGGACTAAGAACTGTGGGTGAAAATGATAGTTGTCTTAAATTATCTCTTGCTGATTGCGATGACATTGGTGGTGATGTGGACGTGACTAGTCTCAGAACCGAGGCTCTTAAAAAAATTACAAATTCCCAAGAAAAACAAAAAAAAGCGTTTTGACAGTACCCGAAGTGCACCTCGCAAATTTGAATTAGGTCAGTTAGTAAGAGTAGAACGAGAGGTTGCTGAAAGAGGTAAAAGCAAGAAACTAATACCAAAGTGTTTAGGACCATATCGTATATCCAAAATCTTATCTAACGATAGATACGAAGTTGAAGATACTCCAGTTACTCGCAAAAAGGGTAAGCCTATTTACAAAGGTGTATATTCTGTGGACAAAATACATCCTTGGTTGATGTTTAAAACATCTGATGTTAATGAAAGCCCAGAAAGTTCCGAATCTGAAAACTAGTTTGCTAAAAAAATACTCATTTGTGTGATGGATCAAAGATTGGTACTTTAGAATTTTCAAAAATTAATATTCAAGGAAAAATGTACAAAGAATATGCTGATTCTATTATTAACTGTTTAATACACTGTCTTTATCTATTTTTTGTAATAAAAGAAAATTATTGACGAATATTACGCTTTTAAGTTGGGATAATAAATGTTGTGTTAAGTTTTAATAGATACGATACTGGTTTAAAAAGTAGTTTATTATGGTTCCAACTATTGTGAGTTTTTGCAGTTTTATCATTTTTCTATTCTAAAGTATATATGATGGGTAAACAATTTCATGTGTAAACTCTTCTTGTAAATACCAATATTGTGGCACTGTGCAATTGAAATAATGTTAATCAAATTGTTTGAAAGAAAACTATAAAAAAAAATCAATCAGCGGTTGAAGGTAAAATGGTTTTTTGGAGAAAAAATACTGAAATACAAGTTTGAGTGGTAAAATTGGTGTATTTATTTAACAGTTCATACAAACGAAATACCAAAACCATTTGAAAATCATATATATTCTTAGGATATCGTGTGTTTATTCCGATTGGATTATGCCGGCGCCAGACATGTGTCCACTTATTTGCACACTCGAGTGGACACACTGTGTGGCACTAGACTTTGTCTATGTGTTCCAAAGTTTGTACACAGATTTGCACTTTGCCGAGCGGTATCGGTTTTTTAGCGCACATCAAAGGAATGTGTTCAAATAAGTGCGTAGCCTGCCACACTATTTGGCCTATTTGCAAAGACCAGTTGCGCGAGCGCTGTTGTACGGAACGGTTGTGTGAGAAACTACGTGTTTGATCGTTCAAAATGGACAAACATCCATTCACGCCTTCTTCTCGGACGTTTCGATATATTTTGTTGCAGATGTAAAAAATAATTACATGCACATAAATAATATAAGCACACTGCGTCCACGAAATCGTCGTCCATCTCCTTTGTTGTCTACCAGCATACTGTGGAGAAAAGAGTTTGCGAAGCATGTGTGGCAGGTACGCCAAATGTGTGTACAAAGTCGTCGAAGAAGTGTGCAAATAAGTGGACACATGTCTGGCGCCGGCTTTACAGAGTATCTAGGTTCCCAAATATATATTTTGAAAGGACACTGATTTAAAGACTACATATAAACAATAAAAAATGTCCATAGAAAGCTTATATTTCTCATATTTCATTTAAATCAGTGTTGTTATTAAATATATATTTGGGAACTTAAATATTCTGTAATGCAATCGGAATAAATACACACTACCTTAAGAATATCTATGATTTACAAATGGTTATGGTATTTCGTTTGTATGAACTAGGATTGCTCCGCCTATATACTTTACTCAATCAAAGAATGGTAGCCATATACATCATCAGAGTCGCATTACAGGATGTGGAGGACCCTGGGCAACAACGAAATAGAGGCACCTTCTTTGATTCAAGATCGATCATATATCCGCTGTTTCCATAAGTGCTCATATGTATAACAAAAAACAAAACTAAGAATACACACAATAACATTATCCTATTGTTATAATTCGTGTTTTTTGGCAATTGTGTGATAAAACTTGTTGAATAACAAGCTTTCAAAATTTTTATACTTGTCACGCCCAGTATAGTTCGCCATTTTGTCGCTTCGCATACAGTCCACTAAAATCAATATTTTTAATTTATTGGCGGAGCCACTATTGTGGGGGCCCCTCTTTGTAGAGGCCCGGGGCTGTAGCCCCGGTTGGCCTTCCTCTAAATCCGGCCCTGGACATCATACTAATAATGTCAATGATTGATGGCAGCGCAATCGCTCACGAGGTAATCGATGACATTTAACGTTATGAAAATGTATGTGGGGTGTTAAGGGTGCACTAAGCGTTTGCCTTTGTCTCTGTCTTTTTCTTTACGTGTAAAGAGTAAAGAAAATAACCAAACTTGAGCACTTTTTGAATGTTTTCTGTTGTTACTTTCATCATATTATTTAATATTTATAGATAAGAAACTATCGTGTATTAACGCTCCAGTCGTCTATGAACTTTATTTTAGTAAATGAACCATAACATAAAATTACCTATTTCTATAAAAAAGTAGAGAAATAGAGGAAAAAATTACTCGAAAAGAGGTAACTTTGCGAATTTATTCTATCAAGCCAACATTATATGTTTCCATCATGTATACAGTCTCGTAAATATACCCAATAATACTAATATATTTCCCTAGATTTTAATTTAATTGTTTACTACTTAAAACAAGGGTTATAAAAACATGTTTGTGTGTATAAAAAGCTCGGTGCGCTCTTAAGTGAAGTGAATTTAAAAGCAAACCAGTTCAGAGCATTGTTTAGTGTACTATTTACGCTTTACCGACTCGTACCTGGGAAGTATTACAAGGTGTATCACCCTACCTTGCCTCCCGGATGGAGTCGACCCAGTGTATGCAGTCCACCTCCGAGGCGGCTCGCAGCTCATATTGGCGCTGGCTCTCGCGTCGGTACGAGATCGTGAAGCAGAACTACACAAAAAACAGATAATTACATAATTTATTTTTGAATTATTCTACGGTTACTTTCACTCCAAGCAGAAAACGCTAAATCCGGGAGGGGTGGATTCAGGACAAAAGAGAAAAAAGTAGTTTTTTTTATTTATATCATAATACATATATATATATATATATAGCATAATTTCCTTGAACCAAAATCTAGATATTGTTAAAGAACATCTAATAAAATATGTTGGATTTATTTACATGAATGATTTTCGTCAAACGATGAAAAAAAGTATGTTTGAAGACCTCATTTTAATAATTATTTCTATCGAGCGAAAGTTTTTCAATCGCGTTTCTGTTCAGCAAGATCTAGATTTTGAAAAGGTTTCAAAAAAACAAAGTAAAAAAATCTTGAAAGTAGTTACAGGACTTCAAAAAGATCCAATATAAAAATTTAAAATTTCAAAATTCTAATTTACAGAAACCAATGGAAAATTTGCGAAAAACACATAGGTAATACATAGGTTTTGTTGAGGAACTATTGAGCAAATTTTGAATATAAGTGTTTTTAGATACAAAAAATACAAAACACAAATACATTTTGTTTATTTATACACAAGTAATTTTTACAATTCTTTGGACCCTTCTTCTCAATCCGGACAATCCGCCTTCTAAACGGCTCTTTTGAGCCCGCCTTTTTCTAATTAATCGAAACAAAACACTTAAATTCAAAATTCACTCAATATTCAACAAAACCTTATTATCTTTGTATTGTTCAAATTTTTTTAAATTCTAATTTACAGAATCCAATAGAAACTTTGCGATAGCAGCATACATACATAGAAAATAAGGTTTTGTTGAATAACTATTGAGTGAATTTTGAATTTAAGTGTTCTGTTTCGATTAATTATAAAAAGGCGGGTTTTTCACAATCCGGCTTCAAAACCGCTCCTAAAAGAAGCCTGACGTATTCTACTATTCAAAGTGAACTATTTTCTCAAGAAACATTATGTTAAAAGATATTTGCCTGTAGCTTTGTGGGACTCTAGCACGCGAAAGGAAGGCCTGTTTTGAAATGTTGCGCCGAATAGATAATTCATAATACTCGCCCTTACGACCACAGTGGATGGAGTACGAAGGTATATTTGTAAATAAATCGCAAATTGGTATACAAGCAAGCCGTTTAGTATACACGTACTTGAGGCCCAAACGACCATTTTGGCCCGCAATTCTTAAATAAATCTCTTAGGGGGGGTTATAAATTTTCCTTTTTTTTTCTGAAAGCTATCGTGTGGGGTGTCAAATGAAAGGGCTTCATGAGCTGATTGTAAAAACATACAAAAACTACATCATTATATTTAAGAAAATTGTTTTCAAAAAAATTAACAAAACACATCAAGTTTGGGCTCTTCCTGGTAGGAAAAGCCTGTTTTCTTAAACATACGTGAAATTACTCGGTATATCCTTATACCCAACGTCTATAAAGCAAAAATAAAAAAAAAATAATGACATTAATATTTCAAAATAATTTCCTTGCATGACGTTTCACATTATATAGAATCCTGTACATTTTCTCGAATAAAAATTCATGAAAGGAATTTTGAAAATGTCAACATTTACTATTTTTTTTTCTTTAATGGCATTAGATATGAGAATTTTGACGTTAGTTTTACAAAAAATCCTTCAGTGTTTTCTACCTGGCGTAGTCCAAACTTGGTGTGTTATATATCCACTAGCAGTAGAATGAAAAGTTCTGACAATAGAGGCACTTCTCTTTCTAGCCCTGCGGAATCCCTCGATAGGAGAACCCATTCTGGACAGGGTACAACAAGATAGGCTTCTTGTTCGTAGTAAAACAACAGATTTAAATATTAAATCCAAATGAGGCATTTATCTCCCTAAGAGCCTTAAAAATAAATAAAATAAAATAGAATTTATTAGCAAACATAAAATAAACAAAATCTAAATTATTATTACATGCGGCTTGAACACTCACGTGTGATTGTTGGTGACTATATGTCAACCGTTTCACCGATACAATTTCATACAAACTGTGCCCGTTTGACAACGACGGTGAACGCTGCCGCGTCGTCGTCCTAAGAACTACACTCGCCTTGATAATGCCGAAATTGTATCGGTGAAACGGTTGGCATATAGTCAACAACAATCACACGTGAGTGTTCAAGCCGCATGTAATAATAATTTAGTATGTCAGCTCACGCGAGTTTTAATAATATTATAAACAAAATCTTTTAAAATATAGTTAGTACAGCAACAGGTTTAGATATTACCGACGCGTTTCTCTCCATAGGAGCTTTACTTAGTCGCTCGCAATAAGACCCCTCCAGCAGTAGGACCCCGGTTGGACGGGTATTGTTTTCCGACTCGTAGTAGAACAATAGGTTCTGGGAACAAAAAATTTAACATAATATTATTTTGTGCAACTTTAACATAATGTTAGATATTGGGACACGAGCGCTTTTAATTCGTTCGTTTCGAAATAGTATTGCACGAGTGTCGAAATGTCTAATTAAGTTCAGTTGCACATATCAAAAATATCGTCTACGCTTGACATCTTTTATAATATTTTAAATCAGGTGCGTCGCCTGCCTTGGGGCCAATCAGAAGCTACAAGGATAAAGAGGGCGTAGCTTAAGAAATAAGGACGGGACTTATTTATTTTCATTGTTGCCAATAATTTGCCAATAAATGTTAACATCGGATAAACATCAGATAACATCGGGAAAACAATGTAGGTACTTATAAAACCACTTTTAATGTTGTAATTGCCTATAATGTAGTATGAGAGTAGATACATAGTAATAGGATATTGACTGACCCTTGACGGCCCTGCTGTATATGGCCTGTTTCTAATTGAACAAAAACTGTGGCCTACGAGATATTGCGGGTTTTTAGAGTTACGAAAAGAAATTAAAGTTGTTACTTATAATATTTTATTTTATCGAACTAATAAAATGCTAAAACAAAAGAGGAAACAAAGCTGATAGGACGCTCATCATTTCTAAAATTGCGAAAATGTACTTGTTTAAAAAAGACAAGACAACACTTTTAATAATTGTGCACCGTATAAAAGAAAACTTAGAGAAGACAAACAAGTTACTAGGTAGAGAACAACCATAATCGCTTAAAAAAATTTATTTGCTGCTGTATTATTTCGTAAACTGCTTTTTCGTGAAAAACAAGGCCGACCCATTAAGGTGATATATCGTCCGTGCAAATGTCCCCGTTACTCCAGGCGGAAAGACCCGCAGTGCAAGAGGGACGGAATCGGGAAAAATTGACAAAAAGTCGGTTTTAAATTAATACAAAATTAACTAAAATAGCTATGAAAATTTCCATAACCAGTAATTTAGGCATTGTTAAAACCCATCTAAATAAATATTTTTGAAGTCTGTATGCTATCCCAATTTGTCAGAATATCAAAAAAAGTGTAAATTTAGATCCCATTTCAATAATTATTTCTATCGAGTGAAATTTCTCCAATCGCGTTTCTGATAGTCCAAAATCTAGAAAAAGGTCCCAATATTTGTTATACTAACTAATTTATTTCGCTTTTTGGTGAAAAAGCAGATGAAATCTAACATTTTCACAAAAAGAGGAGAGTAAAACAATTATTATTATGAAAGTCTTTCAACAAAAAGTTAAAAATAGGTGCGACAACGAGCGGAGCGAGGAGAAGCGTGTCAGGTTGCCCATGTAAATTAATTTTAGTCCAGTCAATATAAGAGTGTTTGTATGGATAAGGTTGAATTAAATGTACACTGGGTGAAAATTGGAAATATATCAGTAAACTAATTGAAAAAATCTCAGATAAATATTGAAAAAAAATTACTACAATAATTAGACCATGGCTAAGAACAGTATTAGTAAGATCAAGGGTCCAATTATTTTGGTATTTTTTAAAAAGAAAAATGTTCTTCCGGGAGGGGGAGGAGTGTCAATAATATGAAAATACTATTATTTCCACCATCTTACTTGGAGACCCCCTCGAAGTAATCCGGGGGAGAGTAAGAGGACAGCTCACAGGCAAAAAACCGGGAGGCCCGCCATGCCTGGGACCGATGGATGGCGGTATAGCCATCCCTAATAGCCGGGCCTTATATGGAACAGACTGGTGACGGGCAGCAGCGTCGCTGGTGCGAGGGTTCCGGCACCGCGCTCACCAACCCGCCTGCCCAGAGTGTGTGAGTATGGGCAATTGTTCCAGGATGACCGCCGGCAGTGGCAAAGTCCTGGAAAGGCTATGTCCAGCAGTGGACGAACTAGGTTGATGGACTATTATTTCGAAGTCATCTTTAACTCAACCTCAAATCTTTAATTTACCGGACTAGCCGAACGAAACTTTAATAGAAAATACAATACAATACAATACAATACAAAACGTTTATTTGCTATAAAATGTGTGTAAGTATAACAGTTGTTCGTAAATTTATGTCCAATCACATTTTACCATTACTGGTATGCAAAAATTTTAATTCCTAACTACAACTATTACATTATCTATAATATTACATGAGAAGTGCAACATATTAACATTATTTATTATATTCATTACATTAAATTAAAATTGAGAATGATTAAAATGTCATTAAATTAATTATCTATGATTTAGTAGTATGAATGTCATTATCATTTAAATATTCATCAACATTATAATAGCACTTATTGACTAAGATGTTGTACAATTTCCTTTAGAATTGTGTTAGATTAAGCTCTCTCATTTCGTTTGGAAGATGATTATATATTTTTGGAGCCATGGCATATACTGTATTACAATAGAATATTGAATATATTATATAGAATAACTTCGTATGTTTGCGTAATGCGCCATAGTTCAGTCTTTCACAAAAAGCAATTCGCCATCATACGACGACAAGTATACCGCAAAAACTATGGAAAAATTTAACATAATATTAACCATGATACTGACCTGATATAATATAAACCATCGTAACTGCCATTTGGTGTTATCGGAGCTTCTTTTGTGTAAATAGCCAGCCTGTAACAAAGTATTTACATTATTTTGGGTATTTGATCGAAAAAAATACGGGTGTTTCTTTTCTGTGTATTTCATGAAATACACGGAAAATTTCAATACATTTTTGGTATATGCATTTTGACTATATAATCTAAGGTTTTGAAATTGGAAAACATGTTTGGATACATTTTCCTCGATTGAAATAATTATTGAAACACACTTTTTCCCCTCGTTTGACGAATAGGAACCATATACAGAACTGAAACAAATTTTAGTAGGCGTGTTTCAACAATATCTAGAGATTTGATATTTGAAATTTTGGTAGCTATTTTAAGTTTTTTATAAAAATTATAAAACAAACATTTTTCGCTTTCGCCCTGAATCCGCCCCTCTCGCACAGAGCGTGTTTTCGCTTGGAGTGACAGTGGCAAAAATAAAATTCGCAATATGAAGACTGCGACTTGTGCAAAAAAAAAACGAATGACAAAAATAACAAACATGTTGAAACTAAAACCGCCTCTATGGTGTAGTGGTTCGAACGACTCGAACATTATCTGGAAATAACAGGTTCAAATCCTGTACGACCATATCTGTTTTCAGTCTAGGTGCTTACGTTAAGGCGCTACGTAAAAGTTTTAGCGTCCCTGTTACTCCATATGCGCAAAAACCTTCGGTGCGAGTGGGACGGATTCATGGAAAAGTAGCAAAAAGTCGTTTCTTTATTAATATAAAATGTACTAAGCTATTTTGTCAAAAAGATTTTCAAGGAGACTTTACAAATACATAATATCCACATTTTGATTGCAATTTCACAATTAAATTAGTTAGGATTTCAGAATTACAGGAAAAAATAAAGCAATTTAGAGGTCTTTTCGGAATTAAATTCTATCGAGAAAATTTCATCCAATCGCGTTTTCCTTCTTAATTAAATACTCAATAAACATTTACCCAAAAATGAAATACGTATTTTAGATGACGTTATAGTGGAGTAAATGGATTCGAAAAAACCCCATTTTTTTTTGTATCGCCTTTAGCTGTAAGTACAAATACATTATTTGTGCCTCAAGTAGAACTCATCATTCATCGCGCTGGGATGTAATTATCGGCTGTGCGCCAAATGATCGCGGGTACTTAAAATATTACTTGTGAGTGGTCGTACTGAGTCCGGTCTGAGAGCGCGATCAGCTGCCGTTGTACATGCGGATTGAGTGGGTACTAACTTGTGGGTGGCCGTACTGAGCCCAGTCTGAGAGCGCGATCAGCTGCCGTTGTACATGCGGATTGAGCGCGGGTACTTACTTGTGAGTGGTCGTACTGAGCCCAGTCTGAGAGCGTAATCAGCTGCCGTTGTACATGTGGATTGAGTGGGTACTAACTTGTGGGTGGTCGTACTGAGCCCAGTCTGAGAGCGCGATCAGCTGCCGTTGTACATGCGGATTGAGCGCGGGTACTTACTTGTGAGTGATCGTACTGAGCCCAGTCTGAGAGCGTAATCAGCTGCCGTTGTACATGCGGATTGAGTGGGTACTAACTTGTGGGTGGCCGTACTGAGCCCAGTCTGAGAGCGCGATCAGCTGCCGTTGTACATGCGGATTGAGCGCGGGTACTTACTTGTGAGTGGTCGTACTGAGCCCAGTCTGAAAGCGAAATCAGCTGCCGTTGTACATGCGGATTGAGTGGGTACTTACTTGTGAGTGATCGTACTGATCCCCAGTCTGAGAGTGCGATCAGCTGCCCTTGTACATGCATATTGAGCGCGGGTACTTACTTGTGAGTGGTCGTACTGAGCCCAGTCTGAGAGCGCGATCAGCTGCCGTTGTACATGCGGATTGAGCGCGGGTACTTACTTGTGAGTGGTCGTACTGAGCCCAGTCTGAGAGCGTAATCAGCTGCCGTTGTACATGCGGATTGAGTGGGTACTAACTTGTGGGTGGTCGTACTGAGCCCAGTCTGAGAGCGCGATCAGCTGCCGTTGTACATGCGGATTGAGCGCGGGTACTTACTTGTGAGTGGTCGTACTGAGCCCGGTCTGAGAGTGCGATCAGCTACCCTTATACATGCGGATTGAGCGCGGGTACTTACTTGTGAGTGATCGTACTGAGCCCGGTCTGAGAGCGCGATCAGCTGCCGTTGTACATGCGGATTGAGCGCGGGTACTTACTTGTGAGTGATCGTACTGAGCCCGGTCTGAGAGCGCGATCAGCTGCCGTTGTACATGCGGATTGAGCGCGGGTACTTACTTGTGAGTGATCGTACTGAGCCCGGTCTGAGAGCGCGATCAGCTGCCGTTGTACATGCGGATTGAGCGCGGGTACTTACTTGTGAGTGGTCGTACTGAGCCCAGTCTGAAAGCGAAATCAGCTGCCGTTGTACATGCGGATTGAGTGGGTACTTACTTGTGAGTGATCGTACTGATCCCCAGTCTGAGAGTGCGATCAGCTGCCCTTGTACATGCATATTGAGCGCGGGTACTTACTTGTGAGTGATCGTACTGAGCCCGGTCTGAGAGTGCGATCAGCTACCCTTATACATGCGGATTGAGCGCGGGTACTTACTTGTGAGTGATCGTACTGAGCCCGGTCTGAGAGCGCGATCAGCTGCCGTTGTACATGCGGATTGAGCGCGGGTACTTACTTGTGAGTGATCGTACTGAGCCCGGTCTGAGAGCGCGATCAGCTGCCGTTGTACATGCGGATTGAGCGCGGGTACTTACTTGTGAGTGATCGTACTGAGCCCGGTCTGAGAGCGCGATCAGCTGCCGTTGTACATGCGGATTGAGCGCGGGTACTTACTTGTGAGTGATCGTACTGAGCCCGGTCTGAGAGCGCGATCAGCTGCCGTTGTACATGCGGATTGAGCGCGGGTACTTACTTGTGAGTGATCGTACTGAGCCCGGTCTGAGAGCGCGATCAGCTGCCGTTGTACATGCGGATTGAGCGCGGGTACTTACTTGTGAGTGATCGTACTGAGCCCGGTCTGAGAGCGCGATCAGCTGGCCGTCGTTTACTCGGATCGATCGCTGGTACTTCGGGCTCAGCATACTGAAGCCCTCAATTCTGAAACAGATTACAAATAATTAAAGAACCTTGGCTAGTTAAACTTCTTCTTTAGTACTATGTATTTTTATGTATCTATAAAGTAAAACTGGGTCTTGGCACTTGAATTGAATCTCAAACCCACATATTTTGCTTTGTCTCCAGCAAAATATCGTACTCTGCACGTCTATATAGTAGTATGTTTATACTTTATCAAGAAACCTCAAAGAGAATAAATGCTGGTTCCACAATGTAAGCAATCAGACCTTCCTAAGAGCATAGCTTAAATAAATAAGTGACGGGTATGGATTAGCTGCAGCCATATGTTCTGTGACAGCAGCAGCAACATAAAAGGAAACTAAGGTTGATTGTGATACAAGGGAACTCTCGTTCCCTCCACTTATTTTTTTTTTGTAATTCCTGTGTAATAAGTAACAACAATTTGGAAAAAGGTATTATTTAAAATTTGTATGTGGTATCCTAAAGTGTGTTACGAAAGTTAGACTTTATAATATAATAAAATCTGATCAAGAATAAATGCGCCGTTAGAGTTTAGGCCTCGATACTCGGTCGACTGCATAAAATATTTATATCAGAAATTGCACAGCGCCCCCAGCGGCTTACGAGAGGAACCAGAATTTCCAACACAAAATATTATACGGAATGAAATTAAATGAAATATGAAATGAAATGAAATATATTTATTTATGTAATGTAGGCATAACAGATACACTTATCAGGTCGGTTTTAATGTAATATAAGTAATTAAATAATCTATGTGTCATAGTAATAGTTTATATAAAACTATACCTAAATAATAATATGGGGAAATACACAGGGAAATAATAAAGGTTGGGTTATCTTAAATTTAATAAAAAGAAATATAGCGGACTTTAGTCTTGTTATCAAGAATCGCAACAGGCTTGTCTTGATTGTCCTTCTCTTTTAGAAAAATTTAAGTTTTATGTCCCAAATAGATCGCGACACAGTTACCATAGTTTACTATGCAGTTACCCTGTATTTTCTATCTTCAAACTACAGGCAAAATGCGTATTTGTGGCGAGCGTGTAACAAATTTAATGCAAAATCTCAGGAAGTTGATCTCGGTTTGTTCCATCTATCTGTAGCAGGGATAAGATCGAAAATAAGTGCAAATTTCTTTAAAATTTTAATTTATTTGGTTTAATTATTAAATTACTTAGTTTCCCATGGTTTTTTATGTTTAATTTTTTATTTTTACTAGCTTTTACTTTTACTTTCATAATAACGTTTGTGTTTAGAATACCGGTGTTTTATGTTTTATTTTTATTTTGTTAATATACAAAAATATTTAAAAGTGTACTAAACTAATAAATACATTTTCAAGAATATTAATAATATAATATAGAAAACCTCGTACTATGTAGGTATAAAGACTTAATCTATAACTATAAGTAGAAACTTGTAATTGGCCTTCTGTAATATTACATTTAAGTTTATATGCTGTAAGTTTTCCGAATAAATAAATTAATAAATTAAAAATACACGTGAATAAAATAAAAATATAGGAATAAGTTGATCAATTACTGAATGAACAATCAATAGGTACGAGATGTCATTGACGGCTACTCATCTGATCTTATGGATATCAATGCCGGAGTTCCGCAGGGGACAGTTATATCCGCTACTCTTTTTCTGCTGCACATAAACTATCTATTGCAATCGAATATATTCGGTTATGCTGATGACAGCATCTGTAACCGACAGGCGCGTGCCCAGGTGGAACATTTCTGTCATGACCCCTGACCCCCCAAAAAGCTTTAAGCAAAAATATATCTTTCATAAAATATTAAATAATATAAAATATTTTCACATAAATAAACAAATATTCCCCCGTTGACCCCCCCACTGTTTTGAAAGCTGAACACGTGTCTCGTAACGGAGACGATATACTGCAATTTATGACACCAGCCCCCCTATTCTGTATCTTAGGTTGCCAACTGGACAGGGTGCCTATCGTCAAAAACATAGATAAAAACGTAACTTTCAAAATTGCCTTTAAAGGATATTTAACTATTTACAAACTGTGACGTCACTTCAAATGAGAACATATCCTTAGATAATCTGAATTCGATAGTATATCTATGTTTTTGATGATAGGCACCTAGTCCAGTTGGCAACTAGAGATACATAATAGCCCCGCTGTAGTGTATTCTGTGCATTAATCAAATATCTCTTCTGACGCAAACAAAATCCATTGAAACAAAGAAACCATGGTAGAGTAAATCCATTAATTGACCCGCGAGGCAGTAACCAACGGGACGTTGCCAACTTGGTACATTTTAATGCTACCAGAACACAGGCGCAAACGCAATGCCAAAAGAACACCTTTTACCCTGACTCCGACTTTCCAAGATAGGTATACCTTTACAGATCAAAGAATGAAAGATGCTGGTTCAAAACCACGCCCATTACTTTACAGATAATGTTCTAACCTATTTGTGTATTCGAGCGATGGACTCTCTGTGAATGAACCAATTTCTATTGACGGCGTTTTGGTGGATTCTAAGATCATCTTAATAATCAACAAACTTTCTGCCAACCCTAGCGCAATTTTTGTACGTTCCACCTTTGGCGTCCCACAGGGCAGCATTCTTGGTACTACCCTATTCTTGATGTATCTAAATGACATCTCATTCCTTCAACTTTAAAATAAAGTGAACTATTCTGCTATGCAAACGACACAGTAGTCATTTAAGAAGGTTACCTTCTTACCTTCAAGGCTGAAGGTATGTCTAAATTTGCTACGTGATGAAACTAAAATCTTCGGACTTTAATTGCTGAAAAAACAAAATACTTACCTATTTGTGCAATGTTATCATAAAAACATATTGAAACCATCTCTATCTGCCCAGTTCATTCGTTTACGAATTTCCAAGAGTAGATTGTTGGAATTACCCTTTAGGCATTTTGAAATGAACAAACTGTAAAGTCATGACTCGGAGCCTCTTCTCAAGTAAAACCTGAAGCTTCGTGAATTATTTGTGCTGGCTGCACCGTTAAAAGCCACGGCATTTTATACCTTTGCAGTTTGATTTTGAACTCTATTGCTTAGGAGTTACTGTATCTTTTTGTTGAATACGTAATCGTATCCGATGCTTATGTACACATTCCACTGGGATGAGAAACGAGTACCTGTATGCAGTGGGTCGATTAGGATTCAGCTCACTAATTTTCTGTTAGTTAATGAAGACTGAACTTTGCTTCTGAAATGGATAAAATAATATATGCTTATAGAATTCTAAAAAGTAAGACAATAAAGTGCACCGCGCTGACGTAATGAAAGCGAAATATTACAATACTCGTACATTTCATCATTCGGCTCGTAGCTAGAAAGGTATACGCCACGCCGCGTGTCATAGGCGCAGGTCGTAGTAGCTAAAGTGAACAAATATTACAATGCTCGTACATTACGTCATTCGGTTCGTAGCAAGAAAGGTATATGCTGCGCTGCATGTCGTAGGCGCGTGTCGTAGTAGCTAATGTGAACAAATATTACAATGCTCGTACATTTTATCATTCCGTTCGTAGCAAGAAAGGTATACGCCACGCTGCATGTCATAGGCGCGTGCCGTAGTAGCTAAAGTGAACAAATATTACAATACTCGTACATTTCATCATTCGGTTCGTAGCAAGAAAGGTATACGCCGCGCCGCGTGTCATAGGCGCGTGTCGTAGTAGCTAATGTGAACAAATATTACAATGCTCGTACATTTCATCATTCGGTTCGTAGCAAGAAAGGTATACGCGACGCCGCGTGTCATAGGCGCGTAACGTAGTAGCTAAAGTGAACAAATATTACAATGTTATGAATAAAATGTATATTTTTAGAACGCATCTGTTGAGTGTTCGGTCAACGTTTTTGTTTTTTGTGTGTGGTAACACTGCGCTCTTTCCTGGTCGCCATTCCGATGATCGGAAGTGCTTTCTCCCAATATTTGTTAAATTAATTATAACTCCTTAAATATCAGGTGCGGACATCTTAAAAAACATTAGTTACTCAAGATATCACATTATTTTGGTGTGAAGACCATTTGAAGTGTATTCCCTTTGTGTTTGTGACATAACCTGTGTCCACGCGGCTTCCGACAAGCGGACTTGTCATTTACCATTTTTTCTGGGTTTTGGATGCATCCCGGGGTAGGAGGTTTGTGTGTAGATTCATCGGGGAGGTGAAACAACGTGCCACAGCACCGGAACATCTTGGAGGCCACGTGCAAAGGGTCTTCGTGCAAGGATCAGCAGATGACGTCATCTTACAACTGTCTGGTAGGAAGTTTTGCATATATTTTTTATAGAATATAAGATATTTTTAGAGTATAGATCTGGGACAGCTAATGGGCCCCTGTTCCAGGTGCTAATATCGCCCTTTAATAAACATTTTCTGGTAGCATCGAGCGTGGTTGTAGCCCACCTTTGGATTATATTCATTTAAACAGTGGAACTGGGCGGCCCCAGTGTCATTGAACTTTAACATAGCTAGGCTTTACATGGTTGTAATGTACATGTTATGGATGTAGCAATTACATTGGATATGTTTAGTGCTTTGAGTAGATAATTGATTCGAAGGGTTCGGTAATATCAATACAAATTGTTAATTTGGTACATATAAGCTGTTCTTGTACTCCAATAACATTATATCATATAACGGTTAATATTATAGATTGGAAATCAACTTGTTAGCTAATATACGGTTATCTTGGCTTGAATTTATGTAGTTACAAGTATGTATACAGTTGCATAGTGGAATGTGCATTCGGGTTTGTGTGTATTGTATACACCAAGTATAATTTAAATTTAGTATTGTTGTAATAAGTAGGTAACCTAATTGTAACTTGTATTGTAGATGCACTACATAGTATTGTAATTGGGAATTACATTGCTAATTAAATTTTATTAATAGGTAGGGTATCTATTTGAGCAGTGCTTCTGTATTTTGTGCCGTGTCAGGGTGTTTGCTAAATAGTTTTTATTTATACATTTCCCGGTTCGTTGCGGCAAGATGTCCAAGTCTCACAAGGCTGCGTTGGCGAAAGAGCTCCGCTGGTTTACAACCGTCCAGGGATTGCTATCTCGATCGGATCGTGACACTGCAATCCTAGAGAGAGCCGAGCGGATGAGTCAGCGGCTGGCTGACGCAGAGGCGGCTGTGGCAGCACTGGAGGAAATGGATGAGCCTATGGACGGGTATGTTACCGATTTAGCCCAGATAATGGGAATTTACGATGATATTACGGAGGCGGCCTCCATGATCAGGAAGCGACAATCGGGCGGCCCGGTTGTTAGCACACCTCGACCGGCAGATGGAGTGACGGGTAGGTTGCCGACTCTTCAACTCACACATTTTAATGGGAGAATGGAAGAGTGGGTTTCTTTCAAAAATATGTTTACGTCATTAGTTGATTCTAGGGTAGACTTAACAAAGGGGCAAAAAATGGCATATTTGATGTCAACTTTGGAGGGCGAGGCCAGGTCGCTCATCCAGCACCTCAGGGTGGAGGATGATCATTATGACATAGCGTGGGGCCTATTAAATGACAGGTATCAGAATATACGTTTGCTGGCGGATGCGCACGCGTCTCAATTGTTGACGTTGCCAAGAATCATCAACCGGGCACAGCTGAGGCAGCATTTACTGACTCCGGTTACCGTCGCATGTAATGCCTTAAAGACATTGGGATTACCAGTGGACGAGTGGTCTTTTCTTCTCGTTCACATTATTTTAGGTAAGTTGCCTTTGGACATCCGGTCTCGTTTTGAACGGGAGTCTGCGGAACGAGATGGTGATAACTCTCCAAAGTTCACGGACCTGATGAAGTTTTTGGAGTACGAAGCCAGGGTGGTGGAGTCTTCACAGCCGGATCCAGGGCCATCTGGGGCACAGGTAGGGAAACCTGCTGGTTTCACAGGGCGTAGGGAACCACAAGGACCGCAGTCATCACGAGGACGTGGTATGGCACGGCTTGCTGCAACAGTCGTTGTTCCTGGACAACCGGCTTGTCTGCAGTGTGGTCAGATGGGACATAGCTTGTTGCGCTGCATGGAGTGGCTACGTCTACATGTTACGGATAGACGGCGGCTGGTTAAGCGTAACGGATTGTGTTTCGGCTGTCTGGGAAACCATTTTGAGCGAGATTGCCCCCGGCCTCAGAGATGTAATATGTGTGGCGGGCCACATCATGTAATTTTATGTGCCAATGTTTCAGGAGCGGCTTCACCGGTGCCGCAGCATCGGCGCCCCACGGGCGGGGGTGCTTCAGGGAGAACTCCCCCCCCCTTGGACAACCGGAGAGGTGCTTCAGGGAGAACTCCTCCTCCCATAGTCCAGGGGAATCATCCTGCCGGACGAAACTCCCCTCCGTCGGAACGGAGGAATGCGGCGCGAGGCGCGCCCCCTCACCAGGAGGTGAGTCATTTACCTGTGCGTGGTCCCGATGGGGGCCCTCTGCCTACGGGCTATCATGCATCTGGCCCTGTGGTGAATTGGGCCCCTACGGGCGGGGGTCAACTGGAGTTGTCTAGGGCTAGGCCCCCCCTTCCCGCGCCAGTTTCGGTACCTGCTGGCGTGGAACAGCGTGCTCAAACGGAGTTCCGGGGTTATTCACCGCCGTGTCATGAGTACCCGCGTTTGGAATACCACCCGCCGTACTTCGGGAGAGCCTCAGGCTACGCTCCCCCCAGGATGGGGTTATGCACGCGCCAGCCGTACAACGCGCAATGGATTAATCCTGCAGTCCAAAGGCGGGATAATTCGTAACTAGCTTGCACAGCTACGAGTACGGAACCGCGGACGGTTCTGTTGCCCACCGTGATGGCTCACGTCTGGGGCCCTAAGGGGGATCGGGTTAGGGTCCGGGCCCTCCTCGACTCGGGTAGTCAAGGATGCTTATTGAGCACACGAGTAGCGCAACAACTGGGATTAAACTTGGAAGTTTCGTCGGTACCGCTCCTAGGTATTGGTGGACTGGAGGTGAAACAGTCGTTAGGGCAAACACATTTCACCTTTTCATCGGTACGTTCCTCCACCATGAGAATTTCGACTGCAGCCATGGTTATGGACGAAATTGTCGGCTGGCAGCCTTCTTCGGACCTTCCACCGTCAATAATCTCGTGCACGTCAGGTTTGGATCTGGCAGACCCACGTTTTTATCATCCGTCCCCAGTCGATGTTCTCCTGGGTTCGGATGTGTTAGGATGGATCCTATTAGGTACTCAGAAGACTCTGGATCCCTCACCATTAGTGGCGGTTTCCACAATATTTGGGTTTTCTATAATGGGACCAGTCTTTGATGACTATGCTCCGGACGAGTTGAAAATCATAGCATCAGCATCTCTTGCGAAGACGATGCAACAATTTTGGGAAATTGAGGAACCTCCCATGGTCTCTAGGGTGGACCCGGACCATGTAGAGTGCGAGGCATTTTTTCAAGCCAACACGACGAGGTTGAATTCCGGTCGTTTCATAACTAGGTTACCATTTACTGTATCTTCTCCTGTTCTAGGTCAATCAAGGTCACTGGCAGAGAAAAGATTGTTGTCCATGGAGCGGCGCATGCAGCGCGACCCTGTGCTTCGCGATAAATATATAGAATTTATGCGCGAATATGAAGCATTAGGTCACATGTCTCCGGCTCGAGTAGACTGGACGTCCACTGAGCATTACTTTCTGCCTCACCATGCAGTATTGAAGGCTTCTTCGGGCAAACTGAGAACTGTGTTCGATGGTTCGGCCCCCACTTCTACTGGAGTCAATTTGAACCAATGTTTACATTCCGGTCCCAAGTTACACCGGGATGTTATTGACGTTATTTTAAATTTCAGGAGACACCAGGTGGTATTTGGAGCAGACATCAGGATGATGTTCCGGCAGACGGTTATTCACCCAGATGACAGGCGGTTTCAGCTGATTCTCTGGCGCGAACACCCGGATGATCCGGTAACCGTCTACGAGCTCAACACCAACACATATGGTTTGAAATCCAGTCCATACATTGCTATTAGGTGCTTGTTGGAGTTGGCGGAGCAGGAACGAGCCCGCTTCCCCCGTGCGGCGGCCGCATTGGCACGAGATATCTATGTTGATGATGTGTGCACCGGGGCTCAAAATATTGAGGAGGCTCTCATATTACGGGACGAGTTAATTGCAATTCTTGCCACGGGAGGTTATGAACTTAGGAAATGGCTTTCAAATGACCCTAAACTGTTGGAAGGTATTCCGGATGATCACCAACAGAATCCAAACTTATTTGCGGATGTCGAGGATCCTAACATGATAGCAGTATTAGGAATGAAATACCAACCTGTCAATGATATTTTCACGTTTCAGGTGGAATTGGAGTCACAGAGGGTCTGGACTAAGAGGACGGTGCTGTCCACGGTAGCTCGCATGTTTGATCCAAACGGTTGGATTTGTCCAGTCATCTTCTTGGCCAAGTGTCTTCTGCAGCAGCTCTGGACTCTGGGAGTTTCGTGGGACGAGCCGCTCATCGGGCCTCCGTTGCACACCTGGCTGGATTTGATCACCTCGATGGAGGAAGTCAATCAGGTGGCTTTGCCTCGTCGAATTTTACCGCCAGGCAAGTGTCAGGTGAGTCTTCATGGGTTTTGCGATGCATCTGAGCGGGGGTACGCTGCAGCAGTGTATTTACGGACGGTTGATACCGGAGGCCGGGTCAACGTCGTATTAATTTTAGCGAAAAGCAAGGTTGCACCCATTCGCACCCGTCTGACTATTCCAAAATTGGAGCTAAGCGGAGCCCATTTGTTATCCAGGCTGTTAAGCCATGTCTCTCGTGAATTGGCCCCTAATGTTGACATTCAGAATGTCTTTGCTTGGTCAGATAGTCAAGTGGCGCTGGCATGGCTGCGTGCCGCTCCACATACTTTGGAAATTTTTGTAGGAAACCGGGTTTCTCAGATTCAAAATGTAGGAATTAACATTATTTGGCGCCATGTTCCAGGTGATTGTAACCCAGCGGACTGTGCGTCTCGGGGTTGCACTGCTCCAGAACTGGTGTCTCATCCACTTTGGTGGAAACCAGAGTGGCTAGAAGGAGAGGAATCTTCGTGGCCTGTCCAGCAGGTGGACAGAACAGCCCAGATTTTGCCAGGGTTACGTGTTCACGCTCTGATCGTGGAACCGTCCTTGGATCCTGATTGGTTGCCTGGTCGATACAGCAGTCTGGATAAACTACTGGTAATTACTAGCTGGATGAAGCGTTTCATCCATAACTGTCGACATCCACAAAATAAACTTTTGTCCCCAGCCGTGAGTGCAGAGGAGCGTCGGAACGCGATGATACACTGGGTTCGTGTACTTCAAGCGGACCGCTTCAAGTCGGAACTTCAAATATTGCGTGAGGGTCGCGCCAAGCTGAAAGGAGCGGTCGCTAAATTGAATCCTTTCACAGACTCTGAAGGACTTTTGCGTGTTGGAGGCCGTCTTCGACAAGCCGACCTGCCATACGGAAGTCGTCATCCCTTGCTTTTACCTAAAGGTGGACCTTTGGTGAAGCTCTTGGTGTCAGACCGGCACATTCGCAATGCACACGCGGGCTGTACTGCCCTGATGGCGATACTACAGCGAGAGTACTGGATTTTGTCTGCTCGCCGAGTAATTCGTAATGTGCTTTTTAGTTGTTTTCCTTGTTACAGGATTAAGGCTTCTCTCATGCAGCCGCAAATGGGTGACCTGCCTGCAGACCGGGTCAACCCTTCCAGACCTTTTGACGGAGTTGGTACCGACATGGCGGGACCATTCTCGGTCAAAACATCCACCGTTCGCAACGCTCGGGTTGTCAAAGCATACCTATGTGTATTTGTGTGCTTGGCCACCAAGGCTGTCCACTTGGAAGTGGTTTCAGCTTTGTCTACTGAGGCCTTCGTCGCCGCGTTGGACCGTTTCGTGTCGCGTAGAGGTCTACCTTCACTTGTTCGCTCCGACAACGGCACAAACTACAAAGGTACTGCTAACTATCTAAAAGATATTGATAAATTTTTTGTAAATAACTATGCTAGTTTAAGTCAAGTCTTCGCCCGGAAAGGGGTAACTTGGCGGTTCAGTCCTCCAAATTGCCCTCATAGGGGGGGGATTTTTGAAGCTGCCGTCAAGTCGGCGAAGACCCACCTCCGCCGCGTTATTGGGGAAACAGTTTTAACTTTTGAGGAGCTTGCCACTGTATTTTGTAAAGTGGAAGCGGTCCTAAATTCTCGTCCTCTCTGTCCCCTGTCTTCTGATCCAAACGACCTCGAGGTCCTCACTCCTGGCCATTTTTTGATTGGGCAGCCGCTCACTGCCTTGCCGGAATACCCATGGAAGGGAGAACATACGACACGGTTGTCGCGTTTTCAAATGTTGCAACAAATGGGCCAGGACTTCTGGAATCGATGGTCGGTTGAGTATCTGCATCTGTTGCAGCAAAGGGTGAAGTGGACAGACAGGACTGAGCCTCCTAGGGAAGGAGATTTAGTTCTTTTAAAGGATATGAATTTGCCATCCTTGTTCTGGCGCCGGGGCCGTATATTAAAGTTGATTTTTGGCGGAGACGGAACTCCACGCGTCGCAGAGGTGTTGGTCGAAGGTTCGATTTTGCGACGAGCCATGACAACTCTCTCCCGTCTCCCGGTTGTATGAGCTAGCGGTCTGATTACTCCGCCCGGAGCGGGGGGATGTTATGAATAAAATGTATATTTTTAGAACGCATCTGTTGAGTGTTCGGTCAACGTTTTTGTTTTTTGTGTGTGGTAACACTGCGCTCTTTCCTGGTCGCCATTCCGATGATCGGAAGTGCTTTCTCCCAATATTTGTTAAATTAATTATAACTCCTTAAATATCAGGTGCGGACATCTTAAAAAACATTAGTTACTCAAGATATCACATTATTTTGGTGTGAAGACCATTTGAAGTGTATTCCCTTTGTGTTTGTGACATAACCTGTGTCCACGCGGCTTCCGACAAGCGGACTTGTCATTTACCATTTTTTCTGGGTTTTGGATGCATCCCGGGGTAGGAGGTTTGTGTGTAGATTCATCGGGGAGGTGAAACAACGTGCCACAGCACCGGAACATCTTGGAGGCCACGTGCAAAGGGTCTTCGTGCAAGGATCAGCAGATGACGTCATCTTACAACTGTCTGGTAGGAAGTTTTGCATATATTTTTTATAGAATATAAGATATTTTTAGAGTATAGATCTGGGACAGCTAATGGGCCCCTGTTCCAGGTGCTAATATCGCCCTTTAATAAACAACAATGCTCGTACATTTCATCATTCGGTTCGTAGCAAGAAAGGTATACGCCGCGCCGCGTGTCATAGGCGCGTGTTGTAGTAGCTAATGTGAACAAATATTACAATGCTCGTACATTTCATCATTCAGTTCGTAGCAAGAAAGGTATACGCCACGCCGCGTGTCATAGGCTAAAGTAAACAAATATTACAATGCTCGTACATTTCGTCATTCAGTTCGTAGCAAGAAAGGTATATGCTGCGCTGCATGTCGTAGGCGCGTGTCGTAGTAGCTAAAGTAAACAAATATTACAATGCTCGTACATTTCGTCATTCCGTTCGTAGCAAGAGAGGTATATGCTGTGCTGCATGTCGTAGGCGCGTGTCGTAGTAGCTAAAGTAAACAAATATTACAATGCTCGTACATTTCGTCATTCAGTTCGTAGCAAGAAAGGTATACGCCACGCCGCGTGTCATAGGCGCAGGTCGTAGTAGCTAAAGTAAACAAATATTACAATGCTCGTACATTTCGTCATTCAGTTCGTAGCAAGAAAGGTATATGCTGCGCTGCATGTCGTAGGCGCGTGTCGTAGTAGCTAATGTGAACAAATATTACAATGCTCGTACATTTTATCATTCCGTTCGTAGCAAGAGAGCTCTACGCTACGCCGTGCCGCGTGACATAGGCGCGTGTCCTCAGAATAAGGAATACAAATTTGCTTTGGTCCATAAACATAATTATTTAAGTGAAAACTTCTTTAGGCGCGTTGAGCGATTTTTGGTAGGGAAAAATTTCATGGGTTGTGTCACCGATAATATGCTATTGCGCTTAGCCAGCAGTAAAGTTTTCACTTCTACCCCATGACTGTTTTTTCGAGGATGTGTTTTGTTTTAAACGTCTAACTAACCTCATACCTGCTAGTAAGGTAGGTTTCTGTTGATATTTGTACCGACACAAGACGAATCAAGGTCGTTGGCAACTACCTGCCCCTTAAGGATGGTCATTATGACGCGACCAACTCAGTTGTGGGCGTGGCCAAATGTGATGCTGTTTCATTACGCTATAAGGTGCACGCTTCATGAAACTTGCAAGGACAATACAATCGTGCCGACTGCGTCGCGGGCGCAAAATTGAAAACTTGTTTCAGGAGAAACCACTTTTGGCAAGACTGTTGACGTTTTCAAACATTATTTTTGGTTATGTAGATAACATTTTCGATGTTTACCTGTTGTCATTTTTTGATTTTATCTAAAACAATAAAAGCACATTCTGCTACAATTTCGGTAAAATACCGTCAAATTTATGTATTTTAGGGGTTTGTTGTTAAGATATTACTCAAATTTCACAGTTTTTAGTTCGACTTAAAGACAGATCTAGATAATGTTAATGGACTCAGCCAAAAATATTATTATAACATTCCATAGACACGCCACAATGTGGCGACAGCGTTTGTATGGAGGTTTACGCGTAACGACGCCCCTTAAATCCTTGTTTTACGAGTATTTTGTTTCTGGGGATCTGTCTACATCTTTTCAGAATCCGGATGAAAATACCAACTTTATTGTTTAATTGTCCTTATTATATATTTATTATATATTTTCGACAGTGTGTTCGAACTCTTGAGTTAGATGCAGAGGAATACGATATTTACCTAATTTGTGATTTATATGGTTATAAATATTTTAACCAAAAAATATAATTAAATACAGGTATTGTACGGAGCGAGCAGCTGCATGGCAACGTTCATACAAAGTGTATTGTGCTGCTACGCGGAACAACATTACCCAGAATGCGCAGTTTAGGGCTGTCAAACCAAATCTATCAATAAAAATAAATAATAAAAAATATTAAAAAACACGACTGCCATAATTTCAATATGAATTTAGTGCAGTCAGGGGACAGCTCTACATTGGATAGATGTTGTTTTGTATGTCCCCTGACTGCACTTTAGGTGTCGTTACGATAGTAACTATAGAACTTATAAGTTCATTTTGAAATTATGGCAGTCATGTTTTTTAATATTTTTTACTATTTGCCGCCTTTGTGCACTATACAATATTTTCTAGTGCATTATAAAATATTTTTCATGTCCTATTTCATGTAAATTGTGAATCCATCCATCCTATCTCTATCCAAATTTGTACCTATATTTATATACACTGTACGTTAAGTATATAAATAAAATGAATAAATGCAAAATAAAATAATTTTATGTTTTAACAAGTAAAATTGTTTGGGTACATATTAGTAAAGTATTGGCTACATTTATATGCAAAAAAATAGGAACTTTTTTTGGAGAATATCTTTCTATATCCGAGTGCCCCCCCACCAAGACGAGCCAAAGCAAGCAGGGCATTAGCACTAGTAGGCACTAAGTACTTTTTCTCGAAGCAATTATTCTTGTTTTCGAACCGTCATAGCTTCTGTCTGAATAATAATTCTAGAGATTCCAAAATCTCAGGATAAGATGTAGTTGGCAGACTAATAAAATACGCTAAGTTTTATTTGTCTACCTTTTATTACTTTGGATTTTATTAATACATAAAATACGTCGATTTCGCCACTGAATCACCCACTCACTATATGTATAGAACCATCCCTAAATCTCGCCGGATTATCCATACAAATATAATGTTTAAAGTCGTTAACACTAATTGCACTACCTTTTCCTATCACTGGTTATTGTACTGAGGCCAAAACTAAAATTTTTACAATCAACGGATGTTGATGCGATTTTCTTTATTATCATCGTGATGACCCTGGTCAATATATAGTATATAAGCGGTGTTGATCAAATAACTTACAAGGCCGAAACTGTCTAAACAATTCCGCGCGAGCGAAGCCGCGGGCAAAAGCTGGTAAGTGATAATTCCTGTCGGTGACGGGACCCGTAAAATTTTATACGACTACACTTTACAGTAAGTATAATTATTATTTCTAATTCTAACTAGTTTTAAGAGATATATTTATAAAGACGTTTAGTCTATTACCTATTCATTTAACTTTTTCAATACAAGCATAAATCAAATGAAAAAATTAATAAACGACTCTATGTAACAATACTACTGTATATATTATTTGTGTAAATATTATTTACTCACCTTGAGAAATATCAATGCACTAGGTGTAAGATAACCAGAGGATTCTTCTAAGATATGTCCACGGACCCGTATTCAACATTTTTATCACGGACCACATTCACAGCCACAAACAATAACAAGAATTGAAATCCTGAATATGGAATCAAAAATATAAGTAAACAGATAACACAGATTTTGTAACAACAGTTATTTTAAAGACCTATTCAAGTCAACCTTAAACTTTATTATTTACGTAGTCAGACTAGCGCCTGTTGCTTTATAGGAGCAAATAATAATAAACGTTAAATGTTTGCTAATAACATTTGGCAGGCATTTTGAGTTTATCGATTGGAGTTTTGGAATGTTTTGAAAGTGGGGTTTCGTTTTTGTTCAGTCACAGTGAGCCGCAGTTTGGGTATGGTGGGTGCAGGTTTAATTCGGTGTGTGGCTATGCCCTCGGCGGCGATAGTCCGACTGCCGGGCGAGCACCTGTAGCTGCTGGATCGACCGCTGCGCGCGTGCGTGCCCTTCGTGACGTGCGTGTAGAGACACCATATAAATAATTACATAAACACTCCCTTTTTTGGATACTTACAGGTCGATGGACCTTCCTAAACTAGTACCTATATTATTTTGATGTAAATATTCAACTGTAAATATATATAATTTAACCGGGAAGATTTATAGAAATGTAACATTACATTAGGACTATTTTCAATGATTGTGTGGTTACCCTACACCTTAAAGAAATAGAAAAACTGATAAACTTAAGGAAAGGTACCTACTTACCCATAATGAAAGAAAAGAAGCTGCAAGGAAGAAAGTGATGATGTGAGTTGACAACGGCCGGCCGGGTAATGATTTACCTTCATGTGGGCTTAATCAAATCAAAAAGGCTGCCTAAAGTTGACTTTACATGTCAATGGCCTTTATAATATTGAAAGCTGGTAAAAATCATAATGGAGTAAGTTACATTGGCGAATACACGGCATGTCCCCATGCCCTCCCAAGCCCCGAACCTTGTCAGAATGCCCCTTCCCCCTCCCTCCAAATAAAATCCTGGATCCGCCCTTTCGGCAAGCCCAGTTTTCTGACCAAGATAACCTAAGACTCGCTGAGAGGGAGCGGGTCTCTGGCAAGCCTTGGCTGCTAGGGGTTAGGGGGCCTCCGTAGACTCCTCAAAGTCGATTTTGCTCACTCAGTCAGTGAAGAAGACATTTCGTATTTCGTTAGCTCACGAAACGTTCAGCAACTCCATAATTAACTGCTCAAGGGAAAAAGGGATAGCAAATATCAGCACCCCTCCATCACCCCTCTTATAAACCTTACCAGAAATGTAAAATTCACTTTGACAGTTATAGGAGATCATATCGGTTCCATCCATACTAAAGTTTAATTTTAGTAAAACAGAACAAGAGTTCATACTAAGTAAAGTACATCTAACAAGTGGGTCTACCGCGTAATTCTCATTTTCATCAACATCAACTTGAAATTGAAATTTGTCGTGCGTGCGACGACGCCCGCCTAACATGCCATCTCTTTTGCACGCGTTGAAATCCGCATGCATTTGCTTAAAGTTGATACAAATGAGAATTACGCGGTAGACCCCCAGGATGCATAAACAAATAGTTTTATATTTTTAGCAGTACGGGAGAGCGCTTATTATTATTTTTACATTATTAGGTACTTGAAATCGTTAGCAGGGATCACTAGCAGCCATTGTTCCTATATCTATTACCTATAGTATGTTTCTTTCAACGGAGATTAGGATTCAATGCAATATAACATCAAAAGACACGCAATTACTTGGTAAAGTGTATTTTATCGATAAATCATTACGATTTTCATCGGTTCTCCTTCTCCTCGCATAGAAGACCTTTGGTTGCCCCATGGCCGATATTATATCATGGCTGCCCTATTCGGACACCGTTACCACATCACCCGACCTTTCGCCTTCATTTTCGGACATCGCAAACGCATCATCAGATGAGCATTGGCTACATCTACATTATTCTGAACTTTATTGCTTGCTAATTGGATCAGAAACCGTTGACTCGTGGTTTTTTTCAACAGTTCATAATGGTAAGCGTAAAGTTACACTAGTACTTACATACGTTGTTTTTATAAGATATCAGCAGATTCTAGCGGTTTCAACACTATTGCTGCGCGTAGAACAAACTATCTTATTAATAGTAAAAAGCTTACAATTATTATTCCAAGCTTTACGATATAAAGTGCATGTAAAATGTTCATGAGCAATTCTATTTACTAAGTGATATACAGGCTGGAAAAAATTCCAGGGCCCTGCAGGGGAACTACCTTAAATCCTTTAGTTAGCTCATTTTACTGAAAGGAAACATTCTTAATTTTTTTAAAGAAACAAAACTGCATTCAAAGATATTCTGAAATTCGCTTGTCTCACCTGGGAATCGAACCAACTAAAAATTAAAAAAATAAACTTTTAACAAAAAAATAGCAACCGACTTCAATAGTAACAGCAGTCATTCACTAAAAAGTTAATAATAATTCTATAAAGACCGATGGTACCGAAGCAACACTTTTGCAGACTTCTTTCTTCCTGAAACGTTATGTTATCTAGAAGTCGGCGTTCTTATATTGGTTTTTATGTTGCTATATCGTAGGAAATACGCCGACTTCTAGATAACATAATGTTTCAGGAAGAAAGAAGTCAGCAAAAGTGTTGCTTCGGTACCATCGGTCTTTATAGAATTATTATTAACTTTTTAGTGAATGACTGCTGTTACTATTGAAGTCGGTTGCTATTTTTTTGTTAAAAGTTTATTTTATTTCACATTTTTTAGTGTTGCTGGGTTAAATTGTGAAGTATGGGTAGTTCTTGCAAACGTGGTGTTAATATGAAACAAAGTTCAAGTGAGTATAAGTAGCTATGTTTGAGTAGATTTCTGCTATCAGCACCCTGATACAACATGATTACCGCAATCTCGAGTTATGTGCTGCCATTCGTTAAAGAGTTCTACGGTGATGAAGCCAAGATCGAAGGTCATGTGGGTACACTGGCAATTTTCAAGCAATGCCCTGCAATGAGCACCCTAACACAAACTGATTGCCGCAATCCAAAGTTACGTGCTGTCATCCGTTGAGGAGTTCTATGGTGATGAAGTCAGGATCGAAGGTCACGTGGGTATTCTGGTAATCTCCAAGTAATACCCTTGAATTAGCACCCTAACGCAGTGATAGCCGCAATCTCGAGTTATGTGCTCTGATCCGTTGAGGAGTTCTATGGTGAATATGGTGATGAAGCCAGGATCGAAGGTCAGGTGGAAGAATGTCGATTTTCAAGTAATACTTTGTAATCAGCACCCAGGTACAAAGCGATTACCTCAATTTCGAGAGGTATGCTGTCATTTTCTGAGGAGTTCCACTGCCTATCTCTGAAGACCTTCATCAGATCATGACCAAACCTAAAATGGGACCTACCTGAAAGTACACTCGTTCAAACAAAAAAAGAATTGTTCAAATCGGTTCAGAAATGACGGAGTTATGAAGTAACAACGCCAAAAAAAGAAAAAAAAAAACATACAGTCGAATTGAGAACCGCCTCCTTTTTGAAGTCGGTTAAAAATAAACCCTCGCTATTTTATTATACGAATCGGTAGGATTATTGTTCAGGATAAAATTTGTCTTATAAACATTTGGTCTTTTACTCCTGTTGTACGAGATACCCATGAAATTAAATATTTATTACAAGTTCTTTATTAACAATTCACTTGTAACAAGTAAATGACACGTTATAATTTTCTTTTATTTCTCTTACATCTTACAAGCTTGCTAATGTTATTTATCTTAAGTACCTTGTTGAAGACTTCATTAAGAACATCGTTAAATGGTAATAATAAATCTATGCACAGCACATATTCCTTCTTGCACTAGGAGTACTGACAAAAAGCTTCAAAGGGAACGTATTTTTTTTGCAACGCGGAGCAACAAATTTGAAGTTCGAACGATAACTTTCAACATTTTTAAAATCGATAAAAGTAATCGTTCGAATTTCAAATTTTGCTTTGTTTTGCTTTCATTCCGTCCTGTCATTGTTAATAATGGCGTATCATTATTACTTTACAAGTGAACAGAAGGCCTACTCCGAAGTGACAAAATTTGATCGAATATCGTTCGGTCGTATATCCATCTCTATCACACTTTCTATGCGTGCGTCAGAGATTTATTTTTTATTTATTTATTTATATTTATACAGCATTACAGATAGAAATCCATTGCACTGTATAACTAAGTTTTTACAAATACAAATAAAAACTTTCACACAAACCTATAGTTTACACATGAAATTAAAATTCAACATAATATGGCAAAACAAAATAATTTACCTAACAGTTTAAATGTAGGGACATAGTCAGAGAAGCCTCTTTCTCACAGAACCTTAAGCACTCTCGCATTACATCCATCAATCTGTCAAAAAATAAGTCACACTCTGGCACTGAGGTCAAGAGAGCGTTAAGCTTCGTAGTCCCGCGCATTAAGGGAGACTCGAGGTGTGCTACACTATTGGTGGTAGGCACTGACAGTAGTCGATGCGATCGTGCTCGGGTGTATTTATTAGGAGCAAACAGCCTAGAGACTTGCTCCACCATCGCTGGGCAATCGGTGTCGCCACGTAATATGCGACATGTGGTCACCATTAACTCACATGTACGCCTCACTTCAAGGGAGTTGAATCCTAACATTCCTAGCAGGTACATAGTAGGATATAGAAAAGGATAGTATCCAAATTTTTTCTTAAAGAGAAACCTCAAGAATGCTTTCTGAGTCTTTTCTAACATAAGAGCATAACATTTTTCGTGAGGGCTCCATATAATAGAGCTAGTCTCAATTTTGCTTCTTACAAGAGCAGTAAAGAGGAGCTGAATGATTTTTGTGTCGTGGAAGTCTTTCGCATTTCGGATGACAAAGCCCAATCTCCGGTAACACTCCACAGCTAAACTCCTTATATGGTAAACTCCTTATATAAATGTGAGCTTTGTGTCGAAGATGACGCCAAGATCCTTAACACAATCCAGACGAGCAATTTCATGGGTATCTCGTACAACAGATGAGTGTAAGACTAAATGTTTATTAGACAAATTTTATCCTGAACAATAATCCTACCGATTCGTATAATAAAATAGCGAGGATTGCTTTTTTTATTTTTAGTTGGTTCAGTTCCCGGGTGAGACAAGTAAATTTTATAAGAGATTTGAATGCAGTTTTGTTGCTTTTTAAAAATAAAGGAATGTTTTCTTTCAGTAAAATAAGCTAACTAAAGGATTTAAGGTAGTTCCGCTCCAGGGCCCTTAAATTTTTTCCACCCCGTATATGAAGAATTAAGAAACATACTACTTCGAGATTTCAATGAACTTAAGTTACATTGGGTTAGAGTGTCGATGAGGGGGTACGATATAGTAATAATATAATAAAGGCATAGGGATGTGACGACCCCATCGCCCGCCCTCTGGTACGTCCAGTACGTCCAGTGCAATCAGTCACCGCAGGGCGGCTTGTGGCGAGCCGATGCCGATGGTGAGTGGCGACACCACGGACCTTACCCCCAGGGGACACCATCACACATGCGCTTACACACACACATACACACAGCAACACACCCCCCGCCTCTGCGCTTGCCTTAATCAGCTGGCCAGAGTGGAGATGCAAGAGCGGAACCTATGCTCCAGGTTGGAAGTGTAAAATGTCATAACGCCGGGGGCACTTGACTGTATAAGGATCTTGCGCCCCGCAGACTCACCTCTCGACAACCTTAGCTGCTTACATAGTGTTGCCCCCTGGCCGCCCTATGGTGGCTAGATAGGGGGCCCACAACGGCTATCCTGTTGGATAGTTATCAAGCAGCAAGTCACGATCTGCCATACTTAAATTTGTGAGAGATTTTCGAGGCAGATGTCCGTTATCTCACTCGGCCCATTTAGCATTCCATCCTCATAGCCTACTCCAAGTCGCTTCCTTCCTGGCAATAGTTTGGCAACTGTGGGGGACTGTCCGTTAGTGTATCTCAATGATACATTGAGGGGGAAGCCTCCATGGATGCAGCCATCTCACATTTAGATTAAATGGTACCAAAGGCCTCTTCAATGTTGGCTTCGGCCCCATGAATGCCTTTCAAATGACCGGGTCCCTATGGGCCCGTGACTGAAAAGTGTACCTACATAATAATAATATTGTTGACTAATTGTGCCAGTTGAACATATTATTATTTTATAGTTTTTGCCTGACATTGGTGACGATTCGGTGTAACACGATATAACTTATTTGACAGGACAGGACTAACCTTATTTTAAGCGTCCTGACTTTATCTGCTATAAACTGTTGCGTTTCGCTTTAAAGCAAATGATTCGATTTCCTTTTACCCATGCGTTTAGGAATGTTACCTTAAGAGTGGTTTCGCAGCCGGTTTGTGAATAACCGGCCTTTTTCTAATTAATCGAAACAGAATACCTGAATTCAAAATTCGCTCAATAGTTTATCAACAAAACCTTATTACTATGTATTGTGTACGTTGCCGTTGCAAAGTTTTCATTGGTTTCTGTAATTTCAAATTTCAAATTTTTTTTAATTCAAAATTTTCGAGTTTCTTATTTACAGAAACCTGTTTTTTTTCTAATTAATCGAAACAGAACACTTAAATTCAAAATTCTTTCAATAGTTAATCAACAAAACCTTAGTACCTTATTAACTATTGAGTAAATTTTGAATTTAAGTGTTCTGTTTCGATTTATTTGAAAAAGGCGGGTTTTTCACAATCCGGCTGCGAAACCGCTCTTAATTCCTTTTCTCTTTTCGCGCGCTTTTTGACAGATTACAAAATACCACCACCAACCACTTTAAACCATGGTCGTCAAGTGGGCTGTAGTTAGCAGCACAACCCCTTAGACAAAAGGCACATAACCCATTTTGACAGCTAGCTAATTTGACAACGATTTTTGATGTTTCTTGGTTGTTTTTGGTGTTTTCCACCAAATAGTGGTTTATAGTGATTTCATAACCACTCCCGCTGTAGTTAAAAGAAAACGGAACACGACCGTCTTTGCACGTCACGTTACGCACGCACGTCAAATGATATCAAAATTTTTATTTTTGTTTGAAGAAAATAAACATCCATTACCAACTAATACAGCAAATTGACCGACAAATCCTTAATTGCCGACTACAATTCTGCAACAATTGTATCTACTCGGTGACCTAATTTATTACTATTTCCATAATCTTTGCCCGGTGCTTCAATGTTTAGCTGAAACTCTAGTGTGGAACGATATAAGGATGTCATCATCAGCCTCGAAGAATGATATTGTGAACAGGCTATTAAATGTTAGACTGGAAGAAGGAGCTAGCGGCGATGATCAACCACCACAAAACATGCTACCGTCTAATCAACAGGGACGTCAGGCCGCTCACGCTGCTGAAGACGACAACGGGCAAGCGAACGAACCTGTGGCGTCTTCTTCAGCTATAGAGAATCTACAGCCCACTAACAACTCGGGAGGTCGCCTGCACAACTGGCAAGCCACTAAAACCACCGTCAAAGAACGCCTATCTTTTCTCTTTAACAACGAAATTCTGTGTGACGTTCATTTCATTGTAGGCAAAGACGCGAATCAGCAAGTCATACCAGCTCACAAGTTCGTGCTTTCCGTTGGTAGCGCCGTCTTTGACGCCATGTTTAATGGTGTTCTAGCTACAAAGTCTGATGAGATAGAGCTCCCAGACGTTGAACCAGCAGCATTTTTACATTTGTTAAAGTTCCTATACTCTGATGAAGTAAGAATCGGTCCAGAGTCTGTGATGACTACTCTATATACAGCTAAGAAGTATGCTGTTGCTGCATTAGAAGAGCATTGTGTGGAGTTTCTCAAGTGCAACTTGGGCACAGATAATGCATTTCTCTTGTTAACCCAAGCTCGACTATTTGATGAGCCACAGTTGGCTGCACTTTGTTTAGAAATGATTGACAAGAATACTGCTGATGCGCTTAATGCTGAGGGGTTTACTGATATTGACCAGGATACATTGAATGCAGTTTTGGAAAGGTAAACAGATTTATTTTATGCATTAACAAAATATTCATGGAAAAATTTATTATTAGGTATTACTTTAATTTTCTTTATTTTTTTATTTCAGGGACACATTACGCATCAGAGAGGCTAAAATTTTTTCAGCGGTTCTCCGTTGGTCAGAAGCAGAGTGCATACGTCGACAGATCCCTGTCACACCCGGAAACCAACGCATGGTGCTTGGACGAGCGTTCAATGCTATCAGATTCCCTTTGATGTCTGTCGAAGAATTTGCCATGGGGCCCGCTCAGAGTGGCCTCCTTGATGACCGAGAAATAGTTCAGTTGTTTCTGTATTTCACAGTGAACCCAAAACCAAATGTAGGGTTCCTTGATACTCCAAGATGCTGCATGACTGGCAAGGAGTTAACTGTGAATAGGTTTCCTCAGACAGAATCCAGATGGGGTTATAGTGGCACAACTGATCGAATCAGGTTCACTGTTGATCAGAGAATTTTTGTTGTTGGCTTTGGACTCTACGGATCGTATTTTGGGCCAACTGAATATGAAGTTCATTTGCAGGTAATTTTTATTTATAACTTTTTTGTTTTGACGTGAAACATTTTTAAAATCACACCAAAACATACATTCTTATTAACTTGGTAACTATAAAGCTCAGACATATGTACATTTGGCGTCAAAATAACCACACCTTTTGAACCAGCAACCGTTTGAATGCGTATTTGAGCAATACCTTTTTCAACACCATGAGAGATTTATTTTTTTAATGAAATTAAACAATTGTTTATTTCAAGATTGTTAAATGCCCTTTCAATTGATACTAAATTAAATAGTTCCCTCATAATTGGTTTCATTTTCATATTATGAATGAAGTTGTTTGAAACAGATTTTTAAAAAAGTGCGATTTTTTTGAAGCCAGGTGTATTTGCAGTGTAATTTTGTAGCTTATATGTACATATGTACAACCAGAACAAAACAGAATATATGTTCTGTGACTTGGTGGTGATTCAGCTGCTCTGCGGGCCTCTTTATGCGAGTTGACCCTAATAGTTTGCTCTGAGCTTAGGTACCTGGGCTCTCTTCTGCAAAGCATTGGTGAAGTTGACAAGGACATTATGAAGACTCCACGCTAAAAAAGATGAATGTCACAAATTCATTAGAAGTATAAAACAAGTGAATTCAAAATCTGTCTTATTTGGAGTCTTACTGTTAAGTAATATCAAAGAGAATGAACGCCGCATGGTTTAAATGGAAACAGGTGACAAGTACTGCATAGTGACAGACAAAGATTGAAAGGCAAAATTTACAAAACTATTATAAGCCCGTGTTGTATGGGTTTGAATTAGCATTTTTGTTATAAACTCAAATGTCCCGCCAGGACAAGCCTTGTCCCGTTATTTTCGATATCATACTAGTATCTTTCATCTTTAGTAATCCAAGTTGAAAAGAGTATTTTCATAAATGACACTTAAACTCAACTTGTGGGAACTTCTGACAATGTTTAAGATAATGATTAAATTCGTACAGACAAAAAAAAAATAAGATCTGCAAGGTCTGTTCCAAAATGTAGTCCATGTAGCGTAAATGCGAATGTTGAGGTGGATGTGCGGTGTGACTTAAATGGATAACATAAGAAATGAGTAACAATATTAAACACTTTGTTACGCACAAAAACACAGATAAATACAATTCAGAATTAAGAGAAATATAGGGCAAAGGCGGACTTATTTCTGAAAGAAATTTCTTCCAGTCAACCATAAATGACAGAGATGAAGAAAATAGTACATACGAGGATCTCTCAAAGTAGCTCCCATACAAGACAAAATCAGAAGCCACCAACTGACATGGTATGGCCACGGACTAAGTAGAAACAAGGACCATGCTACGCAAAAAATGCTGAACCATAGAGTAGAAAGATATATGTAGGTGGACGAATAGGAAGACTGAAGAAAAGATGGATGAATTCAGTCACAGTGGATGTGCAGGATTATGATGCCGACAACGCTACAGCACTGGATGGAAAGAAATGGTGGGACATGACATATATAGAGCCGACCCTAAATAAGAATGGCGAGGAGGATGATGATTGATAGCTCACTGATATTCCTTAAGATTGCATCTTGGCCTACCAGATGGGTGAGCAGGGTGCACAGTGATTGGCCATGTTCTCATGTCACGAAAAGTTGTAGATCTTATGTACCATTCAGTGTTTGTTTTATGTGAAAATTAAGGTAGCGTTCCTATAGGCCTCGGTAAATGTAAAATTTAAACTGTCTAAAGGGTATTTTATATTTCTGACAAGTTTTATGAACTGACACAGATATTAACAGACAAATAGGTACAGTAAAAAATTTAGAATAAATAACAAAATGCCGATAAAAAATCTTCACCTAATGGGTAACAAAATTAAATAAAAGTGAGCCATAGGGGCATAACAGTTTCACTTGCAATTTTAGCTTACAAATACTACATATAATATAAAATTTTTGTTTAATTAGAAATAACCAAATAACATTTAAGAAAAGATAAATTAAAATAATTTATCTACTCATTTTTAAAGTGTAAGTGTTAAAGCTCTTTTGACTGATGATGTGCTTGAACAAAACAAATCTATGACTATAACACGATACTGCCTGACATACGCAGGCACTGCGGGTTGCTAAGAAACGGCGGTTTCGCGGGGTTCGTTCGGATTATAGAGGCGTTAGGATTAGCGGGGGTTTGGACTATCGATGCCCTACTGTAACATAATCTCCCAAAATGTTTTTTTACTTTTCAGATAATTCATTTAGGGACCAAGAAGGTGTGTGGTTCCAACACTACCACATTCTGCTGTGATGGCACCGACGATACCTTCAGAGCTATGTTCAAGGAACCTGTGGAAATTCTGCCTAACACTTCATATATAGCCAGTGCCAAACTTAAGGTATGTCCATGTCCAATGGGAAGGGGTTTTTAAAGGCGATATGTAAGGCAAGCATGTTATTATTATTATTATTATTATTACAGCTTTATTATCCACTTAACAGTTCTTAAAATATATACATCTAATTATAATTATTTTTATTAATTTCTTTGCTATGTGGCCCCTCTATGGGTAAAAGCCTCCTCCATTCTTTTCCACCTTTCCCTGTCTTTGGCTGTATGCATCCAACTTTTTCCTGCTATATTTATTATGTCGTCGGCCCATCTCTTCTTCTGTCTTCCTACATTTCTTTTGCCATTTGGGCCCTGCCATTTAGTTGTTTGGTAAGTCCATCTTTTATCTTTGTACCTTGACAGGTGCCCTGCCCAGTTCCACTTCTGTTTCAAACTAAAATGTAGAGCATCTGTTAATTTAGTTTTCATGCGGATGTCTGTGTTTCTCGTTTTTTGGATTTTTCTAAGTTTCAGAATACTTCGTTCCATTGCATGCTGACAAGATGAAATTTTGTTTTTTACTTTTTCAGTGAAGACCCATGTCTGGCTAGCGTAACTTAAGCTTGGGAGAATGCAAGAATCCATTATTGTCTTTTTTATGTTGAGGCTATACTTCCCTTTCAGAATTTCTTTTTGGGCCCAGTACTTCTTCCAAGTTGTACTTATTCGTCTGTCTATTTCGTTTTCATTACTATTTGCATCAAAGGACACCAATTTACCTAGATACACATATTCATTTGCATATTCTATCTGCTTTTCCTCTACTTTGATTGTTTTCTTATGACTGTTTGACATAATTTTAGTTTTGGATGCGTTCATGTGTAGGCCGATTTTTTTGCTTTCAGAGTTTAATCTTTGTAGCATTGATTCTAAATCTGTCGCGGATTCACTAAACAGCATGTTATGTTGATCCTTTTATTGTCATTTAAAAGTAGGCTTTAGTGTAGTGAGAAAAAATATAATAGTGTACAGTGCTCCCAAAGTAATAATGCGCATACAAATATATAGCCGAGCGACCGGACGTACCACGTGACCTTATTGCTTGTATAGAAAGTTTAAGAAAATACGAACTTTGCCGAACAGTGGCGAAGATTTGTTTGCGCATTATTACTTTGGGAGCACTGTAACCGTCTAAGATTCCGACTTAGGTCCGACATCACTCATTCTTTTTTTCTGATCAAATATTTATTTTTTACAATAATAATTATAAAATAATAATTTTACAATAAATTAATAATAAACAAGAGGGGATTGACACTCCATAAATAACCTAGCAAGGCCATTTTTATAAAAAATATATATTTTATTAATTTTTTTCCCAGTTACAAATAAAAATATTAATAAAAAGCTGTCGTCTTCAAAAAGGTTTCACTAAGTAAGAAACAAAAATTGGTCAAGTGCGAGTAAAACTCGCGCTCTGAGGGTTCCATGCCATTCAAACATTCATACTGAAGACTCGGTATATAGTCTGTATCGAGGTTCGGTGACCCTTTTTGGGAAATTCGAAAATTATTTTTTTCCTGTTCACTACAAACGCAAGCTTTTTAAGGTGGAAAGACTATTTGTTATTTTTCAAATTTTGCAAAATTTGGTGTTGTTTCGTGATACTGATCACTGACCAAGCCTCCAGTATGAATTTGGCTGCATAAATAAATGTCACCGAGTGATACTTAAATACATACATATACTCACACCTGTCTTCCAGAGGGGTAGGCGGAGCCCACAGATTTCCATCTGCTACGATCCTGACACACCTCTTTCGCCTCTTCCACAACCATCAGTCTAGTCATACAAGCTTTTCCATTCCGGATACTTTTGACATTGCCCTTCTTCAATATCTCGCCAATTTGGTCAACATACGTAAGGAATAGAAGCTAGGACGCCCTGGTCGAGCTGTCACTCTACTTGCATTCATCCTCTCTACATGTCCAAATCACCGAAGCATTCATTTTTCTATTCTAGTCACTACATCTTCTTTCAAGCCGCAACGATCCCGTATGTCGATATTTTTCACTCTATCATTCAATATTAAACCACACATGCTACGTACGGAACGCATTTCCACTGCATCCACTCTACTTTGATCTTTATCTTACCGTACCCAACATTCACTACCATACATAAGCGTAGGAGCCAATTTAAACAAAAATTACAAAACTATGACAGAAATAAATTTCTATATTTGAACACTTGGCGATTTATCCATCGCAAGGAGATATAAATTAATATTATATCATTGCAGTATAGAAACGCAGAAAGAAAAGTAAATCTAGATGTGAGGAGCTCTGAACCGGGAATCAAACCCGGGACCTCTTGCTTGCCGGGCGATTGCTCTAACCTCTGAGCTATCCAGGTCTCAACACAACTCGTGAATTTACCGATGTGCTTTCCTATACTGCAATGATATATTGTTAATTAAAAAATTACAAACTTATCATTAAGTACCTACAAAATGTATGAAACACAACTGCAAAATTAAGTTGCTAGAGTATTTGGGGACGTAACGTATAAGTAAATCTTATTAAAATAAAGTTTCCTTTTTTTCATCTTACAAACAAAACAGAACATTCGTTTAGGTACAATAATAGTAGATTATGCACTAACTAAGGGAATAAAGCAGTGTCTTACGTCACGGGCGGCATATTGAACCCTGAGCGTAATGAGGGACTCTAGAGTTAACTCCTGAGCTTAGCGATCCCCTCTCGCATTGCGCGTTTTTTCGCTTGGAGTGACAGTGACAAAAATAAAATTCGCATAGCCTCTTAAGCGTTCGCCCGGCGCGGATGCCCGCTCGGCGTGCTGTTTTCATAGAGAACCGTGCGCCGGGCGCCCGCTTAAGAGCGATTTCGCAGCCGGATTGTGAAAAACCCGGCTTTTTCTAATTAATCAAAACAGTACACCTAAATTGAAAATTCACTAAATAGTTATTCAACAAAAACTTATTACCTATGTATTGTGTATATTGCCATCGCAAAGTTTGTATTGGCTTCTGTAAATCAGAATCTTGAATCTGAATTTTGAATTTGAAATTAAGTGTTCTGTTTCGATTAATTAGAAAAAGGTGGGTTTTTCACAAACCGGCTGCGGAACCGCTCTCAACGCAGCGAACAGCCTAAATACCGAGATGGAGAGCTGCATGTTTGAAAACATAACTCCTCTCAGTTTAGAACACACATACGTACATTAACGAAATTATTTTCGCGTTCTGAAGTGGACAACTGCCAACGTCTGTCCATTTACGAAATAAACAAACTGGTAAACGGACAAAATCTACCATTGTACACCGCATAAGGCTTCCGTTGTTTGTTGTCGCTTCATTTAAGAGCCGTTTAGCAAGCGGATCTTTAAAATTCTAATTAACATATACTATTGGAAACTTTGCGATGAAAGTATACACAATACATAGGTATTAAGGTTTTGCAGGATAATAATATAGCAAATTTCGAATTTAAGTGTTCAGTTTTGATTAATTACAAAAGACATTCCGCCTGCTTGCTAGTGGACTCTTAAAACCCCAATCACATGTCCAAATATTTGATACAACCACAGCACAATCTGCCCAGCCGTTTAAGAGTTTTACCACGATTAGACTAATAATAATAAACTGACAGACACAGAGGCTTTGCTATAAGGCATTCCGTATTTTGATGGAACCTTAACACACTAACCTCAGTGAGAATAATTTAACTTTTATTTAAAATTTTACTTTCTTTTTGTGTTTTAACTTTTTTTTTTTCTTTTATTTAAGTTCTACTTTGTTTTTTGTATTTGTGTGTCGTGTGTTTGGGAAATAAATGTTATATCTATCTATCTATCTAATAACGCAATGGTCTCTTCTGTCTATTTTGCAGGGCACAGACTCCTACTATGGCACTAAGGGGCTGCGACGTGTGACAGTAGACTGCAACAATGGTGAGAAAGTGGTATTTCAGTTCTCGTACGCGGCCGGGAATAATAACGGAACCTCCGTGGAAGATGGACAGATCCCCGCCATCATATTCTACATTTAAATTGTTTAATCTCAATACATTATGTTTTAAAACAAATTGTTCTTAGAGGTGGTACAACGGGAACAACACTGTTTTGCAGTCTTGCACAAAATAATAAATTAAACTGTCTGCCATCTCAAATTACACTAACATGAAACATACTAGTGCTAATAAAGTATATATTTATCGCCCGCATCGTTGCTCACGTGGATCCCGTGTCTCCCGGTTCCGTGGGGGCTTCCTAAAATCCTTTTTTAGCGGATGTCTATGTCATACAAAAAAACTGGAGTCCACCGTTTGGTCTGGTCGTTGTTAGATCATCAGTCACTCAGGGTATTATTTTATGTATATACAAGGTGACTTCTTGATCATCGTCCAAATTCATACTGGTGGCTTGGTAAGTGATCAGTATCATGGATCAATAACAATTTTGGTGAAATTCGTAAAATGAAATTTCGACTCCCCATAGTGATTCACTCGGAACTGGAACTGGATTTCTATGGGAAGCCGAAATTTCATTTTACGAATTTCACAAAAATTGTTACTGATCACTTATCAAGCCTCCAGTATGAATTTGGACGATGATCAAAAAGTCACCTTGTATATTAGATTTGATAAAAAAAACAACAAGTAGAAAAATAATCATGGTATTGATTGATTTTGATGGTGACAGGCAGACAAAATATGTCTAAATAATTATAAATTAATAATAACAGACAAAAAAAGTCGATTATAATTTATTAAATCTGTAGTTTTAGCCAAACAACGTTTTCTGAACAATCACATTAGACGATACAATAATCAATTTACAAAAAATGTGTGGTACCTTAATTCTTTCTGACCGAATAAACCCACAAACATATAAGAAAAGAAATTTGAAATACACTGGTGGACATAAAAATCGACTCAAGCATTGTTGTCCTACATTCAAGTGAATAACCCAATCACACAAACAAACATATGAAATATGTTTAAAAGTAGTAATGGTTTAAAAGTATTCGCTATACAGGACGTGAAATTCATTTACCGTACCAAAAAACTTATTAGGTCAATGAAGAACCGGCTGCAAGCAGTTATAAGGGCTAGAGGGGGGAACACGAAGTACTAATGTTAAACTCTATTAATGAATAAATGAATGATTTTGTAAAAGGTTTTTTTTTTCTTAAATTTTTCGCTATTTGATTATTTCAATATTTATTAATTCATCACTAAGAAAAAAATTACAGCCTGTATAGCAAATACTTTAAGATAAAAATGCATTTAATCAAAGGTGGAGGCCTATACCTTTAAAATGATATATTTCATATGTTTATGTTTGTATGATTGGGTTATTTTCTTAAATGTAGAACAACAATGCTTGAGTCGATTTTTATGTCCACCAGTGTAGTAACAAGTGCAATAGAGAAGAGTTTCACGATACTGGAAGTAGGATTTGAATTTATATTACTTTATTTACACAACGCAAAAGGATATGCCTGTATATACTATAGCTAACGCTAAAAAAACTAGTAAATCATTACATATCATACATTTAAAATAAAAATAAAAAACTTAATAATTTCAACGAAAAACTCACTAAAACAAATTTGTTTTTAAAAACTAAATGAAATTTTAAGAGTATTTATAGCGAACTTTAAGTAGTATAGAAAAGTGCATTGTTATAGCTTTTAGAATTTTTTTATTTATTTGAGGCTTGAATTATTTATACGGAGGCACTGTGTAGCACCTAACTCTTAGGGTGCTTCTCACTGATAATTTATGTAATTAGTAGGTAATTATTATCAAAGAAAGTTTGGCTATGTTTACTTGTAAAATTATACATATTTAATTCGTAAATCTTTGCGCGCGTGTCTGCTGATTAGAGGGAATAGAATGAGCGTTTTTCCATATGTCAAATTTAGTGTAAAATAAGATTCCTAGATGGCACTGTCGTATTCTTTAGCAACAGAATCAAAGACAAAATTTGCACCGATTCCAAACAAACGAAAAACCACTTTGACGTTGATTGCTACAAAACGCATTTTATCTATGGTGACATGGACAGCGCCGTCTGGAGGAAAGCTAAGAACTAAGGAAAAAAAAACAACGAGAAAAACGCTCATTGTATAAAACAAAACGATGGAGAACGGATTCCGATTTGATGATTGATTTGATTAAGGTTAAACGTCATTAGCTTAGCGCAAAGTGCATAACTTAACTTTGTTTTTCTTGTTAAGAATTTTAAAATTGAAAAGCATTTTGGTCTGTGGCATTTGACGCCAATAGTTCAGTATTAGTGAGGTTTATAAATCAAGAGTTTGAAATTGTTTACACAAATAGTCATGATCTTCTCAAAACCAACTTAAAATGCTGTTTTAACTTTGTTGAGACAAGATTATGACTAATTGTGCATTAAATTTCAAACGCATGCTTTATAAACCTCACTTATACTGAACTATTGGCGTCAACTGCCACATACGAAAATGTTTTTCAATTTTTAACTTCTAAACAAGAAATACAAAGTTAAGTTATGCACTTTGCGCTAAGCGACTGACGTTTAACCTTAATGCAGTTAGGTGCCCATTTCTTCGATAGTAGAAAGTACATATATTATATAATTCAGCCCTCAAAATATCTTACTAGAGTAATATTGTATGTATGAATGACTAAAACTTAACTATATGTAGTTAGAAAATCTGTGATAGGTATGGGATGCGAGTTTTGTTATGACGAGGTAAGAATAATTAACATTTTTAGATGAAAACGTGCAATAAATGCCGTGGATCCACTATATTTTTTTTAGAATATAACTGTGTTACTACAAAAGGGTGTTTAAACGATGTTTAACTTTAGACAGTGTTTAAATCTGTTGCTGTCACTTTTTACAATATGAAAGAAAAGGCGACAACAACAGATTTAAACACTGTCTAAAGTTAAACATCGTTTTGTAGTAACACCGTAAATGTTTAGGTTTTTTTCTATCTCTAACTTTGGGACCAGGAATAAAAGTCCTTTATTGTCACATCCTATGAGTGAGACACCACGAGTATTTTACTAGATTATATCATAATCAGACGAAAAAAATGATTTACTAATTCAAAGCCTAGCTTTTAAGTTTATTTACTAAACTCTTATTAATTATACATCACAGGCAAGGTTGACTTTACTGCCACACTATTTCAATGTTTTATGTAGATTGTAGAATCAGTGCCAAAATGCGCTTAAATACTTGTGCGATTTCTCACTTTACATTATTTAATTGGTTTGAATTTCTAGTCAAATTCGTCAAAAGTTCTATTTGAACCAAAAATACAGACCCAAAAAATTATAAATTTACATTTTTCATAGACAAAAAATAACGTAAGCTAACAAATAAATGCATGAACTTAACATAACGTTCAACAGCATGCATTAGGCGCACGAGTTGAATGCAATCGGGGGCTGAGGTGAACTCCCGCCGCCACATATGTATATACGTCCCACCTCGCTCGCCTGCAGTGTAGTGCTGTCCTTGACATCTTCAGAACACATGTCGATCGCGTGATAGATAACTAAACCCGCGTCTTCGTTTTGATTTAGATTTAAAATAATGAACGATCATCCACGAAGTTGAATTTAAGACGAGGCTTTCTTTCGGCGCACAGCAGTTTTACTATAATAACCCGAAACTGACTTAACAAAGTTAAAGATCGCGTGCTTCGAAATGCGTGCGAAATTTTTCAGAATGAGTCAAATTTTAAAATCAATAAAATAGCATTACTGGATTAAAGTATTTTTTCTTTTTAATAAACAACATTTTTTATTGATCGTAAAACATTGTACTTAAAATCAAGAGAATTAAAAGCAAATTCAAAAAAACATTTAATAAGAGAATATTTACAAAAATGAAATCTATCGAGCAAAAATTTTTCAATTAGGTAACACTATCTACAGCCGAAAGATAAAGGTGTAAAGAAACATATGTATAACTTTCACATTGATTGGGTATGAAGACTTAGTATGAACTTTAAAAAACACTTGAAAAGAGAAGGCCTTCTCTTAAAAAAATGGTCTTATTCATCATCAAGCACGGAAAATGACAAAATACATAATTTTGTTTGCTTTGTGTAAGAAATAAATAATTAATAAATGTGTGATAATTACTATCTTGATTTACTATTACTTCAGTTAAGATGCAAAATATTAAAAACAAGTTAAGTGGTAGCACTTATTGTTTTAGTGTAATTTATCGACATGACTATCACTTCTTAGGTCGCAGCACTAGCACATACCTCAAGTCTGCATTTAACTCGCGCGCCTACTATAGCAGCGGTCGAGCGCTGGGATCAAATTCGAGAGCTGATATGTTTGTTACAATTTGAGTACCTAAGGGTGAGCGAATGTAACCAGGCGACTGATCCGAGGCCAGCGATCGAGTATACCGTAATACGTCGTAGAACTCCATTCGTTTCGGTAATGAATGACAATACGGGGCGGCTACGGTAGCGCGTATCGCGTCGCACTGGACAGCATAACTTCATTCGCTCGCCCTAACATACAGTCCGACTTTCTTTCAAGGTTCAAAGCAGCAGCTATGTGTTAACACAAGCGTTGTATTATATTATTGGGTTTCGTTCCTTTGTGTATCTTCTTTACAATGTGTAATATGTGTAAGTACCATAAAGTTTAGAGGAACCGAAGAAGTATACATTAAATTTTTCTTGAAAAATGTAATACACCACTAAAAAGTTCAAGAATCGAAAAGTTTGAATCCTAATAACATTGAGTTGTGTATGTAATTCCTAAGTTTAAGAGGTATGTAAAAAGAATATTTTTTGTATAGGGACTAGGGAGCGATGTTAAATTTAAATGTCGTCAATAAATTAAATACAAAACGCATTTGTGTTTCATTCATTAAATTTAAATAAGTTAGAAACAGTCAATAATAACTAAAATCTAAAATAATTATTTATCATTATTATTATCTACAAAAGATTCGGAGATGATGAGAAAGTGAAGATATCAAGATAGTAAAGAAAAATATGACAATATACAAACGTTAAGAGCATCCCATCTCGTTCTGCCACTCCAAATGTTTCTGCGTCAAGTTTTTTGAAACCGGCTTAGTTTTTTCTATCGCTGTGAGGATATCTGATATATTAACTCTGTCTTTACGGTTCTGGTTACTACCTGGAACATAACAAAATTATTCAAGAGAGAATATAATGTAAGCTTTCCGTTATTTAGATCCGACTAAGGTGAAATTTGGTGCATTAAACTGCACCAAATTTCACCTTAGTCGGACCAATAATTCCCTTACGTCTACCAAAAACCGTAGAATTATCTACCCGCTGCCTTCGGACATTCATGTGAAGTGTAAAGGGTCTTTTTTTTCAATACATAAACAAATTGATGGAGATTCGCTATAAGTACGTACGGGGGGCTGTTTTTATCCTTAAGGCGCAACGTAAAAAATTGTGTCCCTGTTACTCCATATGTGAAAAAACCCTCGGTGCGAGTGGGACGGACTCGTGAAAAAGTAGCAAAAAGTCGGTTTTTTATTAATATTAAATGTACTAAGCTATTTTGTCAAAAAGATTTTCAAGGAGACTTTACAAATACATAATATCAACATTTTGAATGCAATTTCACAATGAAATTAGCTAGGATTTCACAATTAGAGGAAAAAATAAAACAATTTAGAGGTCTTTTCGGAATTAAATTCTATCGAGAAAATTTCATCCAATCGCGTTTTCCTTCAGTGAGAATCTTAATCAAATACTCAATAAATATTTACCCAAAAATGAAATACGTAGATGACGTTATAGTGGAGTAAATGGATTCGACAAAACCCCTTTTTTTTTAGTTCCGCCTAATTAGAGTCCGGCGGAGGATGTATAGTTCATATACAAACGCATGCAAACGAAATTAGAAATTCTTCATATTTCGTCTTTTAATTTGTGTTCATAATAAATAGTCATTTGGGAACCTAAATATTCTGTAACCCACATGGAATAAATACACATTACCTTCAGAATATGTAAAATTTACAAATTATTTTGGTATTCCGATTGTATGAACTATGCATCCTCCGCCGGCCTCTTAAGTACCCTAGAAAACTAAGAGTATGTTATTGTTGCTAATGGCTTAGGCACTTTACCATTGGTAGCATACTCGAAAATATTAGTACATTACGATACGAGAGCGATGAAACGTTTTCTGACGAGTGTGAGTTTGCGGCACGAGCCGAAGGCGAGTGCTGCAATCACACGAGTCGAGAAAAAGTTTCTCGCACGAGTTTCGTATAATTTTTTATAGTACAAGTGCGGAAAATGCCGACTTTACGCACGCGCAGCGTGTGTAAAGTGGTCATTTTACGCACGGTGTGCTATAAAATATTTGTAAGTCACGTGTCGGCCATTCGCGGAAGCCAAAACACCTTCAAATGTTTCTTACCTTTAACAGTCATATTCGGCAACATCTTCCTCACATTGGCCATCAGCGCTTCCTTGCAGACGAGCTTAATGTCGCTTCCCGAGTACCCCTCGGTTTTCTTCGCTAACTCCTCAAAGTTTACTTTGGGGTATAACTCCGTTTGATCAGACTTCAGATACGTCTGGAACAGTTGCGCTCTGGTCTTCAGGTCGGGGAGTGGGATGTAGATTCGTTTCTCGAGTCTCCGCAGCATAGCTGGGTCGATATCCCTGTAAATGAAGCCGTGGTTAAATCGGTCTTACACAGTACATGTAAGGGGGTCATAGACTAATGTTTTCACTTCATCTATGAATCTTACTGTTAAATTAGCAGCCAAGTCTGTATAGAACACGATCTTTGAATATCCTTGGGAATAACGAAATAGATAACACAGCTAAGACTCACTATTATTTATGCGAGAAAAACTCGACGTTTCGGTCAACTTAAGGCGATATGTAAAAGTTTTAGCGTCCCTGTTACTCCATATGCGAAAAAACCCTCAGTGCGAGAGGGACGGATTCGTGGAAAAGTAGCAAAAAGTCGGTTTTTTACTAATATAAAATGTACTAAAGTTGCTATCAAAATTTCGTTTAACCAGGTCCTAGATAACGTCAAAACCCATCTAATAAAATATAATTGCAGTCCATATGTCATTCTAAATCGTCAAACCAGGGGAATTGGTGTCGAAAACGACCTCATTTCAATAAATATTTCTATCGAGCCGAATTTCTCCAATCGCGTCCCTAGAAAAAGATTCCAAAAATAATATACTGTTTTATGAAAATAATACATTATTTACTGAAGTAGATATGCAAGTTCTTAGAGTGTAATTTTTTTTTCTATAGTGCCTTAAGAGTGACTTTCATCAGGCTTCGCGAGGTGCTCCGGCGCGTGCGACACCCTCACGAGGACTCAACGGAGCCGGAGTCTTAGCTGTGTTATCTATTTCGTTATGATGGACACTCACCCTAATTTTAGTGATATAATTCTTGGGAATGTTGAGTACTATTCTAGGAGCAGTTTTTCGTTGTTTGATTTGTACCCTGCAGTAGGCCTCCCGTCACATAACTTACCAAGGCATGTTGGAGTTCGCGAGAAGGAACAACACGCCCTCCCTGTCACGTATCCCGTCGAGCTCGGTCAACAGCTGAGCCTTTAGTCGCCGGGACGCCTCATGGTCGCTCGCACTCGCGCGGTCCGATACCAGCGTCTCCACTTCATCTATGAAGATGATCGAGGGCGAGTAGTACGATGCCATCTCGAAGAGGACCTGTCATTGGAAAATCTATGTTTAATGGACTGCTTGGTACTTTGATTAAACCTAGTTTGGGGTGCATGGAAAGAGCCTCGACGAGTGGTGTACTAAGTTTTAATCAGATTTCAAGCGGTTCCGATAACCCATAAATTTACCGTAATTAATAGCGGTAGCCCTATGAATGAATATATTGAATTATGTACCATTATTTCACCGTTTTCCTGTTTCTGTACCGACATATGGACGATTCAGTACGTGGCGGGTATTAGAGGGATGTGACGAAAAACGCTGCGCGTCACGCTTACACATTCTCAATCACTTTTAAGCGGTTTTAGCTGTTAATTTTGCGGTATACGAAAACCCCCAATTTCCAACCGGTTATAAGCGGTAAATTTTTTGTGGACATTATTTTTCGGTATGACGTCGTTTGGGTGATTGAAGCTATCGTAATTTATGGCTTATTAAATCCTTGGTAATTCATCATTGATTACTCCAAATCCTTTTATCCCAATTAGTGGTAGGCTTCGGCGGCCGAAGTTCGGCCTAGCGACACATCGACGTGTTCCAGCATAACGTCTTTGAGAAGCCGACAGGGGTTTAGCTTAGCAGACCATATCGAGCTTTAGTCTCTCGATACAACATGTCTATCATTTTTGTGATAGATCAAAAGAGTGAGAGAGAGCACTATATCAGGCGCTATCTAGCCTTCATACTATCTCATCGACGCTTTCTATTAGGCGCGGTATTGGGGAGGCGTAAGTCCACGGCAAAAAAAGTTAGATACGTGCTAAATCAGGGCCTGCCTATCATAGTTGCATCAGTTAGCTGTAAAACATCTTCAACTCTTTATTTTTACCCGAATACGGCGAAACAAAAAAGAGGGTTATGATTTTGACCGGTATGTATGTATATGAATGTTCATCTGTTCCGTCATAACTTCTAAACTACTTAATGAGGTATCGTTGGAAGCGTCTGATACGTGACGTTATTTTTAGAGCGTGATATTACAGTAATCGAGTTTTAGTTTTTGAACTCATTTTTATTGGTGTCTATCTCTACTCTTATCTTGCTGAATTTTATATTCTACTGTTTCATTTTTATAGTTAGTTTAGCGTGTGAAAGTAGCGAGACAACATAAGTAGCCAATTATAGAAAGTTTTGACCTATTCCCTTACTCGTAACTTTACATGACACAAGTATGGAAAAATAAAAAATAAAAGTTTTGTTTTTTGATACACTCAAGCCATCACCTTGACAATTTTCTCCGACTCTCCCCGCCACTTGTTGACAATGGTACTGGAGGATACATTGAAGAAGGTGCACTGGCTCTCGGCAGCCACCACCTTGGCCAGCATGGTCTTGCCGGTCCCGGGCGCGCCGTGCAGCAGCAGCCCGCGCCACGGCTCCAGCAGACCAGTAAATACTTCTGGATATCTAGAAATGCCCGCATTGCATTAAGGAGTTAAAATTGATCACGATATATCATTCGCCAAGTAGTGTAACGCTCAACAAGGAACTTCGTTGCAAAATACCCGTTATGTTGGAAGGGGGTGGGGTAGCCTAAAACAATGGCTTAAAAACATCACGTGAATAAAAAACTACCCTTACTAATACTAAGTATTACCCTTCTAATACTAAGTATATAAACAGGCATATACTGCCGGGGAAAATTAAGGAGACCCACATTTCGCCTTCATAGTAATCGTGAGTGAAAAATAGTTTAGCGGAACCTTCCCACTAATGACACAAGTCACCCAGATAAAAACCTGTTACCCAAACAAGATTATTTTGGTACCTATTCATGTGAGTTTTAAGTAAGAAAATGCAAGGGAGTAGGTACCTCCTTAGCAAATGGAATAGGCAGGGCCATTATGTATCTATTGTGTATCTCAGGGCAAGTAAGTAATAGAGATGGGTCTTTGGAGCCTATCCTAAACTATGAGTGGTAGAGAAAAGTGGCATGAAATTATGCAAGTGCAAACTTTAGGCACATACGAGTACAATCACATATATTAGGAGACATGGTAATAGAAGCGTGGCGCTTGCAAACGCATGAAGCCAAATATAGGCCTTGTTAATACATATGTAATGTGTTGTGTTGTCCGTGGCTACAGGTTGATGTCCCGTCCTTTTTGGATGTATACTATTAGTGTGCGTGAGAAATATTTGTGTGTGTCGTACTTATACTTTTTGTGTTTATGTCGGTGAAATAAGTTGAAGGAAACGTGAAGTCTTCTGAACACGAAAAATTTGAGTAATGATACAAATCTCCTGCCTGATATCTGTATGTACAATACTCATCGATTTTTTATTGGAAAATTCGTCACGTTTAATTCCCGGCAAAAGAAAACTGCTTGGTTATTAAGGCGTATGACCACGCTAAATAAGCAACTCGATGTGTGTCGGTACAAATATCAACGGAAACGACATTGAAATAATATTCATTTCAGCGTGCCTTGAAAAGTGGCTGTTACGACAACCACTGCGTCTCTGGCTAGCGCAAATTAGGGGAAAATAATACTTTTCACATGGACGCCATTAACGGAAAAAAAATTTTGAACTTAAATTTTTTAGATCTAAAAATTTCCTATAATTTGGTGAAATAATAATTAAAATCGCTTTAGGCGTTTGGAAGGATTAAGAGAATTCTTGTGTTAATCATGTGAAACTTTCGATGACTTTCGATTTTTTTTGTCAAAACTTACAATGGAAAAACAGTTTATGAAACTTAAAATTTATTTTTGACTCTATAATGCCTATCATATATTTTTATGAAAGTTTTTGGACCACCCGTGTGGGAGGAGTAGGCCTTCAAAGACAGGGCCAAATTGCAGTTGGCGTATCCATTCGCCTTAAAACATATTTTATGGTTTTAGATATATTTCTAATCGTGCTTCTTACTACTTTGAACATTGTTCTTTATCTTCCCTAATAATAGTTCTCAAGTGAAGAAATTTGTTCTGTATTAAAGTACTATTTACTTGTGTATGATTTACCTGACTGGATAAACAACAGACTCCATAAGTAAACTCTTAGCCGCGTCTAGTCCTTTGACGTCGTCCCAAGACACGCCGAATGGCCTGATAATGTCATGATAAAGCATCTCAACCAGCTTTTTCTTTTCTGAAGGCATATTTGCTAAGTACCCTGTGAGAGGCTTTCTTTGAATCGCTGGTATTGAACTAGCGGGCTGGTCTTCCTGAAATTTGTAAAAGTACAAGTATGTACAGTACTCCCAAAGTAATAATGCGCATACAAATCTATAGCCGAGCGACCGGACGTACCACGTGACCTTATTGATTGTATAGAAAGTATAAGGAAATACGAACTTTGCCGAACAGTGGCGAAGATTTGTATGCGCATTATTGCTTTGGAAGTACTGTACGTACATTATTTATCTAAAGAAATATAATCTTGGTTTTTGTTCTCTCTTGGTGGATGTGTCCACTTGAGAACTGCATTTTGGTATAGCTGGAATTCATATCGATTCCACCGACTCGTTTAGAGATATGCATTTGTAAAGAGTGCATAGCTTTTGTTATTATGTAATTAGGTACGCATACTGCAGTTTAAATTCTGCCGTAACTAAGCTTAATTAGAATTCCTTAAAACTAAGGAAATCCAAGAGTCCGTCTTTCAGTTTCAGTCCATCTGCACTAGGTATATACCTCAATACAAGAAGGTGCATTATATTAGGACCCCGGGAAAAATTATACGAAAAAACTTCACAGACGTTTTAATCAAGTGAAGAATACAAGGGCAAAACATGGAATGTCGCAGAAAACCCAAAATCAAGTAAAATATGGCAAAACCTATGCGCTGGGCGCACGCTTAAGAGGATGGCATACCCTAGCAACTTTTTTTATTACCCGTCCAGCACAATAAGTCAAATGGCAAAGACCTTATTGGCTTTTCATAGAGGCGATTATATGTTGGCTCTTTGGCCTCTTGTTCTTGGACGCGTAATACTAGTGATCACGCAGCGAAACAACAAATTTAGCTCATACTGAAATATTTTGTAGGGAAAAAAATATTGGATTTAGGTAACATCCCTTCATATTTCTATTGCCTATTTTATAAAAAAAATCAAGTTAATCTCTTAACCACGTCTTTAAAAACGAACGTTTGAAAACAAAAAAAAAGAGGATGGAAAACATTTTTTCAAAAGTATAAATCTTAAAACATTGTTTATAGTTAGGTGGAATTCCTAGATAAAAGATCGATAAATCAAATATATTTTCTTCAATATGAGGAGAACGCAGCGGATGGCTTTAGATTTCCGGCGTATTTTTAATTGCAGTTTACAAAACGTGCAAAAACTGTGAGAGTCCTCCAGAAATGAGGACTTTCGAGTAGCTCGTACAAGGAATGTCAAATAAATTAAAATGCTAATTCTGAAAAGTTTTGTTTCTGTGATATTCAGTGTTTTGCCCCTTCAAGTTAAGGGCGTGCAATAATACAAAAATACCGTCATCAGCTGCTTGATAGTGAAGGTCCCTGGTAGGTCCACCGCCGGCTCCTCTATGACCGCCACAGCTCCAGGCTTGACTCGCCTGGTGGGAGCTGGTCTCCGTGGCGGAGGATGCTCCTCCACCTTGCGGCAGAACTGTGGCTGCTTGTTGAAGCGCATCAGGTAGTAGCTACAGTAGTCCTGTCAAGAACATCTATACATATATTTTGACTGCTTGGGTCCACACACTGCACAGTGCCACACTGTGAAAATATTACGTCATCATAAAAAATATTGAACCTTGACAAACACAAAAAAACCAGTCAAGTGCGACTGGGACTCGCGCCCTGAGGGTTCCCTACCTTTCATACTTATAAGCTAAAACAACGAGGGTTTTCAATAGATCATCATCATCATCATCATCAACATCAACATCAGTAACTTTTCCGTAGATCATCATTAACTTTTCAGTAGATATTTATTGTTGTTATATAAATCATGAATTATCCTCAAGTCTCATTTAATTCTATAATAGATTTATTGTTTAATTACTTCGTATTCTCGTAAATATCTAACAAGTTTAGTTATTGAGATGATAAAAATGGTCTAAAACTGACAACTTTGACGGCCCCTCATTTCGTTTTATTGGAGATAAAGAATAATAAAAAATTGATTTGTGAGTGGTCACGCGAAAAGGGACAATTATTCAGAGAAAAACGAGTTTTAAAACTTATTCCTGAAAGCTCTAATTTGCCAAATTCTTTCAGGTCCCTTATTGCACTAGTGTGTACTAGCGGCGGTAATTTATGCGTTTCAACACTTGCCTCTCAATCTTGAGACCCAGGTTCGATCCCCGATCTTTTTCGGAATTTATGTGCATAGTGTGTATTTGTATAACCCACCTATAACTTACCACTTACTGAACGGACAGACAAACAGGCGGACGGAGAGACAGCAGAGTGACAATAATAGGGTTCCGTTTTGCCCTTTTGGTACGGAACCCTAAAACGCACAAAATTGGTCTAAACGCAGCCTATCTTGACATTTTTGGAGGGTAGGATTTTATAAGAACAAGTTTGACGCTTTTCTCATTTTAAATAAAACTGACGAACTCTTTTTTTTTTCTTTGTATTTATTTAAAATCAAAATGGTGTTAAAAATCTCGTTACTAAACCAGATATGCGAGTAATATCCCTAACTACAAGATAAAGTATGCACATCTTTGTTTAAATTCCGTTTAAACAAAGATGTGCTTTATGAACTATTTAATTTTCAAACTGATTTTGTTCGCTTTGCTACGCCGCCGTAGACCAGCTACGTCACGGCGCGCATTGTAGCACGCTCAGTCACACATATCGCATTCATTGCCTACATCTGCTACGTAACTAACTACCATACATGTTTTATGTTCCTCCTCTAGAGATTATTTACTCGGTAGTTGCCAAATTTCAGTTCAGTCCAGTAGTTTATTAAACACGATCGCATCCACCATTTACTACGAATACTACGGCGTAGCAAGTGCTACGAAGTCATAATTTTCCCGCTTTGTAGACCTGCTACGCCTTAGTCCGAACGCAAACACATGGGTAACAAAGTCATGGGTAACAAATGTTATGGCGGCTCCTCTTAGTGCCGTCAAATTACAGCGTGAATTCGCGCCGTGAATTCAAGGCATAAATCGTGCCCCTCTACATTCACGGGTCACACATTCGTGCGTGAAAGCTGCCGCGAAATGGATGTGGAAGCTGCTGCTGCAATAACATTGTTTGCTGTGGCAACATATAACAATTTATAGGTACCTACAAAATAAAAAAACCATTAGAAAGCGTTGGAAAAGAAGAAGATGGAGGATGAGTGAAATACTAATATAATTCTTTTTTAATTAATTAATTTCAATATTCATTTGAGTACTAATGCGCCTGGAGGCAACACAATTTTTATTTTTGTTCTTGTAATGCGGGTTTTTTGTATCCCACAGTACATTTTCAGAGTGATAATGCTATAAAAAGAGCATTTCTGTTTCATTGTCCCAAATGTTACGCTGCTGCGATACCATTTTTCTTGCGTCTGCACGCGTACGTACGCATCTGTACTTCTGAAGTCAGGAGTAAACTGGCACGGTGTCGTGACGTGATGTGGATGTACGGATGTGTGCGCGGGAACGCCGCGCAAACGAAATTCAAAATTCAAAAAGTTCATTTTACAAAGTAGGTATACATAATACACGTTTCACAAGTCAAATTTTAATCTTATAAAAATATATGTAATAAAATAATAAATGTACATGAACTAGATTAAATGTTTATTTAATTTATGTAGCAATATATTGAATATATATATACGATTAAAATTATAGGTAAAATATTATTATACAAGGTGAAATCCAATCAACCGCCCGAACCCATACCGGAGACGCGGCCAGGGACCAGGAACAAGGTTCAATGATCACCAACCGAGCCCCCAGCACGAATCCAGGCGGCCGACCAAATCCCATCCTATATACTACATAGTAATAGGTTACACATATAAATACATGCCTACCTCCGCAAATTCGATTAGTCTTGCTAAGAAGAACGGCCAAGAAACTTGGCAAGATCGAGGCGCGAACCCTTTGTCGCGGAACAAAATACCGACTCCGATCTGAAAAGGCCGACTTGGGTGAATCATCCAAAGCAGTCTTTTTAGAGGACCAGGCGTGAACGCGCGCGAGCCCCGTGAAAACCATCCACATTCACGTTCACGTCTGTTTACGGAGCTTCGCGGCGCTAATTTGGCCCTATTGCCGTACTTTGGACAGAAATACTTATTTTTAGGCATGCACAGTTTTTCTTCACCGTTCAGTGAACTATACAATACACAATAAATCCGAAATACTCATTGGTGCATGCACTGGTGGTAGAAATAGAACCCGGAGCCTCTACGGGTCTGTGCTACCACAAATCGCTTATCTATATTGTAAACTATATCGCATTTTATCGTTCAGTACTCCTAAGGCCGTTAAATACAGGAAAGCTTAGTACTACTAGATAATATTGTAAATCTTAATGTTTGTCTCTTGTTAAAATTACAAACAAATCAACAAGACAACGTAAAAACGAAATTCATGAGGACGAAGCCGCGGGAAAATTAAATAGATCAGAATATAGTGGATCTATCAGACTATTTGATTTCCTGACATTCTTCGTAATACGACCCGTTTTCCGACCCACAACTAGCTGGGCCGGGCGGAAATTAGAGAGCATATTTGCGTCGAATTCTTCACTCTAGTGGAGTCGCGTCGAGCATCGTAGCTCGCTGCCGGTTCGATGAGCTCTCCTCACTATTATGAGACTGTGTTCACTGATCCAGAAACTGATGGAATTCGAGTGCAATACTAATATTTTGTTTAACGTTTCGCTCTGAAGCAGACAGCACTGCGCTGCGTGCGTTTCGTCTTCACTACCACCATTTGCTACGGCGTAGCAAGCGCTATGACACAGTAGTTTCCCGCTTTAGAGCTATACAACTATGCAAAGCGTGTAATTTCCCGACTGATACCTGCTGGCGACGCGTCAAAGAAAATGTTGCCGTCTCTGACTGCTCATGAAATTACCCTCGTTCCATAATAATTCCATGTCCATGTGGGAAGTATCGTTTTCTAAAATACCGCTTCATAATGTAGCTACGTAATTTTCTGGACGCATACACAAGAGCTATGAGCTATTGTAACGTTATTGTTCGGCGGCTTCTAAAGTAAGGTTTTTAATTCGAGACACTCCATTGACAGATAGAGTGTTGCCATTATTCGAAAAATAAAAATAGGGAAAGATATACGTCGAATTTTGCGTCACTTGACCGTATGAGTTTTCGAGTATAAGAAACGCCGTCAATTTTATGATATCGATAAGAGCAGCACTGGCTGAAAAGTGGCAACATTTTGCTTTTCGAGTTGTCAAACGAGTCTCTCGAATTAAAAATCCTGCTTTAGTGGTAGCTGGCCTCTCAATCTTGAGACCCAGGTTCGATCCCCGGTCAGGCATGAGTGTGAGTTTGACCAATGAGTTTCGGAATTTATGTGCTATACATACTTAGTATTATATTAGTATGTATAGCGACTGTCTAACTATCGCTTAAAGAACACTACCTCTCACAATCTGAATAGATAGATATTATATATATTTATGTAGTTTATTACACACTATCTATATTTATAATATTTTATATATTGTATTTATAGTAAGTATTGATATAATTTTTTATTTTGTTATTAAACTTGTATAATTCTTTATATATTCTTCTTCTCTGTGTACACGTGTATGATTACTCCGTTTATGTTACTTTTTCCTATTGTGATGGTTTTGATGTTAGAAATCTCTGTTTAGAGATAAGCTCGCCAATGTGCATCTTTTTACTGTAATTTTGTTTATGTTTATATTTCCGTGTGTTTACAATAAAGAATAAAAGAATTAAAAAAAAGTATTTATTTGTATTACCTAATACTTCCCACTTGCTGAATAGTGAAGGAAAATATGATCAGGAAACCTGCATGCCTTAAAAAGCGTATATTTGTGGCCGAAGAATGGCGATAGGGCTCACCATTGATTGATTGATTGGGACGTAGTAATCGTCGGTGATACGCAGGTGTACCGAGTGTGGACTGTGACTTACATTCCACAATTCACTCTCAGGAACTCCCCCTCGAGGATTCATGTCGTGACCTTATAGGTATATATTGTTGCAAAATTTTAACTTTGACGGAATTTTATGAAATAAATTTTTCATTTGAAAAGTAACTTTGATTTAAAATATTGCATTCCTATTTCTACCGCTCGCTCGTTTGAAGTCACGTTCGAATAGAATTTAACTAATCAACAAACTTTGGTGCAGTTTCGTGTTCACATTTGTGAAAACATGAACACATTTTATTAACTTTTATTTGGTGCAAGTGCATGAATATTGACAATAGCTTATTTTAACCCTACAATTTAAATAAAAATATACTAGATACTAGACACGTACTTAAAAAGCTAAAAAAGACTTTAAAATTATATTTATTCAAATAATTTATCATACGAACAACAAGTGTGTTAAATGGTGTTTTACACGACACGTTCCCTCGAATAGCAATGTTTTCAACAAGAACAATAATATTACTTTAAAGCAGAATATCCGTCTGGATGTATACGGGTATTTTCATACAATTTAGCTAGGTACTAAGTTTTAAAAATGGGAGGTTCTTGCTTTGTACCTAAGCCTGGGAACAACGCAACTGTAATTTCAAAAGGCCGTACGTTAAAATTGCATATTTCTTTTTGGCTCTATGCATACTCGTAAATTATTAAATATGACATAATTATGAATGTATCCCTTAAAACTAAAACTTAACACACATTAGAGTTCCTCGAGCTTCCTCACGTCTTAAACATTTGTTCCACGCCAACCTTGCGCATACTAATTATGCCAAAAATTTATACTTCCGATAAATACAATAAGAAGCTCACCAAAATTGACAATTTTTCTGAATCACTTCCTTCTTTTAAAATGAAATTGGCAAAGATTTTGTGTAACCATCACCGTCACACATGATTTAATTTTATATTTATTGTTAAAGTGTAGTTTTCCCATAATAATTGTTGTTAATATTTTTCATTATACATATATATTTTAAGATTTATAAGGCATTTTATTGTTTATGGTAGAAATAAATTTCCATGTTTGAACACTTGGCGATTTATCCATCGCAAGGAGATATAAATTAACAATAAAATTAACATTATATCATTGCAGTATAGAAAAGCAGAAAGAAAAGTAAATCTGAAAGTGAAGTAAATCGTATCCCGGTTCAGAGCTCTTCACGTCCAGATTTACTTTTCTTTCTGCGTTTATATACTGCAATGATATAATGTTAATTTTATTGTTTGTATCAATTTTCAGTATGTGTTATTAATTCGTTTTGTATGTTTTTATATGGTACTTTATGTTTATTCGTGTGTATATAACTATTATAGTATTATGTATATAACTGTTTCGTTGTATTGTGACTGTTTGATACCTTAATAAATAAAATAAAAATAAAATGTAACAAAACAAATATCTTCGAGAAAATAAGTTATTATGAATACGTCTCCTGAAAATTTGTTATTTTATATACCTACGACCCTTTGAAATAACAGCGACGGTAATACTTTTCTTATTTTAGATCGTACAACGAGGTTATCTCATACATCGAGAACCGAGATAACAATAAATTTAACAAGTAAATTCAGAGATAGGGACTGTCTGGTTTTGTTCTTTATAGCGGATTGTATTTTCTTGGTTCAACCGCGAATCGTTCTTGCAATTCTTTAAACTCATATACAACGTGTAACAGAAAGGTGTAACCACATTTGAAGAGCTTATTCAGTCAATAGTATAGAACAACTTTTACTATGGAACAAAACCTGTATCTCGAAAAAAATTTTTTTCTGTTGCAATGCAATGCCGCTAGGGCGAAATGTATGGAAGGGCCAGATTTTTTTTTTGAGATTTCAGGGTTGGCTTCATAGTAAAAGTTGTTCTATACCATTGATTGAATAAGCTCCTCAAATATGGTTACGCCTTTCTGTTACACGTTGTATACTCAACACCCGATTTTGACTTTGCTTATCTTGAACATGTCTGCCTGGGTCAGAAAATTTATACATTTAGTTTGAATTTGGATATATAAATTCGGGAAAGATGATGAAACAGCAAAATATAGTTGGGCAGAACAGCAAGTGTCCCATGTCTAATTATGTTCAGTTGCATACAATACTAACTTAGTATTGTAATCTACTCAAAGAAATTGTTGGTGTATGAATTAAGCCATGTTACGATCAATTCGGCCATGACGTCACTAAAGGGAGCGATTGCGATTGGTGGCATGTGCTCTGTGTGCTCTGTGATTGGTGGATCGGCGGAGCTAACCTTCCCCGTACCTCTGCCTTCTACCCCGCGCAGTGTCACACAGCTTTCCCTGGAGAAATGAACTATCGGCAACTCCTCTTCTTTATTGCTCCGTGAATTAATCAATAAAATAAAATATTAGGTCTTAACATATGAATTTTCTGTTTTCTATAGAGAATTTGAAGGAAACTCAATTTTCAGTACTAACATTTTTGCATTTTTTTAGGAATGACAAATCCAAATTATGTCATTTCTTTTGCGTATAAATGAGACAACATTAAGCTAACAGCAACATTAATTAAATTTTTGAAAAGTGTCAGCTGTAAAAAATTATTACGAATCTTATCATGAAAATGGATAGCATTTAGGACGAACGGTTTTCGAAGATTTAATTTTTATAATCAAACTGAAAATAAAAACAAAATTTAATACGTAGATGTAAAACCTTCAAATCAACTTTCAAACAAAAAGCAAATAATTGAAATAGCTATTGAATTACAGGAATTATGTACTCATGAATATGTACGAAAATTTCGGCAATTTCATAGGTAAAGACCTATTATCAATATACGACTATCAAAAATATCGTCTTCGCGTAACATTACATGATATTTTCAACTACCAATTTCACGAAAAATGAGAAATGAACACTCGTTCATAAAGTCCAAGGGCTCTTTACTCGTCGACGCTTGAGATTGGTTCTCTAGCGGTCTTACAATAAATTTGGCCAATCGTAGCGCAGAATTGCGGTGTTATAATGTAAAATTATAACATCGGTCAACATTGTATCTTAAGGCGATTACCGTCGCCAAATTAGCAGCTCGATGTTTATCGGTACGAATATCGACGGAAACGACATTGAAATAGCGCACAAAGCACGTTATTTGCATGTTATTATTTTTACGAGAAATGGTAGAAAATAATACTTTTTAGATGGACGTGATTGTTCGATTGAATAATCCTATGTTATGTGTATATATGTGTATAGCTAGCTATCAAGTTCATCAATTTATCAAAGCATAAATAAATTAAATCGGCCAAGCCGATTAGGAGCAGTAAGGAATTCAAGCTAAAAACACCATTCGGTTGAAATTTATTTTCATATAGAAATGTTGGTGGTATGAAAAAGAAAAATGTTGCATAATAATATGTTCTCTTAGAGTTAATAACTCATAATACATTTTTTCAATATTATTGGTTTGAACATAAACGAGGAGTAGGCTTTAGAAAGTACCCATTTGGCATTACTAAGCCCCTTAAGTAAGTGAAGCCGATCACTTGTTATACGCAGGCCCTTTCATTTGATACCCCACACGACAATATTCAGAAGAAAAAAAATCAAAAAACAGTGTGAGGCGTAACGTCGTCGCGTATATCTTCACTCGCCCAGATGAAGGCAGTCTAAATCTGCTGAAACTGGTCGGCTTTCCGGATCATAACACGCATTGAGGGGAGCCGTTTTATATGAATGAAAAAAAAAATCTCATAAATGATGACGTCATAAAAACCAAACAGTGCAATTTGAAATTAAACCCGGTGCTACATTACTACAGCATTACGTATAGGTTAGATTACAATAAAGATATTCCACATAGTCGCAACTTCCCTTCACTAAAAATCACACATAAGTTAAATATATCATCAATTTACTTATATTCATCGTTGAACTTGAGTGATCGCTTTAATAAAAGTATGAAAAATTTCAATAAACGTTGGCAGCACTTCAAAAATGTTTTATGTGCCTGTAATGATCGCACCAGGTTCACGAGTAAATGTTTATAGCAGTATCAAGATTAAAATACTAAATCTAAATTTAAATTCGTCGCGAAGTACCAATTTACGAGGTGCCAATATGACGAGCTGATCTCATATTCACTCGTGTCCTCATTTTGTCTGCTTATCTTCTTGAAGCAATATTATAGGTGTAGTTACCAACGAATGTTGATAGTTACTTACAAGGTATTCACAAAAAGAAACCATAAAATTAAGCAATTTGTCTCATTATGAAAAAAATATATGTTATGGTAGGTTATCATTAGGTCATATATATTATCATTAGGTCTCATCATGAAAAAAATATATGTTATGGTAGGTTATCATTAGGTCACATTATGAAAAAAATATATGTTATGGTAGGTTATCATTAGGTCATATTTATGTTATTGTTGGGTCTCATTATGAAAAAAATATATGTTATGGTAGGTTATCATTAGGTCACATTATGAAAAAAATATATGTTATGGTAGGTTATCATTAGGTCATATTTATGTTATTGTTGGGTCTCATTATAAAAAAAATGTTATGGTAGGTTATCATTAGGTCATATTTATGTTATTGCTGGTTCTCATTATGAAAAAAAATGGTATGGTAGGTTATCATTAGGTCATATTTATGTTATTGTTGGGTCTCATTATGAAAAAAAATGTTATGGTAGGTTATCATTAGGTGTCATTATAAAAAAAATATATGTTATGGTAGAAAAAAAAATCATCTTACATTCACGAGCGAGAGGCACGATAATGCGTTACAAGATTCATCTTATAAAAATTGGGCCAATCACAGCGCAGAATTGCGGTGTTATTATGTTCGGATCGGACAAAAGATGTACCGCTTTTGATGTTGTAATGACCTTATTGTAGTATGGGTGTATATAAAATATTAATACTAAGCTGTGAAAATTATGTAATTAAAATTTGTGGAAACGCTTCTACGACATTTCGTTGCCTACATTTATATGATTTTTGTAAATGTTTTAGATTCAATATTGTACGTTATAAATACAATTAATTAGTGAACTGCGCTATTATATTAGGTCTTTACATATGAAATTGCCGAAGTTTTCTTACAAATTCATGAGTTCATAATTCCTGTAATTCAATAGCTTTTTCTATTTTTTGTTTTTTGTTTGAAAGTGGAATTCAAGATTTTATATCTACGTATTAAATTTTGTTTTTATGTCAGTTTGATAAGCAAAATTAAATCTTCAAAAACAGTTCATCCTAAATGCCATCCATTTACATGATAAGGTTCGTAATAATTTTGTATAACTAACACTTTTCAAAAATTAAATTAATGTGGCTCAATGTTGTCTCATTCATACACAAAAGAAACTACATAATTTGCATTTGTCATTCCTAAAAGAAATGCAAAAATGTTAGTACCTAAAATTGAGTTTCCTTCAAATTCTCTATAGAAAACGGCAATTTCATATGTAAATACCTAATATTATGGATGTTCGAGCGAATACGGTGCTCTGAAACAAATAAATCACAAATAAGGCTCATTTCTAACACATGCAATTTTGCAATATACCTATAGTACACGTATGTATGATTACTTATTTTTATTATTATAGTGTACTCTCCCACTAAAGTTTGCTGGAAGAAATATCTTTTCAGAGACAAGCTCGCCTCTGTACATGTATTTTATTGTAAATAATTATATCTAATGTATCTGTGTACAATAAAGAATAGCTATAAAACTAAAATTATGTGATGGAAAAAATCGCTAAATGTGAAAAATATTCTGTTAATAAGTATTGTACGTTTAAATTTTTTCATATTTTTTCAATGTCTAACTTGACCTTCTGATTGCTTTTCCGGAAAAAAGTTCTATGCACGCCACTGTGCACGTACCATGGTTTTTCTCAAGACCATAATAAATAAGCTTAATATAAATAAGTAGATCGCACATTTTAAATTTATGCACAGTTGGGCATACTGTTCACACATGCATTACTTTATTACAAATAATTAATTCATGAAACTTCACGAAATGAGAGAACATTGTGATAGGACTCCACATACGCGAGTTTCCCCGCGATAACTACAGCAGAACAAACTTTTAACGGCGCAACTTCGCCTGGAACTCGACGAACAGACATCCAAGACGTTCTCTCATATTATATGTAATGAGCATGTGAGAAAGCATCACTTCCAGAATATCACTTGGATCTTTGCCTAAACTATTCGCCGATACCTGCCTGTTCAAAACGGTTTACTGAAAATTACAACCTTGCTTTGTCAACATTTTAAGTTGACGCATATTTGCGACTATTGTGTGAAAAAAATATATAACGAAAATAATAGGTCCTTACATATGAAATTGCCAAATTTTTTTTACAGATTAATGAGTTCATGTTCCTGTAATTCAATAGCTATTTTCATTATTTATTTTTTGTTTGAAAGTTGATTTTATTGTTTTACATCTAGGTAAGTAATAAATTTTGTCTTTATTGTCGTTTTGATAACTAAAATTAAAATTTCAAAAACAGTTCCTCTTAAATGCCATCCATTTCCATGATAAGATTCGTAATAATTTTTTATGTTGTTTCATTCATACACAAAAGAAATTACGTAATTTTGATTTGTCATTCCTAAAAAAAATGCAAAGATGTTAGTACTGAAAATTTAGTTTCCTTCAAATCCTCTATAGAAAACGGCAATATCATATTATTATATAAATAAATAACGAAAATAAAAAATTTATAATTTACCAAAAAGGGTAATTCCATTATAACGAGTACACCGTGCAGCTATGATATGACGTACTCAGAAAATTAAACCACATTATTATACTGAACCACTTCCAAAGTAAAATATTTGAATTTTTAATTATTTGTTTCGCCCGCGTTGAATAAGTTTTTGTGTGTCGTACCGAATCTGTAAATATTTTGCAGACCATTCATTTTTAGTACGTTGTTGACCTGACTTTGGTTTGGAGTGTTTTTGGTTTGGTTGTCATCATCTCTAAATTTGATCCCCATGTAAAGTGTCTTTGGTGAGGCCGAAGACCAAGACACGTTTTCGACTTTGGCGAGGCCGATGGTCGAGCTGCTTTTCTTATCGACACTATTTTTTGTTTTCTGAATTAATACTCTGCTAATGTGTCCTTGGTTGATGGTCTTTGATAACTGATTTAATCCCCTATAATATAGTATGTTTGGCGAGGCTGAAGGCCGAGCCGCGTCTCTGAACGACACTATCTCTTGTTCCCATGTGAACTGATTTATGGAATAAAAAGTAGCCTATATCCTATTCCAGGTCTAGAACTACATTTGTGCAAAGTTTCAGCCCAATCGGTTCACTAGGTACGGCGTGAAGAGTAACATTACATCACTTTTCTATAGGAACCTGACACCCCATTGCCATCCCATTGGAAATAATTTATGGGATAAAAAGTAGCCTATCTCCTATTCCAGGTTTAGAACTACATTTGTGCAAAGTTTCACTTCCCCATATAAATTTTTAATACCTATTCGTCATTTTGTATGGGAAAGTGATTTTTCGCCTTGTTTCAAAAGTATTTCTATGGAAGTGGTTCAGTAGAGCGTGTGGTCAAATTTTCTGAGCATGTATTATGAGTACAGAGAGACAAGCAAGTCAGGTCTCACACAGTCTACTCAAAAAACTAGGGCCGGATTTTTTTTTTTAGGAAGAGGTATATACAAACCTTAATAAATTAAGAGATCAACAAATTTTTTTTTAAGAGAAGTAGTATGAATCAAAACGAATTTGATGTTATGAGTTATGAATTCATAATAACGCCATACTCCCCAAACGACTTTTAAAATCCTTCAGATGTGAAACTGTATAGAAGAAGATGTAAAAAATATTTTATTTAACTCAAGTAAAACACTTGCTGTTAATTGATATGTTTTCCCCATTTCTCCCAATACTCCTCAATTTGCACATTCGTACAATATGGAAGTAATCTAAAATATTCCTTCGTCGTGGCCAGCACACTGACACATTTTTTTAGTTACCGGTCCCTAGGTCTGGACTCCACAAACTCTCACACAGTCGACGAAGACGACGACGGCATGAATTTTGTCAGACACATGAATAATGCAAACATTTTCTTCACTTAAGAGGCTCTTTTACGCCTGGAAGATTCATACAAAAAGTAAAAACTGATTGTGAATATTTAGTAGCTTATTTTCTTGATATATTTTTCATAAGTATTATCTAGCGACATCTAACTACGTCTCTATTTATTTTATTTATTTGTATGTATACGATATGTATGTATCAAACATAAAATATATTGTGTAAGTTTTGTTGGATAGGAGTATATTATATATTAGGCATTATGTATATTCACTTTATTGGTTTTGATTCTTCTTTTATTTATGTATTTTGTAAATTGGTATCCCCCTCCACATTACGTAAAACAATACTTTCTTCACCACCCAAAGGTTGGCTGGAAGAAATCGCTTTAAGTGATAAGTCCGCCCTTGTACAACATTGTGTGTTCAAAATTCTGTACTCAATTTTTTATTTGACCGTGTACAATAAAGTGTGTATTCATTTATTCATTCATTCATTCATTCATTCTCTATACAGCCCAAAAAGCAAAATTTGACGAACCATCATCATAATAGCTGTCAGGATATCGTGAATATTGCCTCGTTTTTACGCAAAGTTTAGCAAGTTGTATAACTTGTATGTAACTGGAAATAAACAAGAGAGAGAAATATACACGTCGTTCATGTAAAGAAGGCTAAGTATATATACTTTTCTATAAATAAACCGTTTCATGGAACACAGTTTTACCTGAAACCATTTCACAAATTCGGCGCTTTTTGAATATCTCGCCATCTTGCACCTCTTGATGAGAGATAGGTCGGAGTGTGGTGTGGGGGGAAGGGAAATATATAAAGATGTTTGCAAAGTTTAATTGAGGTCTGAGCAGGATGGTCCACCTTAATTTATGCCGTGACTTCTGATGTTACTGCGGAACAATACGAGCCTGAATCTGTGATCTTTATTGAAAGAGAGTTGAAACACTCGGGTGCCAACCTGCCAATTAATTGCCGTTACACAGAGGTACGCAGAATATTCTGTAAAAGTGGGTTTGCTTTTTGGCACTAATTGGTTGTTACGAGAACAATTAAATGAATCATCAGGGGAGTCTTCAATTATTTACTCAACTGTACGACAACGCTGTGACAATATGTGATTTTTTTGCACTAGCGCGCCGCTTCTACAATTAAACTGCTCTTTTCAAACTCTTGTTAAACCATGAAATTTATATAATAAAATTTTGAAAAAAATACATGTCATATTCCGCTCTTTGATCTTAATATTACGGCCATTTGATACGTGATCACTTGCATTTCCTCGTATCCAATAAAATCGCAAAGATAGGCCTAAATTATGATCTAAATATCACTTCATTTGAGTTATATTGGATTTTAGGCAATACAACTTATACTGAAATAAACGTCGAACAAAATAAGATATAAAACGACCGTCATTATAAAAACTCATCCTTTTAATTCCAATATAATAAATAAAAACACCTTCAAATCGCGAGATTTATGAGCAACCCGCTTCCACTGAGTAGGATGGACAAGTATAAAATGAAAGCGTTGGAGCAGGACTAGAGAATGCAATCCCGCAATAAAATTTCAATCTCGGTATTTGCGGGACTGATGATTCTTAGTCCCGCGGGATCCCGGTATTTGCGAGATCCCACAAAACGTAGGTAGTTTATAGCAAGCTCTTGCAAAAAGATCTCGCATATCCGGTGAAGTACAAAAAACACTGAATGGTAGGCCATCCTTTGACACCATGCGTGACACCCTCTTTTGTACACTATTTTCACTGTAGCTTAAAAATATAGTAAGCCAATATCGTAAGATCTGTCCGACAATATCGATCTCATGTGTGAACTTATGCTATTTCCTTTCCTCCCCCGCCTCGCCGCGCGGAGCCTAAGGCGCAGTTCAGCGGTTTTGGTTAAACTATAGTAACTGTTCCAGGATTTAAATGAGACCAGAACTAGGAATTATTTAAAGTATCTAGTATACCTGCAATATGATGTCCAAGTCGATATTATCGCAGACTTCATATTCCCCAGTGAGGCTGGCCTCGGAGACCAGGATGTCAGCCGTGTGGAAGAGTCCTTCTTGCTTCAAGAATGCCAGAACTAGGTATTTCAGAATACGCTTGCGAGCCCGGAAGAGCGCTTCCTTCTATGTAATGAAAAAAAAAAAAACGAAATTTTAAAAATCAATTGGCTGACTAACAGCATTTTTTTGTTTAAGTATTTTTTTATATATAGTAGAGATTTTTGGAGATATGTTTACTCAGGTATACCTCAGAAATGCGGGTCTTTTTGTTACGGAAATGGTCTTTAGCAGCGTCGGACTGGGCATATGGGGCCCGGGTGGTATTATATATTTTTTTTTATTCCCAGGCTAGCTTTTAATCAACCGGGGAATAACGTTTTTCTTTTAAACACGCAAAATGACAAACATAATGATAATGTGCAAATTTTTATGACCTGCCATTAATATTTATTGCTGTTTTTCACTATAAGATCTTGAGAAGTACGCTTCGTTTATTAAGACAAATTATGAAAATAGTAGTTTTGCCGAATTGAAGAGAACGAAGAGATGTTAACCCTAACAAAATTGTTTGTGTACAAAATACAAAAATTACAAACTGTGTGAACTGCTTTGCGTGTATATTATTGGTAATATAGTAAGCGGAGGGGCCCCGCGCAGGCAAGGGCCTGGGTGGAAAACGCCACCCTGATAATATGGCCAGTCCGACACTGGTCCTTAGCTGGTGAAAACAGTCGTAGAAAAAGTCTGAGGGCAAAAAGGTGGGCAGAGCCCAAGGCTAAAGGCTGGTTTAATTAAAAGTGGCACACAATATGAAGTAATAAATTCCATGTTTTGCCCAGATATCGGTGTCCCACTATATGTATACTAATGTACAGGCAAAGTGTAACACTGCGGTACAGGTAAACAAATCAGCAATATTCATCTTTGTCGCCTTAAAAGCTTTATTAGTTTCGCACCTTTGCCTCATGGAACCTGACAAACCGTGAATTGAACATCGCTTACTTGCTCTTGTAAGTAATCGCTACGTCGGTAAATTGTTTTCATAACTTAAAAGCTTTTCTCGCAGCTTTGCACGGGTAATGTAGGTACAGGTCCCGGCAGTAAATAATGCTCATCGTATCGTAGCGTCATGCCACTGCTTGATTTTATTTATTTATTTTTAATCACCAACGTAAAAAAAGGCGGACGGAGTCGCAGCTAAGTAACTACTGAAGCATAGCAAAGGTGGCGCGGTGATTTGTAAGTGTGTGAGTGGACTTACTATGGAAATTGGCATACTATGATGTGAATGTGTTCGTGTCCGGGCTCGTGAGTACAAGCGAGTTGGCTTACTAGGGGTGCTTCAGTTGTTTGTTAGCGAAACTCTGCCCGGATATTTTGACGTCCGTGTTTATTATTATTAAATTATTAATAATTTATTTCTCAGGATAAATACTAACCTATCCTTTGGCAACAGTTTTATCACGATCCGTTCAGAGATTGGAAAGTCACGATTGCTGGTAATTAAGAAAACAACTTTGTAGGAAGGAACTTTAACGATATTTTAACGTCCGTGTTTATTATTATTAAATTATTAATAATTTATTTCTCAGGATAAATACTAACCTATCCTGTAGAAAAAGTTTTATCGCGATCCGTTCAGAGATTGGAAAGTCACGATTGCTGGTAATTAAGAAAACAACTTTGTAGGAAGGGACTTTATAGAATGAGATTGAAACCTACATCAGCCCATCAGCCGGGATCTGTGGTCGTGATTGAGTTTTTATCATGTTTTAGTAATAAAATAATAAAATAAATAATATTGGTACATACGGTCTCAATCTTCCTCATTTGGCTCATGGGTCTGGTTACCCCAGCCATTTTGATGTGTTTGTTCTAAAAATTTGTTAATTAAAATCCTACAGTTCTGCCTGCGCCGCCGCTTGCACTAAAAATATTGCACACTGCAAAGTTGGCTTGCACTGACAAAGTCATTGTACATTTTTGAGGGTTGTATGGTGGTTGTTTGTTCGTTGCTAAGCATTGACGCATTCGTTTATTACGTAACTATGGTGACGATTTGGAAGGATTAATAGTAGATTACTTTACATACAAGGGAAGTCATCAATTACACCCGAGATATTTAATGCTTATGGTTCGAGGTGCAATACTTTACTTTTCATCACTAATGCGAGGAAATAAAAAACAACTTACAAAAAGTACACTTTACGTCAAAGATTCTACTTTTTTTTCAGTCCACTTGATAAAATCGTCAAAGGTTCTCAAATATCTCTCTTTTGAAATCGGAGGTAACAGGTTTTCTACGACTGCCTTTGCCTATAGTTTTATCCATTCAGGCGACAAATTAAAATCATTATTATCACTTAAATTAATGTTTTTTTTGTTAAAAATATATTTCCAATAACGTTTTCAACAAGATTTGCGTGGCGCCAATTTACCTTTTTTTTTCTTGTGATTTTCTTGCTGGCCAGTGCGATAGTTTTAAAAATGAAAGCAATTTATTGTGTCACTTTTAAGTGTCTGGCCGGGATCTTGCCTCTAATATGAGGTATGAGGCGATCCTCTGAACATCACTATGCATATTTATTAAATACATTAAAATGTATTACGTGTAAGTTGTTTATTTAATAGACGATAAGTTTTGAATAGTTTGTACATAACAATTGGAGATGAGTATATTTTCTTGTTTCATACTTTTTAGAGCGTGATATTACAGTAGTCGGGTTTTAGTTTTTGAACTCATTTTTATTTTTAAGAGATAGTTTATGGGCTGGATAGTGACATAGGCTAATTTTTATCCCGGAAAAATGCAAACGAAATATGCGCGGGCAAAGCCGCGGGCAATAGCTAGTAATTGAAAAACGTGATATTCTATACTCAGAACAGAAATCAAATTATAAAAATTATTAAAAACTCAGACGAGGTTAAAAACGTCATTTCGGAAGTGATGCAAGTTCTGAACCCAACGAGATGTGAACAAAGAAGTATTCACTTCAATATAAGCAACGTCATCGGTAGGTAGTCTTGTATGTAATAAGAACCCACAGATCACTTAGTGATCTGGATAAGAACCTAATTGCTATGAAGTATGTACGGACGGCAGCATGACAAGCTACTTATTGGCAGTTTTTGTTGCAGCGTCATAGCCGTAACCAACCAACGACGTATACAAATAGGGAGATTGAACTGCAGCGTCCGTAGCATGATGACGTGCGACCTCGTTTGTCACGCGGTTTACCTTATTTTGGTTCGATATGCGCGATGAAATGCGTGACAAACGAAGTTACGCGGTATCATACTACGGGCACAGGTACACATTACAGGTACATTTAATACCAAAAATATTTAACGCCTTGCCTGTTGTCTTCTCAGAATGTAATGTAACCCGTGCTGTATTCAAAAATAAGTTAAAATCATTAATATTGCAGAAATATGATATCTAAGTGTAGATAAAACGATTATCTTTTCTTTTTAAGTAAGCTTTTTAGGTTAAATTGAAACTGTTTAATTTAATTTTTTCATTGTTTATTTTTATTTAAACAGAGAGTTTTTTCCGCCTACAAACTGCATTACAGTTTGGCAGAAATATTTGTATGTGCTAAATATTTTCGTATGGAAATAAACGTCTATTACTATTAAAAAAACGTCTATTACTACTATTACTAATAATTATAAAATCTGGACGGATTTTGCTTTGTTTATCTTGTAGTTTGTGTTCTCCTATGAGTTGTGTACAATTTTATTGACCCCTAACAATATTAGTGGAAGTTAAATTGAAATAATTTGATGAAACAAGTTTGAAACAACTTTGACTGCAATTGTGTGCTTTAGCCCAGGATGTTGAGCAGCTAGCCCTGAGAGAGAAAATACCGGTCCACCCAATTCCGCTAACTAATCAGTGTTTTTGCATTGACTTGACTATATGTATGTCTATCAATCAATAGCTAATCAGAGCGCATGAAAGCGCGTTAAGGCTCTGTCAACCCGTGATTCTCGCTCTCGCTTTAACTAGGTTGAACTTCGTATTGCACAAATTCTGAAAATGTGTTTATTTTGTAGGCTTTATTTGTATTACTTAAAAACGAATCCACAAATAAAAAGTAATCCGGTAAGTAAATCTTTATTGCCATATTATAGTAATTTAATTTTAAAATAAAAAATGGAAGTTTCGATCTAAATTTTGTGTTCTCAAAAAAAATAATTTGAAGGTATAAACGCAATTTTTTTAGCGCATACCTTTTAAATTTTTCTCCGGTAAGTCGAGAGTATTGTTATATTATGTAACTAGCTACTGTATTTTTTATTCTGGCGTATCAAAAAAGATGCCCAAAAATTGCATTTTTTAGAGCGAGATGGAGAGTCAGGGGGTGACAAGGTCTTAAAAGTTTCGAACAAACCTACGGTTACGCCAATGTAAATACGTTAAATATTTATTAATTACGTTAATCAATATACCGATTTTTCGGTTATGCTGCAAACTGACAGAGAGGCACTGAGTTTTTTAATTTTCAGTAACGTGATAGGATCATATATCTTGCTACGGCGTAGCAGGGTCTACGAAATAACGTAGCAAACTCAGTTTATGTAGGATATATCTTGCTACGGCGTAGCAGGGTCTACGAAATAACGTAGCAAACTCAGTTTAATGTAGGACCATTCCTACACGTCTCTTTTTAACGTTTTTAAGTAAGGTACTTTGTCAGAAGTTCATTTTAATGTCCCTACTTTAATCTTGGACTTCATTAGTAGGAAGGAAGCAGCCATTCAGATTGTATTTACAACTTGACGGAATTTTGTACCGAGTCGCGAGTAATGAAAGTGTGCGCTTTCGTTTTAATTAAAGGGTTGTAGCAGGGCGGTGATGTCATACAGCTTTCTAATTACTTGCCCTTTCAAGAGAATGTCTGAAAGACGCCGGGAGGAATGTCACTCTTAACTGAAAATGTTCCTTTCAAAATTGTGTGAAATAAGTTGGAAAGCTTCACGCCGCCGCTAGATTGAGCTGACATTCTCCCTTGATGTCATGAGTAGGTATCTTTCTCAGACTTAGGGCCTGTTTCACCACTTCCATATAAGTGCCTGATAGTTATATGTGACATATAACGCATACAAAATGTGTTCCATTTTTAAACTTATCTTCTGGATATCACTTATCTGGAAGTGGTGAAACAGGCCCAAGGAAAAGTCTGAGGTATCTTTAGAACAATTTTGACATAAGTAGGTATTTGATGGGTACTCGTTTGAATATCAGCTACGGTGACACAAAGGCGTAGACTTACGTAACGGAGTTCAAAACAATTCCTCTACAACTTTCAACTATTCTAAGAATACCTATGTGGTATTTTCAATTTTGTTTATTAAGGCGCCTCTTCCCAGCGTCATCCGAAAATGACTCTACTATTTATAAAGATATGTCTCTTAAGCGGTATGTTTAAAAATTATGAAAACGATATATATTGTTAATTTAACTATAAAAAACAACTTTATTGAAGGAAATTATTTTCACGTATAAATAACAGCATGAAAATATTGTTTAAAGTAAAGCTGTTTTTAGACTAAAATTAAGTAAAATTGGTTATTTCTTTGAAATCGCATTTGGTATTTTTATGGTTCTTGCACTTAAATATAAGGAAAATATTGCTTAGAAAAATAATTTATGGATTTTTTTTTCGTTCATCGCGTCCATGTGAAAAGTATTATTTTCTCCTATTTTGCGCTATCCGGAGACTCAGCGATGTCGTAATGCAGTGCGCGATGATATGAACGTTATTTTAATATAACTTCTGTCGATATGTGTACCGACACCGTCAGCGACTACCTGCCCCTTAAGCATAAATCATTGATAAGTTTTAGGTTGTCTAATCGTCTGGCGGATAATTTTCGCAAAGCGCAGTAACAGCAGGCAATGTCTATGTTCGTTCGTATAAGCATTGATGTAAAATAAAAATTACAGTAAAACACAACACAAGGTTAAAAACTTAATTACATATAAAAAATAAGCTGAGCAAAATTTTTGAAGTACAGACTTTTGTTTATTTACCTTTCTCATTATTGTCGTCCAAAAGAATTTTCTTTGTTTGCTTTTCTTGAATATCTTATGAATGCTTTCAATAAGTACCTACGACTGATTGATCAAGGTACAATGGAAAAACTGCAGGTGCTCGTTTATAACTTATACAAGGTGTTAAAGTGAAGTTGCGGAAGCCGAAAACTGGCGATAGTACCAGCCCATTCGACACATCTTTCGGCGAAAAAAAATGAGAAATCGGGAAAAAAAAAACTGTGGTTTCTAAACGTTTTGAAAACTATGTAACTCTTCTATAGAGCATTTCTATGGATTCATTCTTTTTTTTTACAATTCTTTGTTTGGCTTCTAGTATAAGTTGTTCACATTTTTTTTTTTTTTTTAATTTATTTATTGCCATACATATTACATACAATAATTAGGTACAAATAGCACAAAAAAACTCCAAAGAGTTTATCTTAGTACTAAGATCCGGTAACCGGTGTGTACAATAACAATACTCTTATCTTATCTATTACTCATTCACTAATGAATAGGCAGACCAACCAACCAACCACGAAAGGAAACATATTTTTATATAGGCTGTTTCAGAAACGATCACATATTTAATTAATATTTTTTAAATAAAATTCTTTTAATTTAATTTTAATATTTTTTGAATTTAATGTTAACTTTAAATAGTCTGGCAATTCATTAATAAGACGTGGAATTTTATATTTTGAGGTTCTCTGTCCATAAGTATTATTAGCCCTCGATATTTCAAGTTTATTTTGAGAAACCTGTCTCGTAATAATTTTGTGACATTTCGGTCTTTGAATTTCATTATTCGTAAAATATTGTTCTGATAGAAGTAGGTATTTTATTTTTTCACGTAAAGGTATAATCTTGCAGTATTTAAACAGAAGATGATAGTTATCCCTATATTGAACTATATAACATGGACGAGTACTATCGCCAGTTTCCGGCTTCCGCAACTTCATCTCAACACCCAGTATATAGGATATTTATTATGAGAGCTTATGAACCAGAAATCTATTGCCCAAGAAATCAAGGACAAAAATGGTGACATAATCGATACACTCATGGGCGCCGTCAGAAAACATATCCAAGGGGTGCTATTCTGAGGGTGCTACCTTAAGTTTTTCATGTAGATTTTTTTAGATTTTTTAGATTTTTGTTTATTAGGAACACCAACATCTAGTACATAAGTAAATACATTGTAAAATTAAATATACATTTTTAGTTATATGCCTAGACAATTAAAGGTGAACACAGCATGCAATACAATAGACAATTAAAGGTGAACACAGCATGCAATACAATGTATTGCAATGCAAATGCCTGCAATGCAATACATTGTATTGCATGCTGTGTTCATGTAGATTAGTGCCATGCCACAGAACAAACAATTATAAATTCTATTGATCTGACTTGAATCATATACGGTACTAGCCTTTCGCCCGCGATTATTCAATCTTTGCCCCGTTTTCGGCTTTTCGGTTATTTTATCAACACTCCTTATAGCCTATATGTTGCCTAGGGTTACTACGATAATTATAAAAAAAACGCATCTAAATCCGTTGAGCGGTTCTAGAATTAAAACGGATCAGACAGACAAACAAAAATTAAAAAAAAAATAGTTTTGGCCTCAGTACAATACCTATGACCCATTTTATTAAAAATTTTACGAAAATATTTAATGTAAAGACAAGATTTTTTTACTACTTTATTATAAGTAATAAAAGATATAGAGTTTCTATCGGTGAGTTTACTTACTTTTCTTCCAGACAACCTTTGGGTGGAAATTAATTGTTGGAAAAAATAACAAGTACAACACCTGGCCTGCCGGCCTGCGCCTATGGTTACACTTCACACACATTTACACAAGTACATTACCCGGCTTGCTTTTACTGTCTGTTTGGATTATTCACAGCAGGAGAAAATTGTCTTAGTATTCATACAGTAAATAGAGTACCCAGAGTATACCTACTGTACGCCTATGTCTGCGTAAATATCGTAGAGCTTTTGTGGAGTAATGATTTACGGTCAATCTACCTAATCATCCATTCAATCATTCTTGTGCCGCTAGAATGGTTGAATAAAATCATAGAAAAAAGGTTGCACTGCAGGTGAATATACTCTCCAGAGTCCAGCCAGGGTCTAGAAGCATCCGCATTTCTGCCGCACACTGGTGATTGTTTTTTAGAACTTCACAGATATTTTAAGTTTTTAATTAAAATACTTCGTTACGGCATGAATGTACCCAAGTGTGAACATGTTTAAGGTATTTTATTTTAAAAAACATATTCGATAAATAGACTCTGATTGTAACCTTCACGAAAACGTATTAATTTTGGTGTGCGCCGCCTTTTATTGCGAGAAGAACTTAATTACCTACTAAACGAGCCGGCCACGTTAAATGACCCACCCGTAGAGGTGAATAAAAATCACATAAACACCCTTAATTAGACCAGGTGTGTAGACCTGCTCATTGCTACACGACGGGTGGCACTTTGCTACACGACGGGTGGCACATTGCTACACGGCGAGTGGCACATTGCTACACGACGAGTGGCACATTGCTACACGACGGGTGGCACATTGCTACACGACGAGTGGTATATTGCTACACGACGAGTGTCACATTGCTACACGACGGGTGGCACATTGCTACACGACGGGTGGCACATTGCTACACGACGGGTGGCACATTGCTACACGACGAGTGGTATATTGCTACACGACGAGTGGTACATTGCTGCACGACGGGTGGCACATTGCTACATGACAAGTGGTACATTGCTACACGACGGGTGTCACATTGCTACACGATGGGTGTCACATTGCTACACGACGGGTGGCACATTGCTACACGACGGGTGGCACATTGCTACACGACGGGTGGCACATTGCTACATGACTGGTAGCACAATGCTACACGACGAGTGGTACATTGCTACACGACTGGTGGCACATTACTACACGACGGGTGGCACATTGCTACACGACGGGTGACACTTTGCTACACGACGAGTCAACACAACTAAACGTTTGACGTCCTACGTAATTTCCTAAGACTTCATGCAGTATAACTAACAGCATGAAATTATTGTTCAAAGTCAAGCTGTTTTTAGACTAAAGTTAAGTAAAATTGGTTGTTTTTTTGAAACCACTGATGGTATTTGTATGGTTCTTGCACTTAAACATAAAGAAAATATTGCTTAGAAAAATAATTTATGGATTTTTTTCCGTTCATCGCGTCCATGTGAAAAGTATTATTTTCTCCTATTTTGCGCTATCCGGAGACCCAGCGATGTCGTAATGCAGTGCGCGCTGATATGAACGTTTAATATAGTTTCTGTCGATATTTGTACCGACACAGGTCGACTCAAGGTCGTTGGCGACTACCTGCCCCTTAAGCAAAGACCACTGGTAAGTTTTAGGTAGTCTACAAAGCAGATAATTTTTGCAATGCGCAGTAGCGGCAGGCAATAAGGCAGGTTCGTTCGTATAAGCGTTGATGGAAAATAAAAACTACTGTATAATACAACAGAAGGTTAAAAACTTAAGTAAACACACAAATCTACACACCCCCTTTCTCACTCTCACTCACACACACAAGCCCTCACACACCCTTTCATACACATAAACACTCACCCTTACATACCATAAAACACCCTCATGCTTTTTTCACACACAACGCATAATTTTTATATGATTAGCTGTTTTATGAATATTATTTTTATTTCAATTTATTATTTTCTCTTTAAACTTATTTTAAGTACAAACAATCTTAGCATTTTGAATTATTCCTAGAGATCTGTTTTTCAGTTTTATTATGTAAAATTGTAAGATCAATGTTTTGATTAAAAAACCGGCCAAGTACGAGTCGGACGCGCGCACGAAGGGTTCCGCGCCATTATCTATAAAAACGGCAAAAAAAACATGTCTGTTCTATGGGAGCCCCCTTAAATATTTATTTTATTCTGTTTTTTTAGTATTTGTTGTTATAGCGGCAACAGAAATACATCATCTGTGAAAATTTCAACTGTCTAACTATCTCGGTTCATGAGATACAGCCTGGTGACAGACGGACAGACAGACGGACAGCGGAGCCTTAGTAATAGGGTCCCGTTGGTTACCCTGTAGGTACGGAACCCTAAAAATTGTAACATAATTATGTGTGTCCGATATGGAAGAGGTTAGTGCCTGTACTACAGGTATTTTATATATTTTATACTACAATGAAATCATTATGTTATTTAGGTTTTTCATTAAGTCAATAAATAAATTTATTTATTTATTTTATTAGCCAAACTACAATACCTCAGAAACAATGACCAATAATAAATGTGGGTATGTGAAAGAAGTGAAGTAAATCAGCTGCAGAAAGCAAATAACTATAAAATATTGGTAAGTAGTACTAGCTTGTAGACATTAGTAGTACTGACTGAAGAATAAAAATACAGAGGTAAAAGAGGTCTTTGCTAGTTGGTCATCGTAAACTACTGTAGCGTAATTAAAAGGAAGAAAGCACGTAAAGGGTGACTAACACGCGAGAAATGAAATAGGTTAAAATCATAATGGATATCCCTTTAAAACTGTATATTGAAATGATTCCATAGTAGATGCTAGTGATTGTTGGCACTTGGTGGAATTTATAAAACATTGTTTTAAAAAAACACTTGTACTTATCCACATATTTACTTATAACTTTATTATGCCCGACCGGTTTCGCTGTAAAGCATTTTCTAGGGACTTTTACACATCCTAACTAAGAAATAAATAATTTACACTACAACTATGTCTAAAATGACGTGCAATAACTAACGCAATAATTATATAAAATTATAAGTAATATGTGGATAAGTACAAGTGTTTTTAAAACAATGAAACGATTCCGCTTACAAAAGACAGCTTTCGACTTTTATGTTATTGTTCAATCTAAACAAAAGTTATTCCAAATGGAAGTAGGGCAGCTTGCCGATTTTTCACGCATCTTATAGTAAAACAGCCAAGAGTGTCGTGCTCGATTAGGAAATGCCGTACAAAATTCAAAGGAAATTCAAGACGTATCTTCCTGTCTTGGCTTGGCACGTAACTTTCCAGGACATCTTTTCTAGGTCCTTATCGTCCAAAGAATGCAGCAGCGATGCCGGTATGAATGGCAAATCGGCATCACAGCGCAGTGCCGCATTCGGGGGTGCGGGGGGGCGGCTGCGGCCGTCGGCATGTGGACGCGGTAGTCATGGCGCGCGCCTCGCTCGCCGCCCGCGCCGTCCTGCTAGCGCTCTTCGCCGCGCTCGCCGGTGAGTTACATTTACGAAAATTTCCTATTTCTTTTTTTTCTCGAGTGCCAGGTTCGTTAAATAATTGAAAAAGGAAGCGAAAATTGTGGAGGAATTTTTACGGGTACTTTTCAGTAAGATACTACTGAAATACTTACTTGTACCTACTTTATTTATTACTTTGTTGTGCTTTTATTTCACACTTTCACGGATTGAGCGATAAATGAAATAGTGCGGGAGATGAAGTTGATTTCTGAATAACAGTGACAGTGTTGAGTTATCAAAACCGGTTTAGCAAGTTAATGGTTTCTTACTGTTTAGACAAAAGGAATACTCCTGTTATTCTGGAAATAAAGTGGTATTTCAAAGCTCTACTTTCCAACCGCAACATTTCAGCGGCACTGCAATAAAAGCTTGCTATACAAACTCCTTTGTTTTCGCTTTCCTTTGATCCAACTTTCAAGAATGTCAAGCGACAAATTGTTGTAGATAAGGCAGAGGTTTGGGAAACCCGTTGCGTTTAGTTATATTTCTCCCCGAAATTACATAACGAAGGAAAATTTTAACTCAAAATAGGTTTCCTTAAGTGTGTTCTAAAACCTACATTTTGAATTATCCGAAACCACTAATACCTGCCTTATATACTCACCAGTATCCTGAAATAATATTGAAAATATCACATATCGAACAATGTAAACGCTTAATCCATTAGATGAGTGTTTTTGTCTCCGTCTGAGGATTGTCGCGATCAATTAGGGCAAGTGACTTTACGACTCCTTGTTATTACATACCTGAGTTATAAAACATTTAAGAACGCAGGTGCTTTTATATTATTTCGCCTTGAACAGAAATGTCTTGGAAGTTACCCTATATAATAGCAATTATAATATCAGCTACGAAATATATTACCTTTTCTACAATTTCGAGTCATATCATAATCACCTCTGAGTCATTTGACAAATTGTCAGTTTCGTAAAATAAGATTATCAAGAAATTATTTTCTAATGTTAGTATAACTATACGTACAAAAACAATTAAAACTAAAACAACACCGACTTTAAAGTATACTTCTTTTTTCTAAGGTATTTTACTCTGTAAGATCCAAGTGACCTTGTCCTTCAGAAACTTTTGGTATTGCCAAAAATTCCACAGAATTTTCTATAAGAAATCTTTGTGCAAGTAGTTCTCTGGACCGCGTAAGTAGACCAAACGACAAAAATCGTTTGTGGACTTATATTCGATTCCATTTGATAAGTGTGTCAACAAGGGCATTCCTCATCGGGTTCTATTATTTTCATTGATAGGTTTCAATTCACAGAGATTACAAACAAGATCTTTTACTAGCGCGTAAGGCGTATGTATCTACGAAGATAGGTAAAGTGTTTTTGCATACCTTTTAAGTTATATACAGGCTGACTTTTTGATCATCGTCCAAATTCATACTGGTGGCTTGGTAAGTGATCAGTATCATGGATCAATAACAATTTTGGTGAAATTCGTAAAATGAAATTTCGACTCCACATAGTGATTCACTCGGGACTGGAACTGAATTTCTATGGGAAGCCGAAATTTCATTTTACGAATTTCACAAAAATTGTTACTGATCCAAGATACTGATCACTTATCAAGCCTCCAGTATGAATTTGGACGATGATTAAAAAGTCACCTTGTATATATACATTCGAGTACGTCTCTTACACGTTCTTGCTACGTTCACGCAAAGGTGATAATCGAATGAAAAGCCACTTTTATCAAAGGTTTTTACCTTTATACCTTTGATGAATACTAATAAATTAATAAATTATTCGAAGTCCTAGTATTTGTATATATTTAATTAATTAACAATTTAATATTCAGGAGGTATCTTTATGCAAAATTCAAAACCTCGATTATTGTTTCTTCCTCATCTGTAGAACAGAAACCAGTAAAACAGAAAGGAAAGCTAACTTTAATTTAATTTAACAAACAATACTCCGCTATTTCATTATGTACTTGTTTCATAAAGACGGTACGGGTTTCAAAAGAACATAATTTAATATTCATTCTTAGTGCACTGCGGATTTCTGCCGGTCCGCGTTTATACGTTGAGCTCTCTCACGTGGGGAATGCGGGTTTTCTGCTAGTGTGGATACACCAGCGTGCTCTGCGAGCTCCAATTAAAAGATAGCTAAATCTCGTTTAAAACTATACTACGAAAAATTTGAGCGTTATTTTTAATGAGAGTAGAGGTAACATGAAAAAAATGCATGAGGCCTTCTTCCCATTAATACCCAAATAATATAATTTGAATTTTTTGCATTTCGTTAACGAATAGTGTGATCGGTGAAATGTAATAAAATAACAGTATTGCGGCAAATAGTTTATTTTGAGTCTCGTTTAGAGAAAGTTTTCGTAAGTTTTACATTGTTTAAGTCAGTGTTTGCTCTGACCTTTTTAAGTTAATTAATAACTTTAACCCTAACAATTCACAAATGAAGGTACAACCCTCTGTTCTAAGTCCGTGGTACGACCAGACTCTAGTTAGGGTATTCTATTAAAATTAGTACATTTAGTACTAAGTACATCAGTATAACTTGTATTAAGCAATATTCGGAATTAAAAACATAGGACACCTTCATTTGGGCTTTTGAGTGTTTAAGTAGGTAAATATCTAGATATAAAACATTTATACGGTTTTTCACTATTTCCACACATAATTAACGAAAAACACGAATCACGGATCTAAATCGCAAACAAAGATATTGCTTGACATACTGTACGTAATCACTTCTGGCGTTTTTAGCTCAGCTTGTACCAGGCACTGATACTATAGACTACGGCCGTACAGTCGGTAAACCTATGTATCGAGCAACAAGATGTGACCAATTCGTAGATTTGTAGAAAAAAAAACTACATCAAAATAAACAGGGTTGGCGTTGCGCAACCTGGAGCATTTTGTAATTGCTGAGTATACAAAATGCTCCAGATTGCGCACAATCAACCCTGTTTATTTTGACGTAGTTTTTTTTCTACACATCTACGAATTGGTCACATCTTATCACTCGAAACATAGGGTTACCGACTGTACGGCCATAATCTACTATATTAGATATACACATTTACACTTATTTACATATTAGAGCAAGTGATCAATTCCACATTTAAACTAGGACCTTGTGACAACTTTATATAAACAAATCTTATATAATATATTATGCTCTACAAATTATAGAGAACTACTAAAAAAGATTGATGACTGTAGCCATTTTATTGCCTGCTACGACTTACTACGGCGTAGCGATCGAAAAACACTAAGTGCATGCTACAGAAAATCATGTTTACGCTATGTACCCTACTCTATCATGTCTAAGATATCGTTTCAGAAATGTAACATGTGAAGGTATACAAATTGCGGTAACGTCACCAGACGCACCATCACTCACTGCATGGATGACTAGGGACCCTCATGAACTGACAGCTGTTCTAATAGTTTCCACGGATGATTTGTTTCGCACGCGAAGGCTTTGTTTATCGACTTGTATAGTTTTCTAGTGTAAGTCCAACATGACGTTATGAACAAGTCTTGTTTGTTATGCAGCAAAGTTTTGTTGCGTTTTGTGAAGGCTGTTGCATTCCGTCTGTGTAACACTTGGCCTATTAGCACGATAATGTTGTTGTTGCTTGTATTGATCACTTTTTTAAATAATATAAATTGTTTAACACATTACAAAACTAATTTTCTAATTTTCACGACAGTAAATAACGAACGAATTACGGAAATGGCAATGTATCTTCTCTCCTTTATCCATTAGTTTATAGAAACATATATACTATAAATACATATATATCATACACATAATATATCCGACAGTAAATAATTTCACTACGCTATGTTAATTTAAAAACAACTGTGAAATAAGCTACCGTGTCATCTCTCTCTAGTGAAATAACATTTCTGTATAATTCTGTATAACGTAAACATTGTAAAAAAATACATTGATTCGCCTCGTTATCAAAGTTTTTTAAGCCATGTTGCTAACCTTAAAAATTACAGGTCAAGCCAACACCTAGGGATACGTAGGCATCGCGTACATTCTGTCAAGCCCGCAGCTGGTTGGGTTCCTACATAATGTATGTATCTATTTCGATATCCAGTCTTGAAAAAGCTACAAATTACTAACGAAACCTCACAAAATCTAGAACAGTCATAGTACCCCACTAAGGTCTACGTTTCATACACATTCAATTAATCGAACATGGCCTGGAAACGAAAAATGTTAATAAAACTATTGGTTTCTATTGGTTTCTGTAAATTACAATTTTGAAGTTTTCTAAAATTTTTAAATTCTAATTTACAGAAACCAATGGAAACTTTGTTATGGCAGCATACACAATACATAGGTAATAAGGTTTCGTTGAGGAACTACTGAGTAAATTTTGGGTATAAGTGTTCTGTTCCGATTAATTATAAAGGCGGATTTTTCACAATCCGGCTGCTAAACGGGTCTTAAAATTTATTCTTAGTTTTTCCTTAATGTAACTAAATTGTTCAAGTCCGATTTATTAACGGGACACTTGACGCTAGAACATCAACAACACCAGGTTTTCAAGGGTTCATTGGAAGAAACTAGGTCTCTCCTTTATTGAAGAAAATATATTTGATTTATTGATATTTTATCTAGGGATTCCACCTATAAACAATGTTTTAAAATTTATACTTATGTCAAAAAAAAAATGTTTTCCACCCTTTTTTTTTTTGTTTTCAAACGTTCGTTTCAAAGACGCGGCTAAGAGATCGACTTGATTTTTTTTTTCATAAAATAGGCAATAGAAATATGAAGGGATGTTACCTAAATACAATATTTTTTTCCCTACAAAATATTTCAGTATTAGCTAAAAACACGCCGATTTGTTGTTTCGCTGCGTGATCACTAGTATTACGCGTCCAAGAACAAGAGGCCAAAGCGCCAACATATAATCGCCTCTATGAAAAGCCAATAAGGTCTTTGCCATTAGACTTATTGTGCTTTACGGGTAATAAAATAAGTTGCTAGGGTATGCCATCCTCTTAAATGGCGCTGGTGTAAGGTTAACAAAACGCTATCACAACGATTCCACAAATCATGTCTGTCTGACCCACTCCACATTTCGGTATTAACGTCCATATTCGACGACTTATTTAAGCTGAATGTGCTAAAAGTTCAGGGCCTGAATTAGGGGGGGAAACTGGGCCGGATCTGAAACTCAAGAGCCTGAACTGAAGCTCAAGGGCCTTCATAAATTTTCATATTTTACCTTATTTATTCTAATAAACACGCAAACCATTGCTTTAAAGATTTTATAAAAACAAAGGTAAGAACATTCTCGTCAGTGAAATGAAAAGAAATACAGGCCGAAGACTCCAGATGAGTCCTGATGAAAGCGAGTCATAACCTCGCTGAAAACTCGATCTGTGGCTCCTTGCACAGTTTAAAAATACTTGCCTAAATTAAAAATATAAGAATAAACAATAACAATTTTTAATGCAATAGATATAATAAAGTTTATATATAAATATGATTGATAAATAAATACAATCACATTTAATTAATAAATATATGCCTAACTCCACCCATTCGATTACCTGTCTCATATATATATATATATTTTTTTTTTTCAGGATTATTTTTGTTCTGTTATTTTAAGATGTACATACTATTTACTTAATAATTAAATTTTTTAGTACTCAATTTTCAATATATATATATTTTACAAAAATCGTTATTGGTTCATGATGCTGATCACTTACCAAGGCTCAAGTATGAATTTGGACGATGTTCACAAATTCACCTTGTATATACCTATATATAAGGTCTTTCAATTTAAATGGAAAGTAATTTAGGAGGTGATTCAAAACCGCTTTTGATGTTGTAATTACCTGTAAAATTTATTATTTCCCCATTGTTGGCACAGTGAAAAAATCCAAACTTTGGTAGAACTATGTTCTTTGTTTTGACTGAAAATCAAATTAGCGGAAAGCAGTTGCTAATCCGTTCACTAGAGATTAGGGGCATCCATCTTGCAGTAAATATACCCATCAATCTCCACCCGTCACTGTCGTTCGGCGGGAAAACACTATTCATTTGGTACTTCTTCATACTTTCGTTATAAGTAGGAATTTATGACTAGGTCATATACTCGTAAGATGTTTGTTTGTGGCCGACATAACATCAACGCTTGTTACCGTTAAGACCTTCTATCACGTTAGAAACTACTCTCGTGTTTATATTTTTTTCGGCAAAATATATGGGTTATTCCCATCGGCTCACTTGTCGGTTGCGAGTTGCATCGGACCAGAGGGCCTATTATGTATCTTTAGTTGCCATCTGGACTGGGTGCCTATCAACAAAAAGATTGATATACTATCGAATTCCGATTGTCTAAGGATATGTTCGCACTTGAAGTGACGACACAGTTCGTAAATAGTTCAATTCACACTAAAGGCAATTATGAAAGTTCAGTTTTTATCTATGTTTCTGACGATAGGCACCCAGTCCAGTTGGCAACTAAGGATACATAATAGAGGGGCAGGTCTAAATGTTCCTATCGGCTCACTGGTCGGTTGCAACTACAAAATTAATGTATTTTTTCCCAACCGACCAGTGAGCCTACTGAGTACTACTTTATTCAATGGAAAATTTTTACAATGGACCAGGGTCAAATGTGCACTTACGTATTACGTTTTTGACCCTGGTTCGTTGTGAAAGTTTTCCATTAAATAAAGTAGTACTCAGTAGGTTCACTGGTCGGTTGAGAAAAAAATACATTAATTTTGTAGTTGCAACCGACCAGTGAGCCGATAGGAATAACCGTATTTACTAGTAGTTAGCCATGAACTCGCGGACGTTATACCATATCTCGGCAACCCCTTGACCGATTTGGCTCATGTTCGAATTTAAAAAATATTTTTGGCTCATTTACTCGCCTACCAAATTTTATGACGTTTCGATCAATGATACTTGAGTTATCGTCCGACAAACATTCACACATCCATCCATCAGCCTGTGTTTGTTCACTGTTGGACATGGGCCATAGGCCATTTATACATACATACATATATACAAACGCCGGATTTTTCCAGTAGACTCGGAAATGTTCCCTGGTTTCGGTCGCTCGTTCAAAATATTTTGAACGCAACTTAGCATATTGGTACGGTATCCATAGCTATTTTCGTCTCATAACTTGAAAAATGCTGCGTCAATCGAGCTGTATGAAAAAAATTACACAATGACTGGTATTCCGGATGATGTTCCGCAAAATATGGAAACACAGAAATACAGGCCGAAGACTGCAAAACAATATTTTAACAAAAAAATATTAGTACATTGATAAAATCCCTCCATTGTGTACGCACTTGGGGACTAGTGGGATAGACGGTGACAGACTGGGTTTACTGTTTGTTTTATGGTTCGAACCTCACGGTAGAAATGTAAAACGGACTCGACTCGGATAGTTACCATCGGGGAAAATTACCCTTACCTATTTTTCCCTCTTATTATAATTGTAATAGAAACCAAAGGTGGGCTAGCGTGATTTCCTCCAAAAGTACATACCCAAATAGGAGGGGTTTAGTCGTGAAACGGGCTGGTCTGAATCGCAAAAGCTCTTGAAGCTCCGCAATACATTTAAGCACGAACTCTAGTAACTTTGTGACCTCATTTCGCTACAATAATTTTTCATCGTGCCACACAATACGAACTTGCTCGTATGTTAGTTTCCAAAGTAGACATTCAATATTGGTAGGTCGCAAAAAGTCATAAAATTCCGGCCGTGAGGGTAAGTTTTGCCCTCTGATAAACGAGCGACCCTCTAAGTAAAGTACAGGAGTATGTAAATGTCATATGGTCGTAGCGGTGCCGTTACTCTATATTTTGATTGAGAAGACCCTCTCGGAGACTAGAGACCGATTTTTTAGCTGAATGTGAGGACTTGACGTAGTTATTTTACGAGCCTGCGTACATGCGGTTGCGGAATTTATGTTTATGCTTTACGTAACTCTTGCTTAGCTTGAAAAGTGTTCCATTTAAGGCGTATGACCACGCTAAATAAGCAACTCGATGTGTGTCGGTACAAATATCAACGGAAACGACATTGAAATAATGTTCATTTCAGCGTGCCTTGAAAAGTGGCTATTACGACAACCACTGCGTCTCCGGCTAGCGCAAAATAAGAGAAAATAATACTTTTTAACGTGAACGGAAAAAAATTTTGAACTTAAATTTTTTAGATCTAAAAATTTCCTATAATTTGGTGAAATCATAATTAAAATCGCTTTAGGCGTTTGGAAGGATCTTACTCCTTGTGTTAATCATGTGAAACTTTCGATGACTTCGATTTTTTTTGTCAAAACTTACCATAGAAAAACAGTTTATGAAACTTAAAATTTATTTTTGACTCTATAATACCTATCATATATTTTTATGAAATTTTTTGGACCAAAGTGTGGCAAAAGGCTTACTACTGTAATAAAGCATTGCTCGGATATCTCATATTGTGTTCGTAACAGGCATAGCCAAAGTACCATACGCGTACAGGCTACATAAGCACATGCACAGGGCAGGGCAGGGCGAAGCCAGGTTTTAGTTTCGGGGTGGGGGAGGGGGGGGGGGGTTCAAGAAAATATAATGACAAAAAATGCATGAAATAAAATGAATTTTAATTATGTTTAAAAAAAATTGTTTGAAATTTAGCAATGATCTGGTCCAAACAAAGTGAAAACAGCATTTTAAATTGGTTTTGAGAAGATCATGACTAATTTGTGAATATAATTTCAAATTCTTGCTCTATAAACCTTATTAATACTGAACTATTGTTGGCGTCAAATGGCACAGATCGAAATACTTTTCAATTTTAAATTTCTAAACAACAATAACAAAGTTAAGTTTGCACTTTGCGCTAAGCAACTGACGTTTAACCTTAAGATATCCACAATTGGTATTTAGTCATTTAATTATTTAATTATTTAATTTAGTTATTTAGCATAATAAGCCTGGCGCTTGATACATTTCGTCAAATATGAAATAATTCTGTACCATCCAAAATCAATCTATCATGTACGACGGAGATAATGCAATTTGATAAATTCCGATTGGGGCTGTCTCCAGAGGGCCTATTATGTATCTTTAGTTGCCATTTGAACTGGGTGCCTATCATAATAAACATAGATATACTATTGAATTCCGATTGTCTAAGGATATGTTCGCACTTGAAGTGACGACACGGTTCGTAAATAGTTCAATACCGACTAATGGCAATTTTGAAAGTTCCGTTTTTAGCTATGTTTTTGATGATAGGCACCTAGACCAGTTGGCAACTAAAGATACAGAATAGAGGGGCAGGTAAGCAATGCCAAATCTATGACAGCCTGGTACGTATATTTAATTTAAGAAGTCTCCAAATGCCCTGCCTGCTAGCTCGTACCATGTTGACGTCATAAATTTTACCACGCATTCCTGAGCCATTTAAACCGTAGCATCTTCCATTAATAAGGGTACATAGTATCTGTTGATTATAGCTTCAGCTTACATAAGCTCTGGGTATGACATTATTTAAAGCTTTAATATAGATAGTGAGCCCGTTTTGCGTTTGGATTAGTGGTACCCGATTCGTTAGCCTTTAAAGCAGATTTAGGCTATATCTGTACTGCTGACGCTTTCCACTTGCAAGAAAATTTAACAAGAAACTATATTTTATTTTATACTTATAAACACAACAAAAATAAAACAATTTTACGAATTTTCGAGATATATTTCGGCCCATTTTGGGGCCGGCGTCAGTCAAGATTGTTATCTACATCCTACACTAAGCGTAAACTATTGTACAAGAAATTACAACACTAAGCGTAAACTATTTTACAAGAAATTACCTAAGCATAAACAATTTTACAAGAAATTACAACACTAAGCGTAAACTATTTTACAAGAAATTACAACACTAAGCATAAACTAGTTTACAAGAAATTACAACACTGAGCATACACTATTTTACAATAAATTACAATACTAAGCATAAACTAGTTTACAAGAAATTACAACACTGAGCGTAAACTATTTTACAAGAAATTACAATACTAAGCATAAACTGGTTTACAAGAAATTACAACACTGAGCGTAAACTATTTTACAAGAAATTACAACACTAAGCATAAACTAGTTTACAAGAAATTACAACACTGAGCATAAACTAGTTTACAAGAAATTACAACACTGAGCGTAAACTATTTTACAAGAAATTACAACACTAAGCATAAACTAGTTTACAAGAAATTACAACACTGGGCGTAAACTATTTTACAAGAAATTACAACACTAAGCATAAACTAGTTTACAAGAAATTACAACACTGAGCATACACTATTTTACCCTGTATTCTTTTGTTTTCAAGATAATGATAAACTTTGTCAATAGCATCAAACTTTCAACACCGTTTCTATTTACGTATGAAACTATTTTTTTTATGAGAGATGGGCACATTTGTTACTACGGGTACTTCATTATGTGCTACGGCGTAGCACGAAAGGTCAACTTTTCTATAAGGCAGTGTCAATCTCTAGATATATCTTCTTTATTGATATAATACCCGGCTCAAGTACCTACCGAGCAGTTCGTAACAACTTTAAACTTCTTAAGCCTTTCTTTAGAGCAAACTTTCAGTTTCAGATTTCATTAATACGATAAACTTCGAGTTGATGTAAGATGCCACATTGTTTCGTTTGAAAAGCTTGTGTTCCTAACAGTTCCTAACTAAACTCCGTATTATAGATACATAGACTAAGCCAGTATATCCTAAGTCTATGGATAGAAACAATAAGTAGTAGGTATCTTGATAAACTGTTCCTAAAATATTATTTGACACCTTTCATCGGGAAGCAGTATCTCTCAAAGACAAAATCTATCCAGGCCTCGTAGCACAGTGTTTAATCGCGCGCAATGCCACTTAGTTGAATAACAGGTGCGAGGAGCGTGACATACTGTTTAAGAAGATGGCATACCCTAGCAACTTTTTTTATTACCCGTCCAACACAATAAGTCCTACGGAAAAGACTTTATTTGCTTTTCATAGAGGCGATTATATGTTGGCTCTTTGGCCTGTTTTTCTTGAACGCGTAATACTAGTGATCACGCAGCGAAACAAAAAATTGGTGTGTTTTTAGCTAATACTGAAATATTTTGTAGGAAAAAATATTGAATTTAGGTGATATACCTTCATATTTCTAGTACCTATTTTATGAAAAAAATATCAAGTTGATCTCTTAACCGCGTTCTTCAAGCAAACGTTTGAAAACCAAAAAAAAAGAGGGTGCAAAACATTTTTTTTTGACAAAGGTATAAATCTTAGTACATTGTTTATACGTAAGATCCCTAGAGAAAAGGTTAATAAACCAAATATATTTTTTTCAATACAAGGAGAGTCTGAATTTCTTTAAACGAATCCTAGATAGACTGGAGTTAGTCATTCTCTAGGCTCAGGTACAGGCTTAATCGCAAAAACATCGTGTCACTCTCCTCGCACTTGTGATTCAACTAAGTGGCGTCGCGGGCGATTAAACACTGTGATACGAGTGCAGGTATGTATGAGGTTTAAACACGATGTTTAGTCGTAATATCTTGAAGAAAGGAAAGCACTAAAGTCGATTGACGATACATTGATGAATGTTGAGGAATCGAAAGAGTTGTGCCGGGATTGAAGCAGATAGATTAGCCTCTGTCTACTCCGCTTGGACAAGCGTGAGTGAGTGAGTATTTATATCCGTTACTTTCCAAAGGAGTTGGGGCTTCGCTGCGCTGCGGACGACAGTAAAACTAGGTTACCTCTTCTGACTGATCCCTAAAAACTGTCATATAAATGTACGTGTCTGGAATGTGAACACGTTTCATCTGTATTGCTACTATTATTTTGTGTCGCTGAAATGAAATGTACAGGCAATTTATGTATCCGCTGGCCTTCATCTCCTCTTCATTTGACGCATGTTTTTTCAAGAGCTTTTATACTAAAAAGCTCTATAACGTTTTCTTTAGTAATTTTGTCTGTTAGAACATGAAAATTACAAATTTAATTATACGCCTTAGCTCATGACACTTTCAATTATTTAATTTCCAGTGGTTTCTGTAAATTAGAATTAAAATTTAAAACTTTAAAATTCTAATTTACAGAAGCCAATGGAAATTTTGCGATGGCAGCATACACAATACATATAGGCAATAAAGTTTGTTAAATAACTATTGAGAAAATTTTGGACTTTGTGTACGGTTTCGATTGATTAAAAAAAGGCGAGTTTTTCACAATCCGCCTGCTAAACGGCTCTCAAAACTATGGGGGTCGTCTCGTTTGGCTCCGCTTCGCACGGCTCCCCAAATTTATTTACAAGTAGGTGGTCTATCACTCCTGCTTGCTCCGCTCGTCGTCGCTACTGTTTTTGACATTTGGTGAAAGATTTTCGATCTCATATACTTTGGGATTTGCCCAATTCGACGATCTGCCCACGACATAATATATACTGCGATTCTCATATGCTACTAGAAACTAGGTATTAGTAGGTACGAGCGAAGGACAACCTGAATATTTTGGCTAAGTGCGAGTCGTACTTGCGCACAAAGGGTTTCGTACCACCGTACAATACGGGTGCGGAACTCTAAAAACATGGTAAATTACAAAAATAAAGATGTAGGAGCAACATTAAGGCGACATAAACAAACCGCTAAAACGTAGCGCCTGACAAACAATGCGTGGCTCCCGCTGAGTACGGAACCCCAATACCATACATAAATAACAAATACACGCTGAAAATCAGCGCTGTGCAGATCCATACCCACAGCAATATGCTGAACGATGGCCTTGTTGTCACCATCCCCTTGTGTCTTAAAAAATGTTTGTGTACCATTTGTGTTTGGGTCAAATAAATTTATTTGTATTCTATTCTATTCATATCACTGAGCGAATTTAGTCCCTTCCCTTGTAAACTGTTAGGTTATTTCATGTTTTTATTTCTTTTTTGTATTTGTTTTATAATTTAAGTAATTTGTTGTTTAAGAACTATTTTATGTAAAAATTAACCAAAGTTTAAGTCTGTAATTGGCCTTAATATTAAGTTACATGGTATTTGTTTTATCTTTATTATATATCGCTGTTGATTTCTGCACATAAATAAATAAAATAAAATAAAATAAGAATATCGTAACCGCTATATTTTTCCTGTAACCTTTACGTAATCATAATCAGTTAATCACCTATTAACATGATTTTTTTCATATTTTTCGATCCTGTTGTTTCTGAGATAAGGGGAGGGCATGATGATAACGCTGAAAAAATGCTACTTTTTCTGAGGCCATAGTCGCACGTATTGTGTGAATTATTTTCAACTGACTACCTACGGCTAAAGCGGACGGATGGACGGACAGACAGACAGACAGACAGTGGAGGCTTAGTAATGGGTCCCATTTGGCACCTTTCGGGTACGGAACCCTAAACACCAGCCGCTAATGATCCACAAAGTGATCCCTAAAAAGTATTTTTCGCTCTGCATAGATATGTATGTAATGTATATGAGTGTCATATTTTACAAATATCGTTTCCGATTTTCCCAAGAATTTTACTAGATATTGTAACGTCAAAGCGGCATCGTCGATGTAAAGTCAGCAGTGCGGTTTTGCGAAATGAATTTTGAGTTTAGATCTTTCTGCAACAATTTTATTTATTTCCGGCTTTAACAACTAAGTAATCGATCTGTCTGCGTCAGATGCTAAATAGGCCGCTGGTACCTTTATTTTATCGTTTTGTTTTATTTTGCTTCTCTGCAATTAACATCTGAGAACAGCTTACAAGATTCTATAAGGTAAAATTTAATCAACCGCCCGAATTCATCCTGCAGACTTGGTTAGTGATCAGGAATAAGATTCAATGGCCGTTTTTTACAAAATCATTAAAAAACATTTTTGTTCCCTTACTAACTGGACTAGTTCAAATACAATTAACGCAAAAAAAATTTTTAAGAATTTTGTAAAAACCAGTCATAGAACCTTGTTCCTGATCACTAACCGAGTCTCCAGTATAAATACGGGTGGTTAATTTAATTTTAAAACCCTTTCTATGCTCCTTGTAGATTTATACTTAGTACAGGCTTGATGGTATACATTTCGTAGAAACCAAGAGAAACATAAAAATATAAAAAAACGAAAAGGAAGAAAATATTAGTCAACAAAATATAAGGATTACTATGTGGTTTCTTCCTGCGAAACTCTAAAAAATGTTGATCCAAACGAAATTGGATAGCACTGTTGGCATTAGTTTCGAAGGTTTAACCCCATCTTTTTCGTAACTTGGTGAAGGTTTCTTTTTAAAAATGTTCTGTAATAAAATAAGAAAGAAGTGACCTAGACGTGACCAAGTATTGAACCATAGACGCAGAATATTAGAACTATTACTATCAATTTATTATGTAGTATAAGCACAAACATTTAATACTGGAATTAAGTTTATTTTCAAACGTTACCATGTCAATAAAATAATTTATATTAAAAAGCAGGTTGATATATTGTGCCAAATATGATAATAGATAAATTCTATGAGAAAACACAATTTAAACGTGCATATTTGACGCAATTAAGAGGCTGACCAACCCTAGTTCATATAAACGAAATACTAAAACCATTTGTAAATCATAGATATTCTTAGGATTGTGTGTGTTTATTCCGATTGGATTATAGAATATCTAGGTTCCCAAATATATATTTTGAAAGTACACTGATTTAAAGACGGAATACAAGCAATTTTAGATTTCCATAGAATGCTTATTTTTCTCATATTTCCTGTTTAAATCAGTATTCTTATTTAATGTATAATTGGAAACCTAGATATTGTGTAATGCAATCGGAATAAATAGACACTACCTTAAGAATACCAAATTATTATTATCTTTAATTTTTATGCATGCGTTCTCTACTACTATTGTTAAAATTATTTTTATTTTTGTTTTTGCTCTAACTTAATCATACTTATCACTAAAATTGAATTTGAAATGTTAATCAATTCTTAATTAAGTTTAAATTATTATTATTATTATATTTAAATTTTAATGCATGCGTTTCTTATTATATTGTTTGTTTTTTAACCGACTTCAAAAAGGAGGCGGTTCTCAATTCGACTGTATTTTTTTTTTTTTTTTTGGCGTTGTTACTCTATAACTCCGTCATTTCCCAACCGATTTGAACAATTCTTTTTTTGTTTGAAAGAGTATACTTCCAGGTAGGTCCCATTTTGGGTTTGGTCATGATCTGATGAAGGTCTTCAGAGATAGACAGTGGAACTCCTCAGAAAATGACAGCATATCTCTCAAAACTGAGGCAATCGCTATGTACTTGGGTGCTGATTACAAGGTATTACTTGAAAATCGACATTCTTCCACCTGACCTTCGATCCTGGCTTCATCAACATATTCACCATAGAACTCTTCAACGGATCAGAGCACATAACTCGAGATTGCGGCAATCACTGCGTTAGGGTGCTGATTCAAGGGTATTACTTGGAGATTATCAGAATACCCACCTGACCTTCGATCCTGGCTTCATCACCATAGAACTCCTCAACGGATGACAGCACATAACTTTAGATTGCGGCAACCAGTTTGTGTTAGGGTGCTCATTGCAGGGCATTGCTGAAAATTGCCAGTGTACCCACCTGAATTTCGATCTTGGCTTCATCACCGTAGAACTCTTCAACGGATGGCAGCACATAACTCGAGATTACGGTAATCATGTTGTGTTAGGGTGCTGATAGCAGGAAGCTACTCAAACATGGCTACTTATACTCACTTGAACTTTGTTTCATATTAACACCACGTTTGCAAGAACTACCTATACCTCACAATTTAACCCAGCAACACTAAAAAATGTGAAATAAAATAAACTTTTAACAAAAAAATAGCAACCGACTTCAATAGTAACAGCACTCATTCACTAAAAAGTTAATAATAATTCTATAAAGACCGATGGTACCGAAGCAACACTTTTGCCGACTTCTTTCTTCCTGAAACATTATGTTATCTAGAAGTCGGCGTATTTCCTACGATATAGCAACATAGAAACCAATATAAGAACGCCGACTTCTAGATAACATAACGTTTCAGGAAGAAAGAAGTCGGCAAAAGTGTTGCTTCGGTACCATCGGTCTTTATAGAATTATTATTAACTTTTTAGTGAATGAGTGCTGTTACTATTGAAGTCGGTTGCTATTTTTTTGTTAAAAGTTTATTTTTTTAAAGAATATTTGGAAGAAACTACACTCTACTACACAGAGTATTCTAGTATGGAGTGTAGTGATACTATGTAATTAATTACTCATAGTTTTTCTTTTATGAGACAAATAAATGTTTTTTCATTTTTTTTTCATTTTTCAATGTCTATGATTTACAAATGGTTTTGGCATTTCGTTTGTATGAACTAGGATTGCTCCGCCGGCCGCTTAACAAAACAGCTGTTACTCGTTTTGAGCCAGGGTTTGTATGAAATTAAGATACACTAACTTCCTAGCTCTATTACGTGTACTGTATCGAACCGTCTCGTCGGTCGCGCGTTCCTTTCACCGCAAGTTCTCGGGAAATGTAAAATGTAGAGCAAATCGAGTGCCCTCCGGGGTTTGGTTCAATATTTAATTTTCTTCAACTCTGTTGCTAGGGGAAGCCAGACTTGGACCCATGTGATCTATTACTAGTGGGGACTACTGGGATTATAAGAACAGGCGCTATCTAGGTACTCTACTCGCAATTCGAAATTTATCTTTTCTGACCAACTGTTTATTTTGTTCAGACGTGTTGCATACTAACTAAGAATTCCTTTACAGAAAACTAATGAAATATCTTAATTTAATTGAAATTTAATCAACCGCCAAAATTCATACTGGAGACTCGGTTAGTGATCAGGAACAAGGTTCAATGATCCATTTATTCAAAAAAAAAAAAAAAAATTCACACTGTACAGTGGAGACCGCATCAAGTAAGACACATTGGACTTTGTACCCATCTTATATTCTTCTCTGTAGGGGCTAATATCGTACTGCAAGTGTATAGCTTGATGTGGTCTCCACTGTATTAGTTCAAATACAAATCCTAGTATAGCCAGTATAGGAGAAAAACAAGTTTTTTTTCTATTTTTTTTTATCATTTCCTTAAACAATTAAACAATTCATACATACTCCAGTATGAATTGGGGTGGTTGATTAAATCTCACCTTATATAGGTAAATAATAAACCAGACTTAACATGAAAATATAAAATTTTAAAAATATCAGCTATAAATTCATTAATTTTAGTTTTTTGTATTGTATTAGAAATGATTCCAATTAAAAATCGATTATTCATGTCACGTCATGCAGACATGCATGACCTTTTGTCTGTGTATGTACTTGTGTTCCATCGTTTCACAAAAGTATAGTTCCGTTGGGATACAAAATTAAGTCACTATGCAGGTAATAATGTACATATATTATCAAATCGTGCCGATTTCGCCGCGGACGCAAATTTGAAAAGTTATTTCAGGAGAAACATGATTTTGGCAAAGGTTGCTTGGTAGATATTGCTATTAGCAATAAGTGCCGCCTTTGTAAAATATATTTTGTTTTTATGGTCTTAAGTGTAATAAATAAAATAAAATGAACTTTTCTTTCAATTATCTTTTCACAGAACATCTTTGCCAAGGCTTTTATTTCAAAGGTCAGCTTTTATCATAACTTTATAATGCAAGACCGAAAAAGCTCGCTATAGTTTGATTGAATTAGCAATTCAAATTTGATATCCATAAGTACACAGTTATTGTTAGATACCGGGTCAGGCATATAACTACAGGTACAGTGGAGAACACGTTAAGGTTAAACATCAGTCGCTTAGTACAAAGTGCACAACTTAACTTTGTTTTTCTTAAGAAGTTAAAAGTGTAAAAGATGTGTCAATTCACGCCAATAAAGCCGATTCTGAAGGCTTTAAATTTAGTTTTAGTACTGTCAAAACTGAAATTTTTCCAAAATAATTTAGCTTCTATGCCTAAATATTAAGGACTATTTTGCAATGAAGAAAAATTTGTTTTGATTTCACTAAAACTAAAATTAAAGCCTTCAGAATCGGCTTTATTAGTTTACTATAAGTTAGGTTTATGAATCAACAGCTTGAAAATTAATGCACAAGTTGCCATGATTTTGTTGAAACAAACTTAAAACAGCATTTTAAGCTTGTTTGGACAAAATCGTGACTAATCGTACATTTTCTTTCAAATTGTTGATTTATAAACCTAACTTATAGTAAACTATTGGCGTGAATTGCCACAGACCAACATCTTTCTCACTTTTAATTTCTTCACAAGAAAAACTGACATTTAAACATTGGACTTTGTACCTATCTAATTCACTTCAGTATAGGGGCTAATTTAGTATTGTAAGTGTATAGCTTGATGTGATCTCCACTGTACAAGCACAAAATAGATACTACCAGAAGGCCGACTCAACGACGGAGCGAAAACAGACGCACACATGGGTAGACGCGTACGTATGATGATCTCGGCAGAATTTCGTATTGGCATTCAACCGACTATCTCCGAGATCATCGTACGTACGCGTCTATGTGTGCGTGTGCCTGTTTTTGCTAGTTATGCAGAGTAAACATTCTTTAAGTGGTTATTTTGTGGTACATGGCTACAAGGTATACATTACAGCGACGTTATATACAAAATTATTCGACTGAAGGATTTTTAATTGTGATTCCCTACGGTAGACACGGAGAGTTATTTTTTCACGTATTTAACAAAAGTTATTCGATTATAATCGAAAGAATTAATACATACTATATTGTACACGGTGAAATAAAAACCGGTCAAGTACGAGTGGTGCCTGAGGGTTTCGTATATAGGTATATTGTTTAAAAGAGAAACTTATTCCAGTCGCAGCTTACTATTTTCAGATTTTTCCCTATTCGTGTGCTATATGACCTACTTGTCAACGAAATTTCTAAGTCTCCTAGAAGTGCCATATAGTGAGCAAATTTGTATGAAATTGATTATGTAAATGATTTTTTTGCGTTGAATTGGAACCCTGATTTTTTTACCGCACCATGGGGCCGTAGACTTCTGTAAGAGGTATCAGTTTCAACTTATTTATTATCTTTTATGGTAAAAGGGTCTTTACACGCAGACAGGCAAGCGGACTACGAATTGAACCTAAAAGGGTTCCGTTTTTTCATTTTGAGGTACGGAAACCAAAAAAAAAAGTACAGAGATTCGAAAACACAATTTTTATACAATGTCGGACCTTAAAGCGATTTATTATTTTACTTAATGTGGTAAGGTTACCAAATTTATTTATTCACTTTTTATTTTAACTGTATATTCAATTATTAACCATATTAAACACAACCAATAAAGTGAATATACGTAATACCTAGCTACTTACTCGTATATTGTGCTATATATTTAAATAATACTAAGAACATAAATAGAACATACAGTGAAGCCGATTTTGAAGACTTTAATTTTAGTTTTAGTGCTGTCAAAACTAAATTTTCTTCGTTGCAAAATAGTCTTTAAGATTTAGGATTAGAAGCTACATTACTTTAGAAAAAAATAGTTTTCAGAGCACTAAAACTAAAAGCCTTTAGAATCGGCTTAAGTGTAAGTTTTAGTTTACCATCATCATTATCATACTTAGTTTGATTAAAGTTATATAAAACGCCACTAATACACCTTTTAACAACCTATATGTATTATAATATGCACATATGTAACCTTAGAAATTCGAATTTTACGATGGATCTATCTACTAAACCTGCATAAGTTACAACGTGAAATAGAAAGGTCGGCTCACATTTGAAGAGCTTACTCAGTCAATGGTATAAAACAACTTTTGCCATGTAGCCAACCCTGAAATCACAAAAAAAAGAGATTTCAGTGTTGGTTCCGCAGGTTAAGTTGTTCTATACAATTGACTGAATAAGCTCTTCAAATATGTAGCGACATTTCTGTTACATGTTTTATACGTATAAGGGTGCAATTAACATTTTTATTATAGGTACCTGCCTATCTACATAACTGCTATCTGGGATGTTTGTGGACAAAGACATACTCGTACAAATGGACAACCGGTGACCTAATTGCTGCAGCTACGTGATGGCAATGCCAATCGTGATCTACAGCCATTCTGTTGTTACAATATTTGCAAGCCATTTATATATAACATAGGTAATCGTACTCATGTTTGTTGACATTTTAGTGATTTTAGAAACGAAAACTGATGATAATGTGAGGTTAGCTGGTAAGGCCCGGTGTTGTAAGGTCCAAGTGCTAGAAATTTGACTCAAATATACTTTATTTAGCACGCGTAGAACGAACGCGTAAAAGGTTATTGTTAAACAACCTTTATATTCAACCTTAGTATTTCATAGTCATCTAAAATTTTAATAGTTTTAAATATTTTAGTATCATCATACCAGTGTTGGAAAACCACCCAACGGACAAGGTCGCCGTGTATACCGAAATGGCGTGAAGTGTGGCCGATTTGATCAAATGCTTTTGAATAATATGTATTACACGGCGTCCTCTTGTAATTTACATATATTATTCCAGTTGATCTTTTATATAAAACCGTGTTACTGAAGAATAATGGCGGTTGAACAAAAGGAAATATCATATCGTAAATGACTATCTCAAATAGTTTGGAAAGACAGATAATATTGGAGATGGTGGTCTTGGATATTGCGTTTATTCCTACCCTTGAAAACAGGAACCAAACAAATGATAATTTCCAAAGTGACAGCAAACTGCAAGAAGAGAGCATATTGAAAATAATGAAGATAGACGTCATAAGCAATCCGCGCAATCTTTAAATAAAACCCAGCCAAGTGCGAGTCGGACTCGCGCACGAAGGTTTCCGTACCATTATCCATAAAAACGGTAAAAAAGAACATGTCTGTTGTATGGGAGCCTCCTGAAATATTTGTTTTATTTTGTTTTTTAGTCTTTGTTATTATAGCGGCAACAGAAATAAATTATCTGTGAAAATTTCAACTGTCTAACTATCACGGTTTATGGGATACAGCCTGGTGACAGACGGACAGACGGACAGACAGACGGACAGCGGACTCTTAGTAATAGGGTACGGAACCCTAAAAAGATTGGTTGCCAAACCGGACATTCTTTGGAAGTGTTGAATTGTAATTCAGAGATAAAGAAGAGATAGATATTTACTTTGGCCACCTAAAATACTTACCACAAATAAAGAGTACAGGGAAAGAACAAGCAATGTCACATCGTAAGGAAGGGCTAAAATAAATGTGTAAACAAGAAAAAAAAAATTTTTCCTTTTTTTAAAAGGCAAAGTAACACCTTAAAATAGAGTTTTGCGAAAATGAACATAGAATCTTATTTTTACCAAGTGAAAAAAAAAACGTATTCAAATTATTTATATCAAATATACATTTATTTTAGCCCGAAAATAAAAATCTATTTAAGTTACTTATACATTTATTCTAGCCCTTCCGATGTGACATTTCTTTATCTTTCCCTGTTACCCTTCAAATGTTTTTTTGCCGCCGTTACGACAGAATATGTGCATTGTTCTTTAATTTTTGTTTCATTGCGAGTTAGAGTTCGCATAACAAAGGATGTAAAACAATCCCCAAGCCCGTGTCGTGTTCGTGTTCTATCTAAAGCGTCAAATCTATGGACTACATGTTTGTTCTAGGTAAGTACTTATTTGTTGTACAAATCTTATTTAATGCGAAAATTCTGATTTATGGCTTGTTTTGTGCTGAGTAATGTAAGATCGTTGTGAATTGTGAAACAACAAAAAGGACTTTCATTCCATTTGAATACTCGAAAAGGTCGCTGTATAATCTGTGTGTCAAGTTCTTTCATAATAATAATAATACAACACTCACTCTGAAGGCGAAGGAACTGGAAATCTCTGCGAAACTGCGATATAAATTGTTTACGGAAAACTATTCCAGACGCCCAATATTTAAGGTCCCATTTCCTGAAACTAAGGCAAGAAACTAATTGAATATTGCATTATACTGCATTTTACTTTCATAGTCAGCTCCATCCGTAGGACTCCGAGGACTTTATTGGTTTTTGTTAAAACATTTTGAACTTTTTTCAAGACTTCATACCTTTCTTCTGGAGTTTAACTTATTGTTATAGGTTGCAGGCTGTGTCCACATAGTAGGGAACTCTTTTTTATAAAAATATATGAAAACAAAAGTTGGCGCTGTACGCAGGCTGTAAGAAGCCCGTGTGTGTCATATTTTGTGACTGGTCTCAAATCTGACATTTTTTTTGACAAAGTTTGTTTTGTTTTTGAAAAGAGTGAGCCGAAGGTAAGAAAAGCCATTTTGTACTGGGTACGAACTTTCAGGTGGAGTAGCCATTAATTCATCATCCGAATCACTTTTTGAAAAATTCGCCAAATAATGACCTTGCCCCGCGAAGTGGCCAGTATCTTTTAATTATTATTTTTTTATTTCTCGGTCTGCGCCGGTCAGGGCGGCGCTAATAGCTGGCCAGTACCACTATTAGGCCGCGAAATAATTTCGAGTACCAAGACAACTTACATCAAAAAGACCTTTACCGAGTACGAAATGAAATCTAATACAATACTTATTTCGTACTGACCCGAGTCATTTCGCAACGGAGTCCAGAAAGTACGATTTTCTAAACTAACTTCGAGTAATTGGAACTATTTATTAAAGGTAGTAGAAAAAAACAATTTACATACCCACTTAGCCTTCACTTGCGTGGCCATGTTTCTTTGGGAAAGTCGTTTAGTATGATCAGTAGAATATCTGGCTTAGTTAAAATATAGCAGTCGATTTAAACCCGGTATATCTAAAGGTATGTTATATTGTATAGGTACATATTTTGCACCGTCATCGAAGTAATAAGTTATTTACAAAATAATCATTTTGACTTTACGAGTTTAACGAGCAAACTTTTGGTCATCCTTCAGCGATTTCAACAAGGGCCGTTAATACTTAAATCTTTCAACTTTTTGCCAGTGGCACTAAATAATTAGAAAATCTGTATCATTGAAAATTTTCCTTGTTCCTTTCTGTTACATTACATTATTATACATTATTATGTATGTTGAACAATTTATTAAAAAAAAAGCTGCCAATTAAAATTATTTGTCGGCATCATTGGAATAATTAATAAAATAATATAGTAACGTGACATAAAATTGTAGAATCAATCAACGTTTCGAGACATTTTCGCTCAGACCATTGGTCTGAGGTCTGAGCATTTTCGAGATGTTACATTTTTTTCATTTTTCAATCCGTCTTGTAATAGGCAAAGGACAGTAGTCCGTACAGCCAAGTTTTTTTTTTTAATGTTACTTTTTTTTCATTTTTCAATCCGTCTTGTAATAGGCAAAGGACAGTAGTCCGTACAGCCAAGTTTTTATTTTTTATTTTTCATGTAAAGTTAAATATAAGGCCAAAGCAAAGTCTTAGTGAATTGTCTTCATCCTCGATCAAAGTAGTAAGGCCAAAGCCAAGTCTTGGTTAAGTAGACAAAACAAATAGTATCCTTGGAAAAAGGGAAACAACATATACACAGTTATGGTAGGTCGAAACTAAGGAGGTCGAATCGAACCTCCGAACTACATACTTAGTTACCTTCTTCACAAATAGACCATTCCCAAGACGCAAACTTTGTATGTAGGTAAAAATATAAGAAACCTCTACTCATACGAGTTCTTCTGAACAAAAATCAAGTGTAGGTGGTCCCCAAAGGTAAACAAAAAAGAAAACTGAGCAAGTTTAGAACAACCTTCAGAAAAATTCCGCAAGTACCTTCTTAGAACACGGGTCAACAGGGCCTATTTTTGGACTACATTCTTCTTTATATTCACGTATGCTTAAAACTAGGGCAATGTTTTTAAAACATGAATAACTTACCATACTAGAAATAATAAACATACTTCATATGTAACAGTGACTACCTTATCGAGGATAAATAAAGGGCACTCGTTACAGGCGTAGCAGCGTGACATTGTTGCTACGCCGTAGCATCGTGAAATCCTTGCTACGCCGTAGCAGAGTGAGACAGAACGTGGAGATACCTGTTACACAGTAGCAAATATAAAACAAAGAGAATCTTAAGTTTGTCTGAACGATGACCGCTCATAGAGATAAATGCGTGTATTACTGCGTATGAAATGACACATACGTGAAATGACACATACTTGAAATGACACATACGTTTGTGCACATTTGTTGCTTTTTATTGGTGCAAAATTTTTGCATAGCAGCAGATTTTTTGACAGATGTCAAAATTGACATGTGATTGGTTATTTATAGATTTTTTGGCAGATAAAACTTTTTCATAGGTTTTTTGATAGATGTCAAAATTTACATGTGGTTCGTTTTTCACACGATTTTGACCAATTTTGACCAATACGCATTTAAATACAAATTAAACAATTTCGGGGAGTTGAGCCCCCATAACCCTCATCGCAGTTATTAAGGAGGTATAAAGAGATAAGATCAAGATCAGCTAAAAAATTTGTATTATTTTTTATTCTTTAGTTCTTTAATGGTACTGGCCATGCAATAATAGTAGTTTATGCTACAAGGGCGAAAAGGAATAACTTACGAGGACGATTTGAAATACGTTTTTCAATGCATAGTGTGAGGAAATAAAACAAATATAATCTTGTGAACTTTAAATTATGATTGGCTCAAAAGGACCGTATCCAGAGCCGCTAAACAGTGGAAAAAAAGTATAAAATTTATGGTACACAGGAAAGGTTGCAGGTTAGCCAATCATTGTAAATAAATTAAAAAAATAATAATAATAAAGCCCTAGGGCAAAATAACCGACTTTCTGTTCGGTTTTGATGCATAAAAAGTGGGCCTTTACGAGCACTTGCATTGAAAAGAATATTACAACTGTCGGCTTAACCTTAAATACTTATCTAAGTAGGTATTAATGTTGTTACAAAGCCTTAAACTTCCTACGCCTTGTTTGAAATTTCCGATAGTTATTAAGTTACCAATAATGCTAAGTTTAAATTTATTTCCAAAGTTTGACAATGGCCGTGGACTGACATCGTATAATAGCGATGATGGAGGTTTGTCCGTCTGTCCGTCAATAATTCATCACGAAGCACCAATTCTTTTCAAATTGAATGTTAATTTATTTATACAAGTTGAGACTATACTCTGTATAGAAAGGTCACTGTTGTCATACACGTGTCATTTTTGGGGTTCAGTAACAAAAAGTAAAGTAAAGTAAAAAAGGTTTATTGCCAAAAAAATACTTAAAACTAAACACATTAAAATTATACATAGGTTAAAATAGAAGAAAAAACAAGTTTTAAACATTTCTGGCAAATGGTAGCATGCTCAGCGAAGCTGCCGATCTCATAGAAATCGAGCAGCGCTGATTTTCGGCATACCCCAGACAGAGGACATAATTTATGAAAAAAAATCAAATAAAGGCGCAGAAGGACGTGTAAAATTCAACACAAAAAATAAAAGTGAGAAAAGGAATAATAATATTAAAACAGTAGGTACATTTTAAATTTATTAGTACAGAGGTATTTAAGTAGTGTAGTGCGTGTAGTGTCTGTAATAAATAATAAATATAAAATTTATAAATATTTGTATAGGCATATATATCTTATTGATATTGATGTTAGTAATACAGTATTAATTTTTTTTATTACAATATAATAATAAAAAAAACGGGAAGTTCACTCGTCTTTATCAGTCCGTCATGAGCATAAAATTTTTGTTCTACAATAAAAAAAACTGAAACTGGGACCACACAATGGGTGAAATAAAATTCCCCAGAGAAAGTCGAAAATTGTTACTAGATATTTCATTAAAAAGCTTATTATATTATGAGATTGCCCTGTGTGAGTATCTAGAATTCCATACATGATTTTCGTATCTAGCGCAAGCAATATTCGGATTTTTTATATTAGAGTGCACGATTACGCAAAAAAAATAAAAAGGCACAAATTCGTATCATTTGTAAATATATTATATTTATATTATTGAATAAATAATGTTTTTAGGCCTTTTTTGGCCTTTTATTGTTTTAGATAGATTATAATATACAAATAAAAAAGTATTTATTCGTTTCGAAATATATTTCGGCCAACTTGTGGCCGTCGTCAGTCGAATTATATTATCATTCATAAATATTTTATGACATTTAATTACAGCATTATCAAGGCGAGTGTCGTTTTATTGAAGACGACGCGGCGTTCACCGTCATTGTGAAAACGACACTCACCTTAATAATGCCGAAATCGTATCGGTGAAACAATCACACGTGAGTGTTCAAACGGCATATAATAATAATTTAGTATGTCAGCACATGCGAATTTTAATAAATTTTAATAAAATTTTGCAAAATTTCATTAAAACAAGTGCCCGCCACAAATTGGCGTTTCTGCTAATCTATCTCTTTTTCAATAAGGTTATCTATAGCTATGCGATAATTACGCACTCTTATACACCTTGTATACGATATACATCAGTATCTGTCAGGTACAGATTCTATACTAAAGAACTAATGGAGCCAACCCTGAAAGCACGAAAAAAAACAATGCGGTTAATTTAATATAAAATTGGAAAGAAATATCAACCCTTTACAGTGCTCCCAAAGTGATAATGCGCATACAAATCTTCGCCACTGTTCGGCAAAATTCGTATTTCCTATACAATCAATACGGTCACGTGGTACGTCCGGTCGCTCGGCTGTAGATTTGTATGCGCATTATTACTTTGTTTCGGCTGAGTAGATATTGCAGTTTTTAACTAAAAAGCCAATTTTTATTTCACGATTTCAAAATTGATTTCAAAGTAAAAGTTGTTGTAAACCATAGCCTGAATCAGCTCTTCAAATACTATTTAAATATATAATTATATACAATTAGTATTAAAAATATACCTCTATTTTTGATACGCGTTGTAGATAATCGAGATTAGGCTTACCGAAAATGTTTTTTTCGGGGGCTTCGTCCCCATCGGTCCAGAGTTTTAAGAAGAAAGTAGGGCAGCAAAAATAAAACTGTACATTACATTTCATTATTCAGCCTACATCCACCCACTGTTGGGCATAGGCCTCTTCTTCTCCAAGCCATTTTCATCGGTCTCTCGCCAATCTCATCCATTGCCCACTCACCAAACTGTACACTATTTTTTTATTTTTTTATCATTCATTCAATCTAAATAATCTGTCGTGAGATTAAAATTAAAAAATGAGCGACCGGCATCCTACTGGATCAGTCAGTCCAGTCAAATCCAGATCATATTAAGCATACTAACGAGTCAGTAGAAATCATTTGTGTCCAAATTCGTACTAAACTTTCTGTTTGTTTCAGTTTCGAACTACTGAACAGATTTAGATAAGATTTCACTTTTAGCTTTTAAGTGAAACTAGTTAGAAAAATCGTCCAAGGCCGTTTCTTCTTCAGCATAGACGAAATCGCAAGCAGAAGGCTTGTATTTATAAAAGACCATAATATTGCCATATTTATGTAACAAGGTAAACGGCGCATTCCACAGCCAAAATTGCGTGCGCAACAATACCCCAGGCACGGACGACGTAAAAAGTTCGATAACTCATACTGCTTGAGGTCGCTAGGTCGAACATAATGTTACGGGTAAATTATTAATTTCAGAAATTGTATTACTTGTGCGAGCAATCGATACGAGCTACGCGGTAATTATTAAGCTTGACGAACATATATTTATTTTAATTATCTACTCGTAATAGCCTACGATTACAGATACAAAAAATATGTTTAAGTAGTGTTCGGTTTAACAGAAACCCTTATACTGGGTGTTAGTATGAAATTGCGGAAGATGGAAACAGGTGATAGTACTCGTTCATACGAACAACTTTTACTATGGAGCCAACCCTCGAATCGCGGAAATAAAATCAGCTGTCCCATAGAAAAGTTACGCAGCTACCCGATCAAAACAGTACCTATTTTTTTCTAGATTTCTCTATTGTTTTTCACGGAAAGTTGTTCGTATGGACAGTTTTGCCAGTTTTCGGCTTCTGCAAGTTCATCTTAACATCCTGTATATTGATTGATAATATTGATTGATTTAAAATATATCTACAAGAAACACAAAGCGAAGCTATGGGTCTGTATGTTGGTTCACAGCATTACTCTAAAGCGCACAACCCGACTGAGTTATAATGGCATGTAAGAGGGGAAAAAACGATCATACGAAGATGTCACATTTGAACATTACGTGAAAAAAACGGTTTTAGTTACTTTCAAGCAATTTAGACTGACGGCGATAATGTAACCTAGTACTGTGCTAAAATTTAAAATCTTCAACGTTGTATGATGTTCAAGAAAGATAACACCTACCCTAACTTAGTACTAGTTTAATACTACAACTACTTTATACACGTCGGGTAGAGCATGTGGTTGTACCTATTTTTAAAGAATATTTTGAGGTGAGGATAAGTCATAAACTTACAACTGACCTACCTACCCTTAATCAATAGTATACGTAGAAATAGAAATGTGTTCGACTTATATTGGTAATGTATGCGGCATAGACATTTACAGGTTCTCTCATGAAAATCTTCGTCAAATTGTACTATTTTCGGAGTAGAGTTCAAGTCATGTCACCGTAAATCACCATATGGGCATAACTGGGCAAAGATTCCACTTGTTTTTATAACTTGTCACCGTAAATCACCATATGGGCATAACTGGGCAAAGATTCCACTTGTTTTTATAACTTGTTTTTAATAATTTGTAATATGTTTTTTTTTTTTTATTACTGATGTGTCTATGTCAAAATGTTTTCTTTTGGTTTGTTTCATCATTGTTTTATTGCTGTGTTCTTAATATTACGTCAATTTTTTTTTTATATTTATGTTTGTCTGCTCTCTTTAAAACGTAACTTAATATTTTTGTAACGTTTTTGTATAAGGTAAAAATAAATTAAAACATGTTCCGGAGGAAGGCGCTGGAGCTCATAACCCAGGTTTCGATGACTACCATGACTTCCAACGTTTCCCATTGTAATAGTTTGTACCTATAATATTGTACATTTCGTTTGTTATGAATAAATTTCATTTTAATTTTCATGTCCGCCAAAAGACAGACACCCAGGTTACGCTATGGTTTATAAATTATAAAACCCTTCACAGTCAAGATGGTATGCGGTTATGCGCTCATTAAACCTATATAAGTGGAAACCCGATATTACTCTGAAAAAATCTCAAACTTCTCACAAGTCTCGGGAAACCTTTAATGTAAAGCACTTCAGGGAGAGATTTCAGCGCGAAACTTTAAGAAATTTCAAAATACATTTTATATTGCAACTGGCCTTGGCTAATGCTCATATATTTTGCTATCCGCAGTAATTTTAGACTGGATGAGACGGTATAGTATTTTATTTATTCTGTATTTCAGTGAAGTGCGTCAAAGCAAAGACATACCCTTCTATAAATACGAATATATTAGGTATATGTAGCTCTACAAATAACTAGAAATGCGATTATATGTTTATGTCTTTTGTCAGCGGATAGTTTTTATTCATATTCTACTTATGTCATAGAAACCAATTAAAACTAAAGTAGATAGGATGCAATGGGGGAAAGATATCCGCTATTTACATATTTTTAAGTAGTAAGTTATAAAAATTTATTATACACAATTTATTAATTTAGTTTCTCACAGTATGTATCTTTAGATCTATATAGGGAGCTCCAAGTCCCATTGTATCTAACTTTATTTAATTTAATTTTGTAAAATGACTGTTTGTTTCCTGGATAAAGAAAAATGAAAAAAATGAAAATTCTTGCCCACTTTTTATGTATTCAGATGGCAATATAAGCGAAAAGCGAAAATCATTCCTACCTACTTATACTTACTAGTATATTTGATGGCCTCACACTTGTCAAACATGGTGTCGATTGGGTGTAGCACATCTTCGACAGGACTAAACTTAATTTAAGGGTTCTGTCCTTGTCATTTCGATAAAGAAAGAAAAAGACAGGACGCTTAAAATAAGGTTAGTCCTGTCACGGTGAATCGAGACAAATAAATTTAAAAGTTAAGGAACGTGGTTTGTCAAAATTCACGAATCTGTGTTTATTCTTTATCATATCTTTAGTTTTAAAACTCAACTGATCATTATAAACATGCTGTTAACTTTGTAAATATACATGATGTAGAGATTTCGGTAACAGACCGTGTGCGGCGGTGTCGTGCCAACACCCATTACAATTATGATTTAATAGTTTAAACACACGCAGAATGTGCTCTGGCGCTGGAAATGGCACATTTAACATACAAAAGTGGCGCATTCACATATTTATTATATGTAAAACTACAGTAAAGTCCGAATTCTATGCCTTTTACTACCACCCTGGGGACACAAGCAGTATCTACAGGGACTCGAGGATTCTCTCCTGCGAACCCAAGCAACAGTGGTCCCCTATTTGTTGCAATGCAATAGTAGCCGTGAGTCACGCACCGTTGCGGGATTTGAACTGGGGACCTGACACACAGAGGCGGTCTAATCTACCTAAACCTATACTAATAATAATAATATAGAAATGGGTTATTATGGGGTGTTAATAAAATGACCACCAAGCCGAAAACGGGGCAAAGATTGACTAACGCGGGCGTAACCACGAGCAAAAGGCATTGGTATTAGTAAAGGTATTAGTAGGTACTGAAACCAAAAATATGTATTTAATTTGATTTATTTTATGTTTCAATATTAAAGCAAATATATATTAAATATGTGGTTTGTGTTAAACATTTAAAGTTTATAAAATTTTTAAAAGACTGTACTGGCTGTAACGCTACCTGTTTTCACTGTTGGTCTGTTTGACCACAAAAAAATGGTTTAATCTAGTATCCATTTATAATTCGTGATTTAATCGAATGGTGGCGACTCGGCAATTCAGACGAGTTTCATTCGGTCGCACACTTTTCAGCATCGTATATACCGAACACACCGCTTTTAAAATTCTAAATAACAGACGTAATTTTTTCTTATTTCCAGCGTCGGTGGAAGAGGAGTGTACAGATTGGGAAGGCAAGTCAGTTCCACACGGACTGCTCTATGTACCGGGGCCAGGTGTGTGCTCCCTGTGTGTCTGCTACCACTCCGAGCCCATGTGGTGCAAGGCCATATACTGCGACCCACCCTACGTAAGTACTCAAATTAGGAAGGCAAGTCGGTTTCACACGGACCACTCTATGTGCCAGGGCCAGGTGTGTGCTGTGTGCCTGCTACCACTCCGAGCCCGTGTGGTGCAAGGCCATAAACTGCAAGTGCCCTATTTAAGTTCTCAGATTGGGAAGGCAAGTCAGCAGCACACGGACTGCATGCTCTATGGCTCGAGCCGGGGCTAAAGGCAGGAAAATATTAACTATCTTTACCTTAACATTTCTACTAAGTATGAAAGTCCTTTTCTTTGTCCCAATTTCATTACAACGTCACAGATTGCAAGCAAGCGAGAACAACGGAAAATAAATACCTACGTCAATAGACGTGAAATATGGTTCAAGGAAGGGACGGGCTCTCCTCAGTTTTGCGGGCACCTTGCCAAGAGGATAATTCTGAAAGTAATAAAAGTACCTATTCTACTATAAATAGGGCATTCGACTAAAGAAGCGGAAGGTCAATTGTTTGTTTTGTTTCTTTGCAGTTCTGCAAAAACTTTCGAGTGGGGGAACGGTGTTGCGAATTCGAATGCCTGGACCCTCCTGGCGAAGACACAAGGTATAGAGAGAGGCAACGTCTCAGAGCCTTGATCCTGGCTGGAAACTCGTCAGCGACCCACATCGGTCCTTCTGTCGAGATCAATGCTGGAATTTCCTTGCTGGCCGTGGCTGTAGCTAGACTGGTATGAAACGGGTCGACTGAATCTAAGTGTGAATGAATTCTCGTTGGTTGGAAGGAATGTGAGTGTCATTATCATCTTGTAATCGTTTTTTTGTAGTAATGTTCGATTGGAGAACTTTAACGTATCGTAAGATCTACTTTGGCTCGACATTTAACTGCTTGATTCTCAAAGTTATCACAGTAACTGACACGCCTTGCTTGGCATTGCCATTGCAGCGCCCCGTTTGGATGGACGACTGCACTTACGATGATTCCGATATTGAAAAGTGTAAAAAGTTATCGAATCGATCATCATTCATTCACTATTCATTCGACAAATTCGGGGTTTCGATAATGAGTTTTATTTAATATTCTACTACATAAATACATTGTAAATAAATCATTACCTTCTGGCAAAATCTGCCTTTTAAAGTGACCTATCAAATGCTCGAAAATGCATGGGCCAATTTTGATGTGGTTTTGAATTTTTGTGTTCTGGTACTTACTACCTTGGCCAAGTCGAGATTTTGCTACGATTATGTTACTTAATATTTTTAATAAGTCGTAAATTTTCTCAATGCAAGCAAATGGAAATGTTATTTTATTTCCTAGGCCGTGGTAAAAATAAAATTATGAATAAAATTATCGGACCAATTTTATGTAACAGAGTAGATTTGTGTCATGTCGTACTTTGAGTTAATTAATTTTCTCGTTAAATGTGATGTGTCCGGTAGATTTATACATATACTTATTACAATATTGTATAGTACTAGTCCTATACATTATTACAAGTCCTTGATTCACGTAGATATTGGAATTAAGAGCATCTCTAACATGTTCTGAATCCTCAACTAAAAGTTTGAAAGCTTTCACAGTTTAATACCTCATGATTTGGTACCTCCACTTGAGAATTTTTACATACTTTCTGGGGAAGTTCCGCTGACGCGCTTTTATCTCTTAATACAGTCGTAAAATTGATCACGGATTTTCTCCCGATAGTAAGTAGCTACGAAAGTTCTTGAATGACAGACGATTATTGTAATATAACGCGTAACAGGGCCTTTAACTTATAAAAAAATAAGAAGCTGTGAAAATGTGCAATGAAAATGAATGAAAAATCCATGTGATAAAAGCGCCACAGGTTAATGATTTTATTCGCTTAAAAAGCTTAATAATTATGTAAGTAGATACATAACACCATCCTGTGGCGTCCTGAGATTTCGTATTTACCAATAAATATAAATTGTAGGTTTAAGTTGTTATGTTTCAGATTAAATATAAAAAGTCCAATATACATAATGTAGGTACTCACCTAAATAAATAAAGAATCTTGAGAAATTTCCATTCTTCGACTCACTTAGTAGTAGATACAACAGTTAAATACCTAGATTTAAACTTATTAATATCATCAATAAAAGATTTCAAACATGTCATTACAGCTTTAGGTAACCTGATAGAGCAATATTTGTAAGTAGTGAGTAGTTCTCAAAAACAAGTGAGGGTATTTCTTAATGATTGTATTCATATTTATGACAACTCGGTTGAAATTAATTATTCTTGAATAATTTGAAAAAATTGACAATAAAAATCATTAATTCATCGCATACCTACTTAGGATAACTATGAATACAGTCAGTTAAGACAGTTTGAAGGGAATTGAAATACATTATGTATAGTCCCACTTGCACCAAACTACAAGCCAAACTACAAGACCCAGGTTAACATTTTACTCTATGGTATCGATTCGGCATAACACGTCTTAACTTATTTGACAGAACTAACCTTATTTTAAGCGTCCTGTCTTTTTCTTTCTTTATCGAAAAGACAAGGACAGAACGCTTAAATTAAGTTTAGTCCTGTCAAATAAGATGTGCTTCACCGAATCGGTACCACTATGTCCTTATCTCTATGGTTTGACGTGACAAGGAATTAATTGAAGTGCATTACAAGTTAGTTACCCTGGATTAAGTTGCCTGGTGCAAATGGGCAAAACACATCGTTTATTTGTCATATTGTAGATAGATAAATCTAATAATTACTTCATGAAGAGATTATTTTATGGAAAGCAGTCTTAAGTTGAAACTACATTGTTTTGATACAGACAATCACCAAATAAGCGATATCCAGGCAATAAGTTCAAAAGTGGAACACATTCAAAATAAGTATTTGAACAATCTGTCATTTATCCTGATCATTTGATGATTAAAAACTAAAAACGCAACTTAACTCATCATATTATAAATTGCATAATTTAAATAAGCAATTGATGCAAAAAGTGGTGTTCAGTCTAGCTGTTTTTGGGCTCGGGGACACTTTGGGGGTGATGTATTTAATTATATGATTTATTAATACGAGTAGTCACCTTTTTTTACATCATCGTGATATCATATCACACGATTATGTGGCGTTACTTTACTAAAAAGAAGCTTTTGGTCCCGATTTCACGAATAAAATAAACGCAAAAATGATTCGGAATGAATCATTATTTAAGGTTAAACGTCAGTCGTTCGGTACAAAGAGCACAACTTAACTTTGTTTTTCTTGTTAAGAAGTTAAAAGTGAAAAAGATATTGGTTTAGGGAAATCCACGCCTATAGCTCAGTTTAACTTAGATTTATAAAAATATATATATAAACAGTAAGAAATGAAATTTGCCACGATTATGTCGAAACAAGCTTAAAATGCTGTTTTAAGTTTGTTTCGACCAAATAATGGCTAATTGTGCATTCAATTTCAAGCTATTGATTTATAAACCTAGCTTATACTGAACTATTTATATTCTCTGCCAATAGTTCAGTCAGATAATATAAAGTATTACTACTATTGGCGTGCATTACCACAGACCAATATCTTGTTCACATTAAACTTCTAAACAAGGAAAACAAAGTTAAGTTGTGCACTTTGTACCGAGCGACTTATGTTTCACCTTAAAACTAAAACAACAGTGAATATCTCGGGTGATGCCCTATCTCCTCAAGTTCCAAGTTCCCCAAAGCTTTCATTATTGACTAAAAGTTGTATGACTCAGTCTTGACCGAAATCATAAATGGTACAGTCGCCGAATGAATACTTACGCACTCGTAACACAGGTCCGCTTTTTTAATCTATGATTTGTTTACTTATAATTTTCCTGAACTACAGAATTGGTTGCTTGATGCACCTCCGAAACACCCTAGATTCGTCCCTTACACTAAATTTTTCCATAAAACCTGGATACATTCCTGACTCACCCTGGATATATCTCGAAAACATCTAAAACATAGCACAAATAATACATAGGTAAGTACATAACGAAAATATAACTTCCAAAATAAGATTAATTTTAACTAGGTACTGATTTTATTTTATTCTAACACTTTTTGACACGAAAGTACGAAGATTGGTCAAGTGTGAACTTTACAAATAATTTAATTTTATATTTTGGGGATGTTGGGAATGAATGTATGAAAAATCATTTTGGGGAACTTGGAACTTGAAGCAAATTAGTTTATTTTTATGCATGGTGTAATTCTTGTGATAAATATATTAATTGTGTTTACATGGTATTTTCTCCCTTTTTATACCTAATTAAGCTTATATTTTATCTTATTTAAATTATCAAGAACATATATTTTAATAAGTGTTAAGTATGAGGTTTGTTTGGAGTAACATGAAAAAAAAAATCCTTTATTTCCGATCCGAGTATATATCCTAAGTCTATGTTTCCAATAAATTTTGTTTAGAAATTAGGGAGTCCGAGAAAGACATTATGTTTGGCTCAATACATTAACTCTTAAAGGGATCACGTTGTATTTGATATATTTCAAAAATATTCAATATTTATACATTACATGAGAATGGGTCTCTAATTCAGTTATTATTATATGGATTCAAAAAGTTAAGAAATTATAAAATTAGGTATAGTGTCATAAAACATTTTATTATTTATAAAAATATGTGATATTTTCCTGGTTGTTACTTACAAATGTGTTAATGGAGATATTTACTTCTGTAATGCAATTATAAGAAAAAAATTGCTGCAATGTAATAATTGTTGGGAGCTGTTTTTGGGCATAAAGCTGTACCTTATGATTGTGTTTCAAAAATGAATACTCAAACCTAAGGATTAAATATTATTATTCTTTTTTATTCTGTTGTAAAATGTATACAATACAATTTATCTTAATCTGTACCCGCAATTTAATTGTACCAACACACAAAAAATACATAATTGAATTGCTTTTTAATGCTATATAAATAATTTTTCTTATACATTGTTAAGTTTATTTTTACATAATAACAGCCATAATAATTAAAGTACCTCTAATGAAAATTGTACCTACAAAAGTATAAAAGTATTTCTTAATTACACAAGCATGGCTTTTGCAACACAATTATTGGCTAAAATTCTTTAAATTTAATATTATATAGAAGTCAGATGTACTATTTTTTAGAAAATACCTACTTGTAAATTTATAATTAAACAGTACTTTTAAGTAGCTTAAAAATAAAATTAATTTAAAACTTACTGCCAGTTTATTTATTTTTCGAATTATACATATTTGTTGTTTTTATAATTTTTTTTATGAATATCAAAGGACAGAAACCTCATTAGTATAAAAATATATTTCAACCCATTCAATGCGATTGTCATCAGTCAAATCACAATCCCTATTTCTTTAATTTAATTATTAAATTCTAAGACTTGAAAATTGGTTTGTTTGTTACCTTCAAACCCTCCAACCAATCAACACATTGGGTACAGTCATCAGATCAAAATAAACTACTATTTTCTACTATAAACCCCCACGATTCGGTCATAACCCTCAACAAACGTCAAAAATCGTGGAGAAAAATTGGCTGTTAAGAAGATGGCATACCCTAGCAACTTTTTTTATTACCCGTCCAGCACAATTAGTCCTACGGCAAAGACTTTATTTGCTTGTCATAGAGGTGATTATATGTTGGCTCTATGGCCTCTTTTTCTTGAACGCGTAATACTAGTGATCACGCAGCGAAACAACAAATTGGTGTGTTTTTAGCTAATACTGAAAAATTTTGTAGGGAAAAAAGTATTGAATTTAGGTGATATACCTTCATATTTCTATTACCTATTTTATGAAAAAAAAAATCAAGTTGATCTCTTTACCGCGTTCTTGAAGCGAACGTTTGATAACCAAAAAAAGAGAGGGTGCAAAACATTTTTTTTTGACAAAAGTATATATCTTGGTACATTGTTTATACGTAACATCCCTAGAGAAAAGATTAATAAACCAAATATATTTTTTTCAATACAAGGAGAGTCCGAATTTCTTCAAACGAATCCTAGATAGACTGGAGTTGGACATGCTCTAGGCTCAGGTACAGGCTTAAACGTGATTGTGCAGCTAACTTCAGGCCACTATAAACCACCACCTTATGTACTATGGTGGTTGGTGGTGGTATGACATTTCAATAGTCAATCACGAGATCCGTGTGGGTTTATTTTGTTTAATTACATAACCGACTTAGCCATAATAGCTGAGCGTGTTTATTCTGTTGAATCTGATGACAACAATCATTGTGATTTGATGATTTATTTACCCAGAAATGACAGACAGTCCCAGAAATACAAAAACAAAATCCACATAAGAAAATAGCTTGTTGTAGATAAATCACATGATTTCTCACAACTTTTAAAGCCTAAAATTAAATAATAACATCGGCTTTTATGCGAACAAACTGCCTATAAAAAACACCCTCATCAGAGCTGGAATGACAATTGTTTAAAGTTCTGTTCCGATAGTCTCTTCAAGAGTTAAAAACACTCGATGAACTATTCCAAAACCAAATAAAACACCCAAGAGTGGGTAATAATTTTTTCAGTTTTACTTGATATAAAAATCCTCAGGAAGTGTCGCGGGGAACTAAAATGAGCATTTGAATGCAAGTCAGCTGGGCAGTATCATGCAACCTGCTTGTTTAACTTTCAAACAACTTTGGCCCTTCATGGCAGTGAGAAAATCCATCTGACAAAAATAGATTTTATCTATCAATGAGGCACTGGAACAAAACTTTAATAGGAAAATTACCACCTAAGTCCTTTATCATATAAGTCTTTCTTTGCTTCCAGTATTTCAGCCTGCAGCTGCTTTGCAGCCCCTTCACAGTTATTGAATGTTAAAACTCGGTAAAGTATCACAGTCACTGCATAAAGTCCAAATAGCATTACTAATAGAATTGGAGATACCATTATAATGTTCATGTTTTGGTCAATAGCAGGATGCTTCACATACCCGCCTATTAAAGAGTACCACACTGCGAAAAATGCCGAGAGCACTGATATCCACTCCAGTAGTTTAGTCATTTTCCTGAAATTGCAATAAATTCTTTAGAAATTTAGTTTTTGTATATGAGGTCGATAGGGCACTGGGAAAAAAGAAGCCAGCCGGTAAAGAGGTTATGTAAGAAGGTTAGGTATGGCGGGTCGTGGAACGTAGTGGTGCCCAGAAGTCCTTCAGCACAGGAGGTTGCGGTTCCATAGCGACACTGTACTTAAATGTTTACTTGTGAAGTCGCAGTATTTACAAATAATTTATTCGTAAATCTTACCTCTGAAGTGACGTGACTTTCGTTTCTTATTAATTAACAATTTTATATTTTCATGAGTAAATGCCGAGAATATCTAAAATAAAGAACACAACACCGCAAAAAACCTACGCAAGAAGAAAACAGCTGTGTGCGTCACAAATAAATGATAAATGGTGTGCGTCAAACGTCAAAAAGTGAATTTGTCGCGTTCAAGTTCAACCTAAGATGGCATGGTTATGAAATCACTATAAACCACCGAGACACCAAAAATAGGCACTTCCAAGCTTAGACCACTAAACCAACTAGTTGGTTTTTAATACACAAAGCTTCCAAGTAAGAAGGTACCTTATACAGTGTGAGTCTCGCTTAAGTGTACATATGAATTTTGATAAAACTAGACCCAATTTTATCGACAAAAAAAAATAAAAAATAAAATCTAAAAAAAAAATTGTTGTAGAATTTTGCAAATGATTATTATCTATAAATTTATTCTATTTTTTCTTCATTTGTATAAAATTAGGAAAGATCATAATATAATAATATGCTGTTACACAAGTATAATATAGGTAAAATATATCAAAGTTGTTTTTTCAGAGCTTGAGATTTTTTAAATTTGCCGCGCTTTAATTGTGACACGTTTCCCTGGCCAGACTCTAAGATAGAACTAAGACAGATCCATTATAGACTATTACTGACATTATAATGAATTCAGTGCGCTGAACTGTGAAGGTATACAAAGAAGTTACGTAGCTGCACCTATGGATTTCCTCTCACTCACACTGATATGTGCCATCTCTTTCTGGCAGCTTTATATTCCTGTTCTGAGACGCTCTAGTCATAGAGTATACTGAATGACGGGAATGTTTGACAATGTTCACACGGTGAAAAAAAAGTCGTTTGGTCTATTTAGCCGGCACGGCAGCCAGTACGACAGTGATGCCCTTTATACTGGTTTATCTGTATGCACACATCACGAAAATGGTAAGCTTGTCAGATGACGCCGTCCTGTGCCAAGTGTGTTCCAAACATTTATTAATGCCAGCGTAGCCGTACGAGCTCTCATGCTCATTCATTCACACTCACTAAAAATGAATATGCTATCCTGTTGTTAATGTTCAAACTGAAGTAATCGCAAGTTTTAAAATAATATAATAACCGAAGGACCAGACCATGTCATTGCGTTCAACCTAAGATACCCACTATGGTATGAACTATAGTGTGATTAGTGCTGGTTTGACACTTTGTTGGTCGGTGACGAAGTCCGTATGGGTTTATTCGGTTTGCTTACGTATGTAATCTACTTACTAAAGTTAACCACACCCATCATCTCATCTCTGTAGTCTGGCCTAAAGGTCCTTGCGACCAGGCCATAAAAAACAAAAAAATACCAAAATAAAAGTCTCTTCTTTCCTCAGACTTCTTTCTCTTCAGTTTTCCTACAAGACTACCAAAGTAAGAATTTGCTGTGGCCATAAAACCCGTTTAAAACACTAAAAAGATATTGAAACCAAGACTTGGCTTCGGTCTTACTATTTTGATCTAGGATGAAGACAATTCACTAAGACTTGGCTATATGGCCTTATATTTAACTGGATATGAAAAATGAAAAAAAAAATAAGACTTGGCTGTACAGGCTACTGTCTTTTGCCTATTCCAAGACCGAATGAAAAAAGAAAAATAAAGTGCAGGCCGTGAGGCCGTGCCTTTTCATGTTTTTTTTCCATAGACATCTTTCTACGGTTTTTTCTAACCCAACATTTTGTTCGTAATATGGATGGGTCTTTAGCACGAACTGACAGGACAGCGACTACGAAAGGACAGTTCCTTCCTCAGAATAAGGTTCTGAGGTTCCTTCAGATGATCCTCAAGAGAGGATATATTATACAAACATAGAGAAGAAAAAAAACTAAAATAAGACCAAGCAGTATGTGCTTAAGTCCATATCCCTTTGCCTTTTACATAAAGGAAAAAAAAAACGAGGTTGGAAAAAAGGCGCAAAGATGTGATGGCGTCGTTTTTTTGTTTTGTTGAAAAAATATTGCATTTTGGGTGTTTTGATCAACAATAGTGATAGAATATTGTGAATTAAAATCGCCGTAACCTGTGTAGTGTGTTGTTCAATGGAATAAAAGTGCGGGCTGTGCCTTTTCGTGTGTTTTTGCTAACCCTGTTGTATTTGCGTTATAAGGCTATCATTATAGCGGAAATGACAGGACAGTGACTAAGACAGGACAGACCTTTCAGATGATCCTCAACAGAAGAAGATAGTGCACTGCATATAAACAGATAAAAAACTATAACGTCAGACATGGCTGTATGGGCTAAACTCCCTTGGCCTTTCCACTTAGTGGGAAAATGAAACAAAAAAAAAAGGGAAAAAAGCGCGGGAAGCTTCGATCCAGGCGGAGGGAAAAATTTAAAGTCCTCAAGTTTTAATCGATTTTATTTGCTAATTCGCGATATTTGAGTGTTTTTCAGCATTCATGAGGTTCCAAAATGGGTAAGAAACCACGTCGTAAAAAAGCTAAACGGCGACAGGACGACGATGATGGAGTGCCGTCGTTGGAGTGCAGTACCACCGATTCTGACCAGGAAGAGCGGGAACAGGAGGAGCCCGAGGCGATGGAGTCTGAAAAAGAGCCAGGGCGAAACCTCAAAAATGAAGAAACAGATAAGTACGAAATATATAAGACTAAAGAATATACGAGACGTTACCCAGAAAATGGCGGTAATTTTGAATACATAGTATTCATACAAAGTAAAGACGAGCGTCCACTTGGTGATCGCGACTTGATAACGTTGGGCAGTACAATAAAAAGACACAGTAATGGTGTTAAACAATTAAAACGACTAAACAGATACAAGATAGGGGTTATTTTCGACAAACCTAGTTTGGCAAATGAACTACTATCTAATACCAAGTTTCTAAATGACAATAAACTAAGCGCATCAATCCCAGCAGCTGCATGTGAAGTAACCGGAATTTTAAAATTTGTCCCTACTCATATGGGAAATAAGAAAATCTTTAAGTCAATATCCACCAGCTCAAAAGTAGTGCAAGTAAAAAGATTCATGAAAAGAATAAAGACTGACAATGGTACAAAATTTGAACCAACACAAACGGTTGCAATTACATTTTCAACCCCAGAATTGCCCGTAAGTGTAGACCTCAACTCATGGTATTTCAAAGTTCATACATACATACCACCAGTTAAACAATGTCTGCGTTGTCTACGATATGGTCATATTGCTAAATTTTGCAAGAACAGTGAACGGTGCTCAGTTTGCTCAGAACAACACAGTTTTAAAAATTGTACAAATTCAAAAGAAGTAAAGTGTGCAAATTGTAATGGGGCACATATTGCTATATCAAGGGAATGTCCAGAAAAAATTAAAAGTATAAAAGAGAATACTGCTAAATATGAGAAATCTACATACGCTGACCTATTTAACCAAAAAGCCTTTCCATCTTTACCTACCACACCCCAACAACAGTTTCAAAATTTATTAAAATCTGACAGTTTCATGAAACTTCTCGTACAATCAATTATAAAAATAGTTTCTATTCATAAATCTGGCGAACCTATGGGTACTCAAAATATTAAAGATGTTCTTCAAAATACCTTCAGTAATACAACTTAATTTTATTAAATTATGGATCAGCTCAACATAATACAATGGAATGCACAAAGTTTATCAGCTAATAAGTTTCTTTTAACCCAGTTTTTATATGAAAACAATATACATATTGCAATCATTTGTGAAACGTGGCTACAGCCAGAAAATAAATTTAGTATTAAGGGTTACACTATTGAACGAATTGACATTGGCAGCAAACACAATGGTGTTGCTATATTAATTCACAATAGTTTACATTTTACAAAAATTTCTTCATTTCTTGATGATTCAATTCAAAATTTAGTTATAAGGCTAGTCTTGAACGATGTACAGTTAACTATTGTAAGTTTATATTGTCCTAAATACACAGCACTGGGGTCTCCAAACTTTTCTAAAGTAAAATTACAAAGTCTTTTCCGTAATTTAGCTAAACCAATATTTATAGCAGGAGACATGAATGCTTATCATTCAGCTTGGGGATGTGAAGACACAGATTCTAGAGGCCGTGACATCCTGGAGTGTATAGACGACAACAATCTTGTATTATGGAATGATGGACAGATGACCACAGTCGGCTCTAATATCTGGAAACAAAATGCACTTGATCTAACTATTGTTTCTCCATCCATAGCTTTGCAAAGTGAATGGACTGTCTATGATGATCCTTTAGGTAGTTATCATTTTCGCATCCTAACCAAAATTAATATTAACACACAAATAAATTCTTTTTCTACTCCTAAACCAAATTTTATAAATTATCTCAAAGTAGATTGGAAAGCATATTGTGAACATGCCAATCTAACACTTTGTCATTACAATTTTGATGTAAAAAATCCTCTTAACTCTTACAAACAACTTTGCGATTTATTATTATTAGCAGCACAAAAGGCAGTGATGGGAAAATCAACCACACCCGTTCTAGATACACACAAAACTTCAAAACGTAAAAGACAACTTCCATGGTGGAATGCCAATTGCTCAGAAGCTGTACAAAAATCTAAAAATGCTTATAAAACATTTAGACAGAATCCTACACAGTTAAATTACATAGAATTTAAAAGGTTACAGGCTTTAAAAAAAATGATAATCAAAAAAGTAAGAAATGAGAGCTGGCTGAATTTATGTGAATCATTCAATAGAACAACCCCTTTATCTATAATCTGGAAGAATATTAGGAAGTTTAATAAAACTTATAGTTGTTCCAATAGTAGCTTCAACAATAAATTTGTTGAACCTTTTCTTAACAAATATACTCCTGACACTGTTCAGCAGCAGAACAAATTTTGCGACCTACCTAAAGATAACAATCAACACTATCTAACAGATCCATTTACATTTCAGGAATTTAAATCAGCTATTGAATCTCGGAAAGATACTGCTTTTGGTTTAGATGGAATGCCATACAAATTAATAAAACACTTGAATGAATCTTGTAAACTTATAGTTTTGAATGTATTTAACCAACTTTGGTCTCAATCACTCATTCCTGAAACATGGAAGTCAGATTGTTTGATTCCGGTATTAAAATCTGGGAAAAATAAAACTGATCCTGACTCTTATCGCCCAATAGCTTTAACCTCTTGCATGGGAAAACTTTTTGAGCAACTGTTAAAACAACGTTTAGAGTTTTACATAGAAAAGAACAATCTTTTACCTAATAATCAGTTTGGTTTCCGACGTGGTCGATCAGCTAGAGAAAGTTTAAATCATCTGTATCTTGACATTTTCAACTCCTTACAGAAGAAACAGTATCTTATATGTGTCTTTTTTGACATTGTTGGTGCATTTAACAATGTTAATATAGACATTTTATCTGCAGAACTTCTTGCACTTCAAATACCTGAAAAAATTGTAAAATGGATATGTAACTTCTTATGGGGCAGGGAAGTATTTGTAAAACATAATGACAAATTATTTGGACCAAGAATATCATACAAAGGAGTTTGTCAAGGTGGAATTATTAGTCCATTACTATTTATTTTGTACATACATAAATTAAATTCTGTTCTTGGTTCAAACGTAAGCAATTTGCAATTTGCTGACGATTTAGCAGTTTATTGCTCTGGACATAATGTTGGTAATGTTAGTTTTATGCTAAATGCTGCACTTGAAAAATTACATTCCTATTTTCAATATTTAAATTTAGAGATTAAATTTGATAAAACTAAAGTGGTTGTCTTCAATAAAGGAAGAACATTCAATAATGTAAATATTTGCTACAATAACTCCCCTCTTCCTGTATCATCGGTTGTCAAGTTTTTAGGTGTAATTTTTACTGGTAATTTATCATGGGTTAAATACCTAGAATGCATAACTGCAATAGCTAATAGAGCTTTTAACATTTTAAAATGTCTAGCTAAGACTTATTGGGGAGCTGATCCAAAAATATTATTAATGTTGTACAAATCTTTGGTTCGTAGCCATCTTGAATACGCTTACTTCTGTTTAGCATCAAATGATGCTCATATCAAAAAACTTGATACCTTACAAAATAAAAATCTTCGACTCATTTGCGGAGCCATGAAAACTACACCAGTCAATTCTTTGCAAATAGAATGCAACACTCCTCCCATTTTGATAAGATTTAATTACTTAAAATATAAATTCATTTTGAAACTGTATACTCTCAAGCATCATCCACTTATTAAAAAAATTATTCATTATCATAGCACATTAAGTGCTTCCTCAAATGACCCTTTTATTCTTCAAGGCTTTTCACATGATTACTATCAGCAATACAAGATATATCAAACAGACTTTCAATGGCAATGTTATACTGATTCTTACCAAAGTAAGTTTTGTGATATGAAAATCATTATTAAAAATGATTTGCAAAATAAGCAAGAGGTTTATGAACTTTTATCTGAATGGAACGATTATCGTCATGTTTATACAGATGGATCAAAAAACAGCAACACAGTTTCAATGGCCATATATGAAAATGAAAATGAAAATGAAAAATATGTTTATTGACACCAGCAAATAACTTACATACTAAATTGTGACACTAGCCTCCATACTAGGATTCCCTGGTGACATGGAGACTAGGTCCTTCCATAACTATATAATATAAAAAAAATTTAAAATATGCTAAACATTAAATTATAAATTAGAAACAAAAAAAAAAACATTAGTTAAAATTAATAAATTGGGTGAACATGATATAATTAATTACTTACATATTAGGTACAATTAATAATTTTACTTTAACCTAAGGTAAAATTAAACGAACTAATCTAATTATAAAGAAAAAATTATATTACCTATCACAAAAGCTTGCGTGTAGTGTGAGAGGGGAGGTGTGTGTGTTAGAGAGTGTGAGGTTGTGTGTATAATGGGTGAGAGTGAGTGATTACATAGTTACTGTTCAATGATGTACATAATTACTGAGTTTCGTGAAGAAAACAAGGAAGGAGGTGTTATACTCTTATGCAGTTATTATGGTTGTGTTTTTGGTGTACAAAATTTTATTTATTTATTTATTTATTTTTTGCATGAACATATTTATTAATCTTATTTTTGTGTTTGGAGGATTTCTTCGGTATCATTGTAGTTGAGGCTTTTCAACCAAGAAGTTGTGGCTTTTCTGCAGGTGTATTTTGTAAGTGTTAAAACATTAATTGCTTTGTTAGCTTTATTATACAAAAAAGGACCCGTGAAAGAAAACGACTGTCTACCAAATACTGTTTTACGAAGTGGTATGGGCCAAATTGGATACCTTCGACTTCTTGTTGCCGCACGAACTGTGTCTGGTGCACTTTTGTGAAACTTCACTATAACGGAAACAATAAACAACTGTCTGACAGTAAGCACACCTGTTTCTTTATATAAAGCATTCGTATCGTAACGAACATGCTTACGATAGGCAACTTTTAAAACAGCTCTTTGGGCTCTTTCTACATTAATTAGGTTTGTTTTGCATGCAGCTCCCCAGGCAATCACACAGTATGATAGGACAGACTGACAGAGTGCCTGGTATACTAATTTCAAGATATTTTCATTGGCAACTGGTCCTAAACGTTTGAAGATATGTAAGAGTTTCCTAATGCGGCCCTTGGTTATTTCAGTTTGTTTCTTCCACGTTAAATGTTTATCAATGAAGATGCCCAGGTATTTAATGTGGTCGACGTTGTTTAATTTTGGACATTTGTAACAAGATGAGACAACTTCGGCATTGCATGAATGTAGTCTTAAGCAATTACCGTTTTTTGGGGCAGTTCGGCTAGATACACTAAACGTGATGTAGTTAGTTTTTTGAGCATTTAGGGTTAGCAGGTTAAGTTCAAGCCATTCGGAAGCGGACCGGAGACCTCTTTCAGCGGTAGAAATAACCTCAGACCAGGTGTTACCGTGAAATATGATAGCGGTGTCGTCTGCAAATGCATAGATGTTAGCTTGCAGTAATTCCATAGAGCAAAGACCGTTGATATATATCAGAAAAAGGGAGGGGCCCAGTACGCTTCCCTGTGGGACACCAAATTTAATGGGACTGTAATCACTGAAATGCCCATCAACTTGTACTCTTTGTTTTCTATCTGAGAGGTAAGAGTGAAACCATTCTAGAGCGTCCCCACGAATGCCCATATGTTCCATTTTTAGAAGGAGTATTTTTCTGGAAATCGTGTCAAACGCTTTGGCGAGATCAATAAAGACGCCTACACATTTTTTACCGTCGTCCAATTTATTGGTCACAAAGTCAACTAAATTAGTGACGGCATCCTCAGTCGATCTGCCATTGCGAAAACCGTACTGGTTTTTAGATAAAAGCTCTTCCTTTTCTAAATAGCTCATTAGTCTCCTATTGACAATCCTTTCAATTATTTTAGAAATTGAGGTTAGGAGCGAGATGGGCCTATAGTTAGCAGCAGACTGTTTATCACCTGTTTTATGGATGGGACAAACATTAGCAACTTTAAGACTTGCTGGCATCTTTTTGGAGGTCATACTGAGATTACACAGAAAAGTTATAGGAGCTGCAAGGGCGCGTTTACTAGTTTTCAGTATGTCATTGCTAATGTTATCCCACCCAGGCGCAGAGCCAGATTTTAACTGGGAAAGAATCCCCAAAATCTCCATTTCGTCTGTAGGAGAGAGGTAGAAGGAGTTAATTGGAGATCCTGCACCCAGAGGAGTGGAATTAACGGCCGCCAATTCCAGCTCGGTTTTGTTTAACCTGCTCAAGATATTGTTTGCCATGGATTCACCTACAGTCGAGAAGTAATTATTTACATTATTAAGTGAATCAGTTGGGTGGCTACACATAGTAAGAAGTTCTAGGCTTTTTGGTTTAGAAGTATTCAAATTACAAATAGTTTTGACAGCCTTCCAAGTGCTCTTGCTATTTCCGTTACTTTGCTCAAGTAAGTTTTTGTCATGCTCGTTTTTTAGATTTTGTAGGACGTTATTGCAGTAGTTCCTGTAGGTTTTGTATTTATTTTGGAAACTTGGATCATTGGGACGCCTTCTTGCTTTCTGATGCAGAGTGTCTCTTTTCTTAATGCACCTCAGGAGGCCTTTAGTTATCCATGGTTTACGTATAATTTCACGACTTCTTAGGGTACGTTGGGTTTTATGCTTTTCGATTTTGTTTCCTACTATAGATACAAATGTGTCTACTGCCTTATCGATATCTGTGTGTGAGTAGAGATCATTCCAGTCAGTACGTTCCAGGTCATCAGTAAGTTCTTTATAATCTATTTTGATATAGCTTCTCGAGGTATTATTGCGAATAGGCTTAACAGTTTCAACGGGTTGGATTTAGTATCGTTTGGCAGTTGTATGGGGGTAAAAGTGGTTAAAGCTGGTAGAGGTGGGGTCCCCGATTATAACGCTACCACACTTATTAAAAGGTAATGCACATTTTTCGAGAAATAAATAAAAATTTTCTTACCTCAAATCAGGTAAAAGGCGAAAACGGAACGTTAAAATGGGCGTTTGACAACCAAATCTGCTCTAGTTTATTGTCTGTGGTGTAAAATATTGTGCAATATCGATGAAACGGAACGCAACAAAAAAAAACTGCGTCATGTGTTACTGTCATTCGTAATTCGTTTATTGGTAATTTTGGATTGAATAAATAAAAAATATATGAATATTTTTTACCTAGAAATCCTGTTCAAAAGGAGGTTAGTATACTCCCACTTCATAGTTAAAATAGGTTGAATCTGTTTCAAAACCGAATCAGAGCACCCCGACTCTATACAGTCTTGTGGCTACTACCCCTAGAGTGTATATAAAAAACCGAAGGCGCGAAGGGAGGGTAGCCCCCGCCCGCCGTAATAAAGCTCAGGCACCTGTGTGAGCCGTAGCGGCTGAGGCTGGTCGCCGAAGGCGACCAACAAGCCGAAGCTGCGGAGGTGAGCACGGGTGCCTGTGCTTTGTTACGCAAGGGCGAAGGGGCTGCACTTCCCGCAGCGCCGTAGCCGATGCAGAAGTGAATTTGTGATATAAAAGCGACTTCAGTATTGATAGGTTCAAATGGTTCAAAAATTGACTTCTGCACTGGTAGGTTCAAGGTTAAAAGAAGGGGGGTTTCTGCACTCCCCCTTTTGTCATCAGTTTTTCCATCTCTCCCCACCTTTACTTTAAAAATATAACCTGAATTTGTTGATTATAACCTCAAAAAAGTAAAAAATTTAATATAAAAAAACGGTGGATTACCTTTTAATGGGAGGGGTACCAGGGGGTAGTGGTCACCCCCCTTCACCCCTCCCTGACCCCCTCCCCCTCCTCCGCCTGCCAAACGATACTAAATTTTAACCGTTTCAACACCAAAGAGAACCGTGTCGTGGTCTGTGATTTCTGTATCACAAACCACCACACTGACCATCACATATGACATAACCAAGCAAATTGGTCATGGAAGAAAATTACCTAATTCCTTGAGTATTTTCACAGCAGAAGCTTTGGGCATATTAACTGCACTACAATATGTAGAAAAGTACTTGAATGAATCTTATAACTGGGTGATTGTTACAGACAACATGAGCGTCTTGAAAGCGTTACAACATAGTCACTTCAATACTAATACTAACCCATATATATATGAAATAAGAAACCTCTGGAATTCTTTAGCTCACAAAAACGTCAATATTGTTTTTATCTGGACTCCAGCACACATTGGAGTTACAGGAAATGAAAAAGCAGATTATTTAGCAAAAACGATTTCTTCTATCCAAAATAACCTAACTGTCAATCACAAATTATAGAGGGAATAATGTCGTTACACAGAATATTGCTATTCCATATTCCGATTTGGTTACAATAATGAGGAAAAAAATGTTGGACGAGTGGCACGCAATTTATCATGTAACCCTGGCTCAAAAAGGCTCATGGTTCGCTCAAATTAATAATAATGAAGTTGGAAGAACTCCTTGGTTTAAGAATGCAAAGTCTAGAAGTCGCAAGTTTTACTCCATCATTTGTAGACTTCGTTTTGGACACTGTCGCTTCAACGCCCATTTACACCGTTTGCGGATAATTAATTCACCCAAATGCACTCAATGCTCTGAAGACTCTGATCAAACGCTGGATCATATATTTTTTGAATGTCCTGCTTTTGCAGTCCCTAGGATATTATTAATTGACAATTTTTTAAAGATTTATGAAAAGCCTGAAAATATCCCGCGTGACTTGAAGACAATTTTGAAAAATTCTGCAACATATTTCCCTATTTTTGAATTCATTTGCGCTACTATGATGGACATCTAAAGAAGAACAAATACATCTGATAAATATGTGACACACATTGTGTGTGATTGATTTAATACTGGATACGACAAAATACTGGATACGACAATGAGGCTTTAAGCCTACCTACTGGATGAGACCTCAACATAGGACTTGAATTATTAATAAAATATCGTATCAGACAAGGCTTTTGCCTAATATAATAAACATATTGAAGAGAATAAAACACCAAAGAAAAGGCTATCATGGTCTCTTAGATACCTTTGCCTGTCCAAAATGGGACAAATTGAGGAAAAAAAAAAAAAAAAAAAAAAGAGGTTGGAAAAAAGGCGCGAAGATGTGATGGCCAATATATTATTTTGGGTGTTTTGATCAACAAAAGTGATAGAATATTGTGAATTAAAATCGCCGTAACCTGTGTAGTATGTTGTTCAATGAAACAAAAGTGCGGGCTGTGCCTTTTCGTGTGTTTTTTCTAACCCTGTTGTATTTGCGTTATAAGGCTATCATTATAGCGGAAACGACAGGACAGTGACTTAGACAGGACAGACCCTTCAGATGATCCTCAACAGAAGAGGATAGTGCATGAAAAACAGATAATAACTATAACGTCAGACATGGCTGTATGGGCTAAGACCCCTTTGCCTTTCCACTTATTTGGAAAATGAAAAAAAAAACTGGAAAAAGCGCGGGAAGCTTCGATCCAGGCGGAGGGAAAAATTGAAAGTCCTCAAGTTTTAATCGATTTTATTTGCTAATTCGCGATATTTGAGTGTTTTTCAGCATTCATGAGGTACCAAAATGGGTAAGAAACCACGTCGTAAAAAAGCTAAACGGCGACAGGACGACGATGATGGAGTGCCGTCGTTGGAGTCCAGTACCACCGATTCTGACCAGGAAGAGCGGGAACAGGAGGAGCCCGAGGCGATGGAGTCTGAAAAAGAGCCAGGGCGAAATCTCAAAAATGAAGAAAAAGATAAGTACGAAATATATAAGACTAAAGAATATACGAGGCGTTACCCAGAAAATGGCGGTAATTTTGAATACATAGTATTCATACAAAGTAAAGACGAGCATCCACTTGGTGATCGCGACTTGATAACGTTGGGCAGTATAATAAAAAGACACAGTAATGGTGTTAAACAATTAAAACGACTAAACAGATACAAGATAGGGGTTATTTTCGACAAACCTAGTTTGGCAAATGAACTACTATCTAATACCAAGTTTCTAAATGACAATAAACTAAGCGCATCAATCCCAGCAGCTGCATGTGAAGTAACCGGAATTTTAAAATTTGTCCCTACTCATATGGGAAATAAGAAAATCTTTAAGTCAATATCCACCAGCTCAAAAGTAGTGCAAGTAAAAAGATTCATGAAAAGAATAAAGACTGACAATGGTACAAAATTTGAACCAACACAAACGGTTGCAATTACATTTTCAACTCCAGAATTGCCCGTAAGTGTAGACCTCAACTCATGGTATTTCAAAGTTCATACATACATACCACCAGTTAAACAATGTCTGCGTTGTCTACGATATGGTCATATTGCTAAATTTTGCAAGAACAGTGAACGGTGCTCAGTTTGCTCAGAACAACACAGTTTTAAAAATTGTACAAATTCAAAAGAAGTTAAGTGTGCAAATTGTAATGGGGCACATATTGCTATATCAAGGGAATGTCCAGAAAAAATTAAAAGAATAAAAGAGAATACTGCTAAATATGAGAAATCTACATACGCTGACCTATTTAACCAAAAAGCCTTTCCATCTTTACCTACCACACCCCAACAACAGTTTAAAATTTATTAAAATCTGACAGTTTCATGAAACTTCTCGTACAATCAATTATAAAAATAGTTTCTATTCATAAATCTGGCGAACCTATGGGTACTCAAAATATTAAAGATGTTCTTCAAAATACCTTCAGTAATACAACTTAATTTTATTAAATTATGGATCAGCTCAACATAATACAATGGAATGCACAAAGTTTATCAGCTAATAAGTTTCTTTTAACCCAGTTTTTATATGAAAACAATATACATATTGCAATCATTTGTGAAACGTGGCTACAGCCAGAAAATAAATTTAGTATTAAGGGTTACACTATTGAACGAATTGACATTGGCAGCAAACATAATGGTGTTGCTATATTAATTCACAATAGTTTACATTTTACAAAAATTTCTTCATTTCTTGATGATACAATTCAAAATTTAGTTATAAGGCTAGTCTTGAACAATGTACAGTTAACTATTGTAAGTTTATATTGTCCTAAATACACACCACTGGGGTCTCCAAACTTTTCTAAAGTAAAATTACAAAGTCTTTTCCGTAATTTAGCTAAACCAATATTTATAGCAGGAGACATGAATGCTTATCATTCAGCTTGGGGATGTGAAGACACAGATGCTAGAGGCCGTGACATCCTGGAGTGTATAGACGACAACAATCTTGTATTATTGAATGATGGACAGATGACCACAGTCGGCTCTAATATCTGGAAACAAAATGCACTTGATCTAACTATTGTTTCTCCATCTATAGCTTTGCAAAGTGAATGGACTGTCTATGATGATCCTTTAGGTAGTTATCATTTTCCCATCCTAACCAAAATTAATATTAACACACAAATAAATTCTTTTTCTACTCCTAAACCAAATTTTATAAATTATCTCAAAGTAGATTGGAAAGCATATTGTGAACATGCCAATCAAACACTTTGTCATTACAATTTTGATGTACAAAATCCTCTTAACTCTTACAAACAACTTTGCGATTTATTATTATTAGCAGCACAAAAGGCAGTGATGGGAAAATCAACCACGCCCGTTGTAGATACACACAAAACTTCAAAACGTAAAAGACAACTTCCATGGTGGAATGCCAATTGCTCAGAAGCTGTACAAAAATCTAAAAATGCTTATAAAACATTTAGACAGAATCCTACACAGTTAAATTACATAGAATTTAAAAGGTTACAGGCTTTAAAAAAAATGATAATCAAAAAAGTAAGAAATGAGAGCTGGCTGAATTTATGTGAATCATTCAATAGAACAACCCCTTTATCTATAATCTGGAAGAATATTAGGAAGTTTAATAAAACTTATAGTTGTTCCAATAGTAACTTCAACAATAAATTTGTTGAACCTTTTCTTAACAAATATACTCCTGACACTGTTCAGCAGCAGAACAAATTTTGCGACCTACCTAAAGATAACAATCAACACTATCTAACAGATCCATTTACATTTCAGGAATTTAAATCAGCTATTGAATCTCGGAAAGATACTGCTTTTGGTTTAGATGGAATGCCATACAAATTAATAAAACACTTGAATGAATCTTGTAAACTTATAGTTTTGAATGTATTTAACCAACTTTGGTCTCAATCACTCATTCCTGAAACATGGAAGTCAGATTGTTTGATTCCGGTATTAAAATCTGGGAAAAATAAAACTGATCCTGACTCTTATCGCCCAATAGCTTTAACCTCTTGCATGGGAAAACTTTTTGAGCAACTGTTAAAACAACGTTTAGAGTTTTACATAGAAAAGAACAATCTTTTACCTAATAATCAGTTTGGTTTCCGACGTGGTCGATCAGCTAGAGAAAGTTTAAATCATCTGTATCTTGACATTTTCAACTCCTTACAGAAGAAACAGTATCTTATATGTGTCTTTTTTGACATTGTTGGTGCATTTAACAATGTTAATATAGACACTTTATCTGCAGAACTTCTTACACTTCAAATACCTGAAAAAATTGTAAAATGGATATGTAACTTCTTATGGGGCAGGGAAGTATTTGTAAAACATAATGACAAATTATTTGGACCAAGAATATCATACAAAGGAGTTTGTCAAGGTGGAATTATTAGTCCATTACTATTTATTTTGTACATACATAAATTAAATTCTGTTCTTGGTTCAAACGTAAACAATTTGCAGTTTGCTGACGATTTAGCAGTTTATTGCTCTGGACATAATGTTGGTAATGTTAGTTTTATGCTAAATGCTGCACTTGAAAAATTACATTCTTATTTTCAATATTTAAATTTAGAGATCAATTTTGATAAAACTAAAGTGGTTGTCTTCAATAAAGGAAGAACATTCAATAATGTAAATATTTGCTACAATAACTCCCCTCTTCCTGTATCATCGGTTGTCAAGTTTTTAGGTGTAATTTTTACTGGTAATTTATCATGGGTTAAATACCTGGAATGCATAACTGGAAAAGCTAATCGAGCTTTTAACATTTTAAAATGTCTAGCTAAGACTTATTGGGGACCTGATCCAAAAATATTATTAATGTTGTACAAATCTTTGGTTCGTAGCCATCTTGAATACGCTTACTTCTGTTTAGCATCAAATGATGCTCATATCAAAAAACTTGATACCTTACAAAATAAAAATCTTCGACTCATTTGCGGAGCCATGAAAACTACACCAGTCAATTCTTTGCAAATAGAATGCAACACTCCTCCCATTTTGATAAGATTTAATTACTTAAAATATAAATTCATTTTGAAACTGTATACTCTCAAGCATCATCCGCTTATTAAAAAAATTATTCATTATCATAGCACATTAAGTGCTTCCTCAAATGTCCCTTTTATTCTTCAAGGCTTTTCACATGATTACTATCAGCAATACAAGATATATCAAACAGACTTTCAATGGCAATGTTATACTGATTCTTACCAAAGTAAGTTTTGTGATATGAAAATCATTATTAAAAACGATTTGCAAAATAAGCAAGAGGTTTATGAACTTTTATCTGAATGGAACGATTATCGTCATGTTTATACAGATGGATCAAAAAACAACAACACAGTTTCAATGGCCATATATGACATAACCAAGCAAATTGGTCATGGAAGAAAATTACCTAATTCCTTGAGTATTTTCACAGCAGAAGCTTTGGGCATATTAACTGCACTACAATATGTAGAAAAGTACGTGAATGAATCTTATAACTGGGTGATTGTTACAGACAACATGAGCGTCTTGAAAGCGTTACAACATAATCACTTCAATACTAATACTAACCCATATATATATGAAATAAGAAACCTCTGGAATTCTTTAGCTCACAAAAACGTCAATATTGTTTTTATCTGGACTCCAGCACACATTGGAGTTACAGGAAATGAAAAAGCAGATTATTTAGCAAAAACGATTTCTTCTATCCAAAATAACCTAACTGTCGATAATGACATTACACAGAATATTGCTATTCCATATTCCGATTTGGTTACAATAATGAGGAAAAAAATGTTGGACGAGTGGCACGCAATTTATCATGTAACCCTGGCTCAAAAAGGCTCATGGTTCGCTGAAATTAATAATAATGAAGTTGGAAGAACTCCTTGGTTTAAGAATGCAAAGTCTAGAAGTCGCAAGTTTTACTCCATCATTTGTAGACTTCGTTTTGGACACTGTCGCTTCAACGCCCATTTACACCGTTTGCGGATAATTAATTCACCCAAATGCACTCAATGCTCTGAAGACTCTGATCAAACGCTGGATCATATATTTTTTGAATGTCCTGCTTTTGCAATCCCTAGGATATTATTAATTGACAATTTTTTAAAGATTTATGAAAAGCCTGAAAATATCCCGCGTGACTTGAAGACAATTTTGAAAAATTCTGCAACATATTTCCCTATTTTTGAATTCATTTGCGCTACTATGACGGACATCTAAAGAAGAACAAATACATCTGATAAATATGTGACACACATTGTGTGTGATTGATTTAATACTGGATACGACAAAATACTGGATACGACAATGAGGCTTTAAGCCTACCTACTGGATGAGACCTCAACATAGGACTTGAATTATTAATAAAATATCGTATCAGACAAGGCTTTTGCCTAATATAATAAACATATTGAAGAGAATAAAACACCAAAGAAAAGGCTATCATGGTCTCTTAGATACCTTTGCCTGTCCAAAAATGGGACAAATTGAGGGAAAAAAAAAAAAAAAAAAAAACTGTCTGCCTTTCCTTCTGTCATCTGTCAAATATATTCTGTCTGTCTGTTTTGTTTTCTCATGGTTTTCTAAAAACAATAAAAGAATACCTAAATAAGTACTTTATTTTACCTGTTGTTTGTTACTGTTTGTATTTCTTGGACTTGGATGGGGTTACAAAAGCCATGGACGAAATAGATGACAAATTTTATTATGTGTACAGCTCGTCATTAGATCATAAAGTCGAGATCAAAATGTAAGTCCAAAATGTAAAACCTTCCCATTGTTTTATTAATCCCTCTTGTTCAAACAATTTTCAGATCAAGATTGTGATACACCTTGATTTTTCCAGTGGCACTCTAGAAGGCAAGAGACAAAAGCCTGAATATGATAAGCTTCTCTCAGACCCGATGCTGAAATTCTCAGGACTGTACCAGGGAGGTTGCTCCGACTTGTATGTGACATGTCAGGTGCTGAATGATGGAGTACCACTGGCCTTACCTGTCACTACTTCTTACAAGGCCTTTACTAATAGGTGGAAGTAAGTTCAAGAATTTTTTGTTTAATTTTGCATAAACTTTACAAGTACAGCAGAGCCTTAATAGTCGAAATGCACGCCCCCTTATCGACACTCCGACCAAAATATTCCCTGTTCGGAGATGTACAAAGCCTTGGATTATGTATGCATTGTTAAAGACATTTTTGACATATAAACTAAATTATTGGGGTTGGCTTTAGTATCTGGCAGCAGAGGGGGAGGTCGGGGATGTGTGGGGGTTCAGGGATGCCCCCCCTAAAAGGGGAGTGGCGATAGCCTCCTCTTAAAAGGGGGGTGGTGAAAGCCTCCTCCTAAAAGGGGCTTTTACTTTTTCTTTTTTGAGGTTTTCTTTAATATGTGGTGGCAGAGGGAGGGTGGGTGGGGGCGTTCCGGGATGCTCTGAATAAAAGAGGGGGCTCCCCCTTTTTTATGTTCAAAAAGTCCCAAACCAGATTTTACTGGCAGGTTAAAACTGTTCAAAAACTTACTCCGCGCACCTTGACTCTATGCAGTCATTTGGCTACTACTCCTAGGGAGGGTGTGGTTTCCGCATCCTCCCCTTTTAGGGAGACCATCCCCCCATCACCACATCCCTACCTCCTCCATCTGTCGCCAGATACTAAAGCAATACCCTAAGAATTCTATTGTAGTGCTTTGTGAAGAGTGGTATTAAATGACATAGAAAACTGCAGATAAATCTGTTGGGATGGGCAAATAGTTTGTTTTTTCAGGACAGTGTTAGTGCAGGTTTTTTATTACATTTGTTACTAGCTTTTGCCCCTGGCTTCGCCTTCGTTGCTTTCGTTTTTGTATAGTAAATATTTTTCAGTCCGTATTTGACCTGATTCTGGTTTGGAGTTCATTTGTTGACTTCTTATTTGATCCCTAGGTAAAATGTTTTTGGCGAGGCCGAAGGCCGTGCAGCATTTCTAACTGGAACTATTTTTAACAAAATAATCTTTTGATCTGTTATTAGATCCGCAGAAAAAGTGTCTAAAACTATATGTGGATCTTAATAGATATGCTAAAGCAGTAGAAATAATCGAAACCTACTCTTACCACAGATTTTATGATGGGACAAAAATTAGCCTATATCCAATTCCAGGATCTGGGTTCGGTTCATGCGTCATAATTTTTTGCAAATAAGCTAGTTGGGTGCGTTTTCAATTATATAGAAAAAAAAAGCCTTCACCACGGAGTGCGGTTCGGGCGTCCAGTTATTATTACTGATTGCATTGTGCCCTTTTCGAGCGCTTTTGTATAAACAATGCCGTAGGAACCATAGAACTAGATACTATTGAATAATCTATTGGGAAAATAAAAACAGTTAATATGTGCACTTAAAATAATAATAAAAAACTACAAGATTTGGCTGCAACTGCAAGTATCTACGCACAGATAACTTAACTCACTCCACTCCAGTGCCTGCCTATTTTTATCACTCCAAGGTCAAAGAAACAGGATTAGAAATAACAATAATTTTTGTCTCTTTCTTATGCCTGGCCCATTGAAATCTGTAATAATAACTGAACGCCCCGCACTCAATGGTGAAGGCTTTTTTTTCTTGAAAACAAACGCACCCAACTAGCTTGTTTACGAATAATGATGATGCACGAACCAAACTCAGATCAATTCCAGCTATAGAACTACATTTATCCTAATCAGTTTAGCAGGTATGGAGTAAAGGAATAAAACAATACTTTTACAATACAAGACACCCCATTACTATCCTATGGGAACTGATGTATGGGTTAGAGAGAAAACGACAACAAAGCGTAACTTTTCACTGGTTATATTTTTATTTTTAATCTAAACTAAGATTTCATGAACAAATCATGTGCATATCAAGCTTATGCTCTTCCTAGAGTGCGTACCTAAAGAATAATATTACAATGGCGATAGCGATTTTTGTAATTTCCATGGAAAAAGTATTTATCCTACTTTAGAGTTTTTAGAGTTTTTACTCAGTGAAAACGGATAAAAATTCAGTATTTACTCAAAGACGGGTAAAAACTCAGTAAATACTATAGGTACAAGTGTTTTTAATTCAAGATCAGTAAATACTATTTGAGTATTTAGTTTTCAGTTTTCTCCCCATTCTACCACATCCCTGAAAGGACGGTACTGCGGGTCACCCGGACTATAATATTAATAAATAAATAAATAATAATAATAAATAAAATATAAGTTTATTGGACATAGTTAAAACACAACAGAGATTAAAATAACAAATAAATCCGCAGAGAAGGTAAAAAACATTTTCCAGGGGTCCCCAAACTCTGCTTTGCAGGAAACTTGGGGTACCAAATGACAATTGTATATCCAGAGTTACATCGTTGTACAACATAATAAATCAGACTAAATCAGCTCAGAGCAACTCAAGTATCAACTGCGCCATGCGGCGTCTTCCTAGGCAAAAGGTCAAGGTGTCCCATATAAAAAGTCCAATAAAACCTTGTAGCTGCATACTGAAATTAGGTTGTTACAGTTTTTTTTTTAAAGTACGAGTTATAAAATATTTAATCTTTTAAAAACTTAGATTCCTTAATGAAAATAATACGATTAATTACATATCTATATTTTTGCAATAAATGGCTTAAGGGTCGGTATAATGTCAGATGCACAATTTCAAATGAGCATAAAACATTGTGTAACTTGGTCAATCGGTTTAATAAAAATAATATAGATAATAGACTATAGGGCTGATATTCGTGCAGAAGCAAAAACGCAAAAGCTTTAAGTTCGCTCGATAGAAAAAAATTACGAAGTTACCTCTATATTTCATGTTTTTCGAGTGTTAAAGGACCTTTCTTAAAACAGTTTGCCTTGAAATTTGTATTAAAAATAAGAAAACAAATGACCCCGTATAATTGCACGGGGATTTTGAATAATTCTGTTTCGTTTTCATTTAATTTAACATCTAAGAATTGGCGCTTACGTCGATTTATTCTGAGACAAGGCGGCGACAAGATATCTCGGTCGCACGCGCTTTTTGTTCCATGCTTTGTTTCGTCACTCACCCGTCGGTCAGTTGTGATCGCTCCGTTGAGACGGGAGGGCTATGTTTTTGCGCTCTCGACGTCCCGGTTTCGTAATTTAAATAAATCTCGTAATTTGAAACATGGGAAATAAATGCAACCAATGTAAAAAATGGAATAAAAATGTTTTACGAGTGAAAATAAAGCAGTGGATGAAAGTAATGCAAAGGTACGCCATTACTTAACAAAATAAGTAGAAAGGTTATGTTTTATTAAAGATGTTGAACTAAAGGTTGTCTCAATGGACTAATGAATATCGCTATGTTTTTCGTCTGAGGTATTTTTTTTAGCTTACAATTTAATATCACAATAAATATGGTTGATGGATGTGGAAGAGGCGAAAGAGTTGTGTCTGGATCGTAGCAGATGGAAATCTGTAGTCTCTGCCTAGCTGCCTATCGACGTATCGACGTATCGACGTATCGTTGTATCGACGTATCCCCGTATCGACATATTGACGTATCGACGTATCGGCGTATCGACGTATCCCCGTATCGACGTATCGACGTATCGGCGTATTGACGTATCGTTGTATCGACGTATCCCCGTATCGACGTATCGTCGTATCGACGTATCGGCGTATCGACGTATCGGCGTATCGACGTATCGTTGTATCGACGTATCGTCGTATCCTCGTATCGTCGTATCGACGTATCGGCGTATCGTTGTATCGACGTATCCCCGTATCGACGTATCGACGTATCGGCGTATTGACGTATCGTTGTATCGACGTATCCCCGTATCGACGTATCGACGTATCAACGTATCGACGTATCGACGTATCGGCGTATCGTTGTATTCCTGTATCGACGTATCGTCGTATCGACGTATCGTTGTATCGACGTATCCCCGTATCGACGTATTGACGTATCGACGTATCGGCGTATCGACGTATCGTTGTATCGCCGTATCGTTGTATCGACGTATCGTCGTATCGACGTATTGACGTATCGATGTATCGACGTATCGTTGTATCGACGTATTGCCGTATCGTCGTATCGTCGTATCCCCGTATCGACGTATCGTCGTATCGACGTATCGACGTATCGACGTATCCCCGTATCGACATATTGACGTATCGACGTATCGGCGTATCGACGTATCCCCGTATCGACGTATCGGCGTATTGACGTATCGTTGTATCGACGTATCCCCGTATCGACGTATCGTCGTATCGGCGTATCGGCGTATCGACGTATCGTTGTATCGACGTATCCTCGTATCGTCGTATCGACGTATCGGCGTATCGTTGTATCGACGTATCCCCGTATCGACGTATCGACGTATCGGCGTATTGACGTATCGTTGTATCGACGTATCCCCGTATCGACGTATCGTCGTATCGACGTATCGGCGTATCGACGTATCGGCGTATCGTTGTATCCCTGTATCGACGTATCGTCGTATCGACGTATCGTCGTATCGACGTATCGTCGTATCGACGTATCGTTGTATCGACGTATCCCCGTATCGACGTATTGACGTATCGACGTATCGGCGTATCGACGTATCGTTGTATCGACGTATCGTTGTATCGACGTATCGTCGTATCGACGTATCGACGTATCGACGTATCGATGTATCGACGTATCGTTGTATCGACGTATTGCCGTATCGTCGTATCGACGTATCGTCGTATCGTCGTATCGGCGTATCGGCGTATCGACGTATCGTTGTATCGACGTATCGACGTATCGTCGTATCGACGTATCGACGTATCGGCGTATCGACGTATCGATGTATCGTTGTATCGACGTATCGTCGTATCGACGTATCGGCGTATCGTTGTATCGACGTATCGACGTATCGATGTATCGATGTATCGTTGTATCGACGTATCGTCGTATCGACGTATCGGCGTATCGTTGTATCGACGTATCGTTGTATCGACGTATCGTCGTATCGACGTATCGTTGTATCCTCATCGTTATCATTATCTTTGCAAGTATGACTTTCGAAAAATAAAATTTTGAAATATAAAAATTAGATGCAAACACAATTACGCAAAAAAATGCCATTGCGAACAAACCGTTTTGTCAACTGGGTTGAATTTTATACATCGTAGATGCATTATACTTATTATTGAAAACTAGCACGTGCACGGGTTAATGACCGCGGATCCACACCGCTCGTGGGAGCTAAGAAATAGCGCTCGCGGCCGGTGACGGCCGGTCGCGCAAACAGTTGAGGTGCGGGGATGCGGGGGCAAAATCACTAATTTGTCCAGGTTTATACGCAGCCTTAATTGTCCAAAATATACTCATGGACTCAAAAACTGCATTCAGATACTTTCAATTAAATGAACCATTTTTTATCCATTCCATGTTTGTAAACTAATATTTTGTTTGCACTGTTACAGAAATTTCAAAAATAATTTTTGATTTCCGTACGCATAGAAATAATTATGGTGAAACTTCTTGTTCTGTTTTCTATGCTTCATTAAATTTGATCCGTATATGCAAGAAACCTGAAATGTGGTTCGAAAATGCATTTATTTAGCCACACGATGTGGCAAAATAAAATTGAGATAATTAAAATTTAAGCAAGAAAAAACAATGACAAAAAGATACGGGTCCCAAATTTGCTGCCCCTAAAATCTGCCGCCGTGCCGCAGGGTCAAGGCTTCTCAGCCTGCTGGTAAATCCGCCACTGCATACACTCACACCTGTTTCTTAGAGGGGTGGGCAGAGACTACTAAATTCCATCTGCTACGATCCTGACACACCTCTTTCGCCTCTTCCACATACATCAATCTATTCATAAAAGCTCTTCTATTCCGGGTACTTTTGGCATTGCCCTTTTTCAGTTTGTCGCCAATTTGGTCAATATACGTCCTTCTAGGGCAGCTTGGTCGAGCATAGCAGACCATATCGAGCTTTACAGGTAGCGGCACGGTTTATGAAGTCTGACCTTGACTGCGCTAGTAATTTTTTCTCTATCGCACTTAGTAATTTTTTGCGCGAATGAAAACATGCGCTAGTCCCCCGCCACTTTCGCCGAGCAGTCAAAAATCGTGCCGCGACCTGTAACTGCTCGATACATTATGTATATGCCTCTCGAGGTAGATCAACGGAGTGAGAAAGCACTGTATCACGATCCCGATATTACACAATAAAATGTTTAATATTTTAGCTGGAACGAATGGGTGACACTGCCAGTATACTACAGCGATCTACCCCGCAATGCTATCCTGGCAATGACGATATATGATTGTGCGGGCCCTGGCAAAGTGATGGTGGTCGGAGGAACCACTATATCTCTGTTTGGGAAGCATGGGATGCTAAGACAGGTAAAGACGTTTTTTTATCTGCCTTTGTTGTGTATTGAAGATTTCCAAAATAGAGTGTGTCTGTGTCTGTTGGTTTCGACCACAACTTCTGACATTACACACAAAACTGATGGTGTGATGCGAAGAAAATGCGAAAATGGAACTGAAGTTATTTTTTTTTTCGTAATTTATATTGGTTACCCACCCACATTCCAAATTTCATCTAAATCAGCCCAGCTGTTATTGAGCTATGTCGCGGATATACAGACTTAAGCTTCACTTAAGAGATACCGTTTTTTGACAAAACCATAACTCGAGGATGATCGATTGATGACCTTATCGCTTATCAAAAAGGCATTATTTAATCAGGCCTGTAGTGTAGCCTGGGAAGAACAGAATGGATTTTGAGGAGATTAAAGATTCTCTTTAGAGGTCCCTGCAAGCCTGGATTTTTCTTAAGATTGATACAAAAGGTAAAAACTGAATGTGAAGTCTACAGGTTATTTTCTTCATATTTTTTTTCATAAGTATTATCTAGCGACATCTTACTATGTCTCTATACTATACAGCCCGAAAAGCAAAATTTTATGAAACACCATTATAATAGCTGTCAGGATATCGTGAATATTGCCTAATTTTTACGCAAAGTTTAGCAAGTTATATAATTTGAAAAAAGGAATAAAAAAAGAGAGAAGACGTCATTTGTGTAAAGAAGACTAAGTTTATGCACTTTTCTATAAATAAACAGTTACCGTTTCGTGGAAAACAGTTTTTACCTGAAACTATTTCACAAATTCGGTGCTTTTCGAATAACTCACCATCTTGCACCTCTTGATGAGAGGTGGGTCGAAGTGCGGTGTGGGGGTGAAGGGAAACATATGAAGATGTGTGCAAAGTTATATTGAGATCAAAGCCATCACGACGTCACAAACATCTAAAGCATTTATATGGCAGCTGAGCGGGATGGCCTACCTTAAGGTTAAACGTCAGTCGCTTAGCGCAAAATGCATAACTTACCGTTGTATTTATTGTTTAGAGTTAAAAATTTTAAAACATTTTGGTATGTGGCAGTTGACGCCAATAGTTTAGTATTAATGAGGTTTATAAAGCATGAGTTTGAAATTTAACGCACAATTAGTCATGATCTTGTCCAAACAAAGTTAAAACAGCATTTTAAGTTAGTTTTAAGAAGATCCTGACTAATTGTATATAAAATTTCAAACTCTTTCTTTATAAACCTCACCAATACTGGACTTTTGGCGTTAAATGCCACAGACTAAAATGCTATGCAATTTTAAATTTCTAAACAAGAAAAACAAAGTTAAGTTATGCACTTTACGCTAAGCTCCTGACGTTTAACCTTAAGAAGCTTTTCTAGGCACTTACTAAACAATTCTGGAAGGGAATTGAGTTATCACAATTTTTGCGGACAAGTCAGTGGAAAAAGGTCTTAGACGCAAGCGGAGCAGCAGGCTAAAACGTGGTTTCAGATCTGCGTGAATAGGAAAGTTATTCGCAATTTACGTAAGTCAATAATTTTCCAAGATGCCTAGTATATGACCCAAATATTTCTTATGAGATACGTCGCGCCCGCGACTTGGCCTCTCGGTGACTTTGTTCTGCGTAAACAAGTTCACTGCCTGATACTCGTTCGTATTTACGACTAGAATGCCTCGGAAATTATTACTTATTTATGAATATGATAACTCTGTGGAAAACGCCCAGTGTTCTTTCATACTCTGTACTTGTACAATGAGACCACTTAATACTTTACTCTTTATCTCTACAGTGTCTTTGAGATGAAGCTTTACTAGATTTACAATTTGAAATACTTAAATGATATCATCAAGACATATTACTTGCATAAAGTCTGCACAATGGGTGGTTCACTTAGCACGTTACGTCTGTGCAAGAAGTGCTGTATTTCCTTGGTCAGTGGGTTAAAGAGCTTATGTTTTGCTTGTAAAAAGGGCATGTTCGACTTGAGGGTGTGGCCGGGAGTGGAGGGCAGCGAGAACACTCCGGGCAAAGCTCCGGATCGAGGCAAGGAGCAGATGCAGCGCCTCGCGAAGTTGGCCAAAAAACACCGCAATGGACACCTACCTAAGGTACTATTTTGATGGCTTTTGATCACAGACAACTTACCCATTGGACATCTTATCAACCACGGACAAGTCAGAATTCTTTCCACTGCCGGGGTGTGGCGGGGAGAGTACTAAGCAAGGAAATAGAGATGGGATAGTATGGAATAACAATTGTATAGTAGTGAAATTGCACTGATGTGTTGTTGAAAAAAGTTTGCTCTCCTTACGACGACTAATGGGTAAGTGGTATGTGCTTTTGGTCGTCGTGACACATGTTTTTTTAGGGTTCCGTACGTGACGGGTGCCAAACGGTACCCTTTTACTAAGCCTCCGCTGTCTGTCCGTCTGTCACACAGGGGTCTACAGCTTCAGCCGTTGTAGGCAGCCAGTTGAAATTTTTACAGAATACGCTTTTACTAATGACCTCTGTCAAGGCAAATCATCATCGTATCAATATGTCACCGGAAAATAACAAGAATCGTAAGTTGATCAATTCACTAGGTAGTTTATAATTTCACGGCAGGTTTTTTCACGGTAATTTATAAACTAACCTTACCTAACCTAGTGAATTGATCAACTTACGATTCTTATTATTTTCCGTTCATTGAAGAAAAGTAATAAAAATAGAAAAGGGGTGACTAAAAAAGAGTAATACAACGCAAAACAGCGATTTTTATAATTCTTTTCTGTATGTCTGTCTGTCTATCTGTTTGTTTGTTTGTTCGCGCACGTCTCCGAAACTACTAAACGGATTTTTATGTAGTTTTCATATATGGACAAAGCTTTATTTGGATTACAATATAGGCCTTGTTTCATAAAAATCGGATGCAGGAAAAAAGTTATTGTTGTTTAAAGATATTTGGAATTTACTATTCTACTGTTAGAAGTTAAATAGCAAATAATAATTCCTGGCGATGAAGGCCTATATAGAAGGCACGAATGATTGTATAGAAGAAAAAAACTTTGGTTAGAATTATGTAGCGTATGATTTTTTTTCTTATCTTGGCGTGTGGGGTATCTAGAGCTCATTAAATAGAGTATAAATATATTTTTTATTCTTTTTTATCTTGAAAAATAAAGAAATAGAGGGCTATCAAAGTTGCCATTTTTAGACCATTTTTGTTACGAAGGCCAAAGCATTTAGGAATTTGAAATTTCTGTATATTATGTACCATATGCTGTATTTAAACAACAAATACTAAAAAAGCCAATTTATAATGTAGTTATAGGGTTACGTCCCCGAATACTCAACCAACTTAATTTTGCAGTTTTTATGTCTGATATAAATAAATACCTAGTTTGAAATAATTGGTAATTTGTACGTAACCCTAAAACAGCGAGGCCCAACTCGCACTTGGCCGGATTTTTAGGGTTCCGTAGTAAACAGCAAGGAACCCTTATAGTTTCGCCATGTCCGTCTGTCTGTCTGTCCGCGGCTTAGCTTAGAGAATATTAGTACTAGAAAGCAGTAATTTGGCATGGGTATACATATTTATCACGCCGATAAAGTGGTACAGTAAAATTTTGGAAAAGATTTTTTTTTTAGGGTTCCTCCCCTACACGTAAAGTGGGGATGATTTTTTTTTTCTCGTCTATCCCCTAGATATATTGGGGGTGTGAGAAGACCATTTTTCGATCTAGGGTTCTGTTAGCGAAATATTAAGATTAAAAGTGTTCATTTTTGTCCCCCCCCCCCTGCCAGCGAAACGGTTGTATTTGAAAACGTGAAAAAAATCACGGCAGTAGTAGGTATATATAACGAAATTAAAAGGAAAACTATCACAGCTAAATATGCTTTACAAGTTAACGAGTACAGATCGCGCCAAACTTTTACTCCCCCTAAACACGGGGCCATTCGCATCAGCAGGAACAAAATGTATGGGCCGTTCTTGGGAAGAGCAACTTCCGAGCGTACTAGAATTAGTCGACAAACTTATAAAATGTACTTGGAGAAGAAGTCCGCATATTGTGCAGGGCAACTACGGAACCCTACATTGCGCGTGGCCCGACACGCACTTGGCAGGTTTTTTTTATTATTGCGATCAAATAAAAATGTATGTATCATGAATGATAACTAATAACAAATAATGAACGATTAAAAACGTACAAATCTTTACTAAGAAAGTAATTAATCCTTCGTCAAAAATAAAAGGGTATCATAAACTTTTTTCACTAAAGAAATCCCCTGTCTAAATACTCTTATTGACAAGCACTAAATACGGAAATGCCTTCATCTGCGGAATTCTTTCCTGAAATCGATCACGGAAGTGACGCACAAGTTCTGAATTGGACCCCTTATCTACGAGGGTGAATCCAAAAGTTCTAAGCCCGACCGTGAAAATGAAAGAAAAGTGGGTTCAAAATTATTTTTATTTTTCGAAATAGTCTCCATCTAGATCAACACACTTCTTCCACCTGACCTGCAACTTATTTATACCCTCGAAAAAAAATGATTCCGGAAGGTCGTCAAAATAGTCATTAACTGCGACTATCACTTCTTCTCTAGTCGAATATTTAGATCCCCCCAAGTGTTTTTTAAATTTGGAAAGAGATGATAGTCAGAGGGGGCTAAATCCGGCGAATAAGGTGGGTGGGGCAGCAACTCGTAACCACATTCATGGATCACAGCCATCGTTTCAACCGAAGTGTGAACTCGTGCATTGTCTTGATGAAACAAAACTCTCTTACGCAACATCCCCGGCCGTTTTTCTTTTATTTCTTCGCGAAGTTTTCGTAATAGGTTACAATAATAGCGTGAATTTATAGTTTCACCTTTAGGTAAATAATCCAATAAAATAACTCCCTTCGAATCCCAAAAAACAGATGCCATGACTTTGTTGGCTGACAAAACGCACTTGGCCTTCTTCAGCGTGGGTGAGCCAGATCTTTTCCACTGTTTGGATTGCTGTTTTGTTTCAGGAGTATGGTGATGAACCCAGCTTTTATCCATGGTAACAAAACGAGACATAAAATCCTCAGCATCTGCCTCAAAAAGTTCCAAACAGTCACGCGAAATTGTGAATCGAACTCGTTTTTGGTCAGCTGAAAGCAATCTTGGGACCCAGCGAGCAGAAACCTTACGGAACCCCAATTCTACAATTATAATGTTTTGCACTCGGCCATAACTGATGCCTGTGATCTCAGCTATCTTACTAATGGTCAATCGTCGGTCTCCTAGGATGAGATCACAAATTTTGTCAGTGTTTTCTTTAGTGGTAGACGTTGAAGGCCTTCCGCTCCTTGGGTCATCTTCAATGGTCTCCCGACCGCGTTTAAATTCAGCTACCCACTTTTTGACAGTGGAATACGATGGAGCAGATTCCCCTAATGTTGTTTCTATATCTTCATGAATCTCTTTAGTTGAAAGACCTTTTTTATTGAGGTACTTAATCACAGCACGGTGTTCAATTTTCTCCATTGTGAAAAATCCCGTCAGACTGCGTTAAACAAAATATCACAAAAAAATAATAGCTTGCAGTATCGAACTTCAACTTCACACAATCAATCACGAAAAAACATTCTAACAAATGACGGTAGATTTACAAAGATTTGATACCTCTTTGTAGGTCGGGCTTAGAACTTTTGGATTCACCCTCGTATCTGAGGCGCGAACGAAGAAGCATTCGCCTCAAAAAGAAATTTTTGTCGGTATTTCATGCATCACGCAAAAACTACTGAACGGGTTCTGATGCGGTTACCACTGTACGATCCTCAGCAGTGAGAAATGGATTACAAAGAAAGAAAGAAGGGAGATCACTGTTCGATAACTTATTGTCCAACTTAAAAACTGGGATACTTTTTATTGCGGGATTCCCAAGGGATTACACTGTGGCCGCATTACCTTCTTCCACGCGGACGAAGTCGCAGGCCACATAGTAATAAAAATAAATGACCCAATGGTCAATGGGGTTCACAAAAAATCTAAAAGGTAGCATTTTTCAACGTTATCATAAGTGGTAGTTCATAAATATTTGAAAAATTCAATAGTTTGGTACGTAGCATTAGCAATAAAACGTTAAGAACTAGGATACGAAATCGCGGTAAACAGTTACTGTCTAGCTTTAAATTTACGTCGTAAACCTAATTAACAAAAAAAATACGTTTTTTTCGGGACACATGTCACAGTTTAGACTTTCATAGTTCTTTTGTTTTGCAATGAACCAACATATTGATGAAAAAAATGCGTCTGATCTAAATACAGTGCCACAAGGCTCTTTTGGCGTAGATAGGTTTCTTAAGCCACAAAGGCATCCGCTAAGAATGGATTTTGTGAAATTCAAATTATAAAGGTATGATGCAGATTTTTCAAGATTATATCCACGCACCAAAAAAGCCTTGTCCAACTGTACTGTCAGAATCTTACTTGACACTGGCAAAAACTGACGCTTAAAATAGCAGCCATCGTCATTAGAAAAAAAAAGATTAACCATTCAACGACCGAATTTGAACCTCCGAACCTGCTCAGACCGGATTGTCTTGCATAACTTAACTCAAGTAAATATTTCGTAATATGACATTTCGTAATGTCAACTTTGATCGTTTTTACCTCATTATGTGGTTTTGCGTTCTTTTTCAACGTTATTATTGATTTGTTATTTAGACATTGCATTTGCTGCATTAGAGCAAATCAGAAACATCTTCAAGTTTTAACATTCACGCTTAGTTTCAAATCAATCGAGCAGAAGCCTTAAAAATGTAAGTAAGAAAAAATATTTATGAGTATTAAATACACACCCTTCCAATTCCAAAATAATAAATAAAAACACTCTATATGCGAAAAAACCCTCAGTGCGAGTGGAACGGATTCGTGGAAAAGCAGCAAAAAGTCGGTTTTTATTAATATAAAAATAAATGTACTAAGCTATTTTGTCGAAAAGATTTTCAAGGAGACTTTACAAATACATAATATTCACATTTTGAATGCAATTTCACAATGAAATTAGTTAGGATTTCAGAATTACAGGAAAAGATAAAACAATTTAGAGGTCTTTTCGGAATTAAATTCTACCGAGAAAATTTCATCCAATCCCGTTTTCCTTCAGTGAGAATCTTAATCAAATACTCAATAAACATTTACACAAAAATGAAATACGTAGATGACGTTATAGTAGAGTAAATGGATTCGAAAAAACACCTTTTTTTTTTTTGGTATTTCCTTAAGAGTGACCATCATCAGGCTTTGATAGTTGTTCCGGCGCTTGGACTGACCTAATTATTATGGGACGTAATCAAAGCGTTAATGTACTTAAAATTATGCAAAATTCTAATAGAAATTATATTGATAAATGGTTAGGCTGAGCACAGGTCGAAGAGAATGATGGGGTTTGATAGATTTGATAGGATTGATGACTAATTACAGTCAGTCACTACACATACTTTTCACCCTCTTACACACAATCACGTACATCTTCATTTCACACAGAGAGAGGCAGGGCAGGCCCCCCCTGGCAGCTAAGTGGTCAACCTAGAATTTTCAATACCATTCACAAAAAGGATACATTACATTAAAAACAGTAGAACAATATTGTAGAATGTGTACCGTTCCGGACTAACTCTTACTTCATTCTACTTGGCGTGCACAGAACTTTTTTCCGGAAAAGCAATCAGAAGGTCAAGTACGACAATAAAAAAATATGAAAAAATTTAAATAACACTTTGAAAAAAAAAAGTTTTTATGAAAATGTTCACTCTAGGGTAGGCAGTGCCTACCCTGACGTCATACAAACTATTTTTTAAAAGTGTTATTTAAATTTTTTCACATTTTTTTATTGTCAGTCTTGACCTTTTGATTGCTTTTCCGGAAAAAAGTTCTGTGCACGCCAAAAAAATCAAGTATTACCTACACTTAGTACACTACCTTTTAGATCAATACTTGATTTTTTTAGGGGGGCCCAGTCTCCCTTGTACAAAAATGCTTGTTATGCCAAAGACTTAAAAGATGTTATATCCTACGAAGTCTACTTGGCTATGGTTGTAGTAGTGACATGTACAGATACGCGTATTTTGTGTGTGTTGCGCGTTTTGTAAGCGCTTCCGAGGTTACGCACACTAGAAAAAGTGCGTGTGCATGCACTACTACAACTATAGGTAATAGACTTAGTAGAATAAAACCTCTGTACGTAGGATTATATCCCTTGTTATCCATGCATGCTTGAATTGTTTTTAAATTGTCTTTGTAATATAATGATATATTCGAAGGCAGAGGCGCTGTATGCTGAAATACTGGCTAATATACTCAGCAGCAGATGCTACGTACGTGATACACAAAAAATGTTATCTAAGTCGAATTTTATGTACATCTACAAATTGTGTATGACAAGTTTTTTTTAGACTTGAAATAATATTATTCTTATATGATATTAATGAAATGAAATATATTTATTTATGTAATGTAGGTGTATCAGATGCACTTATTACAGGTCGGTTTTAATGTAATATAATTAAATAATCTATGTCTATAGGTAATACTTTTATGTAAAAAATAATAATATTGGGAAATACACAGGGAAATTATAAAGGTTGGGTAATCTTAAATTTAATAAAAAAAATACACTCGGATAAAATAAAAATATAGTAATAAGGAATAAATAATATTATAAATATATGCAGTACATATAATAAATATATGCCTAACTCCGCCCATTCGATTAGTCTTGCTAAGAAGAAGGGCAGGAAAACTTAGCAAGATCATGTTTTTTTTTCTTCATAACATTAGTTACAACATGTAAGCCTATACTTTATATATAAATTAATAAAGAGATAAAAATACAAGACAAGAGAAAATGATGTCATGAAGGAAAAAAAAAATATAATACCTTTGCCTACCTGTCCCATATAGTCCATATGCTTTTACAGTCATTTCATCTATTAACTAATTAACTTAAATTCTAGAGTAATCATAACATAAGTTAGAAAATTATACTAACTACTCGTACTATTATGACAAAGATCACTATCATAACCCCATGCTTTAGTATCGTCCAAGTAATAATTTATTTTATAATATGCCTTCTTCAATAGGCCCTGCTTAATAAACAGTTTAAACTTATTCTCTGACAAAGTAAGGACCTCCTTTGGAAGTTTTTTGTAAAATCTTATACCATGTCCTACGAAAGAGGTACCCACCTTGGCGAGTCTGATAATGATGAAGGGTCCGATAATAGATCTTTATCTATGAAATTGCCGAAATTTCATTACAGTTTCATGAGTTTATAATTCCTGTAATTCAATAGCTATTTCAATTATTTGTTTTTTTGTTTGAAAGTTGATTTTAAGGTTTTACATCTACGTGTTAAATTTTATTTTAAGTTTCAGTTTTAAAATTAAATCTTCAAAAACAGTTCGTCCTAAATGCCATCCATTTCCATGATAAGATTCGTAATCATTTTTTTAAACTGACACTTTTTAAAAATTAAATTTTAGTTGATGTTAGCTTAATGTTGTCTCATTCATACACACAAGAAATCACATACATTGGATTTGTCTATCCTAAAAAAATGCAGAAATGTTAGTACTGAAAATTGAGTTTCCTTCAAATTCTGAATAGAAAACGGCAATTTCATATGTAAAGACCTAATATTATTTACATTTCAGGTGGACTGGCTGGATAGACTCACGTTCCGCGAGATAGAGATGATAAACGAGAAAGAGAAGCGCAGTTCTGACTACATGTACCTGATGATAGAGTTCCCCTCGGTGCAGATCGATGGTATCGATGTGAGTATTCAACCTTATATATTTTTAATAATTTAATTGAATTTAGAATTTAGCAATCTTATCAACCTTGGCCCTGTCCTCTTACAGAGTCCAGTATGCATTTGGTTAACCAGGTTAACCGTTGTTTTTTTTTTAGTTTCCGGCGGCGTCTAAAATTATTGTTCTTCTTGATTATTGCTCTTATTGTTCTTATTGTTGTTCTTGACCAATTGTTTGCTTTTCCAGCAAAAATTAATACTTCCGTAATTTTAATTAAAATTACTGTGTTGATGGTTGTGGTTATCTGCACTTGGTGGAATGTATTATACATCTTTGTTGTAATAAAACACTTGTACTTGTCCACTAAACGTTTGTATACAAGGTGACTTTTTGATCATCGTCCAAATTCATACTGGAGGCTTGATAAATAATCAGTATCTTGGATCAGTAAAAATTTTTGTGAAATTCGTAAAATGAAATTTCGGCTTCCCATAGAAATTCAGTTCCAGTCCCGAGTGAATCACTATGGGGAGTCGAAATTTCATTTTACGAATTTCACCAAAATTGTTATTGATCCACGATACTGATCACTTACCAAGCCACCAGTATGAATTTGGACGATGATCAAAAAGTCACCTTGTATATTGTTACACCCAGCCGGTTTCGCGACTAAGCATTTTCAAGGGTTATGTGATTAAAAAATGTATTAAAAGATTTTAATTTTAAAGGGTGTAACAACATATATGTACAAACGTTTTGTGGACAAGGACAAGTGTTTTATTATGAAATATGAAATAAAATATATTTATTTATATAATGTAGGTATAACAGATACACTCATTACAGGTCAGTTTTAATGTAATGTAAGTAATTAAATAATATATGTGTATAGGTAATAGTTTTATGTCATAAATAATAATATGGGGAAATATACAAGCAGTGGCGTGCACAGAACTTATTGCTGGAAAAGCAAACAATTGGTCAAGAACAACAATAAAAAAAATATGAAAAAATTTAAATATCACTTCGAAAAAAAAAATTGTATGACGCCAGGGTAAACAATGTCTACCCTAGAGTGAAAATTTCCTATACAAACTTTTTTTTTCAAAGTGATATTTAAATTTTTTCATATTTTTTTTATTGTTATTCTTGACTCATTGCTTGCTTTTCCAGCAAAAAGTTCTGTGCACGCCACTGTATACAAAGGAATCATAATTAGAACAAAGATGTAAAATTACTGTTGCAATAAGAGCCATATTTGCTTGTGACGCAGCACGCGGTGGTGTACTACGAACAAGACGGCGACGAAATGTACCAGTTCAGAGCCCAAGCCGAGATCGTGACGGTGCCCGACTACGAGATTCTGCAGGTAATACTCACCGTCTATCGTTGTTATATACAAGGTGACTTTTTGATCATCGTCCAAATTCATACTGGAGGCTTGGTAAGTGATCAGCTTCAGGGATCGATAACAATTTTTGTGAAATTCGTATAATGAGATTTCGACTTCCCATAGTAATTTTTATCTGTAGATTACACCCTACTTAAGTATACCTTTTCTACTTACTTGGCATTTTTTTTGTAAACGCGCCAATAAATTTATTTTCTTTCTTTCTTTCTATCTATCTAACTTGGGCTTTATGTTATGCACTACCGTATGTGCATTGGACACTTATGTTCATAACGTTATTCCACAGTCCAAACCCGGTATATACAAGGTGAATTTGTAAACATCGTCCAAATTCATACTTGAGCCTCTGTAAGTGATCAGCATCATGAACCAATAATAATTTTTGTAAAATTCATAAAATGAAATTTCGACTCCCTGTAGTGATTCACTCAGAACTGGGAGTGAATTACTATGGGAAGTCGAAATTTCATTATACGAATTTCACAAAAATTGTTATCGATTCACCTTGTATATCGTTAGTACCTCGGTTTGATACTTCATAACGTTACTTTTAACGAAACTAATCAACATGTCTTCCACATGTCTTCCACTATCTACTGCTATTTTTATAAAGTTATAAATGTATGACCGGGGACTTTATTGTCTAACTTCAATATGTATCGCTGTCGCTTTGAAAGCGATTGTGATAGATGTGGAAGTTAGACAATAAGGGACTCCCAGCCCCCAGGCCCGAATCTATATGGGAAGTCGAAATTTAATTTTACGAATTTCACAAAAATTGATATTGATCCATGATGCTGATTACTTACCAAGCCTCCAGTATGACTTTGGACGATGACTAAATATTCACCTTGTCTAAAGCGGTCCTGTGTGATTAATAAAACATATGAAGGGTTCAGGAAAAGAAAGGGCTAATCGACATTTATGTTATTTCAAGAAAAAGCTATTTAAAGGTTTCAGACTATATTATAAGTATGACAGAAAATCTAAAATGGCGGTGCAATGGGCGCGTTCTAAGATTGTAAGTTGTCAATGTACCCCTTCTTAGCCAGTATCGAATAAAATGCGCTCCTTTTATCCCGGTTTACGTCGCAATATGCTCCTTTTAGTCTTTTATAGTTTTTTTTGTTATGCCCATATAACAGGAAACCAGCCCCTTTTAGTTTGTTTCGAACACGGCATACTAAAGCCCCGTTCAAAATCTATCAACTGCCATTGTTGGTTTGATTTGGACAAATATGTCGATGAGCCCCTTTTTTTCCTGTACCCTTCATATCTTTTAATATTATTACCTGTCTATTTACATTACATACACAGTAAGTAACAGATAAACTTTTTGCACTCTGTGTTTATGAATTATACGGGTCAATTGCTTATAAATGTTGTTGATGATTGATAAGCTTTATTTTCCTTTGCGAATCTCTACTAATGTTCATATCTGAAAGTAGGTTTGTAACCTTTTATTACTCTGTAACCAAACAACGAGTCTCTAGAAAAGTTGCAGCGTTTTGCAGCTTATGACGCGCGTCAAATATACAGATTGTCAAATGTACGCAAACAAGGATGTATTTAGAAATATTTTCGAAACATGTTTTTGATAAGAAAATAGCGGCAAAAACACAAACGCAAACTCTATGAGGAATGACAGATGTCATCGCGCTTTCACAGAGTAAATCGCCAAGTTACGGGTATGTTTTCACATATTTTTGGTTAGCACAAGGCTGTACACAAACTTCTTCACCTAAACGCTGTGTGTTTTAGAAAAAACATAATTCATAGTTATGCTAGCTATTCCAAGATAATTTTGAGCAGCTAAAACTGGAACTACATTATGCGTCGAGAAGTAAGCCAGACTACACGTTTAGTGTACGTCCTCCCTCAAATTTTGAAAGACCACAATTTTTGGGGGTTTTATCGAAACAGAATCAGAATGTTTTACTTGTGAACATATGTAGGTATTTTGAACTAAATACAAAATTATACTTAGATGGTGTTACATTATGGCAAATGTATACAAATAACTTAAATAAGTATTGAAGTAAACGTGCACATGCAACATTTGAATTAAAAAGATTGACCTCATAATATAAGGTGGTGGAGCTGATGCCAGTCTCGACTGTGGAGGTAACACCATCTTACTTGGAAACCCCCACGAAGTAATTCGGGGGAGAGTAAGAGAACAGCTCACAGGCAAAAAACCAGGAAGCCCACCATGCCTGGGACCGATGGATGGCGGTATATCCACCCCTAATAGCCGGGCCTTATATGGAACAGACTGGTGACGGGCAGCGGTGTCACTGGTGCGAGGGTTCCGGCACCGCGCCCACCAACCCGCCTGCCCAGCGTGTGTGAGTATGGGCAATTCTTCCAGGATGACCGCCTTGAGTGGCAAAGTCCTGGAAAGACTTATGTCCAGCAGTGGACGAACTAGGCTGATGGATGGATGATGGATGACCTCATAATGTCAAGAAAAATCAAATAAAAAAATTAAAAAGCAGAGAATGTAATTAAATATAAATTTGAGCAAGTCAAACTTCACAAGGATTATGTTTATTTAAAATATAAATAATATTATCATTTAAAACCATCTCAACTTCTAATCAAAACCTCTAATATAATATAAAAATAAATAATATAAAAAATGTGACGTCAGATGATCTGATAGCCGCATTGTGAAAAACCTGCCTTTTTCTAATTAATCGAAACGGAACACTTAAATTCAAATATCCATTGGTTTCTGTAAATTAGAATTTTAAAATTTAATTGAATTTTTTTTAAATTCTAATTTACAAAACCAATGGAAACTTTGCGATTGCAACATACACAATACATAGGGAATAAGGTTTTGTTGAATAACTATTGAGTGAATTTTGAATTTAAGTGTTCTGTTTCGATTAATTAGAAAAAGGCGGGTTTTTCACAATCCGGCTGCGATACCGCTCTTAATGTGAGGCATCAGATCTTCTGACGTCACATTTTTTATATTATAAACGGAGTTCATGGACGCCCCCTAACACAAACGCACATTTCCAGGAAAACCTGGTAGAAGCCAAGCAACATCGTCTGGCCCGCTCCTTGCGCTCAGGCGTGTCGGGGCGCGATGCCAAACCGACTGCTTCAGAGAGAGACCAGCTGTCCGCTATTGTCGCCTCACCGCCGGGGCGCCCTCTCGCGGCCGACGAACAAGACTTGCTGTGGAAGTTTAGGTTCTATCTGTCATCGCAGAAGAAGGCACTGACCAAGTTCTTGGAGTGCGTCAACTGGAATAGGGCAGGCAAGTTTAAATGAAGCACTTTTTAACCCTACTACATGGTCGCAAAGCTGTCTGTCACATTCTCGGGTATGCATTTCGTGATGAAACTACATTATCCATCCATCAGTCTAGTTCGTCCACTGCTGGACATAAGTCTTTCCAGGACTTTGCTACACCCGGCGGTCATCCTGGAAGAATTGCCCATATTCACACACGTTGGGCAGGCGGGTTAGTGAGCGCGGTGCCGGAACCCTCACATCAGTGACGCCGCTGCCCGTCACCAATCTGTCCCATATAAGGCCCGGCTATTAGGGATGGATATACCGCCATCCATCGGTCCCAGGCATGGTGCGCCTCCTGGTTTTTTGCATGTGAGCTGTCCTCTTACTCTCCCCCGAATTACTCCGAGGGAGTCTCCTAGTAAGATGGTGGTACCTCCACAGTCGACCCCGGCATCAGCTCTACCACCTATTCTAGTACATTATGTTCTTGGGAAATTAATTTGATAATTTCATTGCAGGTGAAGTACGACAGGCGCTCTCTATAATGCAACAATGGGCACCGATGGATGTTGAAGATTCATTGGAATTATTAACCCCTAAGTTTACGCATCCTGCTGTGAGGAAGTAAGTATTTTTAAAAGTTTAATTTTTATAGTTCCGTCAAAAATAGAAACCTTTATACAACGTGTAACAGAAAGGTATTTGAAGAGCTTATTCAGTCTATGGTATAGAACAACTTTTACTATGGAGCCAAACCTGAGATCTCAAAAAAAAAATCTGCCCTTCCATACATTTCGGCCGAGCGGCATTGCATTTTTCTATGAAACAGTAAAATATTTTTTTTCGTGATACAGATTTTGTTCCATATTAATAGTTGTTCTATACCATCGACTGAATAAGCTCTTCAAATATGGTTACACTTTCCGTTACACGATGTATAGAAGTCCCTCTGAAACCTTTTTGGTATGTCAACATACCCTGAAAAATACTAACTAACTTTAACTAAAGACAAATACTGACTTTAACTAAACATAAATATGTAATATAGCTTTTGCCCACGACTTCGCCTGCGCTGATTTCGTTTGCATTTTCCCGGGATAAAAATTAGAAAATGTCACTCTCCGGCCCATAAATTATCTCTATGCAAAAAATCACGTCGTTGCGTTGCTCCTTTGCTACGTGAAAGAAAGACAAACCAACAAACACAGTTTCACATGTATGATAGGGGTACGGAATAGGACACTCTGTTTAATACAGAAATGGTTTGTCGACGAACTATTGACAGACTTTAGTCGCTAATGTTTGTGTAATGTCTGCCATTGCAAATCTTCAAACTAACATGATATTGTATTTTAGGTACGCGATATCAAGACTGAAGCAAGCGCCAGATGATGATCTCTTGTTGTATCTACTGCAGTTGGTGCAGGCTCTCAAGTACGAAGACTTCCAGGAAATACATGACGGTATAGTACCAGTAATAAATGTAAATATACATTTTAAAAATAAATATAAATAAAATCCCAGTGAACGCTCTAGCAACGCTGTAATATTTAATTTTATACATATTTTTACGTTTTTACTATAAGACTAGCTTGCACTAAGATAAGAGCCACATATTGTGGCGTAATACTCTAAAATTAAGCAATTGGATAAAGATAAACTAAAATCTAAACAATTATTGTAAGAAAGAGCAAATTAAGTTAAATATTTCCAATAGTTAAATAATAATATGTTACAGAATACTCGCGACTGTCGGGTGGCAAGGAGCCCGTGTTCGGCGACTCTGAGGGCAAGCTGATGGCGAGCGTCAAGCGGGACAGCCAGGCGAGTCTACTGTCCGCCTCAGGTACTTATATACATAATACTCGCGACTGTCGGGTGGCAAGGAGCCCGTGTTCGGTGACTCTGAGGGTAAGCTGATGGCGAACGGCAAGCGGGACAGCCAGGCGAGTCTACTGTCCGCCTCAGGTACTTATATACATAATACTCGCGACTGTCGGGTGGCAAGGAGCCCGTGTTCGGTGACTCTGAGGGTAAGCTGATGGCGAACGGCAAGCGGGACAGCCAGGCGAGTCTACTGTCCGCCTCAGGTACTTATATACATAATACTCGCGACTGTCGGGTGGCAAGGAGCCCGTGTTCGGTGACTCTGAGGGCAAGCTGATGGCGAACGGCAAGCGGGACAGCCAGGCGAGTCTACTGTCCGCCTCAGGTACTTATATACACAATACTCGCGACTGTCGGGCGGCAAGGAGCCCGTGTTTGGCGACTCTGAGGGCAAGCTGATGGCGAGCGGCAAGCGGGACAGCCAGGCGAGTCTACTGTCCGCCTCAGGTACTTATATACACAATACTCGCGACTGTCGGGTGGCAAGGAGCCCGTGTTCGGCGACTCTGAGGGTAAGCCGATGGCGAGCGGCAAGCGGGACAGCCAGGCGAGTACTGTCCGCCTCAGGTACTTATATACACAATACTCGCGACTGTCGGGCGGCAAGGAGCCCGTGTTCGGTGACTCTGAGGGTAAGCCGATGGCGAGCGGCAAGCGGGACAGCCAGGCGAGTCTACTCTCCGCCTCAGGTACTTATATTCACAATACTCGCGACTGTCGGGCGACAAGGAGCCCGTGTTCGGTGACTCTGAGGGCAAGCTGATGGCGAGCGGCAAGCGGGACAACCAGGCGAGTCTACTGTCCGCCTCAGGTACACAATCTGACTGTCAAGAATCTGTGTCCTAGCAGTGACACAAAAATGCTCTTGAAAAGAAAGTGCACTCGGAAAAAAAGAGAGCACGTACGACTATAGCCTCAGTTAATACCTCCTCAAACAGAGATAAAGCTTGCTGTACCTGTTTCTTCTGAGTCCTCACATCAATTTAAAAATTGGCATACGATACTTTTTATGTACAGGATCCTCATGCGCGTTGTACATTTCCAGGGATTCCCGCGGAAGTGTCAGCATCAATGATCAGTCGCCGCTCTATAGACGTGCCGGTGGAGGAATCCGTAGCGGTCACTGAGGAGAATGCGAATAGTACTGTCAATGACAGTAACGGCATCGACAGTAGCCAAATCTATGGGTGAGAATTATTTATATTTTAACAGAAAATAATAGAAAAATAAATAAAAAACTGTAACTGTAAAGTTGTTATCTATAAATATATAGATAACATCATAGTCGATGAAAAACTCAGTTTCAAGGAACATATCCTGCTGTTGTCGAAGCGTGTTCGAAAAATCATTGGCATAATGAAAAAGCTCCGACATATAGCTAGCACCAAAATCCTCAAAATGGTCTATATTACCCTCTGCCAATCACTCATCCTATACTGTATTCCGGTATGGGGCAGTGCCCCTAAAAACTCCATGATTGTTGCAGAAAGGGCCCAACGCTCTGTTCTAAAGGTTATGTTAAAGAAACCCTTCAGATACCCCACGGAGCTCCTGTATAAAGAAGCTCTGGTACTTACTGTTCGCCAACTTTTCATACAGAAAATTGCCACTATTTCTCACAGGGCTATGATTTGTTCAGCTGAATATAATAACTACTTGGGGAAGCGAGTTTTTAGAATGCCACAAACTCCTGTTAGGACTGTGATCGCGAGTAGATTCGGTAAATTTTTGAGGTCTGTCATATATAATAACATACTCAAGTACCTTGATATAAAAACATGTTCTGTCGTACAAGTGAATGTCAAGTTGGTCAACTGGCTAAAAACATTAAATTATGATGACACTGAAACCTTATTGTTAGTTGTAGTATAAATTTGTACATATTTTTGTTTAACTTAATGTAATATATGTGTTCCATTTTTGTCATTTTTCATTTATTTTTTTCTATTTTTAGTAACTGTCTATGTGGGTATTTGCACAATAAAATTGCAATTGTAAATTAGTATTTTTTTTTTCTTAGCAAGAATGAAAGTATGAGTGGATGAATGAATGAATGAATGAATGAATGTATTACTTGCATGCATGTACTTGAATTTCAAATTTTACTGTAAGCAATGAATAATTTTGTGTATTAATAACAATTATCTGGTACCCCGCATTGCTGGCTTAGCCGAGTTTGGGGACCCCTGGTAAATTAGTTAATTTGTTTCTCAGCATGTACACGTCTCTAGTAATAAGTATAGTTGAATAACAATTTTTGTAAAAACTCATGCAATAAAATCATTTTGTCTTTGTCTTTGTCTATAAATATCATTGCAGTATGTGAAAGTACATGGGTAAATTCACGAGTTGTGTTTGAGACCCGGGTAGCTCAGTTGGCAGAGCAATCGCCCGGTAAGCGAGAACCCGAGAAGGTTTGAATACCGGTTCAGAGCTCCTCATATCCAGATTTACTCTTTCTGCGTTTTTATACTGCAATGATATAATGTTAATGAAAAATAAATAGAATACAGATTAACAAAAGAAAAACACTAAATTCGATATAAAAATCAATATGGCGATGGCGGTCCAGAATTTTATTACTTTTATTCAATCTAACATTATTAGTAAGATGGATACGAATTGAATTACGGACAGAATTGTCTTTATAGATAACGTGGTGTAGAATACAATTCTTGAAAAAATTTACTCCATCTGCCTCATTGACGAGGCCGAAATATATCATAAAATTATAACCTTCCAGTTAAAAATAAATAAAAAGCTGAAATACGGCCATCAATTATTTATCTTTATTAATTAGGAAAAACAAGTCGGGTGTTTCCGAATGTGGACTGTCACTGAACAGTGGGAACTAAGTGGGAAGGCAAAGGGAACTTAGCCCATACAGCCATGTCTGAGGTTATAGTATTTATCTGCTTATAGTTGAGGATCATCTGAAAAGTCTGTCGTGTCTTAGACACTGTCCTGTCGTTTTTGCTATAATGATAGCCTTATAACGCGAATACAACTGGGTTAGAAAAAACACACGAAAAGGCACAGTCTGCACTTTTGTTCCATTGGACAACGCACCGCACTGGTTACGGCGATTTTCATACACAATATTCTATCACCATTGTATCAACACCCAATTATTAAAACACCCAAAATTAGTTTTTTCAACAAAACTAAAAGTGACCCCATTGCTACTTCGCGCCTTTTTCCAACATTTCCCCAAACAAAAGATCTCAGTTGTTGCCATATATATAAATAAAATAATACATATGAAATTGCCGAAATTTTCTTACAGATTCATGAGTTCATAATTCCTGCAATTCAATAGCTATTTCCATTATTTGTTTTTATTGTTAGTTTGATAACCAAAATTAAATATTCAAAAACAGTTCGTCCATAATGCCATACATTTCCATGATAAGATTCTTATTTGTAATAAAATAACACATATACAAGTTTAAATATAATCAATAAATAAAATAAAATTTTGTACTTGAAATTTTTATTTTATTTATTAATTATATTTAAACTTGTATATGTGTTATTTTATTACAAATAAAAAGCTAATAGAGGCATATATTTATTAAAGTATTACTCACACATGATAAGATTCGTAATAATTTTTTTACAGCTGACACTTTTCAAAAATTAAATGAATTTTCTGTTAGCTTAACGTTGTCTCATTCATACACAAAAGAATTTACATAATTTGGATTTGTCATTCCTAAAAAAAATGCAAAAATGTTGGTACTGAAAATTGAGTTTCCTTCAAATTCTCCATAGAACACGGCAATTTCATATTTACCGACCTGTTATTTAAAAAAATATGAGTAACATATCAAATGACGGCTCTTTTCAACCAGTGCAGGTGTACTAAAGCTGTACATTTCGTTGAACTAAGACCAGGGATGGGGAAACTTTTTCCTTCGCGTGCCAATATTTACTAACGAAATATATGGCGGGCCAAGTTGTTGCATTTTTGGCTTTTTGGCTATATTATTTACTGAAACGAAAATATTAGTATGTATTTTCTGAAACACTAATTTATTTTGCAATATTACAAAATAACTATTGAAATAAGGAAGAAATTGCAAAATTAAACTTTCAAGTTAGCTGCGAAATTTCTAACAATACGTAAACTTCACTTGATTTTCGTTTGATGGTCGCGGGCCGGAGATGGCCCGCGGGCTGGATTTCAACGCTTTGCGGGCTGCGGGCTTTCCCCATCCCTGACCTAGACTCTCTGTTCCAGTGACGAGACTGTGCCCTCGGAGCGGCTAAGCCTCGCCTCGTTCCTCATACAACGAGCGTGCAACAAACCCGTGTTAGCCAATTACCTATACTGGTACTTGCTGATAGAGTGCAGCGACCGCACGGGGCCGCCCGGCGGCAAGCAAGACCTGGCCGAGAGGAACATGTACCTGACCGTTATGAAGACCTTCTCGCAGATCTTAGCCAAAGGTACCATTTTTGCATATCTTATAGGAGAAGTTGTCATTCTTAGACAATGCTTGTTTGATAGATAACTATATTATTATGGAAATCCCTTGAGAATGCCGATAAGGCGAAACTAGTTGGGGTTAATTGTGCTATAAAGTAAATTGTGAAACAGTACAAGTGTTTGTTTTCATCCATGATGATGTTTCACCAAGAGCCGACAATCGCAAGTATTAACTTCATAGGAGAAGGTTGACAGAACATTTATAAATTTACTTTTTAGGGTTCCGTACCCGAAGGGTAACCAACGGGACCCTATTACTAAGACTCCGCTGTCCGTCCGTCTGTCCGTCTGTCACCAGGCTGTATATCATGAACCGTGATAGTTAGACAGTTGAAATTTTCACAGATGATGTATTTCTGTTGCCGCTATAACAACAAATACTAAAAAACAAAATAAAATAAATATTTAAGGGGGCTCCCATACAGCAGACATGTTTTTTTTTGCCGTTTTTATAGATAACGGTACGGAACGCTTTGTGCGCGAGTCCGACTGGCCTGTTTTTATTATTTACCTTTGAACGTTCTTTGATTATTTATGTTATTCGACTGATGGCGACTCTTACAAATTAATTTGTTTTTGTTGCTTATATGTATACTTAATAAATAATCTATAAATAATAATAACAATAATAGACTGACTAAAACAGTAACTTTTTCTATGTTATTCTATGAAAGGTATATTTGGCAAAAAACCGCGAATTGGTATACAATCAAGCCGTTCAGTACATACGTTGTTGAGGCGAAAACAACCATTTTGGGCCGCAGTTTAAAAAAAAAACCTTACAGTACTCCCAAAGATGTAATACGCATACAAATCTATAGCCGAGCGACCGGACGTACCATGTGACCTTATTGATTGTATAGAAATTGTAAGGAAATACGAACTTTGCCGAACAGTGGCAAAGATTTGTATGCGCATTATATGTTTGGGAGTAATGTAGGTTGGGGTTTATGACCCCCCCTTAACCTTCTGTATGGAGATTTTACTTTGTTTTTTCAGGTGTCTGAAATTTTCTTTTGTAAAAATACGTGAAATTACTTGTAATAAGTACGTGTAATCCAACGTCTATAAAGCAAAAAGAAATGAAAAAATGTACAACGTTAATATTTCAAATTTTGAAAATAATTTCCTTTCATGACGTTTTATAATCCAATGGAAACGGTTACATAGAATCAAGTGTAAATGGATAGTTATCTACACATGATACTGGCCAACATTCGTAAAAAAAAAATACCTGCGAAAAAAAAACATACATGCGAAACAAAAAAGTAAAAAATCTCTTCTCGTTACTTACTTTGAAAACCTACTGTGAATTATTATTACACGCGGCTTCAACAGTCACGTGTGATTGGTGTTGACTATATGCCAACCGTTTCACCGATACAATTTTTAACACTACTGTGAATTTGGTATGGACTGGCCCATTTCTTTTTCTTTTGCGGTGCTATGTTTCTATTACTGTTTAACAAGTGTCCAATCTTATGTGACACACCTTTATCAAATAGAAGGGTAAAAAAACGACCTTTCAACCATATTGAGTTTTCGATAGTTCTGTCAGAGAATATAAAGTATTACTACGTAAAGAAGCGACACTCTCCTCCCCGCGCGAATTTAACGTCCCCCGCGGTCCCCCGCAAGTTAGTGGAAATCTGGAGTCAGGCAGAGCTCGATTACCACTCGTTTGCTGCGCGCGTGTTTTGTTACAAAGTTCTATCACAATACTGATTTTTAATCAGTATGGTGCGTTATTGCAGTGTTTATGGATGCCTGGAAAACTTTTTTTCAAAAATTAGAATTGCGTGATCAAACCTTACAATTTCGTTCAGTAACGCATTTGGAACAATAAAATCAGTATTTATAACTTTCCATGTTTTGACAAGTTTTCATTTTTTTTCCAAAGTTTATGTTTGAGTAGTTGTTAATTATATGATGATCATTTATGCATACGAAACTATATAGGTACCTACTAAGCTTAGGCATACTATATATATATATATAGCTCCCAAGTAGATGTTCTTTACTTCGACTTCCGGAAGGCGTTTGATAGGGTCAATAACGACATCCTGCTGACAAAACTTAGCACCATTGGCTTTGCCCCAGGACTTCTTCGGCTATTTGCGGACTACCTTCGTGATCGCCAGCAGTATGTCAGACTTGGAATACACGAGTCTAGCCCTTATCATACGCGTTCCGGCGTGAGTCAGGGCTCAATACTTGGGCCTCTCTTATTTTTATTGATGGTAAACGACCTTCCTACCGTTCTAGAGCACTCCCACTGTTTGCTTTACGCTGACGACCTTAAACTTTTCATAGAAGTGAGGTATGACGCAGATTGCATAGCCCTGCAGCAGGACGTTGATGCTGTATACCAATGGAGTAATGACAACGGGATGGAATTCAATGCCTCTAAATGCTACGCAATGACCTTTGGTCGAATGTGGCACCCAATAAGTTATGGCTACGAAATAAATGGGGTTAGCATAACCCGTACAACAACTATAAAGGATTTGGGAGTCATATTTGATCAAAAGTTGACATTTCACGACCACATAATTGCGTTAGCAAAAGAGTGTTTCAGGCGGTTGGGCTTTATCCTAAGAAATTCCCATGACTTTAGGAATGAGCAAGTAATACGGCTAATTTTTGGGGCTTTAGTACGGAGCAAATTAGAAAGTGCAATGTGTGTGTGGAATCCGCACGAGAGCACTTATGTCCTTTTGCTTGAAAAGGTGCAAAAAGCCTTCTTAAGATACCTTTACAAACGTGTTAAAGGATATTATCCTTTCATGTATCCCACGAAATTTTTATTAGGTTGTCTTGGGTACAACTCACTGGAAATCAGACGAGGAAAGCACCAGCTTGCGGTCATGTGTAGAATTCTTCGGGGAGATATTGATGCTCCAGATCTGCATGGTAAGCTGTGTCGATTTTTCACTCCCACTAATTATCTTCGCGGCCGTAAGCACAGGTTTTTCGCTGTGCCGTCGTGTCGCACAAAGGCGCGATCTAACTCACCCATACCGCGTACTCTTCTCTCCCTCAACGCTCTTCTAAACGCCAATCAGGAATGTGATCTGTTTGCTGATGGTTGGCAGAAAATATTGTCAGAGTGTTTGTGTTTTTGTGAGAAGGCCTGTTTCTGACTTTACGTGTTACTCTTATTTATTTTAGTTGATTGTACCATTTTATGTTTGTGTTACTATCTTTAATTATTGTAATTGGTTTGTCCGTTTTAATTAAAGTAAATAAATAAATAAATATATATATATATATATATATATATATATATATTTACTTTTAAAGTAACGAAAAAGCAGCGGTAACTCAGGGGTAGAACGCTGGCCTCTTAATCTTGAGATTAAGTTTCGATCTCCGGTCGGGCATGCACCAATGAGTTCTTCGGAATTTACATAATGTGCATAGTATTTGCTAATAGGTACTTACCACTTGTGAACAGTGAAGGAAAACATAGTAAGGAAACCTGCATGCCCTAAAAAGAGTGTATTTGTGCCCGAAGAACGATGATAGGGCTCACCACCCATCACGTTAGGACGTAATATTTGCAGGTGAAACGCGGGTTTACCGAGTGTGGGTGGACTGTGACTTGCATTTCAAAGTTCACACTCTGAACACATCCGACACCCCCCGGGGCATTCAGGTCGTAACGATTTATATACATATATAAGGTTAAATAACATTATTTGGCGAAACTCAAAACAAAGGTAGTACTAGTCTATATGGACAACTGTTTGTATGGGAGCTAAGCGAAATTCTTAACTTTTTTTCACTTCCTCCTATACAAATTGCTCCGATCAGCTGACTCGTCCAGTATGGAAAGGTGAAAACGAATTTTAAGAATTTTTCACTATCCTATTAAAAAAAGTTATTCATATGGACATGTTCTACATATGTTTCAAATTTGAATTTGAATTGAATTTAACCTTGTATATATATATATAATTTAACCTTGATTTTGGAGTTAATACAAATGCCAATAGCATTAGTACTATTCCCTAAATTACCTCCTTAAATATGGTTACACCTTTCCGTTACACGTTGTATACATACATTTTTTTAATACTGATTGATTAATCCACGGGGAACCAGAAATTGGACTACGCTAAAATTTAGGAAGAGAATCACATAAGTTGCTGACTTATATTGTGTCCCTCTCGGGCGACGACGCTCACACGATTGCTGCCAGCCCTAGACTAGCTCACGCACACACACAAGCGTGTGCGGACAAGCCAGATGCGCGCGTGAGAGTGTAGGTAAATAACTTGAGCCTTGACTATGAAGTGTCGGGGGTGTGGTTCTGTGTAGAAACACAGATAATTATAGAACCATTAGCAAAACTGCTCAGGTAAAACCAAAATATATAATACCGTAGCCGTTTACATTTAATTATGAATTAAAATCAGGAATCTTTCAGTGTTAAGAAACTTTTTTTAACTCTAATACTATTAAAATACGCGTGAGCTAACCATACAACAATGTGTGACTTTCTTAAGACGACGACGACGCGGCGTTCACCGTATTTGTCTAACGGCCACATAAGAACGACACTCGCCTTGAAAATGCCGAAATTGTATCGGTGAAACAGTTGACTTGTAGTCAACAACAGAATACACGAGTTTAAATATCCATTTTTCAAAATAAATTTGAACTCTTTTTGCTATCTATTCTCACTTTGCCATTTTATTTTAAAATGACTTAAGAATATTTCTATTTATTTACTTTTTTCCATCTATTACAGGAAACACGGACCATCAACGTACTCGCTCGTTCCTAGCACGGCAACAAGTGTTCATAGACAAACTAGTCAAATTAGTCAAAACCGTCGCCAGAGAGAGCGGCAACCGGAACAGAAAGGCTGAACGGCTACAACAACTGCTGGCAGACCCTGACGCCTTCAAATTCAACTTTACCAACTTCGAACCCATGCCTTTTCCTTTAGACCCTAACGTAACTATCAAGGGAATCGTCGCCAAAAAGGCGAGTCTCTTCAAATCGGCACTGATGCCTTCTAAGTTAACCTTTTTAACGACAGAGGGCGTTGAATACGAAGCCATTTTCAAACATGGCGACGATTTGCGTCAAGATCAGCTGATTCTACAAATGATTACACTGATGGACAAGTTACTGAGGCGAGAGAACCTGGATTTGAAGTTGACACCGTACAAAGTGCTAGCTACTAGCTCCAAGCATGGTTTCCTACAGTTTATAGAATCTGTGACGGTGGCGGAAGCGTTAGCGACGGAAGGCAGTATACAGAATTTCTTCAGGAAGTACAATCCTTGCGAAGGTGCTCCGTATGGCATCAAGCAAGAGGTTATGGACACGTATATCAGAAGTTGCGCTGGATATTGCGTCATCACTTATTTGCTGGGTAAATATAAATTTTCGTTGCAGGATGTTTACTTTGTGCTTGCAAAAGCATGCACACTTGTACAGGTCCCGGCAGTAAATAATGCACATAATATCGTAGCGTCATCTCTGTCGCACGAAGCACTAACAGTCCGGTGACAGAGACAGCGCTCTACGAAGCCGAAGATAGCCGACGTGTATTATTTACTACCGGGTACTGTACGGGTATGTGAAGATGTGCGTTGAGAAAATTAGAAATGCATGTTTAACCTGCCATACCTCTAACGGTTTCCGTCGAAGTCCCTGTGTATCTACCATGTGCCAAGTTTCCGCTTACCCCGTCTAAGCTGTTTTTAAGAGCCCGCTCCGAATCGTTCTTCATACTTATCTAAGCACCAAAATAACTCGCAAAAGAGGAAAAAATTAAACAAATAAATTTTAAGCTTTCATTAAGACGGTCAATATGAAGTGGTGTGTTTGTGTGGTCACAAATTTTTCCACAAACATCGCGTTAAAGACATCTTGAATTAAAAACACTTGTACTTATAGTTTCACTTTATTTCACTTTATGTGTTTCAAGTTTCACCAAGTGCCGACAATTGCAAGTATAAATCGCGTTAAAGACCTGAAAAATATTTAAAATTAAGGATTTTCGCCCTAAAATCGAGTTCTTTTATAAGGCTTTGTTAAGTGACTTGTGTACATTTAACAAGCAAAGTGAGCTCATACACTTGGAAATATCATCAATATTCTAATTTATCAAATAAAATTAAAAAAAAAACAATAATTGTGTCACAATTAAGGTATTCGGAAATAATAATTATTTTCAGCACACTTCGACCCGCGCGGTGCAAGGCGTGAGGCGCTTGTTTATATTAGCCAGCCAAATATGCGCTTTATTAATTGTCCCAAAACGTCTCGCTTCGCATCGGAGCTGTCGTCGCCGCGAACTGGCTTCTTGAGTTATGCAGGAGATGAAGGTTTTAGTGTGCAGCGGAATCCTTATCTTTCTAATCAAACATTCGGATTTCCGCATGATATAAAAAGCGGTGGTAGCTCAGGCGGTAGAACGCTGGCCTCTCAATCTTGGGGCCTAGGTTCGATCCCCGATCGTGTATGCACCAATGAGTTCGTATTTGTATTAGCTAATACTTACCTACGTGAAAAGAAAATAACGTGATAGAAACCTGCATGCATGCCCTAAAAAGCGCGTATTTGTGGCCGAAGAAAGGTGACAGGGCTCACCACACATCACGTTGAGACGTAATATTAAGTCGTCGATGAAACACGGATGTGTTAACTATGACTTGCATTTCACAGTTCACAGTCGAGAACACCTCTGACACCCCCTCGGGGATTCATTATCAGCATATGCAGTTCACTGCTAGGCACAAATTTCTGTCATCAGACAAAGAACAAGGAGCGCCATATAGTGGTAAAACGCCTTTTTGTCTTGCAGGCGTCGGTGACCGCCACCTCGACAACCTTCTGCTAACGAAGCAAGGTGCGCTATTCCACATCGACTTCGGCTACATCCTGGGGCGGGACCCCAAGCCTCTACCGCCGCCGATGAAGCTTAGCAAGGAAATGGTGGAAGCCATGGGCGGGATGCATTCTGAGCTCTACCATGAGTTCCGGAAACAGTGCTATACGGCCTTTCTGCATTTGCGCAGGTAAGACTACAGCATGCGGCTTACTTGCATTTCCGCAGGTAATACTACAGCATGCGGCTTACTTGCATTTGCGCAAGTAAGACTACAGTATACTGCGGCTTACTTGCATTTGCACAGGTAAGACTACAGTATACGGCTTACTTGCATTTGCGCAGGTAATACTACAGCATGCGGCTTACTTGCATTTGCGCAGGTAAGACTACAGTATACGGCTTACTTACATTTGCGCAGGTAAGACTACAGTATACGGCTTACTTGCATTTCCGCAGGTAATACTACAGCATGCGGCTTACTTGCATTTGCGCAGGTAAGACTACAGTATACGGCTTACTTGCATTTCCGCAGGTAATACTACAGCATGCGGCTTACTTGCATTTGCGCAAGTAAGACTACAGTATACTGCGGCTTACTTGCATTTGCACAGGTAAGACTACAGTATACGGCTTACTTGCATTTGCGCAGGTAATACTACAGCATGCGGCTTACTTGCATTTGCGCAGGTAAGACTACAGTATACGGCTTACTTACATTTGCGCAGGTAAGACTACAGTATACGGCTTACTTGCATTTCCGCAGGTAATACTACAGCATGCGGCTTACTTGCATTTGCGCAGGTAAGACTACAGTATACTGCGGCTTACTTGCATTTGCACAGGTAAGACTACAGTATACGGCTTACTTGCATTTGCGCAGGTAATACTACAGCATGCGGCTTACTTGCATTTGCGCAGGTAAGACTACAGTATACGGCTTACTTGCATTTCCGCAGGTAATACTACAGCATGCGGCTTACTTGCATTTGCGCAGGTAAGACTACAGTATCCTGCGGCTTACTTGCATTTGCACAGGTAAGACTACAGTATACGGCTTACTTGCATTTCCGCAGGTAATACTACAGCATGCGGCTTACTTGCATTTGCGCAGGTAAGACTACAGTATACTGCGGCTTACTTGCATTTGCACAGGTAAGACTACAGTATACGGCTTACTTGCATTTGCGCAGGTAAGACTACAGTATACTGCGGCTTACTTGAATTTGCACAGGTAATACTACAGCATGCGGCTTACTTGCATTTGCGCAGGTAAGACTACAGTATACGGCTTACTTGCATTTGCGCAGGTAATACTACAGCATGCGGCTTACTTGCATTTGCGCAGGTAAGACTACAGTATACGGCTTACTTGCATTTGCGCAGGTAAGACTACAGTATACGGCTTACTTGCATTTGCGCAGGTAATACTACAGTATACGGCTTACTTGCATTTGCGCAGGTAATACTACAGCATGCGGCTTACTTGCATTTGCGCAGGTAAGACTACAGTATACGGCTTACTTGCATTTGCGCAGGTAAGACTACAGTATACGGCTTACTTGCATTTGCGCAGGTAATAAATACTACAGCATGCGGCTTACTTGCATTTGCGCAGATAAGACTACAGTATACGGCTTACTTACATTTGCGCAGGTAAGACTACAGTATACGGCTTACTTGCATTTCCGCAGGTAAGACTACAGTATACGGCTTACTTGCATTTCCGCAGGTAAGACTACAGCATGCGGCTTACTTGCATTTGCGCAGGTAAGACTACAGTATACTGCGGCTTACTTGCATTTGCACAGGTAAGACTACAGTATACGGCTTACTTGCATTTGCGCAGGTAATACTACAGCATGCGGCTTACTTGCATTTGCGCAGGTAAGACTACAGTATACTGCGGCTTACTTGCATTTGCACAGGTAAGACTACAGTATACGGCTTACTTGCATTTGCGCAGGTAATACTACAGCATGCGGCTTACTTGCATTTGCGCAGGTAAGACTACAGTATACGGCTTACTTGCATTTGCGCAGGTAAGACTACAGCATGCGGCTTACTTGCATTTGCGCAGGTAAGACTACAGTATACGGCTTACTTGCATTTGCACAGGTAAGACTACAGTATACGGCTTACTTGCATTTGCGCAGGTAATACTACAGCATGCGGCTTACTTGCATTTGCGCAGGTAAGACTACAGTATACTGCGGCTTACTTGCATTTGCACAGGTAAGACTACAGTATACGGCTTACTTGCATTTGCGCAGGTAATACTACAGCATGCGGCTTACTTGCATTTGCGCAGGTAAGACTACAGTATACGGCTTACTTGCATTTCCGCAGGTAAGACTACAGCATGCGGCTTACTTGCATTTGCACAGGTAAGACTACAGTATACGGCTTACTTGCATTTGCGCAGGTAATACTACAGCATGCGGCTTACTTGCATTTGCGCAGGTAAGACTACAGTATACTGCGGCTTACTTGCATTTGCACAGGTAAGACTACAGTATACGGCTTACTTGCATTTGCACAGGTAAGACTACAGTATACGGCTTACTTGCATTTGCGCAGGTAATACTACAGCATGCGGCTTACTTGCATTTGCGCAGGTAAGACTACAGTATACTGCGGCTTACTTGCATTTGCACAGGTAATACTACAGTATACGGCTTACTTGCATTTGCGCAGGTAATACTACAGCATGCGGCTTACTTGCATTTGCGCAGGTAAGACTACAGTATACGGCTTACTTGCATTTGCGCAGGTAATACTACAGCATGCGGCTTACTTGCATTTGCGCAGGTAAGACTACAGTATACGGCTTACTTGCATTTGCGCAGGTAAGACTACAGCATGCGGCTTACTTGCATTTGCGCAGGTAAGACTACAGCATGCGGCTTACTTGCATTTGCGCAGGTAAGACTACAGTATACGGCTTACTTGCATTTGCGCAGGTAATACTACAGCATGCGGCTTACTTGCATTTGCGCAGGTAAGACTACAGTATACGGCTTACTTGTATTTGCGCAGGTAAGACTACAGTATACGGCTTACTTGCATTTGCGCAGGTAAGACTACATTATGCGGGTTTCTTTCATTTGCGCAGGTAAGACTGAAGTGTTATTTTATTTTATTTAGGTAACAAAAAAAAACCTTTTAGGAGGTATCTTTTAGTATATTAGATTATTATACAACAGCAGGTATAACAAATTAAAAACAACGCTGTCTTAAATCTAGTCCAAGCAACGCAAACACATGCCGTCTTGTTTTCGCTAACTACATTTAATATGCATAACCAAGACAGAGCGTTCCTCAGTTACACTACAAAATGACGTTACCGCCGCGAGCGTGTACAGATTCACTAACACATGCAAGCCTATGCGTGTGTTGTTTGCCTCGACTCCATTTGACTCACCTGTACGATATGACCATCTTACATCGCATCGGTCTTGAGGGCGGTCTTCTTTTTTGCCCCTACTTCACTTTTTATTTGACGGTCGGTTGGTAGCTGTCGGTAGTACGACAAGATTGATAGCTTGATAAGAATGTAAGCAGCTTTTACTGGAGACTAAAAGTGATAAGAAACAATGTCCAATGATCCTTATTTCGATAAGTTTAATAAACTGTGCACATGTTGTTCCAGACACGCGAATCTCGTCCTCAACCTATTCTCCCTGATGGTGGACGCCACTGTACCCGACATCGCTCTTGAGCCAGACAAGGCTGTCAAGAAAGTTCAAGACAAACTGAGGTACGTATGAGCTGAAAGAGTAACAAAGTTGGACACCGGGAAGGTGCGCGAAGCCAAGAAGTTTTGATCAGACTGTAGTGCTAACCGCCATTGAAAGTCGCACGCTAAAATAAATTACCTTTATGTGTCTGTATCCCTATTACTCATGAAACTTTCTTCTCTTAGTATCGCTGTCTCTTGTCTTGTACAGAATGGACAAAAACCTTCTAATTTGATTAATAGTGTAGTTTATCAATTATGATATCTATAAATATTATTAAAGTGCATTACAAATCAAAAAAGATCAACTAGAAAAAAATTTCAAGCAAACAAATATTTGAAAATGTCATGTAAGCAGGTGGTCGCAGGTTCTAATCCTGGCTCGAGGAATTTTTTCGAATATTTGTTTACTTGAAATTTGTTTCTCGTTGATCTTTTCTGGTTTGTAACACTCTTATAACATTTAGAGTTCACCTAAGCGATGGATTTCGCTATAAAAAACATGTAATCCTATCATAATTATGTTTTCAATGCAAGTGCTCGTAAAGGCCCACTTTTTATGCATCAAAACCGAACAGAAAGTCGATTATTTTGCCCTAGGGCTTTATTATTATTTTTTTATTTATTTACTATGGTTGGCTAACCTGCAACCTTTCCTGTGTACCATAAATGTAATACTTATTTTTCCATTGTTTAACGGCTCTGGATACAGTCCTTTTGAGCCAATCATAATTTAAAGTTCACAAGATTATATTTGTTTTATTTCCTCACACTATGCATTGAAAAACGTAGTATGATACACGGGCGTAAGACCAATAAATTACTCGGTTACGTTTAAAACACTCGTTTTCGCCCTTGTAGCATAAACTACTATTATTTAGTCAGTTAATTCAGGCCAATACGTATTGTTTGACCTTTCAAAAATATCCTTATTAAATAAGGCACGGAACACTCATTTAAACCACCATCATCGATCATCCAAGAAGAGCAGTGATTAAATAATATCAAAAATAACCAACATCATTTTTAGAGAAACCTACTTTATTATTTTTTAGAAAATAGTTTAAAACTAAAATTGTTTACAAGTGTCACTTTTACTTTTTATATTTTTTTTTATTATGATACCTAAATTATATGTCAGAATTTTTTTTACATTCGACTGATGACGGCCCCATACCGAGGGCCGAAATATATCGAGTAATAATTTTTTTTTAATTGTTTTAATAATACTATACATTTAAATTAACGGAATTCTTATGGAATCCGGTCCGGTCCGTCTGTAGAAGATGCAATTAACTTATTTCACTGTGCCTATTTTTATATCAAATGATACCGCGATGTAGCATACAGCGCCATCTTAATCAGCTCTTTCGAATTCCCATAGTTTAATTCCTAAATGATTTTTTTTTCTAGGAATATACACCATTTTAGATCATAGTTTTCATTACTATTGTATATAGTTTGATCATTACTTTTTATGATTTTTTGAAAAATGTTCAGGTATGACGTCACTTGGGGCATTTTATTCATTATACCGATTGTTATATGTGTGATTACTTACAAAAAAAAGTGGTATGTATCTGTCTTATCTACTCATCTGTCATCCATCAATCGGAAGCAAATTATTAAAATTTATCTTAGTAGCAAATACATTTCTAAACAGCCTTTTCTCAAGTGACGTCACATGAAGGCAAATGGAAGTTACAGATTTTTCTTGAAAATATTCATCATCATGAGATTTTTTACACCACAAGTTCTAAAATACGGCTTATTAAGCCAAAATCTCGAAATGGTTGTCGAGTTAACACACCTTACATAATTTATTCTATGCGAATTAGCTATTCTGGAAAAGAAATCTGAAGCTATTATAGGTATAAACCAATAGTCTTAAACTTAGTATCTCTTTCGTTCTAATCGTATTTTCCACAATAAATCGATCGAATCTTTACACTTGTAGCCTGTATCTATCCGTCATTGCAGATTGGACCTGGGCGACGAGGAGGCGGTCCACTACCTGCAGAACCTGCTGGACATGTCGGTGACGGCGGTGATGGCCGTGCTCGTCGAACACTTCCACAAATTTGCGCAGTACTGGCGCAAGTAGACCACCACTATTAGTGCAACTAGACTACCAGTACTGGTGCAAATAGACTATAAGTACTGGTGCAAGTAGACTCAAAACTGCTGCAACTAGACGATCAGTACTGATGCAACTAGACCACCAGTACCGGTGCAAATATGTGCAACCAGATGCCCAGTACTGGCGCATCTAGATCACTAGTACTAGTGCAGATTGAACGTCCGTACTGGTGTTAATAGACCATCCATACTGATGCAACTTAACCATCAATAGCAGTACTGGTGCAACTACAACACCAATACTAGTGCAGATAGACCGTCCGTACTAGTGCAATTACACCACCTGTACTGGTGTAAATAGACTATCAGTACTGGTGCAACTAGACCACCAGTACTGCTATAGACCATCCATACTGGCGCTACTTAACCGCCAATACCAGTACTGGTGCAACTACACCACCAATACTAATGTAACTAGACCACCAGTACCGGCGCAACTGACTGTGGAATCCATTAGTTACTAAAGAAATTGTTTTCAGGTTTTAAAAACACTGCTAAATTGCGCAATATAGCTAGAAATAATTTATATAATAGCACCAATCATATAGCCACTAGATTTTGATAGCAAGGCAGGTTATATTTTACGTAATCTTGTAAAAAATAATACGAATTTGGTTGATTGACCGTGTATACAGAGTGGAAAGTTAATGGGGCACTGTACATTTGTTCCAAAATCAAGTAAAATGCTCCAAAAGTTAGGGTTCGTCTCCTAAAACCGTTTTCTTGTATATAGCTACAACGTATCTGGTAGCTGCCTTTAGTGCCCCATCTTAACTGTCCATCCTGTATAATGTAAAAAATATCGAGACCATTTTCTAAATTTGGTTGAAAATTAAAACCATATTTCTTTGTGAAGGTGGCAGACTGTTTCTTTTTTTATATGTTCCTGCTATACGACATATTGTAGCCGATTCTGAAGGCTTTCATTTTAGTTTTGGTGCTGTCAAAACTAAATTTTCATCATTGCAAAATAGTTCATAAAGTTTAAGAACAGAAGCTAAATTACTTTCGAAAAATTTAAGTCCTGACAGCACTAAAATTAAAGCCGTCCGAAACAGCTTTATTGCCATATTAAGAAGCCGGTTCGCAGCGACGACAACTTCGATGCGAAGCGAGCACATTTGGCTGGCTTATATAAAAAAAGCGCCTCCCGCTTCGCCCCGCGCCGTTCTGTGCTGACCGAACCTCGCCCTTTGCGTTGTAAATTATTTTTATTTCCGAATACCTTAATTGTGCCTCGATTATTAGTTATTTTTATTCTGTTTTGATAACTTAGAATATCGATGGTATTTCCAAGTGGTGTATGTGCTTATTTTGCTTGTTAAATGTGCAAAGTCACTTAACGAAGCCTTGTAAAAGTCAGAATCAGAATCAGAAGTCTTTGTTTGTATAAACATAGGTAAATGGTTGTTTTGACATAAAATATGGTCCCATATGCGTTGCCATATTCGTTACACAAAAAATTCAACTTAATACTAAACAAAACATAAACTATTGAATTCTATTAATTAATATTATACAATTATTGTCTGGAATATCATTTCACATATAGAAAATAATTAGGTAGGTACATGTTAGTTAAAATCTTATAGCTAAAAAAAAATAATAACTAATTAATTAATGGCCTGACGTTTACAAATTTGTATCTGTTAAAAACTCCTTTACTGTATAATACGAGTATGTTTTTTTTACAAGAAAGTCTTTTAATTTGGTTTTAAATGTTGCAATATTTTGAATTCCTATCAAAGAGTTCGGAAGTTTATTATAGACGGTAGCCGCCATACCGAGGATACTTTCAGTAAAATGTGTCGTGTTACGCGGGAATGTTCTGATTTTATTAACGCGCCTTGTACTGTTAAAATTGGTAAATAAGTCATGATTTTGTCTTTACAATACAATAAAAAATAATTTATGCTTCTTAAAAAACGGCTTGGATGTATCAGAGGGTCTAAGACAAAACGTTGCTCTGATAAATTTTTTCTGGGCTTTGAAGTACTCGATTTTAGGGCAAAAACGCATTATTTTAAATATTTTTTCTGGTAATTAACGCGATGTTTGTGAAAAAACCAGGATCATAACACCACTTCATATTGACCGTCCAAATGAAAGCCTAAATTTTATTTGATATATTTTTTCTCTTTTGCGAGTTATTTTGGTATTTAGATATATTATGTATGAGGAACGATTCGGAGCGGGCTCTTAACAGCGAAATTGGCACCCTTTAGAAATCCGGTTTTAGTAAAACTGATGTAGATACTGTTGATTGTTGGTACTTGGAATACATTGTAATGAACAGGAAATCACTTTGTACTATTGGATAGGACAGGTGATTTTCTGTTCTTTTTATATAAATTTATTATAAGTTTGTACTGTGATATAAGCATTAGGTAATAATTCTATCTGATGAGGTAAATAAAAATATTTTTATATAAAATAGTATTTTATTTCTTGTCATGTTTTAATGCCTTTTTACAAATACAAAACAAAAATAAACATTTTCCCTGTAGTGGGGTCAAAATATATTGCTTGAATTAATGTATATTTTTGTTAAAAATAAAAAGACGGTATTAAATAAATATATTTTTATAATAATAAATGCTTAAAATGTTATAAGCTACTAGTTGTCTTCGGTACAGGGGTTGGGACAACCAGAGCCATATAGAATATATAATACACTTAAGGTTGAACTTCAGTCGCTTAGCGCGAAGTGCATGTTAAGAAATGAAAAATTGAAAAGCATTTTGGTCTGTGGCAATTGACGCCAATAGTTCAGTATTAGTGAGGTTTATAAAGCAAGATTTCACGATTAGTTATGATCTGTTCAAAACCCTTAAAATGATGTATTAACTTTGTTAAACCTCACTAATACTGAACTATTTGGCGTCAACTGCCACATACCAAAAGCTTTGTCAATTTTAAACTTTTAAACAAGAAAAACAAAGATAAGTTATGCACTTTGCGCTAAGCGACTAACTTTAAATTTAAAGAGAATCATCTCGTACTTTTATAAAGTTTTTATGCATTAGCGGCCATCAAGTCACTACCACAAGTTACACAATCGCTAGCCACATAAATCTTGCTGCCAGTCGTTTTCTGTATTAGATCACATGCTGCTATTTCAGCATAGTTTACACCTCCAATAACATAAACCAAAACGCTCTTGGGTTTCAAAGGAAATATGCTACCAAACTTGGGATCACTTTTCAATACTTTGGACAAACTTTTTGCATCTCTGCTGCCAAATTCTAATTCATTATTTTGCTGCAGTTTCAAATTAGATAACTTTTCATTTAAGGTTTCCATGCCATCTTTCAACTTCTCAATAATTTTACCTCCCACTTTTAGATCTGATAATGCAGATAGTTTAGACAAAACATCAGCTAGGGAGTCAGATGTCAATATAGCATTGCAGAGCACTGCAATCAAAGGTATGTAACCACCATTAAAGACATAACTGGGTGATGTTTTGCCAACTTTATCCGGCTGTGATGGCAACTGTTTGAGTTTATTAGCTATTGTTTGAAATGTATTCTGCCACTTTGGTAAATGATCACTTAGATTACTCAAATTGGAAATGTTTAAGGTCAATTTTGGACTTGATGGCTGTACCAACAAGCCTGCATTGATGAGATTACTAAATACATACATGAACTTGTGACCAAAGGCAAGTAGATACTTTGTTACTAATGTGTTGTATTCATCGTAAGATAACCCTTGTGTTAAACTTAGTAAGCACATGAGCCGCAAACTGTTGTAGATGTGAATATCAGTTCCAAAAGTTTCATCAACAAAAGTGAAGTTTGTTTTTCTGTTCCTGTTGTTTAGCATTTCAGTTTCAGTCAGCTTGAGATCTTCAAACTTATTGCTCATTTCGGATATGATTGTTTCACAAGCCAGCACATGGTTTACTAGGCTTTGTTTAAATAGGGCAACCTGTTGTAATTTAGTAGCAACATAATGCTTCATTTCCTGAATACCCAAAGCTTTTATATCTTCATTCTTTAGAAGCTTTGCTTTAGAACTCAAAACACTTAGGACTTCAGAAAAGTGTCTGTGCTTGATCTCTCCATATAAACTATCTGTAGAGCTATCTAGGGTAATTACAGTGTTTTTTGCTATAGATTTTTCTTGTTCAAAACCAAAGTCCACTTTCTCTCTCTTCAATTTAGTATCTTTCACATTTAAATCTAAGTGGCCACAGTTTATGTTAAACAATTCATTTAACAATCCACTGTAAGTTGCAGGTGTAAGCAAACAAGATGCATAATCTTGGTCTCTATCTATTAAAATTAGAGCTCCTATGTCAGAAGAGCTTTCGGTGCTCAGGAAATCCCTAGCATAACTTTCATTGTAAATTTCCAAAATATCCAAGACATTTGCTGAGAGTTTTCCAAGAGAAAATATAGCTTTTGGTCTTCCAGTGACATGAAATAAGCTCCAAAGAGACATAGAAATGCCGGAAAGGAGTGAATGGTTATGTTCAACAAATAACTGCTTGAATAGAAACGGCAGTTCCAAGCTTAGTAACTGTTCATCCAATGCCATGAGCTCCCAAGAAAATGGGTGTAGTTTCACAATATCATATAATCCTCTACTTTCTAGTATTGAGTCATAGGAACATATGACTTTAGGTACAATGATTATGTGGAAACATTTGAGTTCAGCTAAAGCTGAGTTGTGACTGAGAAGAGATGATATCTGATCTAAAACACACTTGTACTTCTGTGTGCAAGCTGGTATTAAGTAAACTCTGATTGTGTTAGAAGTCGTGCCGAGTTGAGGCTCCATTTTATATATTTTATCAATTCCATGTTGCCTAAAACAAATGTAAAGCTATTAGTTTCTAAACGAATATAAAATAAATTGATACTTGTTGTTGTTGGTTCTTGATGGAACATTTGACACGTCTTGTAAATAAAACACATTCTTGGTAACTGTTCCACTTTTATATTTTATATAAAAGTGGAACAGTTACCAAGAATGTGTTTTATTTACAAGATGAATATAAAATAGTATATAGTTGTGTTCAAACTCTTTACCTGAGCCAAGTAACACCACAAATTCTTTCTAAAGGCTTGATAAGTGATGGATCGATAATTAAATCCTTTTTATCACCACATTGAAGTAAAATATTCTCCAATTTACGCTGAGAAATTAGGCTCATTGAAGCCAATTTTAACGTTAGTGGCTGATCCATGTTTTATGTATAGTATACCAACAAGTTCTCCCCGATGCTGTGATGTGATATCATTACTTCAATCACCAAGAAACAACATAATTCATTGTTGTGATGTGAATATTTGTAATGTAGGTATGCAAAATTTAAAATTACAATCAGCTGTTTTTGTCACGTAAAAGAATGAACGAAAACAAATTCACAGAGAACTTTGAATCAAAAACGTCAAAAGAATATGTGGTAGAAAAAATATCGCAGCTTATGGCAGCCTTTAGGATTTGTTTGGGATTTTGGGCAATTAACTCATCAAAGTTTTATCGGAACATTATCTACAAAGCAACAGATTTTCAACATTTTATGTTATATAAATGGTACGCTAAAACTGTATTTAATTTATAAAAGTAAAATTTTACTTTAATAATGCCACTTTGGATTTAATAAAATTTAAAAGTAGTACACATTTCCGGTCATGCGTCGTTGTCAAAACGCAATTTCCACCCCTCCGCCCTCCTTCCTCCGCCCCTTGGCCGCGGATTGTTCGTCGTCGAATATCGCGAAAATCTGGAAATGGCTTCAAGAATAATCAGGAAAATCGTAAGTTTCTAACTCGGTGTTCCGTAATTTAGTTTGTTGCATCGTACTGCATGTTACCCTCTTCCAGTCAGCCTCCAGAAGCAGCTAGGTTTTTCTCCTTCGCATCCAAAAATAGAATTACCTATAGTTATGTCGCAGAATTACATAAAAGCGCTTTTGAGACCGTTTCGTGAGAGTAAAGCAGTAGTGGAATTGCTAAAGTGGATTGAACTGGGGGCGAGTAAGGAAGCCCAATCAACTGGGGTCTCTAATAATGAGGTTATTCTTTTTTTTTTGTGGTATAATGTATTGTGTATAGTTGAGGTTATGATGGATTTCGTGGTGATCGTCAGGTCCCAGCCGGGAAGGTTGGAGCAGCGCAGTACAGCACGGGCGTGCAGAAGGTGACATTGATTCCGGGACATGGCATCGGTCCGGAAATCACTGTTGCTGTGCAAAAAATCTTTGAAGCAGCCAAAGTGCCAATTGAATGGGATGAAGTGGACGTCACAGCTGTTAGGGTAAGTCCCCGCCTTTTTGTTATTTTTCAATACATATTTATTGTGACACATGTACTTGTTGTTTACACATTGTTCCCTTTTAGGGCCCTGATGGAAAAATGGGCATCCCTCAAAAGGTCATTGATTCTGTAAATGCAAACAAGATTGGACTGAAAGGACCCCTGATGACTCCTGTTGGCAAGGGCTACCGGTCCCTGAACTTGGCCCTCAGAAAAGAGTTTGACCTTTATGCTAATGTCAGACCCTGCAAAAGCTTAGAGGGGTAAGTTTTCCTAATTTGCCATAATGCTTCTGAACAGGGACAAAGGGCCTGTACCTAAACTTTTGATTATTTTTCTCCCATCTTTGCTTTCATGAGTTCTGCCTGTTATTTATACTTTAGTGGAGTGTGATAAGTAATAGTCTCTTGAGATTTACTTCGAGATTGATTTATTCCTCAGCCTCAATATCACAGTAAACATTATTATGAGTACTTATGGGTTAGTTTTAATAGCTCAAATCGAAAAATCTATCCAGAAAAGAAAACGTAATAAAATATATGATTCCATATTGTCATGGTCTCTATAAATAAGTATATTATTTCTTTCACATTTAACTGTCATCCCTAATGTACAACCTTTAAAAATTCATCAACTCTTTGAATTAAATGAATACAATAAAATACAAGTCTAAATGTATGTTAAGATAGAAAAAAGTTAGAACAAAAAGTATTAATGGTTACATTCCTTGATGGGGATGCTTTCTTGCAAATTTCATTATTGATGCCAAATTTAGTGATACAAATATGTACAGTCACCTGCAATTCAAGCTAACATAAAAAAAATAATACTTAATGCCAAAATACACAAAAAGAAATACACTGGTACAAGCACATTGAATAAATACAAAATTTACAAAAATACTTGAGAACGCATTTGACTTGGTATTAAATTGGTAATGAAAAGTAGATAGGTTAATTAACAGTCCTCAAACTCTTGAACTAGCAAAGTTAAAGAACAAATTTGGCGCCTATTTTCATTATCAGTTTTATCACTAAATTTTTTTAGCATTCCTATTAGATTTCTACTTAACAGTGATAAACAGATAAGGTGTGGCAATTCAAATTGAAGGTTACTAACATGTGAAAATGTCTGAAAATTGTTATCACAAGGGAACATTTTGAATTGAATTGCACTTTTTAGGGTTCCTTACCCAAAGGGTGCCAAACGGGATACTAAGCCTCTGCTGTCTGTCTGTCTTTCCGTGTATCACAGGGGTCTACAGCTACAGACGGTATAGGCAGCCTGTTTATATTTTCACAGAATACGTTTTGCTATGGCCATGCAATTAATAAATTAAAAAAAAAAACACTTCGAAAATGTATTATTTTTTAACATTGTCATGTCTGCCCTTTTTATCTCTGAAATTAGGGGACCGAAAAGTATGAAAAATTCGTGGTGATTGTTGATTAAACGTAAAGATTACTGGAAAAATAAAGCAGTTGAGATATTAGGGTTCTGTACTCAGCGAGAGCCACAAATTGTTTGCAAGGCGCTACCATTTTAGCAGCTTGTATTGGTCGCCTTAATGTTGCTATGGCATTTATATTGTTGTAATTTACCATAATATTTTTAGGGTTCCGTGCCTGTATTGTGTGGTGGTACGGAACCCTTTTTGCGCAAGTACTACTCGCACTTGCCCAAATTATTGTTATCTTTTATACATATTTTTGCAACAATATAAACATTTAAATATGCATTTATCATCCATACAGCTGAGATTTGGAACTCCCATCCCAGAGTCTGATAGTTATTATAACCCAGATTCTTTAAAAAAAAAAGCTAATTAAGTAGGTACCTTTTAAGCGAGCATGCTCCATCCAAGGTCTCAACGACGCGACGCCAGAATAATAGTATATTACGATACGAGAGCGATGAAACGTTTTCTGACGAGTGTGAGTTTGCGGCACGAGCCGAAGGCGAGTGCTGCAATCACACGAGTCGAGAAAAAGTTTCTCGCACGAGTTTCGTATAATTTTTTATAGCACAAGTGCGGAAAATGCCGACTTTACGCACGCTGCGCGTGCGTAAAGCGGTCATTTTACGCACAGTGTGCTATAAATATATTTATAAAGTAGTGAATCTTAGTAAAAACGCTTAGATTCGAACACACACACGCACACGCGTGCACTACACGCCGCCGCACGAAGGCAAATGGAAGTTGCAGCTTTTTCGTAAAAATATTCATCATCATAAGGTTTTTTAGACCAAGTATTCGAAAATATGGTTTATTAAACCTAAATCTCGAAATGGTTTTTGAATTAACACACCTTAACATCATTTAATCTAAGCGAATTATTGTAACCAATCACTGTGCGCCGCCGAGCCAAGATTTGTTAGGAGACTCCCCCGAACTTCACTTAGACGGCGCGTGTAGAGCATGCATCTGTGTGCGTGAGTTTGAACCAGAGCGTTTTACTAAGATTCACTGCTCTATAAATATATTTACTCTGCCAACGCTTACCACCAGGTGCAGAGTAACCAAACGTAAGTCAAATGTGAATAAAAAAGAAATATCATAGCTTGTGTTTACCCGGTTATCACAAATATATATTTTGAAAGGACACTGATTTAAAAACGACATAATAAGCAATTTCAAATGACCGGGTCCCTATAGGCCCGTGACTGAAAAGTGTACCTACATAATAATAATAATAATAAGTTATTTAAATATTATTAGAGTGCATTACAAACTAGAAAAGATCAATCAGAAACAAACCCAAAGACAAGAATTTGAAAAAATTCACCGGGCCAGGATTTTTTTTCGAAATTTTTTTCACATTCTTGTCTTTGGGTTTGTTTCTAATTGATCTTTTCTAGTTTGTAATGCACTCTAATAATATTTAGGGTATTCATAGCGATGGATTTCGCAAAAATAAATATAATCTTAATAAGTTATTTATTCACAAAGACGGTACATGTTTAGTTTACACAATTTATGCTAAGTTAGATTACAAATAAGTTTAAACAATTTTAGCATAGTGTAAGAGATTAGGAGCATCTGCTGCTAAGTAGGTTGTAAGCCTGAATTTCAGCATACGTCGCTTCCACTAGGATCTAGGATTGCTTCGCCGGCCTCTTAAAGTGCCGTCCGAAGCATGTTGACCGAACACAAATGTGTCCCTACGGGATTTGAAACCGTGATCTCGGGTTTAGTGGTCGAGTATTTAAAACAAAAGACCACAGCGGTAAAAAAAAACAATAATTTGAATGTGAAGCAAGTAAATCCGCCCATTTCTAGCATCAAAACGCTGTACGAAAACGTGGACGTGGTAACGATCCGAGAGAACACGGAGGGCGAGTACTCCGGCATCGAGCACGAGATCGTGGACGGAGTGGTGCAGTCCATCAAGCTGATCACTGAGGACGCCAGCAAACGGGTCGCCGACTTCGCCTTCCAGTTCGCCAGGGACAACAAGAGGAAGAAGGTCACCGCCGTGCACAAGGCCAACATTATGTGAGTCGCTTCATGTTCATTACTTGGGTCACTATTCAGTTATTATATTTTTAGGTCATTTAAATTTTAGAAAGTTTTTAGAGTTCCTACTCGAGTCCTACTCGTACTTGGCTGGTTTTTTTTTTTAAGTTGCGGCTCCATATCTAGACGGCTATTCTAGCAAGTGCGAAAAAATTTGCTACGGCAGATTTCCGGTGAGTTAACAAAGGATTTTCTACGAAAATTATTGATTTTTCTACTTTCGCAATTTTTGCGCATGCGCTGGAATCGGTAATGAGCAGAGTGTATTGCAAAATGGAAAATCAAAAAGTTTTGATTATTGATTTTCCATTTTACAATACACTCTAGAAAGTCTAAAATAATACAAAATCGAGTAATCTTTAAACTTAAAAATTTTCACACATCACTATATAAATATTATATATATTAATGTTTTTGTAGGTCATTATACATTGATATTTTTATTTTGTAATTAGGCTTATACTTGGATATTTCTTTGTATATTTTTCTTTTCTGTGTACCTGTGTATGATTATTACTTATGTTTCTTTTTCCTATTGTGATGGTTTTGCTGTCAGAAATCTCTGTTTAGAGATAAGCTCGACAATGTGCATCTTTTTTCACTGTCATTTTTTTATGTTTAGGTATTTCCGTGTGTGTACAACTTAGAATAAGGAAATTTCCTTATTCTAAGGTGTACAATAAGGAATAAAGAATCACATTGAGGCGTTACAATATGCGGAAGTGATGCCACTTTAGAAAAAAAAAAAATTTTTTTCATGCTAGAATAATTATAGAATTAAATGAGACTTGAGGATAATTCATGATTTATATAAAAAACGTAAACGTCTTTACTCGCCCAGATGAAGGCAGTCTAAATCTGCTGAAACTGGTCGGCTTTTCCGATCATAGCACGTATTGAGGTGAGCCGTTTTTTTATATAAATTGTGCTAGAATAATTATTGAAAATCTGCTCAAGTAAATATCTACAAATAGCAATGTACTATTTTTAACATAGCAAAGTTTACAGAAACAACGTCTTTCATAGCTATAATTGTAACTTATGTAAAAAGCGGCCATTTTCGAATAAAAAAAATAGTTCATTGCTATTTCTGGACATTTACTTGAGCAGATTCTCAATCAATTTGTGTAACAAGAAAAAAAAATGTTTTTTTTTTTCTTTATTAGCACCACTTTTACATTTTAGCAAAGTTTACAGAAACAACGTCTTTCATAGCTATAATTGTAACTTATGTAAAAAGCGGCCATTTTCGAATAAAAAAAATAGTTCATTGCTATTTCTGGACATTTACTTGAGCAGATTCTCAATCAATTTGTGTAACAAGAAAAAAAAATGTTTTTTTTTTTCTTTATTAGCACCACTTTTACATTTTGTAAAGCCCTAACCTAAGAGTATATCAGTGTACCTACAAAACGGTGTTTAACTTTAGACAGTGTTTAAATCTGTTGTTGTCGCTTTTTCTTTCATATTTTAAAAGAGTGACAGCAACAGATTTAAACACTGTCTAAAGTTAAACACGGTTTTGTAGTAATACCGTATATGTTTATTATGTTGTATGTATACAACAACATGTATCGCGCTGTATCGAGGTCAGCCGCATCTAGACGATTGCCACTAATCAGAAGGTGTCACCTTTCCTTATTCAGACACGCTTGTCTTAGAATTACTAAACAAATACGGTGACCTTAAACGAATGATATAATAATTATTTACCTTTAGGGAAAGTCCCGTTTATGCACTTTTCGCTCGTATCCATGATCCTCGAATAAAAATTATCGTCGAAGGGAAAATGGTGAGGAAGAGAAAGACCGAGGATTTATTGAACCGAGTTCAGTGACCATCCTAAGGTTAAACGTCAGTCGCTTAGCGCAAAGTGCATTACTTAACTTTGTTCTTCTTGTTTAGAAGTTGAAAATTGAAAAACCTTTTGCTATGTGGCAGTTGACGCCAATAGTTAGTGAGGTTTGTAACACATGAGTTTGAAATTTAATGCACAATTAGTCATGATCTTGTCCAAACAAAGTTAAAACAGCATTTTAAGTTGGTTTTGAGAATATCATGACTAATTGTGTATACAATTTTGTATTCTTGCTTTATAAACTTTACTAATACTGAACTATTGGCATCAAATGCCACATACCGAAATACTTTTCAATTTTAAATTTCTAAACAAGAAAAGCTAAGTTATGCACTTTGCGCTAAGCTACCGACGTTTAACCTTAAGGCAAAGGCAGGAGTCGCACGTTACCAAGAACTAAAAGTTTTGGTTCTAGACAAAGAACGGTGGAAGATGCTACGCCGACAATAGACATACATACATACGTAATATACGTATAGTACTCCCAAAGTAATAATGCGCATACAAATCTTCGCTACTGTTCGGCAAAGTTCGTATTTCCTTACACTTTCTTTTCTATACTATCAATAAGGTCACGTGGTACGTCTGGTCGCTCGGCTATAGATTTGTATGCGCAATATTACTTTGGGAGTACTGTATCTATGCGTAAAACTGTAACAAAAGCTAGAATTTATTAGCATCGCATCGTAGGCAAGACTATTTAAAACAAAGATTGTATGGCATTTCAAATGTTGAAAACACTACATTTCTCTCGATTTGCCCTTGCGTGACCCCCTTCTACGAGTAGACACAATAAATTACTAATGATAGACACAATAATGATGTACCGTTTCATTTTCAACGTACATATAGGTACATACGTAGTCATAATTACATAGGTATAATATATACATTATATATTATACATAAATATACATAATTGTCTAGCTAGTCATTCATGATATTATAATTATTAGTTTTCAAACGTTCGTTATTTTTCTTAGAAAATCTTTATAAATAAACTTAAATGGACTGATCTTTATTTTTACTTTCCTGTAAATAATTTGTGTAGATTATTATTATTATTAATTATTATTACCTTTTCAATTGTACAGTGAATTGGATTAGTCTGTAATGCTGCGCAATATTTTTGATAAATAAATAAATCACTGTTTCGCGTTTTGGCCGATAATATATTCTTGATCAATCTATTTTCAAGTAGAAGTGTCGTAAAACGGGGTTCGAAATTTGGTACATTTACTGCAGACTAAAAACTATGTTTGCACCATATAGATTCTAGATGGTCATGTATGTATAACATAACGGCAGCGGAGTAAAACATGAAGTAGTTACCCATCGCTACGTCGTCGTGAGATGTAAATGGAATAGTAAAGACACGGAAAGGTTACCTACCTTGAAAAAAATATAGCTTTTAATTCAATACCTTTGGTCCAAGCTACTAGTTCACTTTCTGCGGTCATATAATAAAATCCTTGTGTGTGTGTCGCGCAGGCGCATGTCTGACGGTCTGTTCCTGCGCTGCTGCCGCGACCTCGCCACCAAGTACCCGGACATCAAGTTCGAGGAGCGCTACCTCGACACCGTCTGTCTCAACATGGTCCAGGACCCCGCCAAGTTCGACGTGTTGGTCAGTATACAACCCCGCTTCCTTGTGTGTGCGCGTGCGTGTGTGTGTGTTGTGCAAGCGCAAGTCTGACGGTCTGTTCCTGCGCTGCTGCCGCGACCTCGTCACCAAGTACTCGCGCTACCTCGACACCGTCTGTCTCAACATGGTGCAGGACCCCGCAAAGTTCGAATAAAACCCCGCTTCCTCGGTACCACTAACCATGGTTCAAATAATTTAAACTATTACTCCGTAAAGAAGCGACACTCATCTCCCCCCGCGAGTTTATCGTCGTCCGCAAATCAGGTGCACGATCGTGTGTATACAGTACTTAGTAAGGCTCAGTATCACTTGTCTTGTTCGCTGCACGTGTCTATGTGCACAAGCGTGTATGGACAAGCTAAGTAGGAGGAGTTGGAGTAGGAGTTGTAGGTAATTAAATTGGCGGGAATGCACGGAGTGTCGGGGGTGTGCCTATATTAAGGTTTATAAGTCAAGGTAGACAAGGAGCGTATCGCACTTTACTCACACACGCACAACTCTATATGCACACTAGAACCAGTTACATACACTTGCCTTACTGTTAGGTATACCTATATAGTCCTGACAAAAATGAACTATGGCAAAGTGAGCTTGTGTTGGTATCAACGTACGGGTAACAAATAAATTTACGTTTCTTATACGTCAACTATTTCAACTATTATGTTTTCTCTCTTGCTAATAGAGGGAGAGCAGGCAGCATAAATCTCACTTCATTTTATACCAAAAAAGTCTACTCTAGCTGCGTGTTGCCTTGCTTTAGGAATACACGAGTAGATGCAAGTCTGGTTTGTAAGCGCCGCGCCGTTGCGACAGGGGGAGCAGTTTTTTTTTTGTAGAAGTTGCCGTTTTTCTCGATGACTGTACATTTTTTCCAAAATCTATGAATGAAAATGTAAAACGTTCCAAAAGTTAGGGTCGTCTCTTAAGGCCGTTTTCTTGTAGATAACTTATCGTGAGACTAGGGTTATATAGTTGAAACTCTGACCAAACAATGTGACTGACATTTTATTGAGAAAACGTGTGATTGTGACGATGATTTTTTCACTCCATACATTAACATAGAATCTTTAAATTTCCAGGTGATGCCCAACTTGTATGGTGACATCATGTCGGACATGTGTTCGGGTCTCATCGGCGGGCTTGGGCTCACGCCTTCGGGCAACATCGGGAAGAACGGCGCGCTCTTTGAATCTGTAAGTACCTGTTCACTTAATTGTCTAATGAACATCTTTAGCAACAGTATAGTCGCGAGTCGGTAAAGAGCTCGACCAATCACAATATTACGGTTATGTGTGTCTCGCGCCCCGCGATCACACGGTAAGTTGCACTTTAAAGTCGCCGTCAATAGAAATTGTGGACTATGTAAACAAACAGTTTTCTCAATTTTTCTCAAGGTTCTGTCACGGAGTCTCATTGAACATTATTCCAAATCATGAAGCATCGAGTCTTACCAGTCATTCACTGTATTTCATCATGAAATATTCAATAATCACCAGTTAATTACGGAAAATCATAGAAAAATCATAGAATCAATAGTCAATTCTGTACTGCGTCGAGATTGCTGTCATATTTTTTTCTCATCGAATCTGTATTGTCTTTGAAAATTGGTGATGTACGAATCTATTTGAATATAAACCTATATTATTCGTGATGTTATTTTATTCCGTCATTTTTTTTTAACAGCGTTACTTCATAATCTTTGACATAAACGTGTGTGTGATTCTATCGAGAGCTGTGTGATCTTCCAGCGATGCTCTAAAATGTGTACCTCATGTCCTAAAAGTAGAAGAAAAAATGAAAGAACTGGATGAGATAAAAGATACGGCCAACAACGCTGTGACGGAACCATTTGTAATTAACGTGGGCGATTTGACTAGCGATTCATCAGAATATTTTAGCGATGAATCAAATAAAGAAAACTAATTAAGCACCTAACATACTTTAATCACATACTTACCCATCTCTAGATAGTTCACCTATTCATAGACAAAGACAACATGGCGCTTTGTTTACATAGTTCACAATTTCTATTGACGGCTACTGTAAGAACTACTTGACATATTTAAGGGTATCTCTCACGAACGTCGGATTAGTAAAAAAAGGTCATGTTATTCATACTAAATCTATGGTTATTCCATGAGTAAAGTAACTATGACAAAATCAACGACAAGGCGGTATGGCCTAGTACCTTAGTCTTTTCCAGACGGGATAAACGGAACCAAAAAAAAAACAACTGGCCACTAAACTTGATCCACGTATAATCAAATGATTCGCATTGTGACAAGATACTAAAAATTTGAGAAGTCCCAAGAAACAATCGGGCTTTTACTTGTTTTTTCGCTTGGCAAACAACGATTTAAATGACAACCGAATAAAATGGGTTGCAAATCAATTTTAAGGATTCTTTAGTACATTCTTTATTATTTTCCTTTTACATTCAGACGTGTACCGTGAAGGAATCTGTGCCATTAACTCTATTCTAGAATATTTGGTGACTTTCAATAATATTGTGAGTGAATTATCTCTTCAGAAAGCTACATGGAGATATTGTTCAACTAATCTGAAGGATAAACTGTATATTATTTATTGTTGTTACCTTTCACACTCAGACATGTATCGCGAAGGAATCTGTGCAATTAACTATATTCTAGAATATTTGGTGATTTTCAATAATATTGTGAGTGAATTAACTCTTCAGAGAGCTACATGGAGATGTTGTTATAAAATAAATTCACACAAGTGCGTGATGTTTTATGAAATATGTAAGTCTATTTCAAACACTTATTCGTGTGATACTAACAGGCGTGGGCCATGTCGAACTAAAACATATACCTTATTGTAAGGCATCAAAATCTGTGTTACATGGAAGCATGCTAATCATTTGTGTGACTAATCGTCTGAATTTTCATAACCGTCTGAATGTCTGTAACAGTTTGTTTTTACCATAGACAATACAGCCCAGAAAGACGTCTATTGTTCAACATCTTGCGTACAAATAATTCTGTCAACAATCGAAACGGGATACTGCAATCCTATTATCTCTTCCAATCTTACGTATAGTGCCACGAACTTATCTTTCCAGAAGACGAAGACTCTAACGTAATGAATATAGAAGCCATTTTGGTTTGGCCTACCGAAACATAATTTTGGAGTGCCGAATTGTATCTGCTGGTTCAGTCAGATGTTTTGACAGAAATCGGTCGCCTGTTATGAGGAGTCTGTAGGCTGTATTCGTCTATGGTTTTTACTAAAAATAACCCCAACAAGCAGTGACAATATGTTTACTTTGTTAATAGAAATATCTGACATAATGGATGCTTGAACCTGACATTATCATTATCTGCCATTGTTCTCATTCATAGTAGGGCAATAACCATTTAAATAACATTCAACGATACTTTAGTGACGACAAACATGATTTACATCTGTCGGTATATATATATTTTTTGGTATTATTAACTGTTCCGATTTCTCTGTTATCATAACATTATATAAGTGTATTTCTAATACAGCTGGAAAATCGGTCAATGACCTTTGCGCATTTTGTATAGGACCTCGTACCACGAAACGCAGTGATTTGGGTCAAGCTATAAAGATTGTATGGCGAGATTGACGTATCATTTTCTTTTAACACGTAGTTTTTCCAGCTGCTCTATAAATTTAATATAAATAGTGCGCACAAAAAGTAACCCAAGGGAATATTTTCACTAAAATTTGCTTATTTTTAATGTGTACCGCAATTTTACAAAAAGTTATTTAACTTCACAGTAATTGACTGAAAATCAAATAATAACCCTTACGTGACATGTTTTCTTATTTAATTTGCGTTCTGTTCGATTATCTACTATCATTTTCCGCAACTCCGCAATATAATCGAAACATCGTCTGTTGCACTAATATAGCATTTGGGTTAAGTTTACAAACAATCTCTAGACAAATCGTCAAATATACATGGATAAATTGGGCTTTAAGGTTAAATATCAGTCGCTCGGTACAAAGTGCACAAAATAACTTTGTTTTTCTTTTTAAGAAGTTGAAAGGGAATAAGATATCGGTCTGTGGCAGTTCACGCCAATAAGCCATGATTTTGTTGAAACAAACTTAAAACAGCATTTTAAGCTTGTTTGGACATCATCGTGACTAATTGTGCATTTTATTTCAAACTGTTGATTTATAAACCTAACTTATACTAAACTTTTGAAGTGAATTCCCACAGACCAATATCTTTTTCACTTTTAACTTCCTAACAAGAAAAACAAAATTAAGTTGTGCACTTTGTACCGAGCAACTGATGTTTAACCTTAAAGTAATTTGGTTCAACTGGTGTTGGGAACATCACTTTTCCATTTGAAAATGTCAACATTCATTGCTGCATTTATCACTATCACAATTGTCTTGTCTAAACCTAACACGTCACCCAAAATATTAACATGTACATTTCCAGGTCCACGGCACAGCGCCAGCCATCGCCGGACAAGACAAGGCGAACCCCACAGCTTTACTCCTCTCCGCAGTGATGATGCTCCGATATATGAAGCTGAAAGACCACGCTGCCAAGATCGAGGGCGCTTGTTTCCAAGTGCTCCGGGAGGGGAAAGTGTTGACTGGAGACTTGGGCGGGACGAGCACTTGCTCTGCGTATACTAATGAAATTATTAAGCATTTGAATATAGGTGCTTAGTCAAATGTGTATGGGTAATGAGATAATGATTTTGTTGGCGTTTTTTGTCAAAGACTTGGCTATATAAAATCAAAATCTCCCAAAGACCTAAAAAGAGTACCTTATTCAATGGTTGAAAAGCTATTAAGTGCTCACTTCTTAGATAAATTTTGTAGGTATTAGATAAAATTGTTAATTGCATAGTTCAAAGATTCAGACAAATAAATAATTGAACACATTAGATATTTACGAGTAAATGGCTGTTTATGAAATTCATGGTGAGATTTGCGATCTGTCTATCAATATAATCTTAAAGGAAATGACTGCCAAAAAAGTATTTATTTATTGTACTGTACACATCATACACACTAATTTATTTACAACAAAACGTATCGAATTATATTCGGCTCGCTATGGGGCCGATTCAGTCGAAATAAGTAGAAAATAGTAGCACATATACGAGTATAGTTTCGTATATGAAATATACCCAACCCCACTGTTATTATAAATGCGAAAGTATGTTTGTTGGTTTGTTTGTTTGTTTGTTCTTTCACGCAGCAACGGTTCGATGTAATTTTTTGCATAGAACTAGATAGATTATGGACCGGAAAATTACATAGGCTACTTTTTATCCCAAAGCGGTTCATCTGGGAATTGTGGGATAAAGATTTTTATGAAAATCAATTGTCTCTAAAAATTATTATTACATACGGCTTGAACACTCACGTGTGATTGTTGTTGACTATATGCCAACCGTTTTACCGATACAATTTCGGCATTATCAAGGCGAGTGTCGTTCTTAGGACGACGACGCGGCGTTCACCGTCGTTGTCAAACGGGCACTGGCAGCCGCCGATCGGCGAGCTGCACGCATTGCTCGTGCGCTGAGCGTTGGCTGCGTCGTCGAGGGGGGTGGGATGGTGGATGCACTTGATTCTTTTAATTGTTCCAATTGTTTGTTATTAGGGGCGGTTATTAAACAAAACGAACTCACAACATCGTCACTGTCACTGGGCACTGTTCTAAAGTTGCTCGATCCATCGAGAACCGGTTTCTCTGTTGAAGTTGGGATTACGACTTATCTCGATGGCTTCGTATATTTTGTCTCTAAAAAGCCAAAAACGGTAGTAATATTATTTTTTCGATATCTCAAAAAATTACGAAGTTATTGGCAATCAAAGTGAGCTTAATGGCACGTATCGTGACGTCATCTGACACGATAAATATGGCTATCGTTAACTTCGGTTAGTTCTTGTCACGAAAGAAGTCCCGCAGGTGAAGGCATTTGGTTCATATTCCAATAAAAATACAAACTTAACTGCGGGACTTATTTTGTGACATGAACTCTAATAAAGTTTTTTTTTTAATTCAAAATATTTTGTTCTTTGCTGTAACTAATTAATTAGTTGCTATAAAAAAAATTACTGATATTTCACTACAGGAGACGCGTAATAAGAGATCAAGAAATAAATTCGTTAGGAAACGCAGGTTGGCCTTCGGCCTCGCCAAAGATACTTTAGCCGATGATTACTTCAGAGAAAAAACAAGTTTTGTTCGGCCTCGCCAGAAATACTTTACTAAGGATATTAAATAAATTATCATGAGACAAAAACACTGAATCAGAATCAGATCAAGTACGCTCTATAAAATTAAAGGTCAAAAATATATTGACAGTTTCGATAGGACTTAATCAACGCGGGCGAAGCCGCGGGCAAAAGCTAGTAGTTATATAAATGCAGCATAAAAACATCATAAAACGGACAAATGAAAAAGCGACTACAATCTGTCAATGGAATTTATATTTGTATTATGTATATCATTGACCTACTATGATGTATATGCTTAGATAATTTGGTTACCGTATAAGTGAGTTATTTTATAGTGAGAGTATTTATAAATATCAGTATCGCTAGATTAATTTACCAGTATTTTGCGCCACCTAATAGAATCGGTAGAGAATTAATGCAAGTATTTTCAGAAGTTCTTTTTGTGTGATATTAACGTGTTTGTTAGAATTTGTTAGTTAAGTGTTGTTCAGTTATTTCATCTTGATGGTGATGTTGATGTGGAACGCCTGCTGGGCTCAGGTGGATGATGCTGATGTGGGACACCTGCCGGGCTCTGCTGGATGATGTTGATGTGGAACACCTGCTGGGCTCAGGTGGATGATGTTGATGTAGGACGCCTGCCGGGCTCTGGCGGATGATGTTGATGTGGGACGCCTGCTGGGCTCAGGTGGATGGTTGGCTCTCCAATTGGTGCTATTCCATTCAGTTCCCATTGCTTGAGCGTTCTTTCATCTTGTGCCGGATTATAATTAGGCTACAAGTATTGGCTATTTTATTTATAATTTTGTAATGTTATAAACATTTATTATGAATTAAGACGGCTAGAAAAACTTTATCTCTACAACATGAATCATGATTAACTAATTGTATGTATTAACATGGTATTATATTTTATTTGTTCAGCTATTTATAAATATTTTATTGTGATTCAGATCTAATCTGACAACAAGACATTTTTGTGTCGTTCCGATTCTAAAGAATCATGCTTTTGTTATATTACTTAACCTACTAAAAGTATAGCCTTTTTATTTATGTCCTTGCAATAAATTTATTATTACTTATTTTAGTATAGTGTTTCCTTGTGTGTAACTAGGTTAGGTAACAAAATAAAACCTGAAAGTGAAAATGTATTTTAATCACGTTACCATAATTATTTAGCTTGCTCATGTTTTATAAGGTGCGTATTTTTAATATCTGTAACATACGAGTGTGGAAATCTATATATTTGTTGACAAAGGGTACGGTCATCAGATCCCAATAAACTACTATTTTCCACTATAAACATCTATGATTCGGTCATGAATGAAAATGAAACAAACAATATTTGAAATTCTTGCTCATTTCAAGAATCGAGAAATATAAATACGTGTTTATATATGTGGATAACTATGAAGGTTTATAATGGGCATTCCCTAGACGGCGCTAGCAGTACAGAAATATTGTCGCTTTTTTTCTACTGAGTTTTCATTCTTCTGTTAAAAAGTGTTCTGTGGTCATGACCCTCAACAAACGTCAAAAATCGTGGGGAAAAATTGGCTGTCAAACGTGATTATGCAGCTAACTTCAGGCCACTATAAACCACCATGGTAAAAATATGTATTGTGGTGGTTGGTTTATTTACGTAACCGACTTACCACGATAGCTGAACGTGTTTAATCTGATGACCACACTCTATTAGCGAAATAATAGCGAATCATCACAGTTTAAAATGATGATTATTCCCACAGGTCCACGGCACTGCCCCTGACCTCGCCGGCAAGGACTTGGCGAACCCCACCGCCCTCCTACTGTCCTCTATCATGATGCTGCGACACCTTCAGCTGAATGATCACGCGGACCGTGTACAGAACGCTTGCTACGAAGTACTGCGCGAGGGCAAGCACCTCACCGGTGACTTGGGAGGCACTGGCAAGTGCAGCGAGTATACCAATGCTATCATCTCCAAGCTAAACTAAGCTCTTTCAGCTGGAGATGGAGGCCGTTTTTCGCGTGGCCGATCGGTCGTGTAGAGGACATGATTGATAGATCGATACGTCTCTTACATGATCGATCTTCGCGTTCGAGATTGGTGCGGCCGTGCGGCGCGGCGATCTACCTTGAACGCGATGTGCCAGATTTTTGTCGTTTTTAGAAGGTTAGAACTAACGTAGTTCTTCTAATGTATTATCTCCTTACTCGTAGGTGCTAAATACTTTAAACCAGTGAATTGAACATATCTAATACGTAAAGTACATTGATAGTGCCCTTGTAATACAACAGCCAAAAATTATCCACAGTATTGCAATTGAAATAAATACTTAGGTATATTTATTATTATGTATTCTCCATGTTGAGATTAATGTTTTTTTTTTGTATAAAAGTAAGTTTTAACAGTAGAATAAATTGTTGTTAAATATTAACAAAAGTATGTACATATGTATACCCGAAATTTTTGCAATAATCGCAAAACGATTGTCTTTATGAACCCGCAGTTGATGTTATTTATGAGCAAGATCAGAAACAGAATGAATATTGAAGTTCAAGATAAAATAAAACACTTTGACTTTGTAAATAAAATTGTTGAAATTTAATAATTGTTTTCCTTTTTAGCCTTACATTCATGCTTGTTTTGTTTGTGCCTATCTCGAATAAGTCACAGTACGGAATGTATATTAAAATTTCAGGACGTGGACCATAACTAATTTTAGTGTTTTGGTATTTTCCCTTTGATTAGGATGTCTTCATACCCAGGGTCGCCAACTCGATACCACCACTGAGCAAGATACCACGGTTGGGTGCTAAATGGCACCTCAAGGAGTGCTAGAATGCTATGAATTTCCAAAAGTAGTGCTAAATTGGTCAATAGATAAAATATTCTATCAAATAAAAATATTTTAATATGATTTATAGAGAATTCCATCGCTTTGGATACTTTAAACCATATACTTAGGACATTGAGTGTATTACTAACTGTAAAACATCAATCAGGATTAAATTTCAAGTAAGATAATAATTTTGATGTGAGGAAGTTATTGCATGAATGTTAAATAGTGCTAGATGTATGAAAATGGTGCTAAATCTAGCACTGAAAGTGCTAAATTGGCAACACTGTCACCCAGTTTTTAGGAAAGTGCACCTCTTCAAAAAATCATACGAAGGGCAACGTGTGGCTGAGGCTCAGACCAATAAACGGCTGAGGGGTATTTCTATTACTAAATACTCCGTCTGTTTATCTGTCTGTCACAGGGATCTACACAAATAATGTACTCTGTGGATCTACAGCTACAGCCGTTATAGGTACCAATTTGTACCAATACCAATACCAAAAAGTGTACCAATTTATCTGTAGAATGAAAATGATGGAACTAGCATATCTGATTGGATAATATTTAATATTGGCCAATGACAGACCCAGAAAAAGCTAGTTCATTCTACAGATAGTCGTTCATAAACTCACACCGAGTTGGGTTTCCTACCCGGGTCGCAACACTAACCCGTTCAAAAATGAACTCGCGTCTCAACACCGACCGTTCAAAAATGACAGTGTCGCTACACTGGTGTCGACTTTTTCAACATCAACTCTGAGCAGGGTTTGCAAGGTTCGTATAGGCTCCAAACGTCACCTGACATTCACGTTAATTTTCGTAAATGAAATGACGTTAACTTTCGTATTCTCAACATTACAGTTGATATATTTACGTTAAATTTCGTGTAGAGGGGGTCCTCTCAACGTTATTATACTAAATATAATGCAAAAATGACAACTGACGTTTGTAGTGTCGTCACACGACGAAACCCGTTCAAAAACTCAGCGTTACAACCCCAGTGTTCCTACCCAGCCCAGGGTTATTTAATGAACGCACTTCAGATAAGATGGTGGCACTTGTAACCAGCTGAAATGTTCACAGAATACGTTTTACTATGGCCTCGATCACAAGCCGAAAAAAAATAAGGGTGTTCCTTATTGGTCTGAGGGTCCTTCTCTGGAGATCCCCTAAAATAACTCGAAAAGGTATTTTTAATATTATCATATCCCCCCCCTTGTCTCCGAAACAAGAGGCGCGGCGCTACCATTTTAGCAGCTTGTTTTTGTTGCCTTAATTTGGTATGGCATCTATATTGTTGTAGATATTATTTACCATAATATTCTTATGGTTCCGTACCCGTATTGTGTTGTGGTACGGAACCCTTTGTGCGCGAGTCCAACTCGCACTTGCTCAAAGGAATTAAACTCCGCACGACGACGCGACGATCACTCGTTTTGAAACGTACCCTAAGTAACTCATAGCCATGGCCATGCTCATAACTGAATGGACTAGTATCCAAAACCCCAAAAAAAAAATACTGTCAACTCAACTGTCAAAAAAGTTCTGCAGATTCCGCACGTTGTTTATTTTTTTATAACCTATTGCAATACATGAAAATATTCTTGAATTTTATGAGGTTTTTGTGTAAATCATATGAAAATGGTGAAAAGAGTAAGTACTCTACTAATTTTTTGTTGTCGGTTCTCTAAAATATTTACAACCAACATGTGTTTTTTTCCGTGATAACTTATTCTCCGCATTTTGCGATGTCTCTGCTTTATTAAATCACCTAACACCTTTAAACAATTTCAGGAGGCAAATTTTTCAATATCAGAGGATGATGGAGATGGACTAACTCTCAATGATAGTAAAAAAAGACCCTCGGACGCACCTAATAATGAAGGCAAGAAACGCATCAAAACTCAAAGTTTATATCGCCAACCGACTGTAAAAGAACTAAACAGACTCCAGGAAACAGAGACCTTATTTAACTCGAATCTATTCAGGTTACAAGTGGATGAAATTCTCCAAGAAGTAAAGCTTAAGGAAAAAACAGTAACTTTGTTTCAACAATGGTTTGAAGCATTTAAAAAACACATGGATGCAATTCCTGAAAACGAAATAGAATATGATTTATCAGAAAACACTCTTTTTAAAGATCTGAAGATTAAATCAGCTGTGAGCAATGAGCTGATGAAAACAAAATGTGTTTTCAAGTTTCTTAAATTCAAAGAAATTGAATTGGTTGGCTCATATGATCTGGGCTGTCCGATTAACTCCAAACTGAGAGTAGACATCCAGATAACTGTACCAGCAGATACATACACTAAAAATGACTCCATAAATTATAGATACCATAAAAAAAGGGCTGCATATCTGGCATGTATTGCTTCACATTTGAGGAACTTTGAAATGATTGAAGATTTGAAATATTCCTGGTTGAGGGGTTGTGACTCTAAACCAGTTCTAGACTTTAAACCAAATGGAAAATTGGGCAACCATTTAACGGTTAGAATACATCTCTCTTGTGAAGCTGAAGCATACAAACTGCACAGATTTAGTCCTTCAAGAAACAACTTGAGAGAAGCGTGGTTGTTGTCTACTGAAATTACAGAAAACAATACAGAGATTGGTCCTCCAACACCATATTACAGCAGTAGTGTTTTGTGTGACCTGACAGCATCAGAAAATCAAGAATTTCTCTGTGGAATACTTGCCAATAGTGACAATCTAAAGCAGGCCATTGTTTTATTGAAAATTTGGTTGAGGCAACGAAACCTTCAGGTTTCGGGCCACATTGTCAGTATGTTTGTTGCTTATTTGGTACAAAATAAGAGAATTAATAACATTATGAGCAGTTATCAAATTGTAAGAAATGTTTGGATATCCCTAAGTAAGTAAACCAAGTTCAATAAAATTTGTTTAATGAAAATTTTTATAGTAATAGCAAATAACAAAGTTACTTATTATTATAATATTATTAAAACTCACGTGAGCTGACATACTAAATTATTATTACATACGGCTTGCACACTCACGTGTGATTGTTGTTGACTATATGCCAACCGTTTCACCGATACAATTTCGGCATTATCAAGGCGAGTGTCGTTCTTACCACGAGCAATGCGTGCAGCTCGCCGATCGGCTGCTGCCAGTGCCCGTTTGACAACGACGGTGAACGCCGCGTCGTCGTCCTAAGAACGACACTCGCGAAACGGTTGGCATATAGTCAACAAAAATCACACGTGAGTGTTCAAGCCGTATGTAATAATAATTTACTTATTATTACTTATTAATACAGATATTATCTATGCAAAATCCAATGACTAAAAATTTATACAAATAGGTTAATATAAAGTTATATATTATGTATATCATTTATATAATTGTATTTATATTAATATGTGTTTATTTATTATATGTATAAGTGACAATCAATATTAATATGTATTGATGTAAGTAGTACTTGATTAATTATCATATGTATGAATTTTAACTATATTTCTGTACTTAATTTTTTTTTCTTTCTCATCTAATATCTAGTTGTTCCCTGCATGCCTATATCCTCTCTTCTACCGCTTCTCAGGTTGACTGGAAGAAAATGCTTTTAGCATTAAGTCCACTCTTTGCATATATTTTGTGTGCAATAAGGAATATAATAATGAAATAAATAATAATTCCAGAAACTTCTGAGTGGAACACCAAAGGCATCAGTCTCAACAAATTACAAGATAACACTCCACCATTAGATGAGTTCCTGGAACACTTCCCTGTGGTCTTTTTGGATAAATCTGGCTACTACAACATCTGCTGGCAAATGCACACAGGGACATATTTGGCACTCAAGAGAGAGAGTGCTTTAGCAGTGGAGATGTTGGACAACCCAAATATAAACAGCTTTATATCACTGTTCATGACTCCAGTGACACCTTTGATACAGTTCGATCACATAGTCAGGTATAATTTGTTTTTTTTTTTTATGGCAAATACGGACTCCTTTTTTAAAGGTCAGTTTTGCCAGCATCAAGTGATATTGAAAGAAAAGTATAATAAGAAAAAGGAAGGGATGAATTATTACCTCTTGAGAGAAATAGAATAATAATAAATATAAAATATCGATCGATGGAAATGTAATATACGTATGAAGATGAATAAAATAAAAGTTGGCCTAATAAATTGTCAGAAATGTAAACCCTCATAGCAAAGACTTGACGTTTTTCTGTCACTCTGCTGCTTTACCTCTGAAACATTATGGCGTTAACAGTAAAGCTTAAAACCGATGAAGATTTAGAAAAAAGTACCCATAAATACCAATGCACAAAACTTGTGATTGTGTTTTTTTTGCCCATTGTGGTTTTGCCCACTTATATCAAAACTTAAATGTGAAGGTTGCACATTGAAATTTAATTTATTACCATTATAACTAGAGTCATTTAATTTCTGTTCTAGATTCACTAACTTGCACAAAGTTAAAGAAGCAGTGTACAAGACAGCCACAAAGGAAAGTAAACTTAACTTTGGAATGAATCAGTTAGCTTTAGTAACAGATATACTTCATTCGCTCCTAGTGAAAGGCCTCGGTGACCGAGTGGAGCTGATCTTGCAGCTAGTTGAAGATGACTTTAGCTGGTCGGTAAAAGAGAACATTAATAAAGCTAAGAAGACCAAGTAAGTGGTTATCATGACTCTGTAATAGTAGTTTGTGAAACTGTTTCATAACAGGGGTGTTAAAACCCGAATGTGAGTTTAAAAACTATAGGCGATGTTTCAATAGTATCACTTGAGTGTTTTAATACCCAGTTATGTGTAGTTTAAAATACTACTCTATGTAAACTCATGTAATAAGTAAGTAACTACCTATTTTCCCAATCCATAATATCTTAGTAACATTTGTCATAAGCTTTTCTTAATTTTGTTTTGCAAAAATTTAATTGAAACCTCCTTGGACAGGTCACTGTATATCCTTTTTTTTAGGAGTATTATTTTAAATATTATTAGAGTGCATTACAAACTAGAAAATATCAATCAGAAACAAATCCAAAGACAAGAATTTGAAAAAAAATCCCCGGACTAGGATTCGAACCTGCAACCTCTTGTTATCAAGACAAGTGATATTTTCTAGTTTGTAATGCACTCTAATAATATTTAGAGTATTTATAGCGATGGATTTCGCAAAATAAACATAATCTAAAAATTACTTCTCTTATTAATAAGAGAACAATGTTTTGATTGTAATTTTTTTCATACTAATAAAATATGTCATATTTCACTATATTTCTGTTTTACGATATGAGTGTAGATAATCCTAAACGTTAAAAATTTAAATACTCTAAATGTTAGGGTAAATGGCCATTACTTGTATGTTTAGCAATGACTGATATTTTTAGCACTGATGCTGGGCCGTAATAATCGTAGGTGAAGCGTGGGTGTACGAATGCGGAATGTTCATACATTTGTCCATACACCTCTGACATCCCCTTTAGGACTCATGTAGTAGACGATGTATCATTATTATTATTCTAAAATAATAAGACCAACGGAAATATGTCACTGGCAAAAGCTAATAGTAAATATGATATATGTTTGTCTAATTTGTTTCAGCGAGTACGAGGAGGTGTTATCCTTTGGCCTCATACTGAACCCCGAAAATGCGCTAAATGCTGTTCAAAAGGGTCCTCCCGCTAATTTGCCGGAAGCTGAACAGTTTAGGTAATAGTAGTTTATGTTACAAGGGCGCAAAGGAATAAATTACGAGGACGATTTAAAACACGAGCGTAGCGAGTGTTTTAAACGTAACCGAGTAATTTATTGCTTTTACGCCCGTGTATCATACTACATTTTTCAATGCATAGTGTGAGGAAATGAAAACAAATATAATCTTGTGAACTTTAAATTATAATTGGCTCAAAAGGCCTGTATCCATAGCCGTTAAACGGTGTAAAAAAAGTATAACGTCTATGGTACACAGGAAAGGCTGCAGGTTGGCCAACCATTGTAAATAAATTAAAAAAAATAATAAAAATAAAGCCCTAGGGCAAAATAATCGACTTTCTGTTCGGTTTTGATGCATAAAAAGTGGGCCTTTACGAGCACATGCATTGAAAAATTACTTGTTGCCTACTTTCATCATTGTTATTTCTTCAGCAAGCTGTTTGTTATCTATATATATCTATAGTAATAATAAATTATAGATTTGTAACTATTGTAAGTTGAATTCATAATTAAGTATAAGGACGGATCGACTTACATGAATTTATTTCACGATACGCGACATGTTTCGAATTTCTTCCAAATTCGTTGTCAAGCGAGCGAGGGTCTGTCGTCAGCAGACGAAGTCCCTGCACTAATAATAAATAAGTAAAAAAGTCGTGTCTGCACATTCAATAGTTTTGCGAAATTTTAAATGTAATGGGTTATAAACTAATTTTTTTGGGCTGCTTGCTATATGTCTGTATGTATGTATGTTTGTTCGGTTTTAACTCGAGAACCAGTTAACGGATTTGTATGCGATTTTCTATTATCATCTTAGTGACCCGGTCAACATACATAGGCTATAAGAGGTGTTTAAAATAACCGCTAAGCCGAAAACGGGGCAAAGATTTAATAAACGCGGTCGTAGCCGCGGTTGAAAGGCTAGTATTTATATTCTCTTTTATGACTATTTGCGGCTTGGGGTGTTTATTTATAAATACAGTGGCCCATCGCATTTTATTATAATTAATTAACGTAACAGGCCAGGCAGAAGAGCTACTGACGTGCTTATCAACTGATACAAAATTTTCAATCTTGTACGTAGTAAATAGGTGATTTTCTTTTTAAAACACGCAGAAAACGACTTTTCTCAGAAATGAGATTCAGCTTGAACGATTTTTTGCCCCCGAAAATCCCTGCACTGTAAATATTATCGAAATCCTTAGAGCCGTTTTCCAGAACTCAATTACAAATAAACATATCCACATATCCCGTCGTCAAACATATCGTAGAATTCGGCACTTTACAAATTCTGTAAGAACTAGTGAGGGTCTCTTCGCTTCGCGCGTCGTCGCACCTATTTTTGACTTTAGTGAATTTACAAAATTACGATAGCATATAAACTGACGATAGTACTAGTCCATAAAAACAACTTTAACTGTGGAGCCAACCCTCGAATCGCTACCCTACCTACATGTATGAAAGAATTGATATTTTTTTCTCGATTTTTTTTCACGTAAAGTGGCGAGTACTATCGCCAGTTTCCGGCTTCCGCAACTTCATTTTAACACCCGTATATATACAAAAATACCTCGTTTAGTAGTATTGATATTTAATTTTCAGAGCGTTTTGGGGTGACAAATCAGAACTTCGTCGTTTCCAAGATGGCTCCATCACGGAGACCTGTGTCTGGGAAGCTGACAGTTTATCAGAAAGGAGGATGATCACTAAACAGATTGTTGCATACTTGTTGAAGCTGAAGTATGGTGAGATCGTTTTTCTATAATACAATCAAATAATGTTGCAATAGCCATTTCTAGTCTGACAGATATGAAAAAATATAAAAAATAAAAACTTGTTAAGTTTATTTAATTTATGGATTTTATTTAATTATAGTGCACACTTTTCTAACTGATTTTGGTCGAAGACTAGATATTTGTAACTGACGTGAATAACTGACTTATAGGGGTAAAAAAAGAAGAATCGCTTTCGAAAACGTGTGTATTTTAAATTACGGTAATAAAGCATGCTTTATGATTTTATAACAATTTCAACAATAATAATAAATTTAAAATATTTTTTGCAGAAATAAAAATAGAGTATTTGTGATTTGAATTTTAAATTAGTCTTTAAACATAAAACCGTGTAAAAGTGATTTTACAAATACCTAGCCCTCGACCAAGATCTGTTAGAAAACATTAAAGCCTCAATATCCTTAACACATTAATCTGCGTACGCCTGTAAAAGGAATTCATATCAGATTTAGTGCCATATATAATTTAATTCTTAATGTTTAATTGTACATTACTGCTGAGACCAAGTGAGCTCTCCCTGGCCGAGTAAATTAAAAATCTGAGCCCGCAAGGCAAGGACTTTTGTATACGAGGCCAGGGAGTGCTAATTACTGTCGAAGCATATATAGTGCTTTTCTCAAAAATAAAACGACACAATTTATAGTAGGCCTATAGGATAAGGAGTTAAATAAAATAAAATTAACTCATCATATTGAAAGTCACGTTGCACATATTAGGGCAAAATTTCATGAAGAGGAATGAGAAAGCCCTATTTAAACTAACCTCAAAATGTTAAATACAAAAAGATTTGATTCGAATCGAGCACTAGCAGGCGGAAAATTCGATTCACGATGCAAGCTACAAATATTTTTTCTCAACAAATAAGCGTCATGATGGCGCCATGTTTTTTTTTTTGTCAAACTTGTAGGCTGCTTTCAGTCTGACTGTTCGTTGGACGACACGCTTTACACTGACAACAGAATAGCATACAATTAAATTTTAAGTGTTTAATGGTTTTAAATATATAAAATCAACAAAATTAATCTATTTTCGTTATTATTATTGCAATTATAAAATAAAGCAAACATTTTTACATTCTGAACACGATATCGCAATTTTTCTTGGCATCTTTGTAAGCAAAACCCAGACTCTAATCTGATCGCATTTGGACTATTAAAAAGAAATTACGCTCGTCTAAGAAAAAAAAAACAACCAGAATTGGCAACTTGATAAAGTTCACAGTATTTTCATATAACTCTGTTATAGGCATAGACAAGGAAATCTTCTATATCGGCGACCAACTCGACAGCGCGATCACCCGCAAAGCGTTCGTCCCTCACGACGGCATCATCGGAACTGGTGAAGAGTTCTCCATCAGAGTGGTGCAAGCGTTCGACGAGCTGCGACGGGATCTGAGAGGGCTGACCGATCTGCCATTGGATGTTAGCTCTGTTTATGGTGAGTTATGCTAACTAGAGAAGTATGCACAAAGCGTTCGTCCCTCACGACGGCATCATCGGAACTGGTGAAGAGTTCTCCATCAGAGTGGTGCAAGCGTTCGACGAGCTGCGACGGGATCTGAGAGGGCTGACCGACCTGCCATTGGATGTTAGCTCTGTTTATGGTGAGTTATGCTAACTAGAGAAGTATGCACAAAGCGTTCGTCCCTCACGACGGCATCATCGGAACTGGTGAAGAGTTCTCCATCAAGGTGGTGCAAGCGTTCGAAGAGCTGCGGTCCGGGTCTGAGAGGGTTGACCGACCTGCCGTTGGATGTTAGCCATGGTGTGTTATACTAACTAGAGGAGTACACACAAAGCGTTCGTCGTTAACGACGGCATCATCGGAACTAGTGAAGAGTTGTCCATCAGAGTGTGCAAGCATTATTTTTTTTTTGACATTATCATAATCGTTTTGTAATAAATCATAATTAATTAATTTCACCGAATTAAATGTAATATTTTTAATTTGAATAATTATTTTCTTAATTTAAATATTTTAATGTATGAATAAGCTTAAGTTACCTACCTGCATAATCGATTGATGGATAACTTTAAGTATGGGATGGGACAAACTGAAAACCAGCACTGTAAAGTTGGTTGCAACTTTCAGCAAATGCTGAGTTTGTACCATTTTGTCGCATATTAATTATAATTGTTGTTTTAATGTTGTGGCAAATAAATATATTTCTATTTCTTCTATTTCTAAAAAATGTGCAGTAAATTCGCCCCCCGGGCGGAAAATAAAAATCGAATGGTTAAATCCGCCCGTAAAGCGGATTCCACTGCTGGGCCAAGCTGCCCGGGCCTATAAGAGGCTATACTTTCGAGTGACTGAAAATTAAGGGTTCTATAAAATTTTGGCGTTAACTTTAGGTTAAGTAGCTCGGTGGCGCAGTCGGTAGTGCACTGGTCGTGAAAACAAGAAGTTGCAGATTCGAATCCTGGCCCAAGGATTTTTTTCAAAATATTTGTTTACTTGAAATTTGTGTCTAATTGATCTTTTCTTGTTTTTAATGCATTCTAATATTATATAGAGTATTCAAAGCGTTGGATGTTGCTATAAAACATATAATCTTAGGAAATATATCTTTGTAGGAGTGTCTCCAGTCTTCAGCTACAGCGACCCCTGTCCCCCGAGCGCCGCACCGCCCGCACACAAGCCCTGGAAGCGACACAACGCCTGTCTCATCAAGGACTACTTGCGGGACGGACTGGTCTCATGTCCACCGTATACGCCCGTGTGTAAGGCGGTCATTGAGCTAGGTAACTGAAACTTTCTTTTACCTATTTTAAACACAATTATTATTTTGTGGTTTCTGTTAGTAAGTGATTATTCTTTATCAAAAGTTTATTCAACTCTCTGGACCTGAAGGCCTACTCTGAAGTGACAAAATTCGATCGAACATCGTTCGGTCGTATCTTTATCACACTCTCTATGCATGCGTTTAGAGATGGACGTATGCTCTAACAATAAACGATCGACCGAATCTTTTTGGGATTGCCGGGCCTGTTCTAAGCCAAACTTTTACTATGTCAAGAAGCGACGCTCACCCCTTCCCGCCAGTTTAACAATGTCTGCAAATCGGAGGCATGTTATTGAGCCGGCAGTGTGTGAGTGGCCATGTGAAAACGACCCCGTTATAAAGTCAGTGCGCCGGAATAATTGGCGTTGAGTATGGAAGCGAGACTGATGTTGCTAACGTATAACATTGTCCTTTACGATCGGCTGTGCTCGCACACTTGCAGTTGCTGATAGCCCAAGAACACAGAGGAACGAACCGAAAAGAGGCGAAATGACACATGGTTCGTTCGAAATAAATTTCTCCAACTTTTGTCGCGCTTTAACGTGCTCTGATTGGCTAAGGCAACACCACGCGGTGTTAGAAATAGAGAATCCCCTGAAAGCGGGTGTGAGATGCATATAGTCAAGTCTATGCAAAAACACTGGTTAGTTGATAAAATCGGACGGACCAGCATTTCCTCTCTGGGCGCTAGGTATTCGATGCTCTAGAATAATATACGCACACACACAAACACGTGTGGACAGGCTAGTACTCTAGCTTAATCTGTAGTGGTAGTAGGAAATAAATTTGTCCGCTTGTATTGAGTGCCGGTGGTCTGTCCAAGTGACGAAAGCCACCAAAATAATGAAAATACTAGTATTCTAAACCTCCTAAATGTTATGAATTGATGCAAGCAATAATTTTCCAGGTCACAGCGGCAAATGGCCAGGAGACCTTCAAGCATTCCGTTGCCTCAAAGCGGCTTTCAATCAGCAAATTTCCGAACGAATCAGCCAACAATACTCCCTATCCACACAAGCTTATCCTGCACACATAGACGTTCTGAAATCGGGTCTGATCTTCAGACTTGAAATAGCTCATCCGAAAGAAATAACCCTGCTAAGAAGGGAGTTGGAAGGTGGCGTAGTGAAGTATAAGGATAGTGAAGAAAGTTTAAATCTGCAGCGCAATACTATGCTGCTGCCGAGATTGAGAGGGGCTTTGCATGGGTACGTACAAATATAAGCGTTAATTTATCAATATAGCTTTTAGATTTAGCTCCTTTGCCGTCTAGGCGTCGTTACGCGTAAACCTCTATGTATACAAACGCTGTCACCACGTGGGATGCCTATGGAATGTTATTATAATATTTTAGGCCGAGTCCATTGACATTATCTAGATCTATGTTTAAGTCGACCTAAAAACCGCGAAACTTGAGTAATTTCTTAACAACAAACCCCTAAAATACGTAAATGTAACGGTTTTTTATCAAAACTGTAGCTGAATGTGCTTTTATTGTTTTAGATAAAATCAAAAAATGAATACGAGTCAAACATCGAAAATGTTATCTAGATTAATAATAACTAAAAATAATAATAAAAATAATAACTATAGCAAATTTTACCATAGGAACATAATAGAATAGAATAGAATAGAATAATTATTTATTAAAGCATCAAAGGCTCAAAACTTTGTTAGTACAACTTAAAAAATAAAATAAAATAAAAATTGTTAGTAAAAATTACAATAAAAAAATACAAAAAAGACAAATTTAGGGAAAGTGGTGTGTTCGTTATTTCCTCACCACTCCCCCCGATGTTTCGCAGCAATGTCTCAAGTACGTACAGTCCAGTCTGCTTGCGATCATATTCAGAATGCTATTGGTGCTACCCCGCACCCTGCGCACCAGCGAAGCGCATCTTTTGCGCATCGTTGCATAAAAACAATCTACTCGCATCTCCGCGAACATCCCTGATGCGCTGCAGAAGCTTGGTAGCCCCAACAGCACCCTGAAGGCATTATTATATTGTACGCGGAGGACGTTATAAGACTTTTGAGTATAATGAGCCCATGAAGATTTTTATGAAAATCAATTTGGTTTAAAAAGTAAAAACAGTAGTAAAATTATTTTTTCGATATATCAAAAAATTACGAAGTTATTGGCAATCAAATTGAGCTTGTCTCGTGACGTCATCTAACAGGATTTAATACTAAAAGTGATAAATATCGCTATCGCCAACTTCGGTAATAACAGGAAATTTTCAAAAATTCAAAAAGTTTTGTTCTTTGCCATAACTAATTAATAAACTATAAAAAATATCTGATGACAGAAAACGTGTCCGCAAATGTAAAAAAATTTGGACCTATCCATACAAAATTTACAGTAGGTTCTTAAAGTAAGTGTGAAGAGAAGAGTAATTTATGACTTCCCAACGTCCGTACTTCGAGCACAAATATAGACCCACAGCTTAACGAGCCATTCGAAGCACGAAGACAGAACACAAACCTGTCCCTACAGGATTTTAAGGCGCTACGGAAAAAAATCGACACTTTTAGAACGTGCATATCTACTTCAGTAAATAATGTATTATTTTGATAAAATAGTATATTATTTTTGGATTCTTTTTCTAGGGATCTGTTAGAACAGAAACGCGATTGGAGAAATTCGGCTCGATAGAAATATTTATTGAACACAGGTCTTTTTCGACACCAATTCTCCTGGTTTGACAATTTGGAATGTCATATGGACTGCAATTATATCTTATTAGATGGATTGTAACAGTATCTAGGACCTGGTTAAACGAAATTTTGATAGCAACTTTAGTATATTTTATAATAATAAAAAACCAACTTTTTGCTACTTTTTCTCGAATCCGTCCTTCTCGCACTGAGGATTTTTTCGCATATGGAGTAAAAGGGACGCTTAAACTTTTACATATCGCCTTTACCTGCGACCTCCAGATTAGCAGTCGAGTACATGAACCATGAAATTAAATATATTTATGTAACGTATGTATACATCAGATACACTATTACAGGTCGTTTTTTAATATAAGTAAAATAAAAAACGATATAACTAAATAATCTATATCTCATAGCATAATATAATAAAAAAAAGTTGGGGGAAATACACTAAAAAATAATGAAGGTAAGGTTTACTTAAATGTAATAAAATAAAATAATTCACTTGAATAAAAAAAATATATGAATAAATAATATTTTATAAATATATACATATACAAGGTGACTTTTTGATCATCGTCCAAATTCATACTGGAGGCTTGGTAAGTGATCAGCATCATGAATCGATAACAATTTTTGTGAAATTCGTATAATGAAATTTCGCCTTCCTTTCTTAACTTTCAAATATCGTCTAAAACTTCCAAAAAAAATAATACGCAATATAGTTCGAACCTTTATCTAGGTCTTCCACGCATGTGTTACACGATCAGATAAACTTTGCTCGATAGAAATAATTCACGAACACAGCATGTAATAAGACCTTTCAAATCATGCCATTTCCATAATTCCACTCTTTTATTAACGAAACATATCTGGTAATATTGCTCTTTAAATTTCCTAGGTCGACCACGTAGGTGGGTTTTAATAAACATGTCCCTTATTTTTAAACAATTTAAAAACCGATAAAAACAACGAAAAAGTACAAAAGTGTGGTTATTTTCTTTACTCCTTACACGTAAAGAAAAAGACAGAGAGTCACTCTTCTGGGATAAGAGCGCCTTAACAACCATTAGACAGCAGAAGCGTTCGACAATAAAATAAGGTAATTTATTTGCAGTCTTCACCAAAAACACGCAGCGTACGGTCCAGCCGTCTGCCTGACCAAGCGCTGGCTGTCTTCCCATCTGATAGACGAGCACCACTTCCCCTCCACTGTCATAGAGCTACTAGTCGCCAGTGTATTCGTACATCCGCAGCCGTTGGTAGCGCCCGCGCAGCCTTTGACCGCGTTTCTTAGAGTGTTGAAGCTGCTGGCTGACACTGATTGGACGAGGGAGTGCTTAATCTTGGATTTCAATGATGAGTTGAAACGTGAGTACGTAAAGTTTTCTTTTATAGAAAGAAAGAAAGAAGAAAGAAAAGGCGTTTATTTTGAAAGCTACACCATTACAAAAAAACCAAATAATCTAAACAATAAACTATTATACAGCCTGAGGTAATTTATAAGATGCAGCCAACAAAAAGGTCTCTGACTCAGCAAAATGCCACAGCAGAACTGTGACGCTGTCTTCCGTCAGGGGCCGCGAGTTGCGACACATGCGATGTAACAAAATTGATTTATGAAGCTAAAATTTTCTCTGTGTGACATAACAAAATTTACTAAAAGAAAATGTGTTTTATTGGGTCAATAATATAATTCAACACAAAAAAAAAATCTTGGTCAGGATCATGATTGATGCAGTCAAGTAATAGAAGCCAAAAATAATGTTGACCAATAACTATTAATTGAACAGCTCAAGTTCCTGGTCGAGTTACATTTCTAATAGTTTCAATTAATACTATAAAAGGTATTAAAATATCTGGTGCTCCTTGTGAAATTAAATGACTAAATAATAGGTCTTTACATACGAAATTGCCGAAACTTTCTTACAGTTTCATGAGTTCATAATTCAATAGCTATTTCAATTATTTGTTGTTTGTTTGAAAGTTGATTTCAAGGTTTGACATCTACGTATTAAATTTTGTTTTTATTTTCAGTTTGATTATAAAAATTTAATCTTCAAAAACAGTTCTTCCTAAACGCCATCCGTTTCTATGATAATATTCGTAATAATTTTTTACAGCTGACACGTTTCAAAAATTAAATTAGTGTTGCTGTTAGCTTAATGTTGACTGATTCATACACATAAGAAATTACATAATTTGGATTTGTCATACCTAAAAAAATTGCAAAAATTTTAGCACTGAAAATTGAGTTTCCTTCAAATTATCTATAGAAAATGGCAATCAATATGTATATGTTGGGAATTATTGATTCATCCATAAAATATAAATATTAATTATAAAGGTAAGGAAATATAAAGAGTTATTGTTAAGTGGCTAGTATGGTACAGTACCAGGCCATTTAAAGGTCGCATCGTGCTTTAAAAAGAGATACTCGGCTAGCTTCGGCTACCTTCGGCTTTGTAGAGCGTCATCTCTGTCACACGAAACACACGACTGACAAGTCAGCGACTAAACGACCGGGTTGACAAGTGTGACAGAGATGACGCTCTACAAAGCCGAAGGTAGCCGAAGCTAGCCGATTATCTCATTTTAAAGCACGAAGCGACCTTCAAATGTCCTGGTACTGTATCATATTGATAAAACACACTGACTAATCAACGAGGGCGATATCTGGTAGGCGTTAAAAGGCCTTAGTTACGCTTACGCCATGTGGAAGAAATAAAAGATGTGCATGAAAGGGGTGATTTTGTACTTTACTCTGCTAAGTCAAATAGTTTTAACTTTGCTCAGCAAATCTTACCCTACGAATCCCATCCCACTATCCCACTAATATCCTATCCCACCCCACTAATATTATAAATGTGAAGTTTGATGTTTGGATGTATGTTTGTTACTCCTTCACGTCGTAACTAATGAACAGATTGGGTTGAAACTTTGCACAAATGTGGTTCTAGACCGGAAATTGGACATGGGCTACTTTTATCCCATTAATCAGCTCCCGTGAGATTATTTGATGCTTTTAATGACTTTTCATTGATACCTGTCATAGAATCTGTGATTTGAGTAGGTAAATATTGACAGATTAAGGTAGCGTTCCTAAACTCCTGGGTCAATGTAAAATTAAACGGTCAGAGTAAATTTTACATTTCGGACAAGATTTCTGAACTTTTCGATTTCACTCGTGTAGTTGTGAAACGGTTGGCAGTTAAATTTGACATTTACCCGGGCGTTTAGGAACGCAACCTTAATAGAATTACACAAAAACTGAATGAACGCGGGCGAAGCCGCAGGCAAAAGCTAATATGACATAACTTCTATTCAGGCGAAGAAATTACGGAGCTAGAGAGTAAATTCAACGCGCGCGACGTGTCAGCCATGCCGTGTCTACACATCGTCACCGCGTACGACGGCAGTTCGCCCAGTGTGTGGAGTCAGCACGCGCCCACACGACGCGTACTGGCGAGGACGCAAGCCTTAGCCGCCTCCGCTACCACGTACTTCGACAAAGGGCTGATGGACGAACATAAGGATAATATTCTGGTAAAACACTGGTCCATACATACATATACTCACGTCTGGCTCCCAGAGGGGTAGGCAGAAACTACAGATTTCCATCTGCTACGATCCAGACACATCTCTTTCGTCTCTTCCACATCCGTTAATCTAACCAGGGATGGGCAAACTTTTTGCTACGCGGGTCAATATTTATAAACAGGAGGGCCAGGTTTTTGAATTTTTGGCTATAATATAATTCCAAAATAAATTTATTTATTGACTCATATAGGTTTCAACAACAATAAAAGATCTCTTATTTATGCAAAATTAAATGATATGAACTATAGACATTCAAATCAGGTACACTATAAAATTGCAGGTAATCTATAAAAAAGAAACAAAGATTTATTCGTGTAAGCAAGTGCACTATTTTAGTTGTAGATGGTCGCGGGCCGAATTGCGACAGTTCGCAGGCCGGAGATGGCCCGCGGGCCGTAGTTTGCCCATCCAATCTAGTCACACAAGCTCTTCTATTCCGGGTACTTTTAACATTGCGCGGCCTGTGCCCCGTTTATCAAAAGTACAAGCTCACAAGTTTACAAGCTACAAGTTACAGGAAAATTTTTACAAGTCCTTGTAAACCGCGTTTATGAATTGAATTTACAAGACTTGTAACATTTTTGATTTTGAAGTACTACTTGTAGTTTTTCTTGAGAAGGCTGGTAGAACGTAGGTTCAAGGTTGTATACCTAACAAATATTCCTCGTCCTTTTTTTGTCATAAGGTATAACCACAGGCATTAGTGTAATTCCTGCATTTGAGTTCCATGTTATTTCAAAGTACCGTAAGTATTTATACACATTTATTTCAATAGTAATACGTGATATATTGTTTAAAGAGGATGGAAAAAAATACTTTTTAATTTATAACTTTAACATCTATTAAAACCATCTTCTATCTTCTTCTTCATCATCATCTTCGAGTACATTTTCAGCATCAATATCATTTAAATTGACTTCGTCGTTCCGTAGATCGTCATCAATTTTAGCAAAGTTACAAAGAGTAGCACAGCAGTTAAAAATGTTACAAGCAAACTTCGGTTCTAATCGCATGTAATTTAAACAAGGAAACTTTTCTTTCAGGATGCCAATTGCATTTTCGACTATTCTTCTTGTTGATTTGTGCGCATTTAAGAATTGGTTATTTGCTTGATCATTAGCATTTGAGACAATTGGAGTTATTAACCAATCTTTCAGAGGGTACGCAAAATCTCCTAAAATTATTCCATTTGGAAAAGGTCTCCAGCCATTTTCAAATCGACGAAACAGTTGGCTGTTTCTTAAAACTCTACTGTCATGTGTGCTTCTGGGCCAATTCGCATAGGAATAATAAAGTTTTCTGTCTGGGCCACACACAACTAAACAATTAATTAAATGACAATCTACGTAAACTTCTTCATGCTGTTTTGGAGCATCTATATTTATCAAAGTACCATCAATACAATCACAAACCAATGGCATTTCTTTTAAAGTAAAAAGTTATTCACCACATTCTGCATATTTTATGGCCATTTAACATATTCTGTAAACTTCATCAACAGCTGCCACAACACCATGAACAGCATTACACACACTGCCTTTAGTTACACCGTGCATATCAGCAACTGCATGGTATTGCACTCCTGTGCCCATCCAGTGCAAAGCAATTTGCAACTGTAATTTTGTCGACAAAGCTTGATTTCTTTAGGTACTTCATTGCAAACGTTCCCCCAAAAGATTAATTAAATGTTGTAAATCGCTTGCTCTTATTCTGAACCTTTCATTATATTCATACGTCGTTTCCATGTGACCATAATCTATTCTTGATCTGTGTGTTCTTCGTCGCGTTATTCTTATTTGCTCTTCTTCGTCTTCGCTCGAATCACTGGACCACATTTTTGTATTTCTTTTTCAAACAAAACTATTGCCACGCAATTTTTCCACTTGTATTTACGGAATGGAGGGAAACCGGACGCTCTCTGTTTTTTTCACGCTTTTTCACAAGTCACAAGTGACATATGGGTTTTTGATAAACACAAATACCAATTTACTTGTGAAATTATACTTGTAAAATAAGAAAAGTCACTTGTAGCTTGTATCTTACAAGTGTAGTTTTCATAAACACAATCTTGTAAAATTTCAGTATTTTACAAGGAAAGTACTTGTAATACAAGACTTGTAAGCTTTGATAAACAGGGCACTGGTCGAGCTGTACCTTTGACTTCGACCACTGACCCAATATATACTTAATAAGTTTTAAGGGATCCGTCAAAAAATATGAAACCCTAATAGCGAAGTTAGATTTACTCGTACATACACGTTACAAGCTGGTATATCAAGGTGGTAGAGCTGATGCCGGGCTCGACTGTGGAGGTACCATCATCTTACTTGGAGACCCACTCGACGTAATTCGGGGGAGAGTAAGAGGACAGCTCACAGGCAAAAACCAGGAGGCCCACCATGCCTGGGACCGATGGATGGCGGTATATCCATCCCTAATAGCCGGGCCTTATATGGAACAGACTGGTGATGGGCAGCGGCGTCACTGGTGCGAGGGTTCCGGCACCGCGCTCACCAACCCGCCTGCCCAGCGTGTGTGAGTATGAGCAATTCTTCCAGGATGACCGCCGGGAGTGGCAAAGTCCTGGAAAGGCTTATGTCCAGCTGTGGACGAACTAGGCTGTTGGATGGATATCAATAAGTTCCAACTGTTGGATGGATATCAATAAGTTCCAAAAAATTCGGTGTACAGGTATGGTGAGGAATCTCGGGGGCGCAGTCCTATCATGTATGCAGGAGGTCGCAGATTCGAATCCTGACCCGAGGAATATTTTCAAAATATTTGTGCTTTTAAATTTGTTTCTGATTGATTTCTAGTTCGTAATACCATAGTAAAACCAGAACAGTAGTTTATCTTCAAGCAAAGGTACATCGCGCACCTAATATGTGTCCGTGCTAGTACGCACGAACTACAGTACGCACACAACAGCAATATCTTAGTATACAAGGTAGGTGCTAGTCGGGCTCACGCCGCGATCGCGCTCAGTCAAGTCTCTCGAACAAGCCGCCACGCCGCGCGCCTCGCGGCACCGACCAATTCAAATATGTCGATAGCACGCAATCATAACGCAATCGAACATATTGTACTGTATAAAATTTATTGAAAAAGGCGTTACTTTGCGGAAGTCCATCATGAATTTGTGGATATATTAATAATTTGCAATATTCCGCTAAACACGCTTACCATGCTATTCAAAATGCAGACTCAAGCACCACCCGCCCTCCCGCATAAAACATGCACAAGCAAAGCAAGCAGTACGAACACAAAATAAAGCAATCTTAAATAACAAGCAAGAAAACTTATCGACACGTGTTTCGCCTCTAAACGAGGCTTCCTCGGGATGTGTAGTCCGCCCGACCGCTCGACAACCCTGCAACAGTAGGTATTTAAGTCCCGTACGGGGCGTGAGTTAAACTACTGTTCTGGTTTTACTATGGTAATACAGTCTAATAATAATTTGATATACATATCGCACCCTTTGTAGAACAATAACGTCATTATAAATATTGTTCAGTTACGGCATAGACTAAGTAATATTTAGTCTATGGTTACCGCCAATTAAGGGATTTTTATCGAACTATTTTGACATTTTAATTTTGTTTTTTTTTTCATTTAATTTTTTCAAAGTAAATATGTGCACTAAATATAGTTTTTAAGCAATTCTGTTACTAACAAAATATGGACTTGGTCTGAAATAAAATTATATTATTATTATTATAAATCTGGATGTGAGGAGCTCTGAACCATATCTCCTTGCGATGGATAAATCGCCAAGTGTTCAAATAGATATTTATTTCTATCATAATATTGACGTCATTGTTCTACAGATTGGGTGCGATATATTAATGATAATGTAAATACAAATTACGCTTATTTTTAAGCATCCCAATTCTTTCCCAGGGCGCGTTCATCCCCTCTTTAACCGGATATGACGTCATCATCCGCCTGCACCCCCACTTAGTACCTCACTGGAGTGAGCGCGTCGACAAGGCGCCGACTCTCAAGCGGTCAAAGGACGCCGTCGAAGATGACGTCATTCCAGTAGCAGAGTTCCATCCGGTGAAGCGGTATCTGGAAGAATTGAGGGTACGTAGAATTCGCTGTTATGTCTTTTGTAAAAAGAACAGTTTTCTAGACTAAATACTTTGATTTTTCTGCATTATTGAGGTTATTGGTGCAATCGGTGAAAAAATCTACACACATGATGGAATGCTGAAATAATACAAGAGTTGTAAAAGAATCCTGAGTACGATGGCGAAAACCTGTGTATTGTGTGTATGTAAAGGGAAATTCAGTCAAAAGACTACATCGATTTTAGGAATCTAAAAAGTTTGTTATAAGTATTTTAATCACTATTCAACGGCCACAAAAGGATCAATTCTTGTAAAGAAAAATGTGTCAAATCAAAGAAAATGGCATATCTCAAAAACTGTTACTATTATTTATGTTCCTTATTTCGCTGCAATAACGTGCAAATCGTATAGAAATGGGTATCTTGATTTAGACCTGTATTTTTACCTCACGTACAGTGCGCGCCAATCTTTTAGTCGCCTCTGAAGATAGCCGCAAGAATCGACGCAATAGCCGTTTTACGGTGTCAGGGGGACGTTACAGGAGCGAGGGCGCGGAGCACATCCGCCTGCGTGCCGCACCACACCCCCCGCTCGCCATTTAGCAGGTGTCAACACTATGTGTTAGTGTTAGTGCTACGTCCGTACATTACACACGCGCGCGTTGCATGAAAAATACCTACGAGGAAAAAATTCCATGATTCGATAAGTTTATCGTTGAATCTGTTTGTTATTGTTTTTGTTGCCTTTATTTGTTGTTTTGTCGATTTAGTTTGTTGAATTTTATTGTTGTTGTTATGCGTCATGGACGTTATAGCGTTTTAAGGCAACAATGTAGGAAAATGGTGTTTATATTAATGCATTTTATTTATATAGTTAAGTTAACATTATAGTTTTTTATATTGTTAAGATTGCACTAAAATAATAATTAAATAGGTAGGTACAACAAGAACACCTTCCCACTTATAGTAAACATTTAATAATCAACCGTTGATATTATTGTTTCCTTGACTGTACCTGCGCAAGCTTGCACTTGTAACTCATTCAGAGGCGACTAAAAGATTGGCGCGGACTATACTATAACTTAAATGACTGCAGATATCCTATCAAGAAAATATATCAAGTTTATTTTAAATTTCAGAGTGCGTACAGCGATTTTGCGATATTTTTCCACGACAGCTATGGTGGCGACATAATTGCAGTTCTGTGGAAACCTGATATTAGCGAGATAAAGGACTTCCAGGTATGTTTTATATCCATTTAGATATATTTAAACCTACCTGGTTTGAAGGCAATTTCATATTAAGGGTCTTCACAATGCTAAACGCCAGTTTCGCATTGAATTCAGTTCCGTCAATAAAAATAAAATAAAAATATGGCGTGTTTTTTAACACAAGACAATTATTGATTACACTTTATAAATAAACATACATTCAATCTTTTAATGATATTACTTTAAAAAAAGCATGAATTTCACGAAAATAGCGATTCAGTTTCCATATTTCAAAACCGATTGAAACGAAACCAACACACGCAGATACTAACTAGAAAAAAACATCTTTATTACATGAAAAAAATAGGTAATGTCTTAACTGAACTTTGCGTGCGTGGCATCTGATTAGAGTAAGATAGACAGTTAAAAAACGCGTTAGACTGAATTTTAGCATTGTGCAGCCCCTTAACGTTCAATTAAATATAATCTTTAATTGATATATTCAAGCAGATTTCAGGGTTTCGTACCTCTTCATGGAAAATGGAACCTCTATAGGATAATTTTGTTTTCCGTCTGTTTGTCTGTGTGTTAAGGCCCTTTACTGAGGAATGGCTTAAAGGATTCAAATTGCAATGAATATCGAATACTAAGGTCTATAGCCTCATACTGATGTCAATAATTCAAGTTTTTTGTCCAGCGCAAGAAAAAGATTTTTATTTCCTTTCAAAGGGTATTTTCGTGCTAAAAATCTCACACACTGACAGATCTCCAAAACCTATAGGGTACTTCGTGGTTTTTCTGCAGATGTGACCAGCCCACTGCTACTCTTAGTTTGCTAATCTTAGAAGCTATGTCAGTGACCTTGGTTCTTTGACGAATCGTAGGGACTCCGAGCATATTCCGCTCCATAGCTCGGTGAACGACTTTACGGACTGGTCCTACCGATAGGATAACTGTGCAAAAAAAATCAAGCCTGTCATTTTGGACTTAAACACCACGTGATGAAGTCCACTTCCGCTTGACGGAAAATGTACGCTTTATTTTAAGTTGTCTCTAAATTACAGGTGTCAACAGCCAACGCGCTGAAACCAATCAAAGATGGCGGCGCAGTGAAGTACAAAGTGAACGTAGCGGCGATCGTGGCTGACTTCACACTGCTGGGGCAAGGACTCGTCAAGGAGGTTACAGTTCATACGTAGAAGTTTACTTGTTACATAATGTATGTATTATAGTTTTTTTGAGAAGTTCTGGATTTTGATTTTAAATGGCAACTTTAAATCAGTATGGTTCTAAGTTAGAACTTCTAACGAAATAGATAACAACAGCTAAGACTCATTATGATTTATGCGAGAAAAACTCGACGTTTCGGTCAACTTAAGAGTGACCTTCATCAGGCTTCGCGAGGTGCTCCGGCGCGTGCGGCATTTTTCGATGCAGCTCTTAAAGAAAAAGCTCCAACAGTAGTAGACGACATCGTCAGTGCAGTCTGTATAACTGTTACCGAAGATACACAAGAAGTCTCCCAAATAGTTCTACCTCAAGATCACACCCAACCCGAACAAATCGTGCCGGCGATGGCGCGGGCGCAGCTGGCTCAGAGACGAGCGGATGCGGCCGCGGCAGCAGCTGTGGCGGGGGCGCGGGCGCGGTGGCGATGGGTAGCGAGGATATTCAGTCCTCGTGAGGGTGTCGCACGCGCCGGAGCAATGATGAAGGTTATTCTTAAGTTGACCGAAACGTCGAGTTTTTCTCGCATAAATCTTAGTGAGTCTTAGCTGTTGTTATCAATTTAGTTATGATGGACACTCACCCTAATTTCGGTATGGTTCATCAGAAAACGTAGATGACGCCCCCTTATTTAATTTTCGCAACTATGCGAATGAGCCCGTCTCCTACATGAAGATTTTTATGAAAATCATTTGCGTTTAAAAAGATAAAAACGGTAGTAAAAATAATTATTCGATATCTCAAAAAATTACGAAGTTACCGTCAATTAAAGTGAGCTTAACGGCATGTCTTGTGACGTTATCTGACAAGATTTCATACTAAAAGTGATAAATATCTCTAACTTTGGTAATAACAGGAATTTTTCAAAAATTCAAAATGTTTTTGTGCTTTGCTATTTATTGTCTGGTGATAGCTGGAGTTATTGGGCAGAAATAGTAAATGATAATATGTTTATGTTTTGTGTTCACTAATTTAATGGTATGAATGTACTCGACGAATGCACATTGATCGACAGCGCCACGCGCCACACGCCGCTGTGACGTCAATGTATGGTGTTTGGTGTCGGTGACAAGTATTGACCCGAACAGCTTTAACTAATTAATCAGTAACTATAAAAAATATACTGATATTTCACCACGGGAGACGTGACGTGTTAATAATATAATTAAAGACGATTTTGCCAAAATTTTTGCAATCAAATTATATTCTGTCTGTATTTGGACTAAATAATTCAGAATTATATCTGAATTTTGACCTAGCTGATCCTGGAGATAGAACATTTTTCTTGCGCACAAATAAGTCGAATTCAAAAAACGCAGTGCGGGGCAATGTGACGGAAGCTGAGTGACATTCGAATTCTTCGCGCAGTTTAGATGTCGGAATTGTCAAAGCTGGTCAATTCTGCGTCCCAAAGCTTTCCTCGGGGACACCGGGACGTAGTTCTGAAAAAAGGGACTGTCCCGTTCAAAACGGGACGTATGGTCAGGTTAGTCATGACCCCCTCCTCGGACCGCCACTGATACGAACTTTGTCGAACAGTGGCGAAGATTTGTATGCGCATTATATGTGTCGTGGACATTGGGCATATCATGATCTGTGCAGATCATATTTCTGTTAAAGCTAGGAGGGTCGTCTCGCTCCGTTCCGCTTCGCTCGGCTTCCCAAATGTATTTGTACATGTAAACCTAACACGCTCCTCGCTCCGCTCGTCCTCGCACCTATTTTTAACTTTTGGTGAAAGATTTTCGATTTCATACTTTACTATCTGCCCACAACGTATGTATGGTTACATGTACGTCTACCCAGTGGCGTGCGGTCCATACAGACAAAAAGATACTGTCTACCCTGACAAATACGCATCATTTACGCATTTTTACGCATATCGTAATAAATTTTCTGCTAAAATGTAGTGACACCGACCGCCATCTATTGTCATTAGCGGGAACTGCGAGTCTCAGTTCCGAGTCGCTCGCTCACTCGATGCCAAAAGACATCGCGGAATGGTGTCTGTCGGTGTCTATGTGTGGGTCATATTCTAACAGTCTATGTGTGTGTGCGTTACTGTAAATACATGGTACACAATGCAAAAGTTTGTGCTTGTTTGCGTGCGAAATGTAGGCGACGACTGTGCAAAAAGCCGGCGGCTTTTTACGACATTCACTGAAAATGCCACCTTTGCCTTGGCGGCTTGGCGGGCGTCATCCATTATTGTTTTTAGTTCGTTCTTTACGTAAATTGATGACAAGCAGTATTAAAAAATGGCTAGTGCCAGTGTTTACTGTGAAAGTTATTCAATGTGACAACATGTTGTACAATGTGTGTGTACAAAAGTTGTGAAATGGTGCATTTTTGAAACTGTTTTGATGATAAAAACAAGTAACTGCGAAACGATATTTTAGGTGGCAAATCGCAAACAGTAACTTGATTATTTTTACCAAGTTTTTTAGGCTTTTAAATTTTCATGTCTACCCTGTCTAAAAACTCTGTGCACGCCACTGCTCTACCTATCTGAAGTTATCTCTAAGACAGTCTTTTCCAGTGAAAACAAAATTTATTATATAATAATAATAATAAATTGATTATAATATTTTGATTATAAGTTACTTTATTTTCGTTACACAAACAATACGATACTCTTACTGGCACTTAAGTATTTATAAACAAGGGATTTCACACGTTCAAATGCTAAATAATGAGTGCATATTCATCAACTATTACTTATTCGTATACAGTATTTTTTAAATATCTACCACCTTGATTCAATTTAAAACCTCGATATTTGTTTACCTATTTTTGACCTAACTGGTCTAACTTCTGAAATGAATTCACCAAGGAAAAACAATGGTACCGAAAAGTACCAAAGACCAACGGTTCTACAATATCGAAGAGAATTGAATCATAGTCATAGATAATAAAGTCGTCGGTATAAAAAGATGCTCAAACGCTCTTAACAAAAAAGGGTAGGGTGTCCAAGGGTGCCGGGTAGTTCTTGTACCAGTCCCCTCCATTGAGGACCCTAGTAGGGTTCCCTTGCTCGAGCCACCGTCCTTCCGGCAGGTATATGTCCCGTTCCCGCGCCCCTCGCTCCAACACTGGCGCTACTAGTATGGTCTCGCCGAGAAGGTATTCTGTGAAAAATATCATAAGTCTGTTATCGTCTCCTGTCCCTCTATTCTGTATCTTTAGTTGCCAACTGGACTAGGTGCCTATCATCAAAAACATAGATAAAAACTGAAATTTCAAAATTGCCTTCATTGGGTATTGAACTATTAACAATCTGTGTCGTCACTTGAAGTGCGAAAATATCCTTAGGACATCGGAATTCGATAGTATATCTATGTTTTTGATGATAGACACACAGTCCAGAAGGCAACTAGAGATACATAATAGGCCCGCTGTCCCTCTATTCTGTATCTTTAGTTGTCAACTGGACGTCACTTCAAGTGCGAACATATCCTTAGACAATCGGAATTCAATAATATATCTATGTTTTTGACGATAGACACCCAGTCCAGATGGCAACTAAAGATACATAATAGGCCCTCTGTTCTCCTCCAAAAACTTGATTAAAAAGCCCTTAATAATGCGAAACCGGTTGTAAAATAAATAAGGTATAATATAAGGTGCAATTTATTTAACCGCCCGAATTCATACTGGAGACTCGGTTAGTGATCAGGAACAATGTTTAATGACCCTTCAGGTGAAACTCGAAAAAAAATTTTTTTTGCTCCCGTTTTGTCTGTATACTAGGAATTATTTTAACTGGTCCAGTTCGTATCGGAACAATCTTTTTTTTATGATTTCGAAAAAAGGGATCATCAAACATTGTTCCTCCAGTATGAATTCGGGCGGTTGATTAAATTTCACCTTATATATAGGTACACCGTGGTATTTGTGGATAAGTACACGAGTTTTATGTAGTAAACTCCACGAAGTATCACAAGTATCAACAACAATGTTTCTCACATGAGTTAAGATTGAAAACCAAAATACGCGAAAGCATGATCAGAATGTATTCATAAAAGAAAAAACGGTTTTATAAGTACCTACATTGTTTATCTGATGTTATAATATTACATTACAACAACGGAATTCTGCGCTGTTATTCGATCAATTTATTATAACACCGCTAGAGAACCGATCAACACCGACGACGAGAAATAAACCCGCTCTTATTAGCCCGCCCATATCTCGCCTCCTTGCTTCTGACTGTTGATTTTCTCATTTTTCGTGAAATTGTTACTTGAAAATGTTATAAATGATGTCATGCAAACATTTTTGATAGTCGTAGAGTTTTGTGTGCAACTGGACGTAATAAGATATTGGGACACTCGTGGAGTCTATTACGAAACTCACTTCAATGTCATAGTTGCACAGAATATTCAACCGGTGGGGCACTTGAGTGACGACGGTGGATCCAGGTATTATTTTATCGAAGTACTCACGGTCCCAGATGTCGTGCGCGGTGTTGTCTTCAGGTGCGATCCACCAGATGGGCGGGTTGACGGGCGCGCCCTCGCTCACCGCGCGCTTGCACGCCGCTATTATCTGAGGCGCGTACTTGGCGTGCAGCTGCACGAACTTGCGGCTTATCTGTATCGTCTGTAGGTGGAGTTTTGAATGTGTTAGTGTCGCGGCTATTCTTAAGGTGGGAGTCCAAGCGCAGCGGCTCTGGCGATAGTGCGACAATATTTCACAGTATGCAAATATATGGGCGTGCAAACGAACACAGCGGCCGTCGCGACAGTATCGCCGCGGCTGTGACGCTGCGTCAGTTTTAGTATTGATATTCCGTTTGTATGAAAAAGGATTGCTCTGTAGGCCTCCTTAAATGCTTGTACAGGTCCCGGCAGTGAATAATGCACATCGGCTATCTTCGGCTTCGTAGAGCGCTGTCTCTGTCACCGGACTGTTAGTGCTTCGTGCGACAGAGATGACGCTACGATACGATGTGCATTATTTACTGCCGGGACATGTTCGTTTTAGGCTGGACTTTTGAAATTATATGTTTGTCATTACTGTTTACATCACAATACAGCCAATATCATAATGGTTTACGTCTTTGGAGATAAACTGCCCTCAATTTGAAACAAAGCTAGGCTTTCGATGCAAGGCGGTGCGGCAGTCTCAGTTCAACTAGATTAAGCAAGTTACGTTGTTTCAGTAAAGCCAAGCGAACTTACAATATTTAAAAAAAATGACGCCGATGACTTAAAGTTATGACGCCGCAATAAGATATGTCATGTCATGCTGGCATCCGTACTTATACGAAGACGTCACGTAATGGAAACACTTGTCAAAATAAAACAAACTTTACATTGTGCTACCATCGCAAATTGCTAATGCGTTGACACTTTGTCTAAATAATTCACATTGACGTTTGTTTTAGAACGGTCAGAAAAAAAGTAATAAAAACATTTACTGAAAGACAGATGACACTAACTTGGGATCATAGACGTTATGAGAAAAATCATAAATTATATAGATAGATATTAAACAGAATATACTCGACAGCGATGCTAACAGTACAGAGCGGCCGAAAACAAACGACATCCGAGCGCATTAGCAATTTGCGGGGATTACATTCAGATTTTAGATCGAATAATCAACTTTTTTAACAAACAAAATGTTTAACAATCTAATTTAAAACTTTCGTCTTCCAATGTATGGAAGTTTTAAATAGCAAAATTAAGTAAATTAGTAAAAGCATTTTGTGTGTAATGTAGAAAAATATAACAGAACGAAACTATACTAATTCTGTCGTCGTTATTGGTCCCTACAAGTTTGTAAGCGACCAACTCAGTTGTGCGCGCGGCCAAATGTAATGCTGTTTCATTTCGCTATAATAAGCACGCTCCATGCATGAAACTTGCGATCTCAGGTGACAGACTACAAACCTCATCATCAAAATCCCAGGGCACATAGGAGAACTGCATGGCCGGCATGAAGACGTTGGCTTGCAGCCACCGTATGAACAGCTCCTTGGTCGGTTGCTCGTTGTATCCGTTGCCACCAATCATATCCGGCAACACTAGCGGATATCCGTTCATGTTCATTTGTAGCAGAGTAGTTACTAGTGTCGGGAGGCCGTTCTCGAATGTCCAGTATGTGTCTTTGTCGATCATTCGCACGAAGATTGGCAGGTCTTGAGTTCTGTGAATGTAATTCGACTCTATTGGTACTTTTGGTAGTTGAGAGAATAAATGGTTGCTTTTTGGTAAGTGCGTAAAGAATGCCATCCATTCTAATTGTAATCATAAAGCCTAACAAAAGATATAATTAAGAGGCTATGCGAATTTTATTTTTGTCACTGTCACTCAAAGTGCGAGAGGGGCGGATTCAGGGCGAAAGCGAAAAATGTTAGTTTTATAATTTTTATAAAAAAACTAATATAGCTAGCAAAATTTCAAATATCAAATCTCTAGATATTGTTGAAACACACCTAATAAAATATGTTTGAGTTCTGTATATGGTTCCTATTCGTCAAACGAGGAGAAAAAGTGTGTTTGAAGACCTCATTTCAACAATTATTTCTATCGAGGAAAATTTATCCAAACATGTTTTCCAATTTCAAATCCCTAGATTATATAGTCAAGATGCATGTACCAGAAACTGATTAAAATTTTCCGTGTATTTCATGAAATACACAGAAAAGAAACACCCTTATTTTTTTCACATATCGCCTTGATGAGAAAGTTTATGATTCAAATATATTCTAATACTTTTGTTTTTGATAAATAAAGTACTCTTGGCTTGAAAATGTTTAGGTACCACTTGATTTCTGAAATCTTATCGCTTTTATTGAGTGTTGTATTTCTTCTACCTCCCTGGGGGTTTCAAGTCCCATTAAAATACATAATTATTGTTATCTTATCTGCCAGTTTGTGAGGCAAATATGTAGGAGGTATTAGAAACATCTTTAAACTCTTTTCTGTCGAAGAAGTACGTGAGCAGAAACAATTAATCTACATCTGCTATTATTAGGGCTCGCTATTCTACGTATAGTCAGAAATACGTCAGATACCTACGTAGTTTGACATACACGAAATCGTAGACTTTAAAACTGTAATTTTATAATGCTACGTAGGATATTAATCGACGTTTTTTTCGAAGTCTACGTTTTGAAAGAAGACATTGACCATAGACTAGAGCACATGTATAACTGACCTTCTTAGATATGGTTTCTTTGAAGTGAACGTCAGTGTCATCTTTGAGCTCACTGTCATATCAGTTCTTGAAAACCATACAAATTCTTTTTTGTTGGAAACTAATTATAGGTACCTACGTAGCTAAGTTTTTCGAAATTCAAAATTAAAGGACACACAATAAATGAAGACATGGCTTAAAGGTCTTTACAACCAGGCCATACAAATTACAAAAAAAAAACATTTTTATGGCAGGGCATCTAAACGGATATACGTAGAACGTTTCCACGCATGACACGTAAAACGGATTGAACTATGAGCCCTAGCTACTACCTCCGTCTCATTCAGTGCTACCACATTCATCAATCCGCTTATAAAAGCTCTTATATTCCAAATACTTTTCCTTGGTCCTGTAAGCCTACGAGTTTTTGGACTTGATGCAACCTCAGAAAATGTTCTGTGGATACAACGTTAGCGACTGCGTAAAATATGTTGTATTAGAAATTCTGGTTCCTCTCGTAAACCGCTAGGGGCGCTGTGCAAATTCTCATATAAATGTTTAACGTGTATCGAGTGCAACACTCATGGTAGGCCTACTGACGTAAAAAATTATTGGTCACAAAAAATTATACCTTTTGTTTGATTATAACCTTTATGTAGTGGCAATATGAAGTGGCATAGTATTGATTGATTTATTTAAATGTCTGAAAACTGTTACCTATAACCGGCTCTGACTTCGACCATGGGCCCGAAGAGCGCCACCTCTCGGACATAATCCGCCGTGATGATTCCGGGTTGATCTCTGATATCGCCTTGGAGGACTGGTATCTGTTGGGGTAATATTTCTATGGGTGTCTGCGATTGAGTTGATAAAATTTCAATGTCATCCGTACATGCAATAATATATGGATCATTATAGTCAAGTAGGTTTGTAACTTTTCTATGGATTAGCTGTTTTATTTTTTATTTTTAGTATGTTGCACTTTAGATAAATATAAATACTTAATTAAACAGTTTTAGACGCTATATTTCGACCCCTCAGATGACGACCCCACTGAGGGGTCTAAATATAGCGTCTAAAACTGTTTAATTAAGTATTTATATGTATGTAAAATGCTGCATACAAAAAATAAAAAAGCCCTTAAACGGTATTTTGTAAAAAATATTTTATTAACATATTATTATTGTAATACTCGCACCTGATTTTTTTTCGCGATTTGAGGATTGGTTTTATAGCAAAAGTTGTTCATATGGACAAGTTCTATCACCAGTTTCTGGCTTTTGCAACATCCAGACATCCAGTATATTGATGAATTTAATATATGGATGAAAGATGCGAATTTCTCCTACTACAGGTGAAAACTTAAAAGGAGAATTCGGCAACTAAAACTGTTAAATATGTTATAAATAAATGATTTTGATTGACTTTTTTTATGTAAAAGTAATAATCGCGTAACCAAGTATATTTTGTTGGCTGTTTTTTTAAGCAAGTTATAGTTACCTGTGGCGACCAGCTCGACTCGCCAGCGTCGAACTTGAAGCTGTCGATCCCGTAAGAGTTCTGCAGCCTCTGCAGCCGGTTCATGAACCACTTACGAGCCGCCGGCTTCGTGAAGTCCACGTAAGCTGTCGTCGTCTCGTTGTCGTTCCACCAGCTCGTCTCCACCGACCCGTATTCGGAATTTACCAAGTACCTGGCGATCACAGAGCAATTATAAAAAAAAATACTGGAAAATAAACTTGACAGCCAAGTGGGTCAGTCAGTAATCAGATCTACGTTCGAAAGTATTATTATAATATATATATATAATTTATAATATATATTATAATTTATATATATATATATATATTTATTTTATATAGATATTATTATTATACATACATATTCTTTTATTTATTTAACATCGACTTTTTAAAAAAAAACGGTGCCATTGAGTCCTTAGATTTAAGATTAGTTTATTTAAGTTTTTAACGCACAGTTGTTACAATAAAGCCAATTCTGAAGGCTTTAATTTTAGTTTTAGTGCTGTCAAAAGCTTAAAATTTTCCAAAGAAATTTAGCTTCTAATCCTAAGTCTTAAGGACTATTTTGTATCAAAGAACATTTAGTTTTGACAGCACTAAAACTAAAATTAAAGCCTTCAGAATCAGCTTTATTGTCTAAATAAATATTGTTAAAACTATTTACCGGCATTCACGGAACAGACTACCCATCGTCTAGTCTGGGAGCCACTAAAATTTAAGTTATATGTGTTAACTCATGTGTCTGAAAATAAATATTTTTTGTATTCCTATAGCTGGAGCTTGCACCGATGTACTTTTTGGAACTGAACGAAAAACGTGCATTCCCAAAGATTTGCATGTGTTTGTCGTATTTGTACTCGAAGTACGCCGATAGGCTCACACCCGTTTATATTGGTACAGCATAATCGGTTACTGTGTTCAACTGTTCAGTTGATAGGGGATGGCATCCCTTCAAGGAAATATGCCTTGACTATATAAAATAGTAAATTATTATTCGAAGTGTTATTCCTGTGTGTATTAAATGTGTATTCCTCAACAGACAAACTAATACCTCTCTGGTTTATTCGTCCAAGATATCTCTTCATTAAATTAGAGCAGAAATAAATTACCAAAACTTACCCATTATTTTTAGCTGTAGTGTACCATGGCTCACACCCTTTATTGATAAACGGATGCGACCAGACCGTCACTCTAAATCCCTTTGCCTTTAGCATGTCCACTGTGTTCCTCATATTAGGAAACTTATTAGTATCCACAGTTTGAGAGCCGTAGCAAATCTCCCATAGGTCGTCGATTTCCAGTTGACTATTCGGGAAGTTATTGTTCGTGATTTCGTCAGCGAATTTCAGCACAGTCTGATGATCTACGTCTCGCTTGTACCTCGCCCAAGTCGACCAAATAGGGTACGCGATCATCCGCTCATCGGGGATACCAGTAGGCTTCCCTATGTAGTTCCGAATTGCATATTCGTGCGCTTGCCGAACATCGTCCAAGATTCCGATTGCGTAGATCAGCTGGTTTCTCTCTCTTTTCGACGAGTAAGGAGATTTTATATGCGCGATGAAACAGGCTGCGTTTTTTTCCAAGTCGTTCTGATCAACGAACAGCGGAACTTTCTTGTCGAAGTAATAGAATATGCCTTCGGAATTCAGCCAGTAAGGTTCTGAAATGGCGCAGTTATCAGCTTCTTTGGTTATGTAGGAGTAGTCTGGTAGAATAAGCTTCTCTATCGGCCAGTACTGTCGTTTCTGCTGAGGTCCACCGTACCAGTTTCTTGTCCCTAAAGTAAAACCTATTTTTGATCAATATTCGATCTTAATGAAGCAACAACTCTAACAAAAGCAACATACATATTCATATAATACATGTATTGTATATGTATATATTTGAATCCTTTTGATCCATGAGAAGAAATACCAACGCATTAAAAAGACATTTCGTCTGATTGTATAAAATGAAATATATAATGATTGTATAAAAAACACTAAAAACCATCAAAACTATTTTTTGAATTAAATATAACAAGTATGTCAGAAATGACATGGGTAAATACCTCGTATATATAAGTAATATTATATAACCGCCCGAATTCCTGTAGTAGGTTCAGTAGATGATAGAGACCACAAATGTGAAATTTCAGGTGGATCAGATAAGGTAATAGCAGATCACGTGACATTGAAAATCGTAATATATAAGTAAAATTTCGATTCAGTTGTGTGGGTGGACTGTGGAATTTATACGATGAATCCAAAGCTGTCACACGGTGTCCACCCACACAACTGAATGGAAATTTTATACACACATTAATACGTTTCTCGATGTCACTCAGGTGACCTGCCATTAGTTTATCTGATCCAACTGAAACTTCACATGACGTTGTGTGAATTTGTGTGGTCTCTATCACCTACTGAACCTCCTATTGGAATTCGGGCGGTTGATTAATTGCACCTTGTATAATATATCATAAGAAAAGGTGTGATACGAAAGACTTACCCAGGTTAACACAGTCTTCGAGCCTCACGGTCTTGGGCGCCTCCCAGGTGAGCGTGATAACCTGCCCCCTTCCCCCCTCCACCATGTCCGTGGTGATCCTCACCGTGGTGTCATTCGCGAACTGGATCACCACGTCGCCATCTTGCACCACGTCTTTAATGGCGCCGGTGCGTCGGCCGATTACCGAGACCACTTCTGATACGCCTTCTGTAAATATCGGATGGGATTTATAACTCAATAGTAGAGCTGTGGAGCTGATGCCGAGCTCGACTGTGAAAGTACCACCATCTTACTCGCAAACCCCCCCGAAGTTATTCGGGGGAGAGTAAGAGGACAGTTCTCAGGCACAACCAGGTGGCCCACCATGCTTGGGACCGATTGATGGCGGTATATCCATCCCCAATTGCCGGCCTTTTTACAAGAGAGACTGGTGACGGACAGTGGCGTCACTGGCGCGATGATTTCGGCACCGCGCTCACCAACCCGCCTGCCCAGCGTGTGTGAGTATGGGCATTTCTTCTAGGAGGACCGCCAACAGTGGCGAAATCTCGGAAAGGCCTATGTCTAGCAGTGGAAGAAGACAGGCTGGTATATGGATGGATGGAAGATTGGGATAAGTGGCGTAGAAAAGAGGAGCAGGTTCGTAGCCAGGATTTGCATTTGGTGAAACTTGGGAGGGGATGAGATGAAACTTTCAGAAATGCTTGTAAAACCATAAAATACGTGTCGTGTTAAATCCATTCTTTTGGTATGTACAAAGGGTTGACATGTCCCCGTATGACATGTACAATGACCTTAAAATTATTTTTGATTTTTTGACTTCCAAAGATTTCGAGGCGTGATAGGACACCATATTTGCCTCCATAATATTTACGGGACTTAGGAGGAGGTTAATACCCAGCAGTGGGCGGAAACGAGCTGCCAAAATGCTGATAACATTTTAGGTGGATAGGAACAGCGCCATCTAGGTATTATAATAATGAAAACTTCGCGGTTCTATTATTCTTGCCCTTAATTAAAAGCACCCATCAATTTTATTCATACTTATTTTAACCAACTTTTCTACTGATTGTACTGAATCAGTTCTCTAAAGAGACGCAAAGCGAAAAATCGCGCAGTGCGAGAGGGACGGGTTCAGGGCAAAAGGGAAAAAAGTTGGTTTTATATTTTTATTAAAAAAACTAAAATAGCTAGCAAAATTTCAAATATTGAATCTCTAGATATTGTTGAAACACGCCTAATAAAATATGTTTGAGTTCTGTACATGGTTCCTATTCGTCAAACGAGGAGAAAAAGTGTGTTTGACGACCTCATTTCAACAATTATTTTTATCGAGGAAAATTTATCCAAACATGTTTTCCAATTTCAAAACCCTAGATTATATAGTCAAAATGCATGTACCAGAAATTTATTAAAATTTTCCGTGTATTTCATGAAATGCATAGAAAAGAAACACCCGTATTTTTTTCGCATATCGCCTTAAAGTTGGTGAGGAGATATTTTTTTTTTAATTTGCGCTGGTTTGTTTCTTTGAGAAAGTTTTTCAGTATGATCAGTGGGTATCAGTATGTGGTTTTATTTATAGGCAGCAGTCTATTTACTCTCGGTAACAATGTTACCCAATATCCGCCTCCGTGTCAGTTATAATATCAAGAAGCTGAATGACAATCACGCAGGCCATCAACAACTTAGCAGAAATACGTTATTAATTGTAGAGCTATTATAAAAATAACGAGCCCTTCTTACGATCGTCAGGGTAATTATTGGTTGAAGACAGGAAAGAAAATGCAGCATTTTCTATAAGTTTTTCAAAATTATAAATAACCATTTGGACTCTCCATATCTGTTAAGCAAAATAGGTTTTAAATGTCAAACTTACAGTTCTCGTAGAAAAAAATTGTTCTATATTCCTTTTGCCAGAACAAATTATGCCAAAAACAGATTTTTAATCAGAACTTGTGATACTTATAATAAGGACTTTAGTGATTTAGACGTGATGCATCTTTCGTTGGGCCAATTTAAGAGCGAGCGATATAAAACTTTTATGTAGGTATGTACTAAAAATTTTGATTTTTCGTTGCTTGTAATATATATAAATTTTAAAATTATTCTTGTAATCTTTTAGTATTGTTAATGTAAGATATCAGAGCTGTTGTGTTTTTTAAGTTTTGCATGTTGTATTTTTCTTTGTCGTGCATTCATTTATTTGTTTTGATACTGTTAAGTGGAAACTGTTTTTGGTTTAAGTATTAGCTATTATATTATTAGTAAGTATGTAAAGAAAATGAGAATGAAAGAAAATGAAATGAAACTAAATATAAGTAATAAAGTAGTAAAAAGGTCGTGTCTGTAAATTAAATATTTTTGCGAAATTTCAAATGAATTACTATATGCGCAAGAGTATGCCGTGGTAACGTTTTTGTAGCACCACATTGTATGTATTTTTTTACTAAAAAGTAGTGTGGCCTCTGTCTTTACTAAAATTCATCATCATCATGAATTCTTTATTGCACAAATAAAAAGTACAAAATGGCGGACTTAATGCATAAAGCATTCTCTACCAGTCAACCCAAAGATGGTACAAGAAATACAAAAAGTAGTTGATAGGCGTGGAGGAGAAATTAAAACTACAATAATAAAGTAATTAAAGTTACCTACACGAAATCTAAAGTAAAGACTAGGTAAATTAACCTTACCTTAAAACCTATGAATACTTTAATACTTATGCTCTACTTACATAAACTTATGTATACAGATATAATATATCTCAATTAGCTTTTTATTTAGAATTACACAATATAACTTTAAATATATACAATAAATAAAAATAAATAAAACTTGAAATATATTTCGGCCCTTTGTACTTGACTGATGACGGCCCACTAAGGGCCGAAATATATTTCAAGTTTTAATTTTTTTTTATTTATTGTATATATTTAAAGTTATATTGTGTAATTCTAGATATAATATATCAGTATACATAATCTTATATATATAATACATAAATAACAATGAATATTAATACAATAAAATTGTACCGTAACTTACTGAACTCCTATAATGATGGCTCCGAAATATTTTTGTGGAAGTTATAATCTATGTATACCAAACAATAAAGTAGTAAAATAATCGTGTTTGTATAGTGAATATTTTTTCAAAATTATATACTGTGTCTCTAGTACTAAACTACAATTTTTAGAATTTGTGTGTGTCTGGCTGTCTATTTGTCTGTATGTATGTTCCGTTTTAACTCTACAATCACTCAACGGATTTGGATGCGGTTTCCTATATTATCATTGTAGTAACTCTGGTCAACATGTATGCTAAGGGGCGTTGATAAAATAACGACCAAGCCGAAAACGGGGCAGAGTTTGAATAAACGCGGGCAGAGCCGCGGGCGAAAGACTAGTTTGATATATAGTGGTAATTTGATATAGTTCGCGCCAGTACAAGAAGGCGGCTCTGAAGTGAGTCACAAATGGCTGCGTAGTTACACATTCTCAGAGCTTCGACGAGGAGAGGGGGTGCGCGGGTGACAGCTAGCTTCACGCGCGCCTGCGTCTTATTACGGGCCCAAACAAGGCGCAGGGTTCAACCCTCCCACTGGGAAATTTCTTAGCCAACCCACCGTTTATACTTAAGAATGTTTAATAATGAATTTCAATACTACTGTAACAGATAGCTAGGCAATATGTTAGGTTTAAGTAAGGCTAGGTTTTATAGGTAGGTTAAAGGACTATTTGTTCGTGTTTAGTTGGCAATCGATAACTCAGTCTTGAGCGTGGCCAAAGGTCATGCTGTTTCATTTCGCTATAAGGTTTCGCCGGCGCAAAATTGAAAACTTGTTTCAGGAGAAACCACATTTGGGCAACGTTTTCAACATTTTTTTTTCGATGTTTGACCCGTATTCATTTTTTGTTTTTATCTAACAATAAAAGCACGTTCGGCTACAGTTTTGGTAAAAAACCGTTACGTATTTTAAGCGTTTGCAGTTGTCAAGATATTACTCGAATTTCACGATTTTTAATTCCACATCGATCTAGATAATGTTAATGGACTCAGCCTAAAATATTATAATTCCATAGACACTCCACAATGTGGTGATAGCGTTTGTTTTGAGGTTTGCCCTTAACGACGCCTCTTAAACTCGTGATTTCCTGGCTACGGCCTTCGGCCTTGGGCCCGAATTGTGACTTACTTCTTTTCAGCAATAGGTTCAGGCCCCCGAATGGATTGCTCTCGAGCCGTGCGCTGAGTCCCGGCACGTCCAGCAGTTTGATGTTTACTGGAGTTGCAGCTTCAGCACAGGTGACTAGAGCCGCCACCACCACCACTATACGGAATAGACCAGCAATATCTTTGTTACAAATATACAAGTTACGAAAAGTATCCTTTTAGAGTAGGTAAACCACTACTGCCTTGATATTTCGAAGGCTTTTGATAGGACCTAGCATGCTAGTCTAAGCAAGCTACCTTTTTACTGAGTAAAAATAGCTTGCCACCCTTTGGTTTCTTAAGGTGCATAACTGAACTTTGTTTTTCTTGTTTAAAACTTTAAAATTTAAAAACATTTTAGTATGTGGCATTTGACGCCAATCGTTCAGTATTAGTGAAGTTTATAAAGCAAACATTTGAAATTGTACACACAATTAGTCATTATTAGATTTTCTCAAAATCAACTTAAATTGTTCATTAAATTTCAAAGTCATGCTTTATAAACCTCACTAATACTGAACTTTTGGCGTCAAATGCCACATACCAAAATGTTTTTAAATTTTTAGCTTCTAAACAAGAAATACAAAGTTAAGTTATGCACTTTGCGCTAAGCGACCGATCCTATATTACTGTATCCCCGATACACACCCCCCGGGAAGGTCGAGAACTCTCTTTGTTGGCATCCGATCTCCGGTTGTCCGAGAAATATTGCCCAGATACCTATCAATAGGTACAATCTGGACAACCGTACTTCTTGCTTAGAATAATAAAATTTTAATTATTCTAAGACTTCTTGTTAGGTCTCAATGACTTTTTATTCAGGCGCAAATGTTGTGAATAAAAAAATTATTGATGATAAAAATGATTATTCAGCGTTTATCAGGGATACACTCTTTTGCATAGTTAACCAGCTACCTACCAATCTATTGTGATTTCAATCATTATTTCAATTTCAATTGTGATTGTCAATGTATGCAAATGTACCCAACAAAGAAATCTACAATGCAAATATTATGCGAATACAAAACCTTTGCTAGATTTTATGCGTTTTTTATGAAGTATAATTATCTAGAAACTTCTTAACAAAGTGAAGTAGGTAGGTAGTTAAAGTGCAATGTACTTACAAAGATCAAACGTACATAAGTAGGGACTTCCTTGCATTAATTATAAGGATGTTGAAACATTTGTAAGTAGGTAGTTAAAGTGCAATGTACTTACAAAGATAAAGCGTACACAAGTAGGGACTTACTTGCATTCATTTCAAACTATGTACTATCTAAAGGGTCTAAATAAGTTAGTCAGTGATAACTTTCTAAATATTTAAATATTTGTAATTTTCAGATTATTTCCTATGTGTGTGCTAACAACATTTCACGTTTCTAAGTCAACTGGAATTGCCCTATATAGGTTTCGATTCGGTTACGAGACTCAAACATTTTTATGAAATTGATTATGTAAAGTACCGTGCAATAACTTTTTTTCGCGTCTAGTTAGAAGCCTGATATTTTTACAGCACCATGGGGTCGTAGACTTCTGTAGAAGGTAACAGTTTCAACTTGATATCTTATACGGGGCCCGAGCAAAAGGAGCTTGACAAACAGACAGTCGGACAACAAAGTGGGTTCCATATATAAGGGTTCCGTTTCTTCATTTTGACGTACGGAAGCCTGAAAAACAACTTTTATACCAGTTTTTAGATTAGATGTTTAAAAGTGTGTTTTATCCTTTATGTCTTTTTGGAGAAACTGGAAGTCTTTACATTATTTATTTTACATTCCATGGTAAAATAAAGATTTAGCTAAAAAAAATTAAAATTGAATAAGTTTGTTGCACAGTATATTGAAATGCTAAAATTAGCAATTTTAACAAGGTTTTGTAAAATCGTTTTATTAATTATTAAATCTTTATTCTAGAATTGTAGAAACTTTCTTATGTTTTTTTAGCGAAACCATCGCTTTGGATAGGTGCTCTAATTATTGTAAGAGTGCATTACAAACTAGAAATTTTAATTGGTTTACTTCAAATCGAAATCAAACATAATCGACAATATAATTGTATTTAATATATGTATGTATAGATTTAATTTATGTACACTGTACAAGATGACATTTTTTTATGCAGCCAAATTCATACTGGAGGCTTGGTAAATGATCAGTATCACGGAGCAATAACAATTTTTGCGAAATTTGTGCAAGAAAATTTTGTCTCTCCATAGTATTTACACGGAGCTGGACTTGCATGCGTTTGTAGAAAAAAGGAAAAAAATAATTTTCAAATATCTCAAAAAGGGTCATCGCACCTTGATTCCAGCTACTTTTACCAAGTCTTTAGTACGAGTTTGGCTGCAAAAATAAATGTCACCTTGTATAATTAACGCAATTATAAAAGTCGACACTCTGAATATCTTTCAGTAAGTGACGTGTAAATTGAAACTTACAGGACAGTGTGACGACTTCCATATTGTTGGCCGGTCTACATAGCACTGCATCCGTTTTTAGTTCCCCACAGGTAATATACAAAGAATATTATAGATACCACCTCCTGCACCCCTAGCATGACCCATCGTAGACATCTAGCATGTCTATGCTACTTGCTCCTTCGCACGTTGACAAACGCGGTATAAGGGACAGAGCAAGTAGAATAGATACAATATCTATAGATCATGCTAGGGGCACTCATTAGAGTTGATTGTATCCTTAAGGGATAGTTCTGCTAAATGAGTAACTATTTACACTTAAAATCATGCCAGAAATAACCTAGGTGCATCAAATACCATAACAAAAAGCAAAAAACAAGCCAAAAAAGTTATAGCGTTTCGTACTCCACGCATTCCTCGAATTTTCGTGACTTGTTTTCTAAGGCGAAATTGATATGGTCGTTTGGTTAGTGCCCCCCGCCAAGACGAGCCAAAGAAAGCGGGGCACTATTTGTACTTACCTTAATTATTACAATATTTCTTTTTTTATTTGTTAGCATTATAAAGGGGCTCGAAATATATCGAATAATATATATATACAAGGTGACTTTTTGATCATCGTCCAAATTCATACTGGTGGCTTGGTAAGTGATCAGTATCATGGATCAATAACAATTTTGGTGAAATTCGTAAAATGAAATTTCACAAAAATTGTTATTGATTCATGATACTGATCACTTACCAAGCCACCAGTATGAATTAGGACGATGATCAAAAAGTCACCTTGTATATATATATATATTTTTGATGACAGCCCCACTGAGGGTTCGAAATATAGCGACTAAAACCATTTAGTGTTTGTATTTATGTGGAGTAAAACATATATATAAAAAAGGCCCTTGAACGGTGTTTTATAAAAATATTTTATTAACATAATTTTTATTGATTTAATGATAAAAATAATAAAAAATAATAATAAAGCTTACAAAAGCAAAATATAATATATTTATTAACAATTATTACAATAGCACGATAGAGTTTTGAGCCTTAACCATCACTACATCTCAAGTGTTTCCCCTTGTAGTATTCTCAGGCGCTAAACAATGGATTGCAAAAACACGTCCATGACTTCACCAGATCCTTATCTTAAGTTCAGAAGCTTGAAATTATTATAAACTGAAGTGTTTACTGAAACTATTCAACCAGCGGCGTATTTACTCTAGGGGCAAAAGGGCCATGGCCCGGGGTGGCAGGCTGCGAGGGGGCGCCTTCCATAAATCAATCGTTACCTATCTTTTAATTTATATTGCTTTTTGACTTTATACTTCTATTTTAAAAAAATTGTTTATCAGAAATAGATGCAATTAAATATAGCCAAAGTATATATTTCTACAATTAGTTTTTTAATACCTACAATTTGATACCCATATTGTATTTTTATATATTATTGTTTTTATTTATTTTACTTCTTTTCTTATATTTCTCATTTGTGCTCAACTTTTTTAAATCGCTATAGTTTTCCCTATAATCGAAACTCCTTTCATATTTTTCAATCTACCAGTTTCGGAGTTAAGAGGGGGAGACATACATATTTTGTGGTTTTTTAAAGATTTCTCGAAACTTGTGTCGGTAAATATAGTAAAAGTATATATTTTTACAATCAGCCTTTTAATATCTACAATTTGATACCCATATTGTATTTTTAGGATAATATTTTATATGAAATATTTTGAATAATTTTTTACACCGTGATATGTGGGCAAATTAATGCTATTTTTGTCGGTTTTATCTTTAACGGTGTTAAAGTTATGAGGCTGTGACATACGGACGGACGAACAACGGAGTCTCGCCATAAAGTTCCTTTTGTACCTTGTACGGAACCCTAAAAAAGAGAAATACAGACGTCGTTCATGTAAAGAAGACTAAGTTTATACACTTTTCTATAGATAAACAGTTAACGTTTTATGGAAAACAGTTTTTACCTGAAACCATTTCACAAAATCGGCGATTTTTGAGTATCTCGCCATCCTGCACCTCTTAATGAGTATAAAGATGTGTGCAAAGTTTAATTGAGATCAAAGCTATCAGAACGTCACAAACACCTAAAGCATTTATATGGCAGCTGAGCGGGATGGCCCACATTAAGACTCAGTGCTCAGTATCAAGTTTCGATGACTTTTTTTGTGAAATTCCCAAATTAATTTTTTCGGGATCCCTACAAGCCTTGTCTCGCCCCGGGTCAACATTTTATTTTGCGAAATTAGCAAAAAGTGCTATCGATCCTCGGTACTGATCACTTACCAAGCATCCAGTATGAATTTGGTGGGGACAGGCGCTATAGGATGGATTTTGCGAAATACCTTACGCATAACGTGTTCATAGTCTTCGTCAATTAAATTAATGTAGTACCTATGTAAGAACAAAACACATTTAGAGCGGAAAACAGGTGAACCCGGAAATCGAACCCGCGTGCCAGCGCACTAAGTAAAGTACCTATATTTATACAAGGTGACTTTTTGACCATCGTCCAAATTCATACTGGTGGCTTGGTAAGTGATCAGTATCATGCATCAATAACAATTTTGTTGAAATTCGTAAAATGCAATTTCGACTCCCCATAGTGATTCACTCGGGACTGGAACTGAATTTATATGGGAAGCCGAAATTTCATTTTACTAATTTCACAAAAATTGTTACTGATCCAAGATACTGATCACTTATCAAGCCTCCAGTATGAATTTGGACGATGATCAAAAAATCACCTTGTATATATGACATGTTTAAATAATACATATTTGAAACTATGATTGTTATCAATATACTGATACGGAAGTTTCCAACTTGTTCTAGGATATTCTGTAAATGTTAATCGTTGACGAATGAATGACGTCATCTACCGGACACGTCACTCAGTCGTTATGAAGACATTTTAGCGTGAAGCTTGCATCTGATACGAAACTCTTGATTTTAGGGGTCCGTCACTAAAAGGAAGCTATATTTTAGAGGATACTCTGTAACTTATATGCTCAACAACCACAAATAACTATGTATTATTTCTGTGTCAGTAACGAACACAGTTTGATCACTAATAAGTTGATAAATCATTATTATCTACGGAATAAGTAATCGTATTCTGTTAGCTTAAAAAAATAGAAGTGGATACCAAAATTAATAGGTTGGCATCTAGGTAATTCAGAGCCCCAGAATATCTCAATTTTAGTTGCATTTTAATGCCGTTGCAGAAATCTTTTAACAATAGGCGGGTATCAAGTACTTAATTATTTTGGCAACTGAATTTATATAGGGGAGTCCAGGCCTGGTAGCATAGTGTTTAATCGCGCGCGACGTGGCTTAGTGAGTCACAGTTGCGCGGAGCGTGACATACTGTTTAATCGCAAAAACATCGTGTCACGCTCCTCGCACTTGTGATACAACCAAATCGCACCGCGCGCGAAGAAATAGGTACTATATTAGGAGTGTTCATCTGAAAAATTTAAAGAACCCGTTTTTTATAAAACATAGTATACTTACCAACTTTGCACTTGTTGTTTGTTCAGTTTATTCTCTGTCCCATTAATCGCTCCTGCATATAATCGCTTCCCAGGCAGTTTATAACCGTTTTAATGACATAGGACATTCATCGTCTTCAACGTCCTACCTGTCATTCAGATGATATAATTGCTGATAGTAATGTATTGTTTTTCCCGTGTTCGTGTTTACTTAATAGGTAAGCTGAAATCGATCGTTACGAGGAAAATCTATGAATTGTGATGGATGTTGCAACGTTGTTCCTGGGGACCTAAAAAGGCCAACTTGGGTTAATCATGAAATGATTTGAAAGGAGAGTTTCTTCATGCGTGCAAGAAACTGCATTACAATAGAATCATAATATAATTCATCCAAAGCGGCCTTTTTAGAGGACCTGGGGACCTAAAAAGGCCAACTTGGTTGAATCATGAAATGATTTGAAAGTAGTATAGAGTCAGAGTTTCTTCATGCGTGCAAAAGAGACGGCATTACAACAGAATCATAACATGATTCATCCAAAGCGGCCTTTTTAGAGGCCCTGGTCTTTTAAAAAGGCCGCTTTGGATGAATTACTTATATTATGATTACTTTCTAATGCCGTCTATTTTGCACGCGTGAAAAATCTCTTGACTCCATCCTACTTTCAAATCATTTTATGATTCACCCAAATCGGCCTTTTTATATCCCCTCGTCCTCTAAAAATGCCGCTTTGGATTAATTATATCATGATCACTTTCTAATGCCGTCTATTTTGCACGCATGAAAAATCTCCTGACTACGTCCTACTTTCAAATCATTTCACGATTCACCCAAGTTGGCCTTTTTTTAGGTCCTCTTGTCCTCTAAAAAGGCCGCTTTGGATGAATAATATTATGATTCTGTTGTAATGCCGTCTCTTTTGCACGTATAGAAACTCTGACTCTATCCTACTTTCAAATCATTTCATGATTCACCCAAGTTGGCCTTTTTAGGCCCCCTGAACGTAAAAACGAAATAGTAAAAAGTTACACGTCTTATTTATTGTAACGTGATGCGAAACACAGAGGAAACTAGGTTTTGGGATTCGAATCTACGTCAGAAATTATCGTTTTTAGGGTTCCGTACCCAAAGGGTAACCAACGGGACCCTATTACTAAGACTTCACTGTCCGTCTGTCATCAGGCTGTATCTCATGAACAGTGATAGTTAGACAGTGGAAATTTTTACAGATTATGTATTTCTGTTGCCGCTATAACAACAAATACTAAAAAACAGAATAAAATAAATATTTAAGGGGGCTCCCATACCACAGGCATGTTTTTTGCCGTTTTTATAGATAATGGTACGGAACCCTTCGTGCGCGAGTCCGACTCGCACTTGGCCGATTTTTTAATTACAATACGACATAAGCCTTGGACGAATAAATTTAAGCGCACAACAGAAAATACTACTACAGTGTTCTATCAAAATTACTAACTGCATATCAAAAAAGTACTGACTTGCACACTAAAATACTAACTGTGCTCTTATAGGATTCATAGCCTATCCTTCTAACGTAACCTACCGGCTCTCTTCTGCGCTGAAGGATTTCTGGTTTAGTGTGCTAAATAGTATTTTTGATGTGCAAATAAAAATATCCCTTACCCATAAAGTGGATCTGAGCCACGATCGTGCCGGAACTTAGACTCCACTTTACAGTCGAAGACGTTGCAGAATGCTAAATATTAATGGTATCTCAAGTAATAAATTTAAAAAAGACAAATTAATTTATATATTTTATTGTATAAGCATAGCAACCATTTTTAACAAAATAAACAGGTATAAACATGTTCTACAATTATATTAGGCATTCTTACATAAGGACGGTAATTTACAAGTCATATATTAAGGAAGCTCAGATAATTATCAAAAGTTTGCACTTACGACAAAATTCCAAAGGATAATAATAAGTTTATGTAAAATGCCATTTGGCCCCTGCAGCTTCATACTTAATGCAAACTTAAATACATCATTGGCATTAGTAGATTCGTTAATATCACAAGTAACTTTAGTTTGTGCTTATAAATTGTTTAATCTTAACTTTCCCAAAAACTAACGTACTCTCTCGCTAATCCGCCACCAAAAAATCCGGACTACCGGCGGATTACCGAAAACGGCGGATTATAATGTACAGGAACATCAAATTGAGGAAAACAACAAAAAAACATAGTAATTTTGTATTAGTACTTGTGAAGGTAAATACATTTGTATTACTATTTAAAAATGAACTGAGATATTAACTGATTACTCAGGTTTTGAAAAATACTGCTCTAATTTGGCTTGTTTTTTACCACAATAAATCTTCGTAATAACATGATTACAGAGAGACATCGACTTGCAAAAAATGGGCGGATTATAGTAGTTGTTGGATTATCAAGCGGCGGACTAGCGAGAGAGTACGTATTAATATGTGAGGAACAAAAGTGGTCTAACATTACAAAATAGCATCAGACTTTTAAGTTCAGTCACGTAAAAACAGTACGTTATCTTCATTTTGCTTAATTAGTTTGTGAGTAATTTTTTCTTATACGAGAAAATACTATTTCGAGTTCACACCACTTTACTTCCAGCCTATACTTATAGTCTAAGAGTTAGCGACCAAATCGGTCATGTGGCTTCAGCTGTATTGAAACTCCGTTAGCTAGTTCCCTGAACAACCTTTTCCGATAATCTTCGTGCTGGCAGGCCGCGATAAAAATGTTTAATCGATCGGGTGGTGGGAAGGGGTTGCCAGCGTTAATTAAAAGTACCAAGCCGCCGTGAGCCGTGAGCGCGATGACGCGTTGGCCAGCTGATATCTGAGCCCACATGAAAATTATTATTGTTTTGGTACTTTTAATTAACGCTGGCAACCCCTTCCCACCACCCAATCGTTTTTTTTTTTTGTTGGGTGCACAGAGGGTACAGAGCAACTGTTTGAAAAAAAAATTAAAGTCGCTGAGCCCACATTTTTTTTTTATTTTTTTCCCACCCTACTACACCCGCATCCACCGTCTGCGGCCTGCCAGCACGAAGATTATCGGAAAAGGTTGTTCAGGGAAGTAGCTAACGGAGTTTCAATACAGCTGAAGCCACATGACCGATTTGGTCGCTAGCTCTCAGTCAAATACTTGAAAAAATGCTTAAAAAGCTACCATTCTACTGAAGCAATTATTTCAATAACTTAAACGTAATAATATGTCACAAGAGATTACAAAATGTTTTATTAAAAATAATGAATAAGAAAGAAAAATTAGCGCAGCGGCCTTTGAGCCAAAGATATTCAAAAAAATCATCCACTTCACGAAAAACCGTACTAAGGGATGTCAAGATTTCATATTTCAGTTTTTTTTTCGATTACGTACTCGGTCCAGACAATTTTTAACAAGCAGGGGAATCCCAGACTATAAGAAGCAAACCCTCACCCTGCACTTTCGTAAGTTAGACTTTGAAGTCACACGCAATACATACATACGTGTGAACTTCGAACGCACGAAGTTTTGAACTGAGATATAAACGCGTTCCAATACTATACACTGTGTTCATATAGCACCGCTGCACTCTTAGCGACTGCTTACAGCGCAGCGCTGCTCCAAAATCGCTTGCTGTGGTTGGCTACGAGCTGCCAAAGTGACAGATAGTTCGAGCTTTGCACAAAGCAGCGGCGCTGTTGAACACGACAAATCAGGAGATAATTTCAATAGTAGTCAGGTCCAAAATCTGAAAAATGCGTTCCATCTATCAGCCTAGTTCGTCCACTGCTGGACATAAGTCTTTCCAGGACTTTGCCACTCCCGGCGGTCTTCCTGGAAGAATTGCCCATACTCACACTCGCTGGGCAGGCGGGTTGGTGAGCGCGGTGCCGGAACCCTCGCATCAGTGACGCCGCTGCCCGTCACCAGTCTGTTCCATATAAGGCCCGGCTATTAGGGATGGATATACCGCCATCCATCGGTCCCAGGCATGGTGGGCCTCCTAGTTTTTTGCCTTTTACTCTCCCCTGAATGCGTTAATAAAAATTTAAATCTGCGTTTATAGATTAGTTTTATCTTTATTAGTTTACCAAACTTTAAAAAATTGCCCCTTTTTAAAAACTCTACAAAGAAAATTACACAACAATGGCTGTACTTAATGACTTGACCACTATTGAAAATTACCTTCAGATATTGATTGATATTAATTCATAAATTAACAATTTCATCAGGTTCCAACACTGACAGCAGGATAGCGTATACAATTACCAACAAGTGCGACAGAGATGGTATTAGAGCCTGTGTCGCGACCGCTAGTTTATGAACCTACCCCTGAAATATTGGAGACTATTTTGAAATGCGGTGCAAACGTTTACTGCGGCAAAGGCGGAGGCTGCACGGCCGCGTAAGTCGGGTAATACGGCGCGAAGTTCTGTGGGCCCGACATCTGGGTGTAGTTCGTATCGCTTCGGTCTTGGATCGTGCGCGCCGTGTACATCTGTGGCTGGTACACTGGCTGGCCTGAAATATATTAATTAGTAAATTATAATTATAGCCCGAACGAACAATCTGTATTTCCTTATGTACGGAATTTGTCGACACATTAAGGTTATCATAAAATTTCTTAATAATTATTTCCTATTGACATAGTTTACTTAAGGGTCGGTTGATACATATCTAAAAACCATAGTAACTCGCGAAAGTGGAACAACTCAATCAAATAAATTTTAGGCTTTCATTTAGACGGACAATATGAAGTGGTGTATGTCCCTGATTTTTTCACAAATATCGCGTTAAAGACCAGAAAAATATTTAAAATAATGGTTTTTCGCCCTATAATGGAGTACTTTTACAAGGCTTCGTTAAGTGACTTATGAACATTTAACAAGCAAAGTAAGCACATACACCATTTGGAAGTATCATCAATATTCTAATTAATCAAAACTGAAAAAAAAATAACAAGTAATCGAGGCACAATTAAGGTATTCGGAAATAATTATTATTTCCAACGCAAAGGGCGAGACTCGCTCAGCACAGTTCGAACGGCGTGGGGCAAAGCGTGAGGCGCTTGTTTAGATCAGCCAGCCAAATATGCGCTTTATTGTCGCGATAAGTCTCGCTTCGAATCGGAGTTGGCGTCGCCCTGCACCGGGTTCTCGAGTCAAGGTTGCTAACACGGCGCCCGCAAATATTGATGACAAGTTCTAGTACTTTTCGGATGACGAAATACAATAAATACTGCCAGCGACACATAGTTAACCCTAAAATATTGTAGAAACGTCAGTTGATTTCGTGCCACTCGTGAACATCAACATAATTTATAACATAACAGTGTAACATTTATATTTAATTAATCAAACATTATTAATACAAAAACAATTAACAATTTATTTCCACTATCATCCTGCCAAGGCACCTTGGACTCGTGATATCGGTCGGTCGTCGCGTTCAGATCACGAGTACCTTCTGTAAGGGAGAGCTAGTCCGACATTAGTCCCTACCTTAGATGCTTCGAGTGTACGCTTAAAATTTTAAGCGAAGCCACACACAACTTTATAAGTCGAAATTTGTGCACAACCCATTAATTATATTCGGCAATTTTTTCGTGTCCTCGGTTGTGTTTATCGAATTTAAATAATCTTGTCATTGGCCATCTTGTACTGGTGTCGTGAAAAAATGGACTTTTGTAACGAAGTTCCTTATCACGCGTAACTCTCCAGACACTTGGCCAATGACAGTTAGGCCGAAAAAAGTGTAAGACTTCGACTGTCACGACACTTTTGCATACTGAAAAAAATAATTAAAAAGGAATAATAGTATGCGTGTGTGTTTACAAGCGTATGTCTAGTATAGATATTACTGCATCATAGACGTGCGGCGTGCGCGTCAGTAGCTAAAGGAACTTCATTTCAAGACACTCCTCGTATTTTAATTAATGAATGGTAAACTTACTGAGTGTAGGGTAGAGCGACTGGTATGACGGCTGTGCTCCCGGCGGCACCCAGCCTCCCATAGCGCCGTCACCCGCCGGCGGGGCTGATGGTATCTAGATATTACATGAGAATTCATTATAAAGTAGCATTTTATACATCAGTGAGACGCTCTGAAGTAAGAGTTCATTGGGCCAATGTATCGGTTTTTGTGACGCACTTTTCTAGTGACCCGGTAGCCATGGGCGTACACCCCTGGGGGGCGGGGTTATGAAACATTAAATATTTAAATGAACTCTCCCACGTTCTGAGTTGAATGTCTGCTAGGGCTGGTATGAATGGAAACATGCAGATATGCTATAAACAAAACCCAAACCTAAAGTCAATACTTACCAAAACAAATGCACCACACAACAACAATACCACTTCAAGTCCTGGAACCTCACCATGCCGACGGCCTCGATGCAAGACATGTGCTATCATTAACACCGCCACTGCCATCAATACACACCATACAGTAAATACATATAAAGCCCAACCCAATAGCACATGTACAACAAGTAACTGCATATACATCCTAGAATGCAGGCACTGCCCTGCATTCTATGTGGGTGAGACAAAAAACGCATTAAACATTAGAATGAACCGTCACAGACATACATCCGACTCTATAACTAACAACACACTACCCATCCCCACACATACTCGTCTCCACAAATCAAAATTTAATCAAAGTTTCACAGTCCGCATTCTAAAATCATTCATACCAGCCCTAGCAGACATTCAACTAAGAACGTGGGAGAGTTCATTCATATGGTCGCTTGGTGCACAATATGGTCCAGGCTTAAACAAGCAACATTAAAAATTCTTGTAATATCTTGTAAATAGGTTAGATGTAAATAGTTTTTATTTTTTTTATTTTTTATTTTTTACCTATGCATTATATTTTTCTCTTCATTGTGACTCATGCCGGGCCCGAATGGCCCGAAATATATTTCACTAAAATTTTATTTTAAGTTGTTTTATGTTATTCTTATCATTTATAAAGACAAAAAAGTCAGTATTTAATATTTATTTAAATATTTAAATAAAATTCATAATTTTAATATAACGTAATCTACTTATTTCACTTACCATTGTAGTAATATCATATTTCCTAATAAATATAAAAAGCTTATCTTTAAAAAATATTAAATTCAATCTCGTAAGATCCGACAGTATCAATCTCATGTGAACTCATGCTACTCTTTCTTTTCCTCCCTCCACCTCGCCGCGCGGCGCCTAAGGCGGGGCACAGCGGTTACGGTCAGACGAAGAACCACTGTTCAAAGAAACTTAATTAAAAAGCTACTTTCGTCCCGCGGCAATAAAGTGCAATTCAGCTCGCACAGCGCTGCATGCTCTCTTTCTATCGCGTAACTCTATCACTTCTTCACCCAAATGAATGGTTCGCGCCAAGGCGGGCCGCCGATGTTTCTAGCTTTGGCGAAGTGGAACAGGTCTGTTTGCGGACAAAAGGGATAAACCAATACGAGTAGGCAGGATCGAATATAGCCCATTACACTTCCTCGCATAGGTTTGTCACTTCAACCGGGCCTTATACACAAGAAGGCAACTTACGGCGGGCTCCCCCGGCGACACCGGCAGCACGGCTGGCTGGCTCGGAGACGGCGGAGTGACCACGGGGCCGCCCACCAGCGGGACCGTACCGATCGTCACATACTTCTTGTCCTTCATGTTGAAGTGCATGCCTGACACGGAACATTCCACCTGTAAAAACAGTCATTCATCAATTTTATGTGTACTACGCTGAGTTTTTGAATGCGCTTTGCGACAAGCGACAAGCAAGAGGTTTAGGGACAAGGCTCTTTTGGCGCGTGAACGACATTGACAGGGGGGCGCAGCTGTGAAACAAGGATTTTGTTTTATAAGGATAGCGGCGTTGGTCCCGAGTTTGGCCATGACCAATCCATGCCGTAAAACTTAAAAATGTCAAGTGCCATTTGGAGCCTATACTACCTTACGAACTCTGCTCAGAGTTTATTTATTTAGGATCACCAACAAGAAATACAATAAACTTACTTAAATCTTATAAGTTAAATAGCTATTTGTTTTCTTAATTAAAGGCCTATCATGCATCAGTTAACACAATTATGAAAAATTCTTATACTTATGGAGCATTTACTACTCGTATATTCTATAAAATATGAAACTAAAACTAGGTTAACAATTCTGTGCGAAGAATTTTTTAAAAATAACAGGGTAGGTACCTACTTATTTTATACTTTGTGATTATTTTTGCGTGTAGTGTCTTTAGCTAAGTATTTGGTGACAGAGGACTTGAAGGTGTTGAGCCCGGAGAAAATATCAATATCTGCTTTGGCGTATTTGGAAATGGCGTACTGGCGGCAAGTGATGTTGATGTTGAAAAAGTCAACATAAGTGTAGCGACACTGTCATTTTTGAACGGTCGGTGTTGCGACGCGAGTTGATTTTTGAACGGGTTAATTTTGCAACCCGAGTAGGAAACCCAACCCAGTGTGAGTTTATGAACGGCTATCTGAGGCCTAGTGATCGAATTTGGAACGACAGGGGCACAATAGGCTATATTTTATGTCTTTCTAACTGACCAGCTGTCCCACTCTCTACTTTCATAACGGCCTGGCTACTTAACCAGCCGGCTTAAGTGAAGCTTCAGATGCTCAGATACTAAAGCTTTCCCTTAAAGTTTTCCTGACCCTAAAAGACCCTAAACTAACCTTCAAATCATAATCCAGGTCTATAATCCCGCAGTTGACGAGATTGGAGGGGGGGATGGGCGGGATCTCTAGCTTCATGCTGTAATGTTTAGTGGTGCCGGCGGGCGCCGGGCCCTCCTGTATCGTCGCCACTATGTCCTTGGTCTTTTTTGTGGCTGTTGAAGGCGACGTCGCTCTGTACGTCACCACCTGAAATGTTTTGAAGGGTGACATTAGGGCTACGTTTCAAAACGTGTGATCTTCGTGCGAAATTTCACTCGTTTTTAAGAAAGAGACAAAGCTATATACTAGAAAGAGAATGAAAGATCTGGTTCTGAAACGCTTGCGAGTGATTCCCGTGAGAAAAGCGTTTTGAAACGGTCTGGAGTGACACACGTCAAGTAAATACATAACCTCAAATCAAAATAAATAAATTAAGTAAAGTACCTAAATACCTATTGCTTTTAATATGGATGGCATTGCAACCTTTGCATTTGCAAGCCATAATCCTGTCGAAGCAGTTTCGAAACATTTTCCCGTATTCGTACGGAAATGTTGAATTCTATTTTCAAAAATTGTCCGAATTCCGAGAAAACTCCGAAATGACAACTGTCAGGCGAATTTTAACGGTACCCAAACAGAGTTAGAAATCGCACTTGTCAGTGCGATATTCACACTCCCCGAAAGCGTTTCTAAACACTTAGCGCAACTGTCAGGTAACAGTTCGTTTACCCTCGGTTTCACTCGGGTCGATTTTTGAACGATGCAGGGTAAAATTCGCATCGCTCCGAGTGATAATCGCACGTTACGAAACGTAGCCTAGAATGAACCGAGTTTTAGGGTTGGTTTGGTATCTGGTGAAGAACTCAATTTTAGAATACCAGGGTTGTTGATTTTATATTTTAAAAGCGGCTTCAACATTTTTCTAATTATTTTTTTTTTGATTTCTCATTTACAGAAACCAATGGAAACTTTGCGATGGCAACATACACAATACATAGATAATAAAGTTTTTTTTAAATGACTATTAAGTGAATTTTGAATTTAAGTGTTCTGTTTCGATTAATTAGAAATTATTAACTATCCCACAAATTTTATTAGCACTTAGTGACCGGTTTCGCCGTTATGGCATTATCAAAGGAATTAATATAAGATCTTAATTACACAATAAATAGTTTACATCAGCCAGTGCGATCAATGCGATCACTTTGTCATCAATAAACAGTATAAACGAAATTAGAAATTAATTAGAAACCGCTCTAAAACCATTACGAAATACCAATACGTCATACCAGCACAATTTGAAATTTTCCACAAATATTTTATGTGCATAATTTTAGGGAAAATAAAGCGTTGCCCATTAAGGGTCGGCGCTCGTGCTCGGGAAAAACAGGGTTCAGCGTTCCCACTTTTGATGGTAGTAAATGTCACAATTTCTAAACAAAATAAATAGCACTTGATACTCGATAAGATGAAGTACAAGGGTTAATTAGAAAAATGCAGTAAAATCTTATAGTTACTTCAGAAAAAAAAAACCCTCACCTGGACAGCTCGCGGGCGACTGAGGGCCACGACCGTGAATACAGGAGCGTGTTTCTTGTAACTTCAGTTTTTTTTTCGAAGTAACTATAAAATTTTACTGCAATTTTCTCAAAAACGTTTGTACTTCATCTTATCGAGTAGCAAGTGTTATTTATTTTGTTAAGAAATTGTAACATTTACTACCATCAAAAGTGAGAACGCTGAACTTTGTTTTTGCCCGAGCCCGAGCTCAGACCATGAAGAGTGGATATCATGTCGCGACCAAATCAGTAGTGGGCGCGCCCAAATGTCATCCTTGACATGTCAGTATCAAGAATATCAATGCAAATCTTGCGAATTTTGCTATAAATTAGCTAACCTTTCTCAAGAACACTTTAACCAGATGAAGCTGCACATTGCTCTTGTTCTCTATATCCACTTGTATCGGGATCACCTGTCCCGGACAGTACCCGGACACCGGCGCCTGCACATCCACGGAGAGGGGAGGAGACGCACAGCAGAAGCAGCAGAAAGTCTTCTCCATTTGCATCCTTATTGGTGCCTGTTAACATAATGTTCCTTTGAATGTTCCATTTGACATTATAAAGGTAAAAGAAAGAAAGAAAGAAAATAAATTTATTGGCGCGTTTACAAAAAATATAAAAAGAACTTATAGCTAACACAGTAGAAAAGGTTTACTTAAGTAGGGAGTACCTAATCTATAGATAAAAATAACAACACGACAAAAGGATGTAGCTCAGCTATGTGCCATCGAAAACATGCTTTGGTTGGCGCTGGTTTTCAGCTACCTCCGTTATAATTGGATGATAAGGTATTTACAAGTCGATAACAATTTTATTTACTAAATTGAAAAATCAATAACAATTGGCAGAAATGGCTTATAACTAAATTAAAGAAAATAAAAACAAAAACTAAAGCCAAAGGTAACCTTTAATGTTTCTAAAAGAAAATTAAAAAAGAATATTTAGATACATTTTTTGTATGATAGTACTTAACAGAGCCTATGTTACCTACAATTTACAAAAGCTTCCCAACAGACTTCTTTGTTAATGTTAAAAAATCTATTTTTAAAAGTAAACCCAAGCGCCTACTTTTATCTAAGTCTTAAATAATGTTGTCAGAATTATTTATATGCCTTATATAATGCTTTATTTGTTTACTACAAAAGTGTTTTGTGTTGTGTAGTGTAGATAGTGCATAAGTTAAATTAAGAGCTTGCCAACAAATCCCGATAGTGGTTTAGCAAAATTGAAATAATTTTAAGATTTTTAAGTAATGTTTTTAGAACAATAAACAATTCATTCATGTTGAGAGCAGAAAGACCTTTTGCTATAATACAAGTATTCAAAGCAAATATAGTGCTTTTCTAAAAAAAAAAGAAAGATTGACGACGACGATGTTTCACAAAAATTACTTCAGCCATTTTCTGCCTAGAGGGGCACAAGCTTGGTGAGCTTTGAAAATGTTATTTGTTTTTTAGAAAACAAGTGGCTGAAATGTTGTAGTACTTTTTACAATCAGCTCACGAAGCCCTTACATATGCTACCCCAAATTATATATATAAAAAAAAGGTCTATACAAAAAAACTGCGTGGCGACGAGACAACAACTGACCGCGCGTGCGCACGGCAACATGTCTTTTTTAACAGCCAAAGGTCTCAGGTACATGAATCACAAAACAGTTTGCGGTCCGCATATTTATCATACAAATAGCCCCTTGGAGCCTTCTCTATATTTTTGTGTCTTGAATTGTCATGCTATAAACAATATCTATAAACAGTATAATACTCACTTTATAAGAAGGGTTAAGGTTCAAATCCAAAGGGTTGATGACAGTAAAGGCCATCTTGGTCTCCTGGTCAAACTTCCATGGTCTGTCTAGGGTAACCTTGACAGTGTACCGCACATAGCCAAACTCTCCTTCGAAGGATGAAGGTAGGACGGGAGGCAAAGTGGCCGTGAAGTTGTACACTTGCCTACCAGCAGGAATTTCTATTTCATTGCCTGAAAATTTCAAGTATTTTAAATTCATTGTTTTTGGTTAAGCACTTGGAGATACTGATTGAGGCAAAGGCACAACAGGTATTTTGGGTTGGATTTGGAAATAAGTACCCTGAATTTGGGGATATTGATAATGTAGGCGGTTTAACGGTCTCTACTAAAACCTCTCAGTGTTTCAATTTGCAGAAAAAAAATGTTTATGCAAAAATAAAAAGATAAAAATTTAACTGATTTCAACAAAAAGACAACAAATTAAAAGTATGTAATTAACATCATTACATAAGTCATTTAAATCAGGGAGCTGAGGTAGTTTTAACAGAATTAATGAAGTACACAAAATTTTATAATAAAATATATACTAGGCACATCTGGCAGGCAGGGGTCGGAGGGAGGTATTATGAGTTGTATTCCCCCTCTTCCTCCCCCTACTGCCCAAAGAAGGTAGGTACTATTTCTAATTTTTTTACCAGCATTGTAATTACAACATAGTTGGGGGGATGGCTTTAAAATACAGCTGCAGACTTCAAGGGATGGGGGAGGGGGAATGAGAGAGAGGAGAGGGGACTATCAGTTGGTACCACCCCTCTAACATGAGATTCTTAGTTCTTGAGAAAAACAAATTTGAAATTTTTTAGAAATTAAACTGAAAATCATGTTTTTCATTGTTACAACATACAATTTGAGGGGAAGGGGGGCTACTACCCTCTGGTCCCCTCCCCTCACGGAGATTCTAAAATGTTTCAAAACCGAATCTGCCCACCTCAACGACAAATGAAGCAAGGAGAAGAGTGTTAGGTTTACATGTAAATAAATTTGAGAAATTCATAATGTGGCTACACATTTATTAGGCCATTGCTAGGAACAATAGTGTTGGGATCAGGTGACTATATTGTTATGTTGGTACCTATAAGAAAAAACTACTTATCTCCTGGTAGGGGAGTGGCACCCTATTCATAAACTCACACCGGGTTGAGTTTCATACCTGGGTTGCAACACTAACCTGTTCAAAAATCAGCTTGTGTTTCAACACTGACCATTCAAAAATGACAGTGTCGCTACACTGATTCCAACTTTTTCAACTTCAACAGGGTTTACAAGATTTGCACAGGTTCCGAATGTCAATAATTTTTGTCTTTGTCTAAATATAATGCAAAAATAACAATTGATGCTTGAAGTGTCGCTACATGACAATACCCATTAAAAAACTCAGAGTTACAACACCAGTGTTCCTACCTAGCCTAGGGTTCTTTAATGAATGCACCTCAGGGGTCAGGCCCCTGTGCCCCCTATCTCTGTATTGGATATATCTTCAGATTAACCCTATCTTTAGATAACCGAGAGTATGTCTAAATACAATCATGTCTTTCAATTTCGTCTCCAGTTAAATTGGCTAAATATCCGTTAGTGTAGAAAATAACACATTCTTTTACTCCTTTATAACACTCTCAACAGCCCCTTTTCTCCGCCCTATCTTCGAGACCGGTTTGTCCCTGTTGAATCCCTTGGCCCCCCTCAGCGACCGAGTAGAGCTATGCTTCTCAGATTTCTCGAACACAGCACCAGCATGTACAGTACTCCCAAAGTAATAATGCACATACAAATCTACAGCCGAGCAACCGGACGTACCATGTGACCGTATTGATTGTATAGAAAGTGTAAGGAAATATGAACTTTGACAAACAGTGGCAAAAGATTTGTATGTTCATTATCACTTTATCACTTTGGAAGCATTTTGTATACAAATTCTTTCACAGTGTCAGCAATCTGCCTGTGGAACAGTCTTCCTGTGGATATCTAACAATCTCCCACCATCTCTACCTTTAAAACCAGAGTCTATCAACACAATCTACAGCTACAGAATCAGTCACCATACTAGTAATTTCCACTTTGTCCCCTGAGTCATCATTGAATCATCCTTCTCCTAACTACCAATATATTGTTGCATATTTATTCATGTATATACACATTATATGTATGTATATTATTGTATTTATGAGTAGATATGTATATATACTTAGTTATATGTAGATATTTGTGTCGATTCGGCGCAACACGACTTAACTTATTTGACAGAACTAACTTAATTTGAGCCTTCTGTCTTTTTCTTTCCGTATCGAAAAGACAAACATAGAATGCTTAAAATAAGGTTAGTCCTGTCAAATTCGTTAAGATGTGTTTAGCCAAGTCGATAAGAATATATGTTATATTAATTAACTTATTTGGCACTACCCTTGTAATCTCCACATCACCAAAGGTTAACTGGTAGAGAATGCTAATTAGCCTTAAGTTCGCTTTTGTGCATTGTAGAATTTAGGTACATACATACATACCTCTCCCACCCCTCAAAACCTATGGCGGGATTCTAAATAGATAAAAGATGTTAAAAGATAACAAATTACTATGTATACATTTATAATTTTAGCTGTTTATTGTAAGCAAAGTGCCAAATTATTATTTTGCTCTCGTAGCTAAGTGTAACGTGACTCACGATAGCACAAGTTTAAACCTTTGTGGTTTTTAGCTGCTATTATTATTTTCTGTTATAATTTTGTGTAAATGGTAAATAAATTAAAAAAAAAAAAAAAAAAAACCTGACTTGGATTGTTTTTTAGTACCTGAATTGCTACCAAGTAAGTAGTATGTGATATTGAAATATTCCTCATGCCCTGTAAGGTTTTCATTAACATTTTCCGTCTTTCCCTGATCGTTTAGCTGCTCCTTGCTTTCACTCCAATTAGTATTGGCCTCTCCCTTGAACTTTACATGAATACCTGCACAATTACAAAATTAGTTATAACAGACAGACCGAGCAAAAATTGCCGGTCCATAAGGTTTCAATCGTCTTATCATCCCAATGACTCATAAAATGTACATTTGTGATTGTGAACTCACCTCTAACTTTTTTCGGTGTATCAAAAACATATTCTATCCTTCCATTTACAGTTTGTCCGGCGTAGTAAGTATTAAACTGATTATCTAGTATGATTACAGCTTCTTTGAGACCCATTATTAGTATTTTATAAGACAAAAACTAACAATAAAACTTTAGTACAAGAACTAAGAAGAATTAGAAGTATTAGAACGTCAAAAAAAGAAAATCCTGGTTGGTCTGCAACCTGCAATCGGGTCCCTGTTTTGCACGGCCGGCCAATTATGTACGGTCAGTTATGCACGATCCGTTTTGTACAGCCCGTTTTTCATGCCATGTATTTGATCTTGATACCATGTTAGCCATAGACATAGGATACCATAGACTGCGGCCTAGCGTGTCACCGAAAGGGACAGAAGACACAAGTACATAAATAATTAGGGTTGCCCTCTCTATGTAATTTTACCCCGGGTTTCGTACTAGTTATATTCATGAGACAACCCGTATAGCCGCTCGAGCGCTTGAGGCGCGTGACCTTGACGACCCTCGCGCGCTTGGACATTTTCGCAAAATTGCAAGTTGTCGCGAGCTTCACTAAACAACCAATTTGAAGAGAAGTTTATATGAATGACTATTAATATGTTTTATTATTTAAACAGAGCATGGAATTGGCTACTGCACTGTTGTATATAAGATGTTCTAGGATTAGTTTTAGTTATTGAAAAAGGAGAATTAAAACTATAACCTTGATTTTAAAGCAATTGTTTACATAATTTTTTATTAAAATTTATATGATTGCAATGAGTATGTAATACAAAAGCTAAAACTGTGCATCGTTACTATTATTTCTCAATCAGTTCCAAAAATCATTAGATTTACTGCAACAAGAAAATACGGGTTTCATCGACGACCATTTAGGGTCAACGCACACTCCGTTTAGTCTTGCTTGAAAGAAAAGGATTAATATTTGTTATTTAATGTGATAGTGTTACTGAAAACAAAACATGTGGTATATACATGCTTTTAAATATGTTTTAATATTAAGTAAAAAAAAAAAAAATTTTAGGTACAGTTGACATAAAAAGGTTGAATAAATAAAATAAACATGTCGTCATAAACTAGTGTATTTTTAGATTACTAGTAATAATACTAAGTACAGTACATGGTGGGCTTTTCTAAAATAAAAGTTTTTATCTATATTGGTACGGTTGGCATTAACATTTTATATCCATTTGTTGCACATATCTAAACAAATATCACAAAAACCCCAGCAGATATTAGAAATTTTTGGTTGTTGTAGTTGGAAGTATTTTTTTTTTTTATCGAATTATGTACAGTTAAAAAAAAATACATCTCGACATATGATACAAAAACGACCACTTTATTTAAAAAATTACAGTAAACAACAGACATACAAATCCCAGTCGTTACTGGTATTAGTAGTTGGTAAGATTTTCAAGCTTTTATCGAATTATGTACGGTTGACAAAATTAATTTATACATTTCGATAAATAATACCAAAACAACCAGTACATTTTAAATTAAACTCGATTTTTTTTACGGTTGGCAATAACATTTTATATGCATTTATTGCATACGTCTAAACAAATTACATGAAAATCACAATAGATATTTTTACTGGTATCAGTACCGCTTACAGTACTTCACTTCAGTCGAAGAACCGGCTGCGGGTGGCGAGGTTTCCGGCAGTATCGTGGCAGGTGACGCCGCGGACGTGGTGGCAAATAAAGCAGGGGTGCCCTGTGAGGAGCGTCGCACAGGTTCCCTGTTTGTGCGCCGTATTCCACGCGCACGCCCGCGACCGCGACTACGCACTGCTTCCTGATGCAGATTTTTAGCCTACAAGAAATTTTTTAGTTATTAAATAGTACACAAACTCTTGTACCTACTGTTAATCCACAATAACAAAATAATATATATATTTTTTGTTGATGGTACTAAAATTGGCTAGACATTTTATTATTTCCTATTTGCAACGAATTTAGATTTTTTTTTGTTGACGGTACCAAAATCGGCTTGATTATTAATTATTTCTTTATCGCTACGTAATTCCTTTTTTTTTTTAGACCAAGTCTGTTAGACCATGGCTAGGAACAAAATTCTTGAGATAAGGCGTCTAATTATCTTGGTTATTTTTTTTTATTTCCCTCTTACCCCTTCCCCGCCTTTATATTCACGAGATAATAACCTATTTCTAACCAAAACAATTTTTCGACTCGAGTAAAATTTATAAAATTTTATTTTTGCCAAATATGGATAGGTAAACAATCATACACGTCCTAAATTTGATTTTTAAACTTTTGAATGTAGATAAATGTATAAACTTAACTTTTGACTAAAAGTGGTTTATTAATTTTTATTAATTAATTAATTTTATAAAATTAATTAATTTTGTTCTAAAATTTCCTTCAGTGTCCGCCAATCTTTCTATATAAAATGGCTACCGAAACGTCAAACAAAAATATTTTTTCCTCTCGCACCAACAATATGGTTTGATTAGGCTGAAATTTCACTTTTTCCGTATGTCATACATACCAAAATGATCTGCATTAAATTCTACGTCTTCGGAAACAAGTTTTTATTAGAAATATCAAAGGAATATCACCAAAAAGATCGCAAACGCGAATCACAAAACAAAATATTATTTGGTATTGGTATGCCAATGAAGGTTTTTTTTTGTTATTTCACCAATATTATTCTACAATAAGGTTACACGTCTCTTTACGGTCATTTTAATGTATCACAATATATAGTTTTATCAAATATTACTCACGTTATTTCGAAAATTCCGAGCGGGGACGCGACACATAAAATCTTGATCAGCCGTCTTGTCGTTTATTTTTTTTTTCCTTCGGAATGATAGAGATGTTCCTTATTACCGGTAAATATTATAGCCAAGAATATAAACCATCGACTAAAAGTCGAACAAATGGTGTTACCATTCACACATTTAAATAAAATCAACTTTTACGACGCAGGTCACTGGGTATGAAAGTCATACCCAAAGCACGCAAGCCCCGAAAATTGTTGGTATGAATGTCATACCCAAAGCGCTCGAGCGGATAGTGTAATGGGTACTGCCTTCGGTGGCGAGGCAAGGCCGAGGGTTACAGTTTCAATTCCCGTTCGGTCATATATTTGAACGATGCATATATCAGTTCTGTGTTGGGTATTCTAGAGAAGTTTTAGTGATTTTTAACAAACTAATTTCAGATTTCGTGTTACGTAATTAATATTAAGGTATACTTGTAAAAGTCAAACAGTGAATGGAAAGATAAAGGTAATAAATAAAATCATAACTCGAACATTTTCAAAATATTTTTATTTAAGTACATAGTAAAGCCGATTCTGAAGGCTTTAATTTTGGTTATAGTGCCGTCAAAACCTAAAATTTTCCGAAGTAATTTAACTCCTGTTTCTAAAACCTGAGGACTATTTTGCAATGAAGAAAATTTAGTTTTGACAGCACTAAAACTAAAATTGAAGCCTTCAGAATCGGCTTTAATAAGTACCTACTTACCTTAAAAAAGAATGCAATAAAATGTTATTTCCTAATGAACCTTAATATCTAAAATATTTTTTTAACAGATTATACGCCATTTTAGGACATGGTTTTCATTATTTTGGGAAAAAATAAAAATTATTTTTTTATGATTTCTGAAAGAATTGTCGGCTATAACGTCACTTGAGAATTTTAGACATACCAACTGCGATGTGTGATTGCTTATAAAAAAAGTGGTCTGTCTCTGTCTGTCTTCTCATCTGTCAAATTAGTTGGAAACAGATTATTATAAATTTATCTTGATAGCAAAGGACACATTTCTAAACAGCTATGTCTCATGTGACGTCCCACGAAGGCAAATGGAAGTTGCAGCTTTTTCGTAAAAATATTCATATATACAAGTTCTTAAATAGGGCTTATAAAACCAAAATCTTGAAATAGTTTTCGAATTAACACACCTTAACATAATTTAATCTGTGCAAATTGGAGAAAGAAAATGTGATGACTGAGTATGGAAAACGAAATTTACTATATGGTGGAGTGCAACATTATAACAACTCTTTTTAGGTACCCAGCCAGTTCTTCCATTAGCTACAATCCATAAATTGAGTAACCCTGGTTTGTTGGGAAATCTGTGAGCAGATTCAATATCAACTTTATTTATTTCATTTGCGTACTATTTCCCCTCATATGGGGTACTATTCGCGGAAAAAAAATGGCAACACTAAAGTTTCGAGGTTATATAAAATCATCAACTAAAAATGCATAAAAGAGCACTTATTTTATCTTGAAACACGTTTAGATGTTTTATTTAAACCGGTGAGGAACCACAGAATGTGAAAAATCGGACCTAATAACTCAATTAACAAAAAATTTCAACTAATTACAAGTGAAAGGACAATCCGTCAATTTTCGTCTTGCTATCGCTTTTATAGCCCAAAACACTGCACCGCACCATTTTGCAGGTCTAGCCACTTCAATTTGAAACAAATATTTCATATATTTCGGGTTAAACACACAAAATTCAACTCGTTTTACCAACAACCTCCTTCGAACGCGTAATAAACGTCAAACTTTGTTTAGCACATGATGTGCTGACCTTGAAAAAGCTGGCACGCGATAAGGGACAAAAAATGTCAAGCTCTGTCTCTTTTTTTCACAGGAAATTAGCTATTTTCTATCTTTATTTGTGCGAGTGGAAAGGAAGACGTCCAGCATTCTATAGTATTCTCTTTCTACGATGTTAGCTAAAGAAGAATAAAGCTGCCATCTTGGTTTACTTGTCAAAATGAAGAAATAACATCGTTTTATCGGGCTTTTTCTTAGGTTTTCTTCCTGCCATGTTAGCTATGGTAAAGTGACGAATCAAACGAACATAAAACAACTTAATCACGTGACCTCCAGCAGCTGCCACAAATGCCGGGTCCGGCACTTATCCCTAGTGGCAGATCCGGCAACTGCAGAGGCACATTAAAAAAAAACTTTGCTTTTGAAATATGGGACCCTATGTGTTTATGGGTTTAAAGTTCACATTTTGTTTCGATGCCGTTAGAGATATTTAATTTAAATGTCTGTGGATGCGGTAGTGCGTACTACTCTGATCTGACACCAAAACGGATACCAACCTTGCGTGTCGTGTCCATAATTTGTTCCGATCTCAGAAGTTCCGATAGGCTACGTAGAAAAAAACAGTGTTTAAAAAATATAATTTTCTCTATGGTTATAGTCTTGAAGTCTTTTATTTCGTTGGCTAAGACTGCAATGACGTTTTAATTATCTCTACTACCATTGGTTATTAAAATATCAATAAGTGATATTAACCAATGAGAGTCGAGTATTTTTGTAAACGGAAACTAACCATGTGTGGTAACATGGCGAATTTTCGTCATCTTTCTTTGCAAGTCGTTTTGTAATTATTGCGTGGCTGTTATGGGAATTTCCTTTGATCGTTCAAAATTCCTCCTTTTTGATATATTTTCTTTGTTTTGTTTGCAATAATTTCATCAAATTAGAATGAGCGTCGACGCTTACGGTCCGAGTTCACAAACCCTCACGTTTTTGGATACCGAGGAAGCTGATCTTATCGGAGCTGATACCCAGGGCTCTGAGTTTGAGTTCACAGATTTCACCTTACCATCTCAGAGCCAGACACAGGCTTCCCAACACGACCATGGTCTTTCAACATCAAATCAGGTCTCTATCAACTCAGTTTTGTAACCTTACAGATTGCTTATTTTGATCGTACAAATAACCTCTTACTTGCTGATTCTACTACGCTTATGATAATTAGAATGAAGGTCTTGTTGTAACAATTCAAATTCGAATGTTTTAGGTGAATGGCCTGGGTCGTTCTGACCTGACATCCAAATTATCGAGTGCTACAAATGCCATAGCAGAGCTTCAATTTGAGGAAGAAGATGAGGCTTTGTACAGCAGTAAGGAGCTCCCTGAGCATGCCTGCAAGTACTGTGGTATTCACGACCCAGCCACTGTGGTCATGTGCAACATCTGTAACAAGTGGTAAGATCACAACAACTATGTTTACGAATGCATGTATAGTATGCTGGTTGCTTGAAGATTTTTGTTGGACATCTACGTAATTAATACATGTAATAAAAGAGTAGAACCTGGTGTGTCTGTACATTGCAGAAAAGTAATTAAAATAGAAAGTGGGGTGAATAAAGAAGTCTAATAGAACACAAATCAGCAATTATTAGAATTCTTTTTTGTCTGTGTTTGTTTGTTCGCGCACATATCCGAAACTACTCTACGGATTTTCGTGTAGTTTACACAGAACTTAAATTGGAGCAGAATATAGGCTTTGTTTCATTAAAATCTGAGGTCAGAAAAAAGATATTGTCATTTAAATATTTTTGCAATTTACTTTTCTACTGTTAGAAGTTACATAGCAAATAATAATTCCTAGCATTGAAGGCTGCAAATAAAAAGCTTTAATACGAAATTAATTACAGCATTTGTATAAAAATGATACCAGACCAATATACAATCTGTACTGGGTTTGGGTACTGCTATGTGGACTCAGCTCTTGTTTATTTTACTACAACTACAAAATGTTATGTAATAAGCTTATGTATCAGGTCATCAGCACTGATGAAGTCGTGGGTAAAAGCTAGTCTTGAGATGTTTATTTGAGAGTATTATGAATAACATCAATACCAAATCTACTAATGTTGCTAGCTTCTATCTCACAAGTAAGTGTGTGTACTAGAGATTGCAACCCGATATGATTCTCAACCCGGCCAGGCCAGGTAGCATTTGTTGCCAACCCGGTCGGGTCTGCCGGGCCCGGCCGATTTGATGTGTTAGCGATAAAACCTTCAAAGTATTTGCTTATATATGAATGGAAAAAGACAATGATTCAAGGTTATGAATTAATATTTATTTCAAACTAGCAAATCAACAATAATCAATCACAATAATCAGTCTCACTTAAAGTATAAAAATCACTGGTTATTACAGAATTGATTACTTTTACTTATGGTATAGTAACATTAGTATTAGTAATTATAAATTTTTATAAGTTTAAGCAAGCAGGTTTTTTTCTTTACTTCTTATAGTGTCTATTTGAAAACATAGTATTACAATTTAGAATAAGAAACTAATAACGCAGCTTAAAGTACTAAACTTGTCTTATCAACTTACATTTGATAGATAGATAAACTTTGGTAGCTTTGGTATAAACAAAACAAATTCTTATTTCCTAAAAGCAAAATATTGTGTTTTTCCTTAAACTTTAGCTGTTAAGACTAGTGAGTGTTACTATTACAAATTGAGCAAATAAGCAAAATCATATTACTAATTTATGCTAGGCTGTACTATAAGCTGTAACTGTAAACAACCAAATAGTCTTAACTAACAAAATGTAATCTAAAATTGGTTATGTTATACGTAGAAGGCTTAGTAAAGTAGGCTTAATAATAAGAAAAATAATAATAGCGGTTGCCATGACAATTTTCTAAGAGTTGGCGCTCCCGCCTCCCTCCCGCGGCGTGGTTTTCATACTTACCGGGTCCGGTGACCGGGCTCTGTAAGAATGGCCGGGCCCGCTTTGCAATCTCTAGTGTGTACCATATAATCTGTAAATAAAAAAAATAAACCTCTTGCTTTCTATTTGACTGTATATGCACTGATCATACAAAAGCCACTGAATATAATATATCAATAGAATGTTGCAAAAATTCTATCCGTTTCAGGTTCTGCAACGGGCGCGGCAACACATCGGGGTCGCACATCATCAACCACCTGGTCAGAGCTAAGCACAAGGAGGCAGCGCTGCACCGCGATGGGCCGCTCGGGGAGACGCTCCTCGAGTGCTACTCGTGCGGCGCTCGGAACGTGTTCGTGCTCGGCTTCATTCCGGCCAAGGCTGACTCTGTCGTCGTGCTGCTGTGTCGGTGAGTGTTTCGCCGCTTAAATAACCAGCGGATAGGGTTACCAGACGACAGGGAGTTTCCTGACATGTTATTATTATTATTATTAAAAATTCTTTATTGCACAAATAAAAAATATGTACATTAAAATATAATTAATTTTAACTAAAAATATTATATAGGTAAAATACATAAATAGGTAACTTATAATCAAATACATATACTACCTCTATATCCTAATAATACATACACTGATACATATAAATAAATAAACACAAATAGAATTTACGAGAGGTCAAGATTATATTATAACCTAAATAAACATGTATTTTGGTTTATTAGAGTTGACCCATTTGTTTATTCTGTAGATCAAGGTAATGTTGATATACCTTGTTTTTAAGAGTAGCCAAGTCACCGATGTAGCCTCGCGTATATGAAGTGGAAGATTATTCCAAAGTCGAATTGCTGACACAGTAAAGAAATTCGTATACATTTGAGTAGAATGTTCTGGAGTACGGAGAAGCAGTGCTTTACTTGGACGTAGAAGACGTCCAAGGGAACCTAAGGGGATAAAACGATCTTTGAGATAGGGAGGAGAACAAGAGTTGTTGAAAATACTATAAAGAAAGCAAGGATGTGGGCATTTCTACAGAACTTGCTATGAAGCCATGGTATGCATTTTTGATAAATGCTGATTTTGATTTCACCTACCAAATTCAAATCAAAATGTAATGCGAAATTACACCATTTATTTTCTTTTTTAATTCGTATTTTTATTTTTGCTTCCATACTTGTCCGCCCAACCCTGAGTCTTGGCAGGCGAAATGCGGAGATTCGCTAAGTTTTATTTCTAATCACTTACTGGGTGTCTAGTATGAAATTGACTGTAAAAATATTACATGACATTGCATATTTCATATTAAAATACATGTGATGTGTGTCGATTTGTTATCTTTTCTTTTATTTGGCAAAAAAAAGTGGCGTCAGCTCAGGGGATAAAAGCTGGCTTCTCAATCTTGAGATGCAGGTTTGATGCCCGGTCGGGCATGCACCAATGAGTTTTTCGGTATTTATGTGCACGTAGTATTGAATACTTACCACTTGCTGAACGGTGAAGGAAAACATCGTGAGGAAACCTGCATGCCCAAAAAAATAGCGTGTATTTGTGCCCGAAGTATGCCGATTGGGCTCACCACCAATCACGGTGGGACGTAACAGCCGTCGTTGAAACGCGGGTCGTCTGATACACCCTCGGGGTTTAATGTCGTGCCGATGAATATATTATGTATTGTTTTCATTGTCTTCCAGGCAACCATGTGCAGCTCAAAGTTCACTGAAAGACATGAACTGGGATCAAGAACAATGGAAACCTTTGATTTGTAAGTATTGCTAATGAGTTAAATCAATGTCATTCATTTATCAAAGTGACCAATACCTTTATAACTTATTCAAACACTACTTGAAATGTATATGAAATTGATTAAGTAATATTATCGATTTCATGCATACACTTTTTTACTACAACAATTACATAGCCGTGGTGGGTGTGTCACAAGACAAATAAAATTTTACGATTGTAATTGTTTATAAAGGATGTGGAAAAATCGTTATGCAGGAAAAACAAAGGGTATGGTGATAGAGAGGGATGAAGCTAATGCAGGTTAACGAGTTTGTAATTTTTTATAAAGGATGTGGAAAAAACGTTATGCAGGAAACACAAAGGGTATGGTGGTAGAGAGGGATGAAGCTAATGCAGGTTAACGAGTTTGTAATTTTTTATAAAGAATGTGGAAAAAACGTTATGCAGGAAACACAAAGGGTATGGTGATAGAGAGGGATGAAGCTAATGCAGGTTAACGAGTTTGTAATTTTTTATAAAGAATGTGGAAAAAACGTTATGCAGGAAAAACAAAGGGTATGATGATAGAGAGGGATGAAGCTAATGCAGGTTAACGAGTTTGTCTATTTGGGTTGTCTATTTACGCGCGATGGAAAGTGTGACGGTGACATTGAGAGAAGAGTGAGTGCGGGAAATAAAGTCCTTCATCGGCAGCCAAAATGTGACTGCAAAGGCACGATTGGCGGTTCATAATGGAGTGGTGGCTCCTACACTTATGTATGGTAGTGAATGTGGCAAAATAAAGATCAAAGTAGAGTATGTGTGGTTTAACATTGAATGATAGAGTGAAAAATATTGACAAACGGGATCATTGTGGCCTGAAAGAAGAGAAAAAGGAATGCTTCGGTGGTTTGGACATGTAGAGAGGATGAATGAAAGTAGAGTGACGAAAGAAATTTATGGTGCGCGTGTCGAAGGTAGAGCTCGACCAGGTCACCCTAGAAGGACGTATGCTGACAAAATTGGCGACATATTGAAGAAGGGCATGTCAAAAGTATACAATAGAAAAGCTTGCAGAATAGAAGAGATGTCGCAGAGGCGAAAGATGCGTGTCAGGATCGTAGCAGATGGAAATCTGTAGTCTCTGCCTACCCCTCTGGGAAACAGGCGCGAGTATTATATGTAGATGCATAATTTTTTTAATTTGGTTTTTTATAACTCACAGCTGATCGAGCCTTCCTGTCTTGGCTGGTGAAGGTTCCATCGGAAGCGGAGCAGATGAGAGCTCGTCAAGTGAGTATAACTGCGCCATTTGTTTTTTGCGTTTCAAACCGACGACGGTACCAATGGCCTGTACCACTGTGGGGAATTTCTGTGTTGAACCCACTACTCTCTCTCTTCGACTGTAAAAAATTTTTCATCTGAAAATAAGATTTCTCTGTATTTTTGTCTGCGTACCGTCTCAACAAAACGTGCGATCGATGAAGCTTAATTTTTTCAAACTAGCATTCAGGAGGTGTGCTGTTCTTTTACGGTTCTGTTTAAACCCATCTAAAAGAGCCAACAGTTTTTGCTTTCGCACGGGATTTCTTTGAATTCGCGCTTTGATGGCTTTGATCACCGGATGGATTGCGAACCGTACGAGGTCGACCACTCCTCTCTCTGTCTTCTATTCTTGAATCATCCTTGTATCTTTTTTAATAAATAAATAGTAATTTATGACCCGACTACGTATTTTACGTAAATTTTAATGTAAAATAAAAATAAACTATTGAACTAAATATGACACGGGGAAATATAATTCAATAAAATTTAAATTAAATTATCCATCCATTTAATTTCCACAATATTCCAGGTGACGCCGCAACAGATAGGTCGCCTGGAGGAGCTGTGGCGCGACAACGTGGACGCCACCTTCCAGGACCTCGAGAAACCTGGCGTCGACGAGGAGCCGCATCAAGTGCTGCTCAGGTAATATAACTCTTAACTTGCTATATATAAACACTGGTTTTGATTTTACCGTTTCCTTTTATTGTTGAGAATTTAATCATGCATACATACATACATATACTCATGCCTGTCTCCCAGATGGGTAGACAGAGACTACAGATTTGCATTTGCTACGATCCTGACACACCTCTTTTGGCACTTCCACATCCATCAATGTAGTCGTACAAGCTATTCGATATCTCGCCAATTTGGCAAGCGTACGTCCTCCTACGGCGGCCTATTAAATACTTCTTTACTTATGATTAAATAATACGAAAAACAAGTATTTATGTAAATATAATTAAGTAGATAAATAAAAGAAGTAATCTTATCTCTGATCTAACGGTTCGAACGTCTCTACCACTAATTGTTGCAGAATTCTCTGCAGGAAAGCGTTTTAGAGCTCTAGTAATTGGAATAAATTACATAAAGGAATACAAATTTGTGTGAAAATCGACTATTTTATTTGAACCCTAGACAAGTGACAAGTTGACACAGAAAACCTCAGAACACCAACCCTCTATGGATGTCACTGAAGCTGGCCAGCATCTAACTTTAATCCATATTTAGCGGGTTCATATCTCGTACATTTGTTTTCGGTCCGAGTATACATGTTCATATTTTGCCCAAAGAACGACGATATTTCTCTCACCCACCATGTTGTGACGTAATAATCGGTGAAACGTGGGTTTACGAGTGGGGAACTGTAACTTGCATTTCAATTTCATCCGTACCCCTGTTATAAATGCGAAAGTGTGTTTGTTGGTTTGTCATTCTTTCACGCAGCAACGGATCGACGTGATTTTTTGCATAGATATAGTTTATGGGCCGAAGAGTTATTAGGCTACTTTTTATGCTGAAAATCGAAATCAGCAAAGGCGAAGCCGCGGTCATAAGCTAGTAGTGCCTCTGACATCCCCTCGGGAACTCATGGCGTGACGATATATTCAATTTTATATTTCTTGTTGCAGATACGAAGACGGCTACCAGTACCAGAACATCTTCGGTCCGCTGGTGAAGCTGGAAGCGGACTACGACAAACGTCTGAAGGAGTCGCAGACGCAGGAGGGGATCGAGGTGCGGTGGGACGTGGGACTCAACAAGAAGACCATCGCGTACTTCACGCTCGCTAAGACCGACAGCGATATGAAGCTCATGCATGGAGACGAGCTCAGGTTGAGGTCAGTCTCTCACTATATTGTTTTTCACATAGCGTAAGTTTCCTGGCATTTATAAGTTTTCGTTGCACGCATACATTTCCAATCAATTACTTATTATTACTAGGGGCAAAAAATACTGCATTCTTTTAACAATGTTTCAAAATGCAATGGCATAATTATAACGGGTTGTTCTCACTTTCATCCAAGAATGTCGAAAAATAATTCTCAAAGTCCTCCACAAATAAAAATATAAAAATTCATTTATTAAAATTGGTATCATTCTCATCCAAGAATAGTACATTACGATACGAGAGCGATGAAACGTGAAAAGTTTCTCGAACGAGTTTGGTATAATTTTTTATAGCACAAGTGCGGAAAATGCCGACTTTACGCACGCGGCACGCGCAGCGTGCGTAAAGCGGTCATTTTACGCACAGTGTGCTATAAACATATTTAGATACAGTCGGTGAAAGAAGCTTCAGTGTCAAGTGTTTTACGTTTGAAACTTTGATCGATAACTATTTGTTGGTAAACAATAACGTAATAGTTAATTTTGAGAACCGATGTAGGCAATGTTAATCTTTTATATAACAAAAGAATGGAGGAACTTGAGAATAACCCATTATAACAACAAGATGTAAGTAAAAATTCCAGTCGATTGTAAGTACATACAAAAACGATAGAATAAAATCAAATCTCCCGAAATACATGATTCGTGAAATGAAACGTTTAGCCATAGAGATTGACGTCTTAATCGACGACAATAATCGATGAAGCTGTGTGGCCATCTTGAGTATATAGTGCGCGCCAATCTTTTAGTCGCCTCTGATTGAGTTACGAGTGCAAGCTTGCGCAGGTACAGTCAAGGAAACAATAATATGAACGGTTGATTATTAAATGTTTACTATAAGTGGGAAGGTGTACTTGTTGTACCTACCTATTTAATATATATTTATTATTTTAGTGCAATCTTAACTGTTTAAATAAAACAAATTAATATAAACACCATTTTCCTACATTGTCGCCTTAAAACGCTATAACGACCGCGAGGCATAACAACAACAATAAACTTTAAGAAACTAAATAAAAAAAACAACAAATAAAGGCAACACAAACAGATTCAACGATTAACTTAACGAATTATAGATTTTTTTCCACGAACGTACTTTTCATGCAACGACCGCGTGTGTAGTGTACGGACGTAGCACTAACACTAACGCATCGTGTTGACACCTGCTAAACGGCGAGCGGGGGGTGTAATGCGGCACGCAGGCGGGTTTGCTCCGCGCCCTCGCTCCTGTAACGTCCCCCTGACACCGTAAAACGGCTATTGCGTCGCCTCTTGCGTCTGTCTTCAGAAGCGACTAAAAGATTGGCGCGCACTGTATACTTATTATAACACAAAAATTCAATTTTCCATCAAAAAACCAAAAAAAAAATTAATAAAAAAATCGATTCAAGTTCCTTTGATGAGCACTTAAGTAATTGTTACTTTTTAAAAAATCGATTTGATTTTGATAGGCCACACTAATGCCATTGCTAACACTGAACTGAAAAACATTGTAGGTTTCAGGCTTCCATCGAACGAACGCTTCGATAAAATAACACCTGGATTTACCGTCGCGACTCAAAAACAGCCCACCGTTTGAATGCTTCAATACATTCTAATTAAATTATTTTAATTGATTACATAATGTACAAATTCACATGCATGCGCATTTAGGTTTTCAATTTAAACTAACAATTTTATACGCGCCTGGAAAATTAATAGGAATTTGGTATCAAAAGAAAGGACTGCTTATGAAAAACGTTATTATTTTCATGACTTAAACTTTGTAATTTACTTAACTAAAACAGGCATGAAACATGTCCTTGTTTTCGATTATTACGGTCACTGTCATGTTTGAACAGTCAGTACGCGAAACCTATTAAAAATATGAAAATTCGTCACGGCCATATCGAGGGCATCAAGCTGAAAGGGCGTATCTACAAAATATAAAAGTATCAAATAGTTATTTATAAATATTTTTCTTTAATTATAAAAACGCCTTTTCACGTCGTAGACTCAGGCATAATAGTACGTATAACCAGTGGAGCAACCGGTACTTTTTAAGTACATCATAGAGCTAATGAATATGGAGATTAGCCCAAAAGGTCGGAATTTTCGGAATTCAGAAAATCTGTAGATACGCCTTTTCAGTTTGATGCCCTCGATATTTGTCTGCATGCCCTTTGAATTCAACGATGTCCGTTCTATTTCTTTTCATAATCTGTACTCTCTGCCTACTCCTCCGAGTGAGTATATGTATGTATGTATAATAGGGATGATGACTATTAGTCAAATCAACAACCTTTTATGAAACGGCAAAAACGATTTTTTTGTATGAAAATACATAGAATTGACGTCATAACTTTGTATTTCGGCAGAAGACAAAATAAATACTTCTAAATTGTTTCAGTGTATTAAAGCCTGACCAAGAAAATAAAAAACCTCGCCATATTGCGGAATTAATTTTTTAACTAATTTTTTCTACTGGCAACCTCTACTTTAAAACGTCATTATGTCGATTGCTGTCAAAGTGTGGTGTTCTTTTTTCGTGTGTGCTGTCAGAGTGTTGCAATCATCGAAATAATTATAAAGGGAAGTATAATCTCAGTAGGAAACGCCATTAAAACGTGACGCCACATTTTAAAGGTTGTGTGCTTTGTGGTGTACGACAGACGCTTAGCTCATTGGTCAGCAAAAATCACGTGATGTTATCTCCCCACCTCTGTATGCCTAGCAAAAAAGTTTTTTAAAGTAAACATACATGTTAATACTTCGCATTTTATACTTTTTTCATGGTTGTACACCTTCAACACAGAGATTCCAAACCAATTGACAATCAGCAAGTAAGCGACAGTATCGTGGTCCTCTACCAATACGCTGTGTGTGAACGAAACAAGACAACAAAGTCGAATGACGCTCTAACCAAAGCAACTCGAATAGGCAGGATTATCCGTCATGAAAATGGATATGTTTATGCAACATTCGGCAGGGATCAAGATTATTAATAAATAACACTGATCAACAAAGATAACTTATTTTTTGTTAATACTTGAAATAATTTTACATATGCTTGTAGAAATTTGTGTGCTGAATCTGGGATTTTCTCTTGACAAACAATTTTACTGGTCTAATTGTATGAAAATATTATATGCGGTTCCGTCCATAAATATATTGGATACCCTTATCGAAAATCTTTTGATATTTGTTTGCCAGGTTGTACCACAATATACGTAGCAATAAGGATAATAAATAAAATACCAGAATTAAAGTAATAAAAAAATGTATCATACAATAACTACATATTTATCCTTTACTTATGCACCACACATAACTAAAAATATTTTTTCATTAGATGCTGGAATTAAAATACAGATATGTAAAACAAGAAAAAAAAATTTAAACGTTAGATACGCGGCTATAAAAAGTGTTAAGTGCGTGCTGTATTAAAAAAAAATTAGTATAACTATTTGAATTAATATTCATGTTTATATTTTATTATCAGAATTTGAGAAAATTGCAATTTTACGTGATTACAACAGCATAATAATAAAAGAAACTTTTAATAAAACCTCAAAATATACTCAGTAATGTTTTGATATATCTACGACTTAGTACCTACTGCATGCATACTCTTTCGTGCATAACACCATCCAATTCTCATGAACCACGTCTACGGCGGCGGCGCCACACAATTTAGACTCTTTTGTTATCTTTATTGTAACGTGATAGGGACGAAAATGCTACAACCGACTATAAACTTATGTGGTTCTTTTTAAATTATTCTTAGGTTATTTATTTTCGACTAATGTTTGAAAAATCATGTCAATTTTCATACTTATGCATAGAAACTTATACCCTCACGCTTGGAATGTTTCGTGGAGTTGCTTAGACACCATTTCACAATGCAACTAGGCATATTGTGGCTTTTTTTAAACGTTACATGTATAAACTCGACGACTTGGTTCTAGCACAGCTGTCACAAGACTGCTAGATGTGCGGCACTTATAACTAAGCACATGCCCACCGTGGCAATTATTTAGTGGCGTCAATTTTCAAGCGCGTTTATACTTCCCTCCCTTATGGATGGTTGCAATCATAAAATAAAAATCATAAAAACAAATGAGCATGTTTTTTTATTTTCCTGGTCAGGCTTTAAAAAATTTAGATTGAACTTTATGCAAAATGATGAAATAAGTAGACACTATTTTTGAATATCAATTTTACGCAGACAAGTTTTTAAATTTATTGATAACCCAGGCATCATCCCTATTCTGCCCAAAGTACAATGTGCCTTAACTGTTGGCAGATACGTCGGCGAGCTACATAAGGCGTGGTCGGGCGTAGGTCACGTGATCAAGGTGCCCGACAACTACGGCGACGACATCGGCTTGGAGCTCAAGAGTGGAGCGGGCGCGCCGCTAGACTGCACCTCCAACTTTGTCGTCGACTTTATATGGAAGAGCACCTCCTTTGACAGGTAAAACATTTTTAACTTTTGTTTTGACATAGTAATTAACATGGCCGCCTCTTTTCACAGTCCATACTCTGAAACCACCTCGGGTAAAGAGTAACTACAATTTACTCGCGCGGTTTTAAGACGACGCATTGAAAATGTTGGCGGCACGGATCTCAACATTTCTCAGCATTACAAAAATTAGGAACTGAAATTTATGTTTGTAACTATTGTAAGTTGAATTCATAATTAAGTATAAAGGCGGATCGACTTACATGAATTTATTTCGGGATAGCGACGGTCTGTTGTCAGCGGACGCAGTCTCGGAACTGCATTCATTTGGATTCATCACTCAAAATATGTACAACATACGTAAAACAACAATGGAACAAGTTTAAAAAAAATGAGGCCCACATAAAATGCGCGTTTTGTTGGCTGGTGTTTATTATCACTGGTCCGTTCCGAACAGCAACACTTGCGAGTACGAAAATGGTGAGGTGGCGAAATTTCTGAATCTCTAATATTTGAAGGGTATAGGCAAATAAGGAGCGGGGCGTACGACATTAAAAAAAAACAACAAGCCATTAAGATGCTCTTTTTGCTGCAATCCTTAAGGGAAATTACGAGTATATGGAAAAAACCGGGTAAGTACGAGTCGGACTCGCGCACAGAGGGTTCCGTACCACCACACAATACGGGTACGGAACCCTAAAACATTATGGTAAATAACAACAATGTGTATAGATGCCATAACATAATTGAAGCGACAAAAACAAGCCGCTAAAATGTTAGCGCCTGGCTAACAATTTGTGGCACCCACTGAGTACGGAACCTCAATATCTTAACCGCTGTATTGTTTACATAATCGCCTATTTCCGTGTTTTTTTTTCATATTTTTCGGTCCCCTCGTTTCAGAGATAAAGGGGGGGGGGACATGATACGGTTTAAAAATGCTACTTTTTTCCAGGTGTTTTGTATGAGGACCTCCCCTTGGGTTCTTTTCTGTTACTTTTATTATTTGCCGTGAAAGTAGCCACAGTAAAATTTGAACTGGCTACCTATAACGGCTGAAGCTGTAGGCCCTTGTGACAGGCGGACAGACAGATAGCAAAGTCTTAGTAATAGGGTCCCATTTGGCACCCTTCGAGTACGGATCCCTAAAAATGAGCCTATTGCTTAACCAAATGACTTTTCTCAAATTAGGCTTTCTGTCGATGAGCTTCTTTTCCTGTACCATTCATTTTCTTGATTTCATATTTTATGTTTACCAGATGAGCCATTGTAGCTCGAAATAAACACATTTTATTTTATTTATTTATTCATTACCAATCCCACGATTCAAAGTATGCTATGCGCCATCCGGTGAATTCCGCGCGAATTTAATAAAATTTAACTTGTGTGTAACAGGATGCAGCTAGCGCTCCGCAAGTTCGCAGTAGACGACTCTTCTGTCTCCGGGTACATCTACCGACGTCTGCTGGGACACGAGGTGGACGAGGCGCTGTTCCGCGTGCACCTGCCCAAGCACTTCAGCGCGCCCAACCTGCCCGACCTGAACCGTAGCCAGGTGACGTCACTATATCATATGTAACAGCATAGATAAATAAAGGAAGGATAGATTGCTATCTCCTTGTACTGTTCGCAATACTAAAAATAACGTTGCTAGATGTCGTTACTTGTCTCGCTGGAAATAAAATTTGTCTGAAATCGACGAAATATAGCATTTTACTGTTCTGGTTCATTATATTTATTTATTTTATGAATAAAAACACAAAATTTTCATAGCATCGCATCAGAAAATAGTGAATTCTTAATCAGGTGTTTTTAACATTTTTTTCATTAAACTTTCGGTGGTAAGCTGGCAATCTAACTAAGCGTGCAGATGGTTATTCTGGATTCCGGTAGATGGCACACAACGATCAATTAAACAAAATTTGTGCATTAAAATACGCTATATTTACCTAACACGCACTACTCATACCGGGTATATAACTTTACTCTTTGACTCAACTGTCATGCACGGTTGAGCGATTTGTCCTCAGATTTATCGTATGCCATGTGGCGCGTATTGACGTATTCTAGCAAATTTTTGTTTTTGTGGGTGCAGTATAGTTGCTACACACACAAACACACACATCGAATTTCGTTTCATCAACTGTTCGATAGATGGCACTAGGTATGTCACAATTTATCTAGTATAGTAGCGACATCAAAAATAATAAGTCGTACTACTAGGTACCGGCGAAAATAACAAGTTTTACGCGGGCTTTGTTCTAATGTATGGAGTGAGCAATCTCTCCTTCCTTTATTTATCTATGGTAACAGGTAGCCGGCTAGCGCTGGACTCCTCGTCTCCGGCTACATCTACCGGCCTAGTAGTTTTTGAATTACGTATGACTGACCAGACCGGGCCGGCGAGACCATTCAGTGGGTTAGGAAGAGATAGAGTTACCTTGAATGAGAGGTACCTTGTAGACGAATACAGTTTTAGGTATGCAGCGCTGTGCGAGCTGAATTGCCCTTTATTGCCGCGTGGCAAGAGTAGCTTTTTATTCAAGTATCTTTTATGAGTGGATCTTCTGTACGTAGCACTATTATTTCTTTTGTGGTCTGACTCAGATATGAGCAAAAAAAAGCATTAAGTGGCCTGAAAGCTAAATGAACTCGATATCACATCCTAAACACAATTGTAATTTGTTTTTTGTTTCATCCCAGGTATACGCCGTGAAGCATGCCCTCCAGCGTCCTCTATCCCTCATCCAGGGTCCCCCCGGCACCGGCAAGACCGTCACTTCAGCCACCATTGTATACCAGCTTGTTAGGCAAAATGGCGGGCCAGTGCTTGTCTGTGCCCCCAGCAATACCGCCGTGGATCAACTCACTGAGAAAATACACCGCACTGGGCTCAAGGTCGTCAGGTTATGCGCCAAGTCCAGAGAAGCTATGGAGTCTTCCGTCTCTTTTTTGGCGTTGCACGAACAAGCCCGGGTCCTCGGTTCAGCGGATAGCGAACTCCGGAAACTGACGAGGTTGAAAGAAGAAGCGGGTGAATTGTCAGCGGCTGATGAAAGGAGGTACCGCGCTTTACGTCGCGCGGCTGAAAGGAGGTTGTTGGACGCGGCCGACGTCGTCTGCACGACATGCGTGGGGGCCGGGGATCCCAGAGTGGCCAGAATGAGGTTCCAATCAATCCTCATCGACGAAGGAATGCAGTCCACTGAACCGGAATGCATGGTGCCGGTGGTTCTAGGCGCTAGGCAGTTGATTCTAGTCGGAGATCACTGTCAGTTGGGACCAGTGGTTATGTGCAAGAAAGCGGCTAAAGCTGGCTTGAGTCAGAGCTTGTTCGAGCGGCTGGTTGTGCTCGGCATCCGTCCGTTCCGTCTCGAAGTACAGTACAGAATGCATCCGGAACTATCGCGGTTTCCTTCGGACTTCTTCTACGAGGGATCGCTGCAGAACGGTGTCAGCGCCGAAGAGCGACGTTTGCATAAAATCGACTTCCCGTGGCCGCGACCGGATCGTCCCATGTTCTTCTACGTCACTCAGGGACAGGAAGAAATCGCCGGATCCGGGACTTCATATTTGAACAGGACTGAAGCAGCGAACGTGGAAAAATTGACCACTCGTTTCCTGAAGGCTGGAGTCAGGCCCGAGCAGATCGGCATCATAACGCCCTACGAGGGACAGAGGTCTTATCTGGTACAGCACATGCAATATCAGGGCAGCTTACACGCCAAGCTGTACCAGGAAATAGAGGTGGCTAGTGTTGACGCCTTCCAGGGCAGAGAGAAGGATATCATCATAATGTCGTGCGTCAGATCTAACGAACATCAGGGCATCGGATTCCTTAGTGACCCGCGTCGTCTGAACGTGGCCTTGACGCGTGCGAAATACGGTCTTATCGTGGTCGGGAACCCTAAAGTGTTGAGCAAGCAGCCGCTATGGAACCATCTCCTAGCGTTCTATAAGGAGCGCCGCGTTCTGACGGAGGGCCCGCTGTCCAACTTGAAGGAGTCTGGCATTCAGTTCGCGAAGCCCAAAAAGCTGGTTAATGCTCAAAACCCAGGGTCTCACTTCATGTCGACGTCGATGTTCGACGCGCGCGAGGCTATGGTCCCGGGGTCCATATACGACCGAGCGCGGCCGCTGCGGGACCCGCTGGCGTACGTGGGGCCGGAGCGCGCGGCCATGTTGCACGCCGCAGTGCCAGCGGCGGCCTTCAATGCGCACCGCAGTCTCGGACTCGGCCTCGCGCGCCCTTTGCTCAACAACAACCAGCGCAGCGGACGCAGGCGGCCGCCAAGGCTGTCCCAGGAGCCGTTGTCCCAGCAGCCGCCCTTATCCCTGTCCCAGGGCGCCTCCCAGCCGGACTTCAGCCAGGAGTCGACGGCACCGGACTGTCCGTCGCAGCCGGACGGGCTGCTGTCGCAAGATTCGACGTACCAGGGAGGGTTCCGCGCGCGCTGCAGCCAGCCGTACTGAACCGCGTGACGGCCGCACGACTCACACGGACGCCGGCCCGGCCCGTGCCCGGTACCGGTCCGGGACGCGACAGACCCATCCGGGAGAGACGCAGCAATGGCGGGCGAGAGGACCCCGATATACGCGTCATATTCGCTAAAAACAGGGAAAATTTCGGATGGGTATCTAATTCAGTAAACGCAGTCATCGTTCAAATCATGCGAACATATTGTAATAGTTAAAATGTACTTACAGTTGATCGTTTTGGATTCGGTGGCGGAATTAACGCAAAGCCATTCAAACAAGCACCGACTCAATGTTCAAACAAACACAAGTTTAAGGGTACAAGGACGAGGCCCGAGGCCGATCTATGCAAATAGAAGGACGAAAATGGCGGTTGCATTCATTACAATAATATATATCGTATAAATTACAACTTTTAACAACCAGTATTAATGAATATTTTATGCAAGGGTCAGAAATCGGACCGAGCATAGTGTCTGGACATTTTACTTAATCCGCCACTGCTGGTTACAATATTACTATGAAAACAACGAAGTAAGTTTGGCAACGTTGAACTGATAGAAATTCTAACTTCGTCGATCGTGCAACAGTTCGACACAAGGCAAGGTTGTCTATTTGGACTGAAAAGTCCTTCAAACTATGTTTTCAGAGTTTCTTGAAGTTTTGTTCCAACATTCGAATATAAGCTGTTTTTTTCGTAGTCTTTACGTATATTGTTATTTAACATCTGCATAATCAGGAATTTAAAGAATGTACATTAACTGCGTATTTATCAAAACGAACAGTTTAAGCACTTAGTGGGTTTATCAATTTGATCAGATGACTTTTTATTTTTCAAAATTAAGTATATCAGTAAAACGTTTTATGTTTAGACTGTGCATGTTAATTTAATGTTATCATTTTAAAGTTTCATGTAATTTTCATCTCATTGACAGTAGTGAATCAGTTTCTGTGTCTACAAGACCTAATAAATTCTATTGGCCAATATTTTGTTTAGTTTTCCTTTTCATCTTACTTAAGGCCCCTTATCTGTTGGAATTTTTGTACGAAAACTATGAAAAAAAAATACAATGTATATTTAGAACAAAAATGTCTCATATTACAAATAACTATTACTTCGTTTGAGGTAATCTTCGAAAGCTTTCAATAAGTCTATCAGCTTCCCTAAAGCCGGCTTCAACAGCGCCGTGCACTGCGTTATGTCTGTGATGCGAGGTTGCTTCTCCGGCGAAGCAAACTATGGGAAACTTATCATTCGACGTAGGACTTTCATAGAAGAGCGGTGTACTCAGCACTGTAGCGCTACCGCCATCTTCCTCGGTCGCGACGCTGCGGTAACCGTAGGCTCCGCGGGCTAATGGATTTGATGCCCATTGTGACCTGGAATAGAGTTCATTATTTGCTAAGTAAGATAACGGGTCCGAATAAGTAGCTTTTAATACTGACATCAGAAGTGGGATGCTCACAAATCTTGTTATTAAAACGCAGGGAAAATCATTAAAATTCCCAAATGCCAACTTAGAGCGCCATTGCTCATATTCGATATCCTTTGAAGTTTTCCAGATGAGAATATCTAACTTAATTTATAATTTAAACAATATTTCAAAATATAGAGGAAAAGCATTTTGTACATACCGTACAATAGATTTAACCGGTGTTACCACGAACTTCTTTCCGAACAAGACATCCAGTAACTTGTCCACTCCCGCCTTTACCGTCTCCAGACTAAGCGTCTCCATTTCTTCAGCACCGTTTCCATAGATCCATGCTAGGAGCACGTTCGGCTGATACTCGACTGTATTGAAACCGAATATTTCTGTAATCCATCGCTCGTGTTGCGAGAACTTATCCTTGTCTTCTTGTCGCCACAGCACTGTAAAACTGGAAGGTGTTTCTTGCCACCAGGGCTCTGTGAACTCGATGTAGATTTTGTCCAAAACGGCCATTTGAAGATTGTTGATGGCGTTTATCTTTTCCGCTGGAAGCGGCGGGTTGAATAGCTGGTTGTGTCTGGAATTTTGTGAAACATAAATTTGTAGCTACTTATGATGAGTTAAGAGCGGTTTCGCAGCCGGATTGTGAAAAACCGGCCTTTCTTTTAATACAATTTTAGAATTTCAAAAAACCAATGTAAACTTTGTCATGGCGGCATACACAATACACAGGTAAGGTTTTTGAGTGAATTTCAAATTTTTCATGTTTTACACCGTAATATGTGGGCAAATTAATGCTATTTTTATGCCAAATTTTATGTCTTTATCTTTAACGGTGCTAAAGTTATGAGGCTGTGACATACGGACGGACGGACAGCGGAGTCTCACCATAAAGGTCCTTTTGTACCTTTTAGGTACTACGGAACCCTAATAACGTTCCTTTGTAAACTACCTGTAGAAAACTGAGGTAAGTGATTCACAGACAAAATAACGTAGGAAAACATGTGATGCTGCCCTTCTTGGGGTGGATACCAGGGACAGATTTTAGCAGAGAACTTTGGTGCCGAAATAATGTGTTGATGTTGAAATTGTCTCAGTGAACTTCCCCACGTGATAGCTATATTATTGCGTGGTGGGAACAAATACGTAAGAACTTTTTAGCCACATGACGGAACCAGAAAATTCTGTTATGTGTCTTGCATGGCTTACAAATTACAATGATAATTCCTATGACGCCTATGTAAAGCTCAGAATCGGACAAAACGAAAGTGTTGAAACAATTGGTACTTTGGACATAATTTCTCGAGGTTTAGCCCGGTCTTACCTTTCCTTCAACACCCCAATAGAAACAGTGACTATGACGCTCTTGGCCGCGAACAGGCTTCCATCTTTGCATTTAATCTGAACGAGCGGGTTACTGGGAATGAGCCCGGCTTGGTTCGTCTTCCATTTGATGCTTTCCACCTCCTTATTCTTGAGGATTTCGATAGGAAGTTGTACGTTCATCTCTGGGTCTTTACTCTGAAAGTATATATTGTGAAGTTGGCTAACAAAGTTGTGAGTTTGTAATAGTAGATTGTTGTACAAGGGAGGTAAGTGATCAATTACACCCGAGTTGAATACTCTACTTTTTATCACTAATGCGAGGAAATAAAAAGAACTCATGAGACAGTGACACTTTTCCATATTGTTAACAGAAATACAATACACAATAAAAAGAGATTTGGCAGAAAATATATTTTTCATTGCTAGACGAGTTAGTAAACGTAAATGACCCTTGATCGATTTTAAAACTTATTTACTAAGGCTGTAAATCGAATTCACATCCCGCGTTTCTAATTAAATGTGACCTAATTTCAGAGCATTAGCGATGTAAATATGTAGTATAAGATTCACAATTCAATTTTGACTGCTTGATACTCTTGTACCTCAACCTCTTCGTTGATCGGACTTCATGTAAGTAAGATTCTTTCTCTTATCCTGCTCAAAACCAGATGCAAACCAAAATGTCACCATGACCCATTTGTATTTTACTTTTTCTTTATAAAGTATATTTCTTCTTACCGAAGGTGATCTTCAGCAGTCTCGTTAGTTTTGTCATACTACTGTAACCGAGTTTGATTTAATATCTACAAAACTTACCAACAAAAAATCTAAAATAGTTTTGTATCCCCTCCCCTTCCAGTTCAACATGAATTCCCCCTCGCAGCCCCAGTTCTCGTCGAGCCCTTTCAGCGACTTTCCTCTTCTAGGGTCGGTCTGACCTCCGACGTGGTTGTTCCGCTCAAACCACTCGACGAAGGAGCTGGTTAGCTGCGGTTCTTTTCCTAGAGCGTCTGATTCAGCGCTGTAAGTATTTTAAGTTTAATTAGAGTTTTGTCGAAAATGAAAACCCTCCAAAAACGCAAAGTAATCACATCGTCATTGACGGAACCCGAACAAAATTGCATTTGCCGAACACTATTGTGGCCATGAGCATTGGGACAAAATAATCAATGCAATGCAATTTTTTTGCTTCGATAGTCATCAAAATTATAATTTTAACTTTGGGGTATGTGAAATTCTAACGCGGTATAATTTTTTTTATTAAATGATGATAAGACAAGAAAAAAACTAGCCAAGTGCGAGTCAGTTTAATTTTGTCTTTTTTTTCGTGAATTTCTCAACTGTTTTATTTTTCCTGTAATCTTTACGTAAACACATATTTTTCATATTTTTCGTTTTGGAGATGAGGGGTGGATACATACATATTTTTGTGGTTTTTAAAGATTTCTCGAAACCAGTACCAGTAAATAATATAGTAAAAGCATATATTTTTACAATTAACTTTTTAATATCTACAACTTGATACCCTTGATGATATTTTTAGGATAATATTTTTATCACCTGTTAACCATTTCGATGCCAGTTAACAGTAACGTTGGTTCATTATTATTGGGGTACACCTAAGTACTTACGCCTCCCTCACACATTCCGAGATAGACTTGGTATTTTTCTTGTCAGCCTTGGCAACTGCATCGCTCAGAGCTCGTTGGATGCTGTCACCTGTCTCGCTCGGTACCAAGTCTCCGTTGGACAGGACGAACCACTTATGGTCAGGCTTCGGTCGGCCGAGCAAGCCGTGAGGGTTGGCCAGCTCGAACACGATGTTGCCTTTTTCTCCGTGGCACCTGTATACAATTGTATCAGTTAAATTTGTGTCAATTTATATCTCATGATCTCAGAACACATGCTAATGAAGCTAACTTGAAACCTTGCTTGGATAACTTGCCACTGAGTGCGGGCAGGCCAAGGAAGCGGAAGGATTGCACATTCCATGCGTCTGCAGGTTATAGATTTAAATTTGACCTTCAAAGTTCCTAGGGTTCAATATTTTCTGGCTAAAGTTTTCCTTACACATGCCAAACTTCGACTCTTATGCTGAGTATCCCCTTTTGACTAGTTTTCTAAAATATCATAAATTTTGACTTTTCTTGGGTTAGATATGTATGACTTAGATAATGATGCAGATAGAAAGAATCTTGGAATCTTGATTTCTTTTAACCCCAGAAAAGTCAAAATTTATGATATTTCAGAAAACTAGTCAAAAGGGGATACTTTAGCATAAGGGTCGAAGTTTGGCATGTGTAAGGAAAACTTTAGCCAGGAAATATCTATAAATTATTAATTTTTGCCCTTATTGCCATTGCAATAGGAGCCAAAAGTGGATCAGCGGTATTGTCCTTGATATTAAATTATAACACTTATACACGAAAATTGTTTTTATTGAATCACTGACCAAGCTGCTCCAACATCGACGGTAGCATTCCCAAACGGCAGAGTGCAGATCCTGCCGCCGACTCTCTCCGCTGCTTCCAGCCCCATCACCTTCAGTCCCGCGTCATGCAGCCGCCTTAACGCGGCCGCTCCCGACGCGCCACACCCAACCACCACCACGTCCATCACTTGTCTGAAAGAGTAACACACCTGGTATAACCTGCGCTAGTTGCTCTTCTTCAGGGTTGGAATCAGACCCTCGGAAAATTATTGCTATGGGAATTAAAAATACACTACTTGGCTAAAATTATACTACGTTTCATTTTTCGTCGATTTTTGTTTTGAATTAAAATAAAATAGCGTACTTGTTAGTGATATTTTTTCTATTTTACTAAAGATATTCATATATATATAAAATAGAGTATTATTTAGTGTTTTTTTTTTTAATTTTACTGAAAGTATTCATAATTTAATAAAATAGCCTATTTGTTAATGAAATAAAAAAAAATACCAAGAATATTCATAACGCACAGAAATTCCCTATATTGTAGGGTAAATGTTAAAAAGCAAAACGTCTCAACCAATAAAACAAGTCGGTCGGCCTGAAGATAAAATTATGGTATTTTTACGTAGTATAGTTCCATTACGATACTACATTCTACATGTCATGAAAATATGGCACAAATAGAATAATTATACAACGAAATCCAACCCTGCTCTTCTTTACTCCTTGTCACGACCTACGCCATTGGTAATGGCCCATTACGACAAATAACATCACGATGACAAAACAGAACTCTACGCATAATAAAAAACGGGGAAATTTACAATTTATGAATGTTAAAGCCACGTGTAATAATAATTTATAAATAATCTAGTAAATAATATTTTATTGGATGATTATCATATTAAATGTAGTTTAACTCTTTATATTTGAAATTTGCACATTTGCCGCCTATAAGGTTTAGGCTAACAATGGTATCGATTCGGCATAACACGTCTTAACTTATTTGACAGAACTAACCTTATTTTAAGCGTCCTGTCTTTTTCTTTCTTTATCGAAAAGACAAGGACAGAACGCTAATTCCTGTCAAATAAGTTAAGATGTGCTTCACCGAATCGGTACCATTATTTGTTTAATATGTATTAAAATCTTTTTTTATAACGTAAAATGTTGTAAGTACAGAACTACGTAAGTACGTAATTATAAGTTATAACCATGCATGTCAAAACCGCCGACGAACTTTGTTCCAACTCTTAGAAATAATCAAAGTGTTAATCTGGCCAGTGGGCATTCACGTTTCACTGCGAAAAGTGTTACAGCAGTTTTTACTGCGAAAAGTGTTACCGAGCAAAGTAATAAAACTTTAAGTACTTACGACATTGGTTATTATAACTTTTCACTTTCACAACATAACAAAACTAATGAAAAAATGAAACAATCGTTCGTTTCTTGTGGAATCTATTTTATCTCTGAGTTATCTTGAGAAAATTGACCTCTCTACATTTACTATCATTAGGACCATAATAACCAATTATATTGATAGCCAGATTCAGTCGCAGCCGCAGCCTACGATTGGGGGGGGGGGTCAATTGTGGCTCAAGTACATTTCCATGCATCCCTTTTGCTCGGGTCCCATGTGAGATATCAAGTTGAAAGTGACACTTTTTACAGAAGTCTACGGCCCCATGGTGCTGTAAAAAAACCAGACTCAACTCTAATTCAACGCAGAAAAAAGTTAGTGACCTTTATATAATCAATTACATACTTTACTAACCATGCAGACCTTACAGGACATGTATAGAGAAAAATCCGAAAATTACCTACATTTAAAGATTTTACATAAAAATATAATACAAAAAATATCCTCACGACATGAATCCCCGAGGTGGTGTCAGAAAGAAGTGTTCCGAGTGTGAACTATGAAATGCAAATCACAGTCCACACTCGGTACACCCGCGTTTTACCGACGATAATTACGTCCCAACGTGACTAGTGGTGAGCTCTATCGCCGTAATTCGGTCACAACATGGTACGAGGGGCATGCCAAAAGAAGTTAGATACTCTTTACTCCTTTGATTGACACTGGAAAGTTACACATCATCTTATAGGCTGGTTGTTTGTTGATATATCTGAAAATAGAACGCACATCATTAATTTTTTTTTTATTTGGATGAGCATCATTTTTCCGAGAATCTGGCGGGAATTCGCTTGCAGCAATGGAGCTCAGTCGAAGTGATTGTCGCGCTATGATTTATTATGACTATAAAAAAGTTTTAAGCCTCAAGAATATTTTGAACTTTTGGCTACTACTTTTGGTGAGTCTGGTTGCTCGCGAACAACAGTATTTAATTGGTTCGCTGAGTTTAAAAGAGGACGGGGATGTCTCAAAGATGAAGCGAAGACAGTTCGGCTGCCAACCGCGGTTACAGAAGAAAACGTTCGTGCAGTCGAATACTTATTCGCGAAAACCAACGAATTATGTATGTAGAGCTGGAGCGAGAACAGGGAATTGGATCAGCAGCAATGCAAACCATAATTCACGACCACCTTTCTCTCCGTAAATGTTGTTTGAGATGGGTGCCGCACAAACTTACCGATGAACAGAAAGACCGTCGGTTGGATTGGTGCCTGTTCATGATAGATAAATTCGACGGTGGCGAGAAAAAAAATGTGTATGATATACTGACTTGTGATGAAACATGGCTTTATAACTATGATCCCGAAACAAAGTGACATTCGACTGTATGGTGCTTTGAAGATGAGCCAACTCCAACGAAATGTCGCCGTGCACGAAGCACACAGAAACAAATGGTCGCCTCGTTTTTCAGCAAAACGGATCATATTGCTACTGTAGTGCTAGAGAATCAAAGAACGATGAACTCCGAATAGAATGTGACAGTTTGTGCTCCAACAGTAATATCAGCTTGGTGTGACAAGCGACCGAAGTCAGGAATCCGACGCCTTCTCGGGCACCACGACAATGCGGCGTCGCACACGTCTGCCAAAACACTTGATTTTTTCGACTCAAAAAATGCGTCAATCCTCCCTCACTCACCAAATTCCCCTGACCTAGCACTTTGTGATTTTACCTGTTTCCAAAAATCAAAAAAATAAATAAAGGGGAAGAAGTTTGAAAGCAAAGAAGATGCACTGGCTGCCTATATTTTCGAGATTTCTGAGGTGTCTAAAGAAGAGTGGTCATTGGTATTGTCCAATTAGTTCAGACGTATGGAAAAGTGTATACGTGCTCAGGGTGAATACTTCGAAAAGATCGATACTTGTAATAAAGAATAAATTTTATAATTTTCGAGTATCTAATTTCTTTTGGCATGCCCCTCGTATAAGGGTCACAATACACGCTTTTTAGGGTATGCAGGTGATGCAGGTTTCTTCCTTCACCGTTCAGCATGTGGTAAGTAAGAACAAATACCATGCACATAAATTCCGAAAAACTCATTGGATCGAACCTGGATTTCAGGGCGTTCTACTCCTGAGTATTTACTTTAGTATTTAGATACATATAGTTAGATTGGTCCTTTGTAACTGCAAATGGAATAAGTAGTTTTTTCTTTTAAGCAATATTATACGGAACCCTCGGGGCCCGAGTCCTACTCGCACTTGACCGGTTTTTTTATTTCATAGCTTAGACTTTAACAGTTAATAAATCTATTCAAAATGTTCCTAAACCGTCAAGTTCTAGGAGATTTCGAATCAGCATGGATGATTTGGGGGGGGGGGGCATGACCCTTGCGACCCCCTCGGACCGCTACTGGCCAGGTTCTTATTTATAAACAAAGATAATTTTGATTTAAAAAAGCAGCGGGTTGCGTCAGAGATAACCGTAAATTATTTAAGTGGATACTTCTTAAGCCGCCTCTTTGCTCGATCACTGGCAGCATTCTAAAAGGTTTAATTTTAGTGTAAGTGCTGTCAAAACAAAATTTTCTTCATTGCAAAATAGTCTCTAAAGGTTAGGAAAAGAAACTAAATTACTTTGGAAAATTTCAAGTTGACAGACATTTAACTAAAATTAAAGCCTTTGGAATCCAAAGATTTCAAAAAAGTTTAGATGAGCCCTGGCACCTAAAATCTATTGCATTGTTTTTAAATGTGTTTTGAATGTGAAAAACTTTAAAAATGCACACGACGCTATATTGAGACCCCAATTCTCGTAAAAATTCATTAAGGCGTCCAACTATCACTGTGTTCATATGAGCACTGATTCCAAACGTGTGAGCTTCACCCGTTTAAAGGTGAAAACATTTTGGTGCTGTCATACTGCGATAAGGGCCTATCTTTACTTTTTGAAATCTTTGTTGGAATCGGCTTTATTTGCTTACGAGGTCATTTGTTATTCCGATTGAACATGCATTGGTAAAGTTTTCGGAATTTTTGTATAAACACAATATTAGTAGGTCTATAGACTGTTATAATCTTTCGTATAAACCAATACATTAAATGCGTTCTTCTCCTTCGACAGCGTCAGTCACCAGACATATTTCAAACTCAGCCTATTATTTGTTTATGAAACTCTACGGAGTTTCTCTAGCATACTAATTTATTGTGAAAAAATATAAGTATAATGATAAAATAATGATAACCTGCACGTCCTGAAAATAGCGTGTATTTGTGCCCGAAGTAGAGGGCGATAGGCTCTCCTGTTAAGGGGCTGGTATCGCCAAAGGATACTTTCCAAAGTACTTTCCAAGCCTTTTCCTTGTTTATGGGCGAACCAAAAATATTGAAAAAAAATGTATATGAATTATCAGCGAAGAGCGCTTATTAGGAGTTCTGGCGAACACAGTCTACCAAAAATCGCTCACCGTGTCTAAAGAAGTTTTCATTTGGAAAATATTCGAGCATCGCGTCGATGTGTAGTTTCATTTCATACTCCAACTACCACAAGAGTGGTCCAAAAACTTTAAAATATAATAATGATATTCATAATGAAGTCAAAAATAAATTTTAAGTTTAACATTGTATTTTCTGTTGTAATTTTTGACATTTCAAAAAATCGAAAGTTTCATAAAATTTTCGCAAGAATTCTCTTACTCCTTCCGAATGCCTGAAGCGATTTTTATGATTCATTCACCAAATTATAGACAGTTTTAGATCTACAAAACTGTTGTTTAAATTTTTTTTCCTCCATCACGTCCCAGTGAAATGTATTATTTTCTCCTACTTTGCGCTATCCGGAAACAGCCACGTCGTAATGCAGTGCGCGCTGATATGAACGTTATTTCAATATAGTTTCTGTCAATATTTGTGCCGACATAAGTCGACTCAAGGTCGTTGGCAGCTACCCGCCCCTTAAGGCGCTACGGAAAAAACATCGACACTTTAAGAACGTGCATATCTACTTCAGTAAATGATGTATTATTTTGATAAAATTTTATATTATTTTTGGATTCTTTTTCTAGGGATCTGTTAAAACAGAAACGCGATTGGAGAAATTCGGCTCCATAGAAATATTTATTGAAATTAGGTCTTTTTCGACACTAATTCTCCTGGTTTGACAATTTGGAATGACATATGGACTGCAATTATATTTTATTAGATGGGTTTTAACGGTATCTAGGACTTGGTTAAACGAAATGTTGATAGCAACCTGAGTACATTTTATATTAATAAAAAACCGACTTTATGCTACTTTTCCACGAATCCGTCCCTCTCGCACTGAGGGTTTTTTCGCATATGGAGTAACAGGGACGCTAAAACTTTTACATATCGCCTTAATCAGTCCAGTTACTTTTAACTTAGTCGAGGACTGAAGAGGCCTCACTATGGGTTTCCATTTATGGAGGGAACCTTAAAACGTCTTGAAACTTTATAAGAAATCTTGTACAGTGGAGACCGCATCAAGTAAGACACACTGGAATTAGTACCTATCTTATATTCTTCTCTGTAGGGGCTAATGTCGTACTGCAAGTGTATAGCTTGATGTGGTCTCCACTGTACTATGCAAGTAATTAAAAAATCTAAATAAGTGCATATAACTAATAACATCTGCATTTTCGATCAGTGATACCACGAAAACTGATGATTAATCTACAAGAAATTTTCTTTTCAATGCATGTGCTCGTAAAGGCCCACTTTTTATGCATCAAAACCGAACAAAAAGTCGATTATTTTGCCCTAGGGCTTTATTATTATTATTTTTTTTAATTTGTTTACAATGGTTGGCTAACCTGCAGCCTTTCCTGTGTACCATAGACGTTATACTTTTTTTTCCACTGTTTAACGGCTCTGGATACAGTTCTTTTGAGCCAATTACAATTTAAAGTTCACAAAATTATATATGTTTTATTTCCTCACACTATGCATTGAAAAACGTAGTATGATACACGGGCGTAAGAGCAATAAATTACTCGGTTACGTTTAAAACACTCGCTACGCTCGTGTTTTAAATCGTCCTCGTAATTTATTCCTTTGCGCCCTTGTAGCATAAACTACTATTATACATATATCTTTAAATAAGTAAATATGATAGAATCGTTACGATGTCGTTGGTACATGTTTATCAAATGAACAGCTTTAAGAGGAGGCCTTCCTTTTTCAACAGTTTTTGAACGATTATACTGAATCTACCACAGATGCAATCAGTATGAAACATATATAAGTATATTATATGTTTTTTCAAACCTTTATCTTTACGTTGACGTTGTAAGTAGCGTTACCTAATTGGAAAACTTTCGCTCGATAGATTTTATTTTTGAAAATAGTGTCTTTTTGAGTGTTTTTTTGGTTTTGTGTTTAATCCATTTGATTTTTATGTGTCATATTTTACTATCAATACGAAAATCTTGTTTATTAACCGTTGTAAGTTAAAAATAACTTAAATGCTATATTTTAATTTTAGTCGATTTTAATCTTAAAATTAGACGCGTTCTGAATCGGTTCGCGGGCATTTTAGCGCACGCGATTTGCAACTTTATGAAAGTTAGTCTACGAGTTATAATTGCAAAGCCGCTGTGCGCCTAAGGAAGGCCTCGTCTTAACCGTCCGTTCAATACGGATAAATGTTTTAAGAGCGGTTTCGCAGCCGGGTCGTGAAAAACCCGCCTTTTTCTAATTAATCGAAACAGAACACTTAAATTCAAAATTTACTCAATAGTTATTCAACAAAACCTTATTACCTATGTTTTGTGTATGTTGCCATCGCAAAGTTTCCATTAGTTTCTATAAATTAGAATTTCAAGATTTTTTAAATTATAATTTACAGAAACCAATGGAAACTTATATTATACGAGTATTTTATCTCGTATTCTATGTATTCTGTTTCGATTCATTAGAAAAAGGCGGGTTTTTCACAATCCGGCTGCGAAACCGCTCTTAACACTTTCTTCACTCGACAAGTGACGAGTTCAGAAATGAACCGAAGTCCGCAGTTGCCTCGGCCAGGCTTGCTCCTAGACCTGACTTTCAACATTCTTATAGACAAGCTTGTGTGACACGTACGGGACGGGAGTTGCTTAGAAATAGTTTTTGCCGACGGACAACGGCCCTGGACGTGATGTAAACGGACTGGATGAGTCTAAGGTTTAAATAGCACTTGGGACGTAGGGACGAGGTTCTTTGACTCAATAGAGCTGATAATGCTCATTATGCACCATTATTGAGAGTGTTAAGTGGAGGTTCAATGATTTTGAAAATTCTGTGATTGTTAAAATTAAATCTAGACGTTGACGAAAAGTCTACATACCTGTCTACGTAAACTTTAGCCATTTTTCCATTTGTCAAAAAAACGTATTTTGTACATTTATCATGGACTTCGACCATGCATTTATTAAATAAAGGCGTTTTTTTTTGGATCGTTATTGGCCTGGAATCTAGTCTTTTTAGCTACCTCTAAATTTGGATTAAATATTCGTTCTTGATTTTTTTCCCCTTAGTATTTTCAGAATCATATAGCAGAGGGTAAATTCTCATAAAAACGTTTATAGCACACTGTGCGTAAAATGACCGCTTTACGCACGGCGTGCGTAAAGCGCGTGCGTAAAGTCGGCATTTTCCGCACTTGTGCTATAAAAAATTATACGAAACTCGTGCGAGAAACTTTTTCTCGACTCGTGTGATTGCTCTCGTATCGTAATGTACTATTTCTAAATATATGATAGAGGAATAGGGCTGCCACCTTTCAAAAAGTGTAGGACCGGAGATTTTGGAAAAGTCGCTATTTTATTAAATAAAAGATATATTTTTAAAATAAATATAATTAGTTACAATACAATACTAATAAAATAGCGTTGCTTGAATTTAACCTGCTTGATTTTAAAATCATATTTTTTGTTAGTTTGTGATATTTTCAGCAGTTTTCGATCTTTTCTTGCTCTGGTTTTTACAAGAACATAAAAAATGTATGTTTATAATTTACCCCGGCTTCACAATATCGATCGATACTAACGTGACGGGCTGTTTGTTAGTAACGGCAGAGAATATAAAGTATTACTACGTAAAGAAGCGACACTCACCTCCCCGCGCGAATTTAACGTCCCCCGCGGTCCCCCGCAAGTTAGTGGAAATCTGGAGTCAGGCAGAGCTCGATTACCACTCGTTTGCTGCGCGCGTGTTTTGTTACAAAGTTTTATCACGATACTGATTTTTAAGCGCTACCCGATCTAAAGGCATCAAAGCGCTTAACGCCCTCAGCCCTATCCTTAATAGACGAAGCAATTTAAGCTCACAAACTAAGCTGCGTATATACACAACCCTGGTCAGACCGTGTATTACTTATGCCGCTCCTGTCTGGAGTAGTACATGTAAAACAAACTATTTAAAATTACAAATTATTCAAAATAAAGCACTAAAAATATCATATAACACTCCCTTTCGAACAAACTTAATAATTCTACATACAAAACTAAAGCTTCCAGTCCTATCAGAGTTTATTTTAAAAATAACGCGAAAGTTTTATTTATACACTAATCCCAAAAATCAAAATAGTCTTGTTTCGTCATTATGCAAAACCAGATCTCACAATCTTCCGTACATCGATAAGTATCGCAGCTACCGGCTGCCCCATCACTTGTTGCTAGATGAGTAACTATGCGCGGTCGCTCAACGAACTGACCGTGTGGTGTCAATTCGGGTGAAATTAGCGTGACATACGCGCTTGCGCCGATATCACAAGTTTTACCTTGTTACCTACCTACCTATAAATTATAATTTTGCTAACCTACCGTATTTATGTAATGTCATGGTACTTATACCAACAGTTAGTATATAGTATGTTTCTCATTTGTTTTACTATTGCACTTGCATTACTTTTTACTTTACGTGGTATGTAGTGCAAATGCAATAGCGATTAATATTATTATTATCATTAAGGTTAATACTTGTGTTTGTATTCCTTTATATTGTCTGTTAGCTTTAAGTTTTCCCATGCAACAAATGTTCGTTTGCTACCAAGACGAACATAGCAATATCTAATTCAGTACTGTATCTTTTACTATGATCATGTTTTAAATAGCTCAAGCTAACTAGTTGTCAAGTTTTTCATAGGTGTTATAATCTGGTAAAAACATTCAAGTGTTATTTTTGTATACTGTTAGCTAATTTTGTTATTATTAAGTTAACAATGTAAAAAATGTTATTACCTCAATAAAGAATTCTGAAAATAAAAAAAAAATAAAAATAATCAGTATGGTGCGTTATTGCAGTGTTTATGGATGCCTGGAAAACTTTTTTCAAAAATTAGAATTGCGTGATCAAACCTTACAATTTCGTTCAGTAACGCATTTGGAACAATAAAATCAGTATTTATAATTTGGAACAATAAAATCAGTACCTTTTTCCAAAATTTATGTTTGAGTAGTTGTTAATTATATGATGATCATTTATGCATACGAAACTATATAGGTATCTACCTACTAAGCTTAGGCATACTATATATATGCAGGTTATATATATATATATTTATTTATTTATTTATTTAACTCGGTAACTCAGGGGTAGAACGCTGGCCTCTTAATCTTGAGATTAAGGTTCGATCTCCGGTCGGGCATGCACCAATGAGTTCTTCGGAATTTACATAATGTGCATAGTATTTGCTAATAGGTACTTACCACTTGTGAACAGTGAAGGAAAACATAGTAAGGAAACCTGCATGCCCTAAAAAGAGTGTATTTGTGCCCGAAGAACGATGATAGGGCTCACCACCCATCACGTTGGGACGTAATATTTGCAGGTGAAACGCAGGTTTACCGAGTGTGGGTGGACTGTGACTTGCATTTCAAAGTTCACACTCGGAACACATCCGACACCTCCCGGGGCATTCAGGTCGTAACGATTTATATACATATATAAGGTTAAATAACATTATTTGGCGAAACTCAAAACAAAGGTAGTACTAGTCTATATGGACAACTGTTTGTATGGGAGCTAAGCGAAATTCTTAACTTTTTTTCACTTCCTCCTATACAAATTGCTCCGATCAGCTGACTCGTCCAGTATGGAAAGGTGAAAACGAATTTTAAGAATTTTTCACTATCCTATTAAAAAAAGTTATTCATATGGACATGTTCTACATATGTTTAAAATTTCGCCAACTAATTGAATTTAACCTTGTACTTGTAGTACACTTGACTACGCTAAAATTTAGGAAGAGAATCACATAAGTTGCTGACTTATATTGTGTCCCTCTCGGGCGACGACGCTCACACGATTGCTGCCAGCCCTAGACTAGCTCACGCACACACACAAGCGTGTGCGGACAAGCCAGATGCGCGCGTGAGAGTGTAGGTAAATAACTTGAGCCTTGACTATGAAGTGTCGGGGGTGTGGTAACGGCCACCGGCTCTCACTCTCAACGCCCGGTCCGAACCGGAGATAAACGGCCCTAACCCGTAGCCCAGACAAGCACCTTTCAAACCCGTAGACTCCGGGTCAAACTCGAACGGTTGGCAGCCCTATAAAGGAAGCGTGGGGACACAGAGTTTTGAACCACGAACCTCCTAAACTTGCGGTCTGTGCAGGACATCCTTGGGAAACATATATTATTATATCCCATTACTCTTTCCTTCCTTTGCGGCTGTAATTTTATTTTTAAAATAACCAAAATATAAAGTACTAGCATTTGCCCGTGGCTTCGCCCGCGTTGATTAAGTTTTTGTATAGTCGTAGCAAATCTGTAAATATTTTTAATGTGTCTTTGGCGGTCTTTAATAACTGATTTAATCCCCTAGTATAGTATTTTTCGCGAGCATTAAGGCCGAAACGCGTCTCTGAACGACACTATTTCTTGTTCCCATGGGAACTGATTTATGGGATAAAAATAGCCTATGTCCTATTCCAGGTCTAGAACTACATTTGTGCAAAGTTTCAGCTCAATCGGTTAAGTAGTTACGGCGCGGCATGAAGCAGTAACAAACATCCATCCATCCATACATCCATCCAAACTTTCGCATATTTTATAATATTAAAGGGGGATGGGAAGATTTTTGTAAGCAGAAAAGTTTTTAGTATAGACATAGACATATATTTTATTAATATTATTCATTACGTCATTCTCATTTCATAAAAAGTAGGAAGCTACACGATATTGTGTAGGCGTAGGTACTACATAAGGTACTATTAACAATAGTACATAGTATAATAATATGTCAATTTTGCAAAACAATTCAATCAAGATAATTAGATTAAAATAATTAAAAAACATTGCAAAAAAAAAACGAAAGAAAATATGAAGGAAGTCATGATGTATGTATGATGTCAATATATACCTTTGTATGTCGAAAATCAAAAAACAAAATAAAAGTAATATTTTTAGCTGACAAGGTGTTAGCTGTTAGGTTGACCACCTGCTCGCCAGGTGACCGGTGATGTGGACGCACATGCTACAAGTCTTGTAGGAGGTCCTGCATGACATTAAGTTGGCATATCGTACAACATAACTTCCCTGCCCTGCCCATCTAATGACCAAATTCACGCACTTATTATGTTGGTGTGCCTATTCATTTACAAGGTAATGAATAAAATAAAATAAAAAATGCCGGAAAAGCTAGTCTTTAAGGCGATACGTAAAAGTTTTAGCGTTCTTGTTACTCCATATGCGAAAAAACCCTCAGTGCGAGAGGAACGGATTCGTGGAAAAGTAGGAAAAATTCGGTTTTTTATTAATATAAAATGTACTAAAGTTGCTATCAAAATTTCGTTTAACCAGAGGGCCTATTATGTATCTTTAGTTGCCATCTGGACTGGGTGTCTATCATCAAAAACATAGATATACTATCGAATTCCGATTCTCTAAGGATATGTTCGCACCTGAAGTGACGACACAGTTCGTAAATAGTTCAATACCGACTAAAGGCAATTTTAAAAGTTCCGTTTTTAGCTATGTTTTTGATGATAGGCACCTAGTCCAGTTGGCAACTAAAGATACAGAATACAGGGGCTGGTCCTAGATATTATTAAAACCCTTCAAATAAAATATAATTGCAGTCCAAATGTCATTCTAAATTGTCAGACCAATATTTCCATCGAGCCGAATTTCTCCAATCGCATTTCTGTCTAACAGATCTCTAGAAAAAGATTTCAAAAATAATATACTATTTTATCAAAATAATACATTATTTACTGAAGTAGATGCAGGTTCTAAAAAGTGTCTATTTTTTTCCGTAGCGCCTTCAACAGTTCACGGTATACCAAGGTAGTTCGTATTTCGTCTGTTTCACAGCCGGATTGTGAAAAACCCGCCTTTTTCTAATTAATCGAAACAGCTTAAATTCAAAATTCACTCAATAGTTCATTTTAGTTTAGTTAGTTAATTCATTCACCAAAACTTTATTATGTATTGTGTATGTTGCCATAGCAAATTAAGTTTCCATTGGATTCTCTAAATTAGAACTTCAAAATTTTTGAATTTAACAAATTTTGAAATACTAATTAATAGAAACCAATGAAAACTTTGCGATGGTAGCATACACAATACAAAAGTAATAAGCTTTTGTTGAATAACTATTAAAGTAAATTTTGGACTTCGATTAGTTAGAAAAAGGCGAGTTTTTCACAATCCGGCTGCGAAACCTGCATTTTCGTCGTTACCGTTTAATTGGATTTGTGTCACTGATGTAAGTTATTATATTCTAGTTTTTTTGTAATAGCTACTAGTTAGTTACACATGTAGTTTTTCAGATGTAGCAATTAGTTTCAGACTAAATGAAGAGCATATATAAATAATAAGGCATATCCTTAGAGCATTAATTATCACACTTGGATTGGACGACAACGTCACGATTTTGTCGCATCTTGATGTAATGAACATCTCGATGAACTAAATCGAGTCAATGTTGTCCAAGGTGTAATAAAACCGGGTAAGTGCGAAATTGAATCAAGCACCGAAGGTTCCGTTCTAACATCCTCTTTGCCTGTTTAAATTCTATTAAGAGGATGGCCTACCCTAGCAACTTTTATTACCCGTCCAGCACAATGAGTCCAATGGCAAAGATTTGCTTTTGATAGAGGCGATTATATGTTGGCTCATTGGCCTCTTTTTCTTGGACGCGTAATGATCACGCAGCGAAACAACAAATTGGTGTGTTTTTAGCTAATACCATGATATATGCTAATACTGAAATATTTTGTACAAAAACTATTGGATCTTCATATTTCTGTTACCAGTTTTATTAAAAAAAATCATGCTGATCTCTTAACCACCTTCTTGAAACGAGCGTTTCAAAATAAAAAAATGACGGTGAATTTTTTTTTTTTTTTACAAAGGTATAAATCTTAATACATTGTTTATAAGTAGAATATCTAGATAAAAGATGATCAAATCAAATGTATTTTTTTCAATATAAACAGAGTCCGAATTTCTTCAAACGAATCCTCGAAAGTCTGGCGTTGTTCATGCTCTAGGCTCATGCATGGAAAAATTGCTAGTTTTTCTGTTTTGTTTACAATATATATTACTTCTTTATATACATTTATATGTGCATAGGTACTTTTAGAAATTAAGGGAGATGTAGATGATAACTAATTTCAAGTTGATATAGATTTATCCATCCCGGAGAAAAGTAGATCTATAGAGATGGACGGATACACACGAATCACAACATAAGGGTTCATATCTCATTCCTGAATAGATAATCATGAAAAGAGATGGTACAACTTCAGTCGGGGGAGCTCGCAAAATTTCATACACTGCCAGTTTGTAACATTATAAAAATATATACATAAGTATACACATATAATAATGTAGGTGTAACAAAGTACAAAATAGGATAACATGTTTTTACAGCGAAATCCATCGCTTTGAATACCTACTCTAATTATTATTAGAGTGCATTACAAACTAGAAATCAATCGGAAACAAATTTATAAGCACAATTTTGAAAAAGTTCCTCGGGCCTGGATAAGCAAGGCGTGAAATCAAATAACACCCTTGTGAGCGTTCAGTATGTGCATTACAAGCTGGTATATCAAGTAGTTACAATCAAATTCGGTGTACAGGTATGATGGATTCAAATACGAACGGTGGTCGTTTCAGATACGAACCTCGGTAACGCGCCTGCCATGTAAGCAGGAGGTCGGAGGTTCAAATCCTGGCCCGAGGAATTTTTCAACATATTTGTGCTTTTAAATTTGTTTCAGATTGATCTAGTCTGTAATGCAGTTTAATAATAGATACAAAATAATCAGATAGTGGACACGATATGATAGCCTTGTAGCTACGATATTGTGTAATGTTGATTCGTGCTGGGGGCTCGGTTGGTGATCACTGAACCTTGTTCCTGGTCCCTGGCCGGGTCTCCGGTATGGGTTCGGGCGGCTGATTGGATTTTACCTTGTATAATATATATTTTACCTATCATTTTAATCGTAAATATATTGCTACATAAATTAAATAAACCTTTAATTTAGTTCATGTACATTTATTATTCTATTACATATATTTTCTTTATTAGATTAAATTTGACGTGTAAAAAGTGTATATATCTATACCTGCTTTGCAAAATAAACTATTTGAATTTGAATTTGAATTTGAATTAACTAAAAATTAAGAAAATATCAAAATCTTCAGCTTTCCGGTCAAAGAAGATAATATATGTAATTCGTTCTTCCTTTTTCAAAGTTGTTAGTATTCCTAATAATAGCTTAGGTATGAAATATGTATTTAATTCGCAACTTTATTTGATGACCATTCGTTCTTTATTTATGTGTAATAAGTTGACTGATGATGATGATTCTTTCTTTTTGATTCACCATCAGATTTCGCGAAATTTACGCAACTTCTTTCCAAACAATGAATATTATTCTTGTTTGTTATTTACCACAGATTAACACTGCGGACAGTTCCGTCTTTTCCATAAGGGCACAGTGGGCACTAGCCCAGGGCCCCCGGTTTGGCAGGGCCTCAGAGTGTCAACATTTTTTAATGATAATTTCCCTATATTTACACTAATATTAAACAATATGCACAAATACATATAAATAAAATAGCCTTTTAATAGCATTTTTAATAGCATAAAAAAGCATTTTTAATGATAATTTCCCTATATTAACACCAAATAAGACAGATATAAACAATAATGCACAAATACATAGAAATAAAATGGCCTTTTAATAGCATTTTTAATAGCATAAAATAGCATTTTTTAATGATAATTTCCCTATATTAATACCAAATAAGACAGATATAAACAATATGCACAAATACATAGAAATAAAATAGCCTTTTAATAGCATATAATAGCATTTTTTCATGATAATTTCCCTATAGTTACACCAAATAAGACATATATAAACAATATGCACAAATACATAGAAATAAAACAGCCACATCCATTTTACGTTTTCCTTCGGACTTGGTCTTTCTTTATATTTGCACAATTTAAGCTCATATTATTTACAGTCCCATCAATATTTTAAATTTAGACAGCTTATATTTTCACAAAAACATACCACACTGATGTTTTCATCAAAAGGGCCCCTCAAACTCAGTGTGCCCCGGGGCCCCTACATAGCCTAAGACGGCCCTGACAGCGGAAGTTAAATTTTAGGGTTCCGTACCTAAAAGGTACAAAAGGAACCTTTATAGTGAGACTCCGTTGTCAGTCTGTCCGCATGTGGGTAACTTTTCAACCGTTAAAGATAAAGACTTGAAATTTGACTTGAAAATAGAATTAATTTGCCCACATAATATAGTGTAATAAAAAAAAGATAAATTTGGAATTATTCGAAATATTGCCACCACAAAAGAGAGCTAAAAAATGTCTTCTCCTAAAAATTGAATTTGGGTATCAAACCTTAGGTACTTACTAAAAAGCAGATTGTAAAAATATATAATTGTGCAGTAGTCAATTACTTTTACAGATTTAGAGTAATCTTTAAAAACCATTAAAAAATGTATCGTCCCCTCCTCATCTCCGAAACTGGTGGACCGATAAATATGGAAAATATCATTGCAATAAGTGAATGATTGATTACATAAAGATTACAAGAAAAATAAAGCGGTTAAGAAATTTACGAAAACATGAATAAATAATTTAAGTACGAAAATAATATACTATAAAAAATAAAGAGTTATCCTTACTAAATATAACCACGATATAAACCTGCCTTTTGAAATTATTTAGTACAATCAATACTTTTTTTTGCTTATAATAAACGTTGAACGGATATGGGTAAGATTTTGCATACCATTTTCCTGACTTTCCCCAAACTGACGAAATGGGGAACACTAGGCGCTCAAGTCTGACTCGCACTTGACCGGTTTGTTTTTCAAATCCAAAAGTCCGACAAACCGAAAATAAAATCTCTAAAAAGATATCTCCGCAAAATGTACAATTTACGTGACAACCAAAGGTCTCTTTCGGCGTTTTGACCCGAGGCGAAAACCTGCAGATCTGCTATTTAAATGTTTCCAGAGATGTATGTCCTCATGATAACTGTACCCTGGCGGCTGGCATCATGAATAGCCTCCTCAAACTCAGACTCAGACCTGTTAAGGCATGTGTCGGGTTTTTTATGTTTGACAACGCTTTATCGAATTTAACAACGATATTTGTTAAATAAATAGGAACGCAGCATTGTCAGGGCACGTTCTTGGTGTTTTTGGGAGTCCGTAGATGGAAAATGAAGTCGTATTCAATTAACGTATACGCAGTATCAATAAGTACACATAATATTAAACAATTTAAAAAGGAAACATGCTCTACTTTTAGTGCTCTACAAGCAATAACTATGGCTAGATAAGTGCAGTTTTCCCAGGTGATCGCAACGGTTCACTTATCTAATAAATATTAAATTCCAAAACAACTAATGGTAATTGGATAATCAGGTAAACGTTCGAACGAAACAAAACTAAATCGCGTGGTAATGATGGAATTCGAGTTATTCGAGCCATTTGTCATTAACTCTAAGTGATGAGGTAGGTACTTGACTAAACAGTAGCTGTTTTATTTAACCGTTACAATTACAAACAACGTGTTTGTTTATCTATAAATAGATATATTGTTCCTTGTTATAGTTACGATGAATCAAAGCAAAAGTAACGATAGAAGTGACTGTTTAGAAATGGTTCAATGGTTCATTATTACCTGTGATCGTCAGGGGAGGTAGATGTATTCAGTGTGCACCCTCAAGAGCTTGATTGACATAATAACGTGCAGCGCGCCGGGGGCAGGCAGGTATAGAACCGGCTAGCTGGGGCAGTCGACTCGCGCTCGTCGCTCGCTTCGCACGACCACGTTCGAAAGGTGAAACTAGCTCGAACCGGCCCGCATGCCGGGGAACCAGTCGGCGGGATGGGCGGCCGCGGCGTGAGAGCCGCGCCATGTTGAAGCACGCTCAGCGGCCGCCGGCGGCTAACGATGCCGAACACCGCTATCAGAATATGCCGCGGCGGCCGCACCACCACCTCCCGCTGAACGTCTCCACCCTGGACTCGTCCAAGCACTCGGTCGGAGGAACATCCGCGAGCGTCAGTCCTGGCGCTCAGCTGGCGAACTCTATCTCCGCGCCCATCCCTGTTGTCGCTCCGATACCGGTGGCGTTGCCGCCGAAGATTGGGAATGGGACTGCGCACGGGGTGACGTCGTCTCGGCTGTCCAAACGCGGCAAGAACACGAGAGCCGCCACGGAAGAGGCGTTGACGTCTCTGGCTCTACTATGCCTTGTGAGCCTGCTGCTAGCTCTGCTGGCGCTGCTCTTCCTGTTGAAGATATCCGCGCCGGCGACGAGCGCTCCGGAGGAGTTTGCAGTGGTGTACGAAGTGACATTAGCATTGTGCGCGTTGACGCTATCGCTAAACCTCTGTTGTCTGCTCGTGTGTTCGATTCAGTTCCTGTTTGCGGTGAAGCTGGTGCATTCGCCATCGGCACCGAACGGACGGTGAGTGCACTTTTTGTGAAACACCTTGTTTGTTGATTGATTGATCGACCTGTCTCTTTGAGAATTCGTACAATCAATTTGCGCCATTGCAGTGGCCCCATGGGCGCGCCTTGAGGTAACCGTTAAGAGTAAAACTGGTTCTGCGTCTATAAAATATTATTGTTTTATATGTATGTTCCTAAGATGCTAGAGCTAACTTGAAGGAAATTTATCAAGAAGCTGTGCTGATATCTTATAACTTGTTGGAACATGTTATAAAAACAAAATATGACGAAAGCTCTAGACAAAACTAAACAGTCTTATCTGGCTGTTTCTTGCAACATTGCAACAGCGAGGGAACGTGAATTTATGACAAGATTCCAGTTTAACATTTACTATTTGAGACATTTCCGATCTTTGACTTAATTTTAAGTAAAAAGCTCGTTCGTTATTGTTTTTTTTTTATTATCTGACATTCAACATTATTCAATAGTAGGTATACCGTACATCCAAGTAGCGATATTAGATGATTAAAGTTACGGTTATGAAAGTAGAAAACAATTTGTAAATGTTTCCCGGTCTGTGAGTTTGTTTAGTTGCTTATTTGTTATCGAGCAGGTGTTAACGGTCTCCAATGGCGGTTACTTCTGAATGATTCGATAAAAAACGGATGTTCAACGGTTGACTCAATAATATCTACGTTCGCACGAGCTAACAACACTTTGTTAGCTTTACTCGTACCTTTACTACTATTATTTTAATATAAACCGTTATTTACGAAACCGAGACTTCGTACCGTGTAATTTCAATGTTAAACTGATAATTTGCACTACTTATTCTTCCATTTAAACCTCTAATTGTTGCATGAAGAATTGTAATTATCTTTACGCTACCACGTTAAGAATATTTCGGTCAACTCTCGAGAATATTTTAATTAATTTGATTTCTTTTTTCAGTTTTTTTGCGCATAAATTATGGTTTAAACTCCAAAGTTTGTTTACTCTGTACATTCTTCACAGCCAAGCTGATGTAGGATCTGAGACAAAACCGGTATCTAGTGCTTCCGCGTGACTGAACTTCTGTTTATATTTATCAAGTGACCGCATAGCTTGCTGAACACTACAAACTAACACAATCACACACTTGCAACCCTACGGCCTTTGCCTTGTTTATATGTCCTACAGATTTGTCTACATTTTTCATCATTTTAGTAAGAATGGCATTGCTATTTGTACCCGCAATATTGGACACAACACAAAACTACACAGAGATTTGCTTTGTCTGAAGACGATCTCCTTGACATTTAGATTTGCATTTAGAATAGCTAACAATTCTGTGACTTTAAATTGTGCCTGATTGTTTTATCTGTAATTCTGTGTAATTACTGCTCTGACTATGAAAACATTTTGTATAAAATATGAGAAACTGCGACCACAGCTGTAATAAAATGTAATATAACTTTCATTGACTTGAAGAGAACCAGTCTAACAAAGAAAAAAACAACTCAAATATAAGATTTACAATAACTCCAGGAGTAGGTGTAGACGCAGGCACCTTCAACTCATTTTACAAGAGTTTAAAGAAGTTTAAAAGTCTAGAGAGAACAAACGTTCATACGAACCACTACTAGTGCAACATTTCATAAAATATTCCAGCTTGGATTTACTTGAAAATTATTGTTTTAGGTCCGTACAAAGCGTGTTGTGAATTTAATAAGTCCGTAAACAGATTTGTATGGAACTTACGTAAATATACTATTTAAAGCCGGTGCATCGTGGAATGCAAGTTTAATGAGGACAAAAATAAACATTGTAGAGTAAACTGATATGGATGAAAAATGGGCCTTCTATATCGTAATAACCATATGAATTTCGTCATAAACATCCGGTTAAGATAACAATGACAAAATAAGATAGGAAAACCGCAAAACCTTTTTCTAAAAATCATATTCCATTATTTTTTGCTAAGGAATAGGGCATCTCTTCTTTGCCAGGTGCCCTATCTCATACCATTACATCATCAAAGTAGTTGGTAACCAACCAGCACTTTGTGCAATGGGAATGGGAAAATTCCTGAGACCAACTACCAACATGGGAGATTTCTTGACAATTATTGTTGGAGAAGTTATTACTTATCAATAAACTTCTGGGTCACCACTTTGAGTGTTACATTTTTTTGTTTACAAGTTTGTTGATCGTTGAAACAAAACAGAGTAGAAAAAGCAAATCAATTAATACATATTCCAATTACAAAAAGAGTTCCGAATTGCTTGGGGGCGCCCGGCGCTTTTTGCTTCTCACGTGAAAGGATATTGAATAAACGAGGCCTTTCTTATAAACAAAGAAGTCCAAAGGGAGCATTCTTCTGATTTTGTGAGCAAAGTTCGATTATTATTATTTAGAAGATTTGAAGTCGGAAGATACTGCGTTCCTTAGCTTTTTAGACAAGGAAATATCGTTCAGAAGGTTATGCAACTTTCGAAGTCAACCCAACCGTCATTCAATTCGATGAGGCCCGTCTGCGTACGCGCATGTTAGATTTAGTACAGCAGTTCGGCTGTATGTCGTCTGGCTTGGTGGATGGAGTACGATGTTGAATGAACTACTCACGAGGTCAGCTCACGGCAAATATTTTCGAGACCGGTTTCTGGACTCGGTCCCTCAGTCGCTTGCTTCAATTTGTGTCCATTGTCATGTAAATGCGATACGGCAAACATCTTTTTGTCACAACGTTTTTAACCGTTTAATTTTTATTGTTTTCGGGCTCCTTTCAGAGTTTGTACAGCATTATTAAGTTTGACGTTTTCATTGATTAGTTTTTGTGTAATTTGTGGATTCAATTTTATTCTGTACACGCTTAATCTGTCGTTTTAATTTGCAAGTATTAAGTAACTTATGTTTTACATTGAATCTTTTTAGGTTTTGCTAAATTTGCATTTCAATAATTAACTAATTTGTATTTCAATTGATTTTTTACCTGTTTCGGTATTTGATTTATTTAACGTTAACGTGTATTGATGGACACTTTATCGATGTACGAGAATTCTTTCGTAAAAGCAAAAATTTTTGATTTTTTTATATGTAAATTCAAAGTCATTAAATTGCAATCAGAGTCATTTTAACGTTTTGCAAAATATAAAATACATTGAAAAGTAACGTTCTCTTATCTCCAACTTTTAAGTTCAACTTTCTCTTGTTAGTTTCGAAATGTCCTTTCATTTATATTATGCCTTCCAGTTACGTTGCCAATATTAATCTCTTTTCAACATTAATTCAACATAATTTGTTGAAAACATGTGTCTTGGATAGTTTCAACAACATAGCATCCACATTACTTTTCTTGGTTCAAGACAGAGACAAGTTAGACGATCTGTGCCTGGAACAGTGAATCCTTGAGAAGGTCATGCGGCTGCGTGTGGTAGAGTGGAGATTAACTATTCCGATTATTTCCGGTGATCTCTCTATGAAACTGTTCTGGGAAATGTCAGGTCCTCTACCTGTTTATGTAACTTTAAAAGTGTTGATGTATATGTTTGAATCATAAATAAGTTATATTATGAACGTAAGACTTTTTAACAATAGTGAATTGAATATAATATAAAAATAATGAAAATATGTGTGTATGTAGGTATAAATATGTATGTACATAATAAACGTCTTTATGTCAGGAAATCGATTTCGTCACCACTTCCTATGAGAAGGACTATGAAAGCAAGTTTATAAATACCAGCCTACACTACAGAGTTTTACTTGATCGTAGAGTAACGAGGAATATAGAAAGTATTGTAGTATTTTATCTACACTCATATCGTAAAATGATCATGGACTCAAAAATAGGAGAACATGAAATATTTTATCTCTAACTCGTGACCGAACTCTTTGTCTCATATGCACGGTGGACTGCTGGATTTATGCACTACAATTAACGTTATTAGTTAATTATTTACTGTGTTTTTGTTGGTCTAAAGTTTTATTCTGGCCAATACTGTCTAACAGTAGTATGTTCAGGAGAATTTGACTCGACTTGACATTCTGACAACAGTGCAATGAAATTGACACTTAATATTTTACCAGCAAAATGTATTACGACGAAAAAGCTTACGACAAATGTTACCAAGATTTTATTAGTTCCCTAGAATTATTCTTTGCTTAGTCGAAATCATAAGAAGAAATTTAAACCAATCAGAGCGCCGAAAATATGATAATAATTAGATACGTGGCTTTACATGTATAGTCCTTGTTTGCATTGATTTGTTCATTCCTTGTGAAAATTAATCATATTTATAATTAATCTTCGCTCACTTCACATCAGGCTTTCAGATTTTGAGAAATGTTATCCCTCACTATAAACCTGGATACTCTGTGCTCATAATTGTATAGGTATCTAGGCTTAGGTCGATGACTTCACCAGTTTGCGTTAATGAGCTCATTCAGTATATTATGTTAAAATTATCTTTTACTTGAGGTGTAGGATTTCATATGTATCTACTGTTGAGGAAATTTGTGCTTGTACATGTTTAAAGTTTATGTACTGCAATGTTATAATGTTATAAAGTAGAAAAGTGGAGCAACGATAAAATATATATTACTTTATTACAAGTTCATTATAAAGCTAAGGCGATATGCGAAAAAAATACGGGTGTTTCTTTTCTGTGTATTTCATGAAATACACGGAAAATTTGAATAAATTTCTGGTATATGCATTCTGACTATATAATCCAGGGTTTTGAAATTGGAAAACATGTTTGGATAAATTTTCCTCGATAGAAATAATTGTTGAAATGAGGACTTCAAACACACTTTTTCTCCTCGTTTGACGAATAGGAACCATATACAGAACTCAAACATATTTTATTAGGTGTGTTTCAACAATATCTAGAGATTCTATATTTGAAATTTTGCTAGCTATTTTAGTTTTTTTAATAAAAATATAAAACCAACTTTTTTCCCTTTTGCCTTGAATCCGCCCCTCTCGCACTGCGCGATTTTTCGCTTGGAGTGACAGTGACAAAAATAAAATTCGCATAGCCTCTTAAGAACACTGGATTGTATTGATGAAGGCTAAAAGGTACGTGGTTATGTTCTCATTAGTCCCATTACCACAATGGAGTTGAAAAATACCGTTGCATTTGCACACCAAATTAATTTGCAACGTTATTCTAGCTTTCTTTCGCATGAAACATCTCTTTTATAGGTCTGGTATTTTGTAATGAAAACCACCTGTATTGCAATGTAGTAAGAGTCACGAGGCAGATTAGATCCAGTGAGTGGGATCGTCTCGCCAGGTTGACAGTTGACACCAGGGTTCGTGGCGTCAGCTCTTCTCTATTGTGGGTATTGTCATCAACGTTCTGCTCTAGTTGCTATCTGAGGTAGGGAGTCTCCCAGGCACTATATGATTTCAATCTTGGTAGTTTTATAGCAAGACTCACTTGCAGCATCAAGCAACAATAACCCAGAATAATATTGTTTTATGCTACGTCCACATCTCTTTGGTTTGATGTGACAAGTATATAAGGTCTTTCAATTCAAATGGAAAGTAATTTAGGAGGTGGTTCAGTATCGTTTATACGTCATATTCCACTGCAAAGCATTTTTTTTGTGCTAACTTTTTTTTCACTTCTCAGTACAAAGTGGTCTGATCAGCTGACTCAGTTTGTATGGACAAGTGAAGAAAAACTTCGCGCAATAAAAAGTACTTTGCAGTGGAATGGGATGTGTTAACGATACTGAATCACCTCCTAAATTACTTTCCATTTAAATTGAAAGACCATATATATAGCCTTACTTTTCCTAGACTTGTTTTTTTTGTCTATCCTTGTAAGATTTTGCAATTTATTCTTTTTGGTTGAATATTGAACTCTCTGTTTACACTTTCAGCATGAACATTTTCGGCTCAATTGTTCTTTTATCGGGTTATGCTGCAGACGGAAACGGAGTCACAGATCCTTTGCTTCAATGGTTTCCGTTTTTAGGGTTCCGTACCCAAAGGGTATCCAACGGGACCCTATTACTAAGACTCCGCTGTCCGTCTGTCACCAGGCTGTATCTCATGAACCGTGATAGTTAGACAGTTGAAATTTTCACAGATGATGTATTTCTGTTTCCGCTATAAACAACAAATACTAAAAACAGAATAAAACAAATATTTAAGGGGGCTCCCATACATATGGGATCCCATACATAGACATGTTTTTTTGCCGCTTTTATAGATAATGCTACGGAACCCTTCGTGAGCGAGTCCGACTCGCATTTGGCTGGTTTTTTAATTGAACCCTTGATAAAACACGTCAACAGTAGCAGTAGGCGGGCCCATCGAGGGTCACGCGAGCCACCTCCGTGGGACGGAAACTTGGTATCCCACGTTTCGACCTCCGTTTGAAAATTCCATATTTAGAAGATTTTGTTTCGAAGTAATACGATACGATGATGATTACTTATCCGAAGCAAGTTAATATTAGGGAAATTCTACATAGATAGATAAATCAATGAAAAAATATTTTGAAAATTAATTTTCATTACTAATGCCACAGATAATATAACACTTTTATACTAGTACTAATGCTCTGAAAGTAGGTCGTATTTAACTGAAAATGCGGGATGTAAATTCGATTTATGTTATTATTTCAAGTATTGAAATAAAATTTTAAATAAATTAACATTTAATAAGTGAAAAGACACTCGAGTAAATTGGTATAGATTAAATTATGTTAAGGTGTGTTAATTCGAAAACCATTTTGAGATTAAGGCTTAATAAGCCGTTTTTCGAAGTTTTGGGTTAAAAAACTTCATGATGATGAATATTTTTACGAAAAGGCTGCGACTTCCATTTGCCCTCCTGTGACGTCACTTGAATAATGGCTGTTTAGAAATGTGTCCTTTGCTATCAAGATAATCAAGATAATTTTTTAATAATTTGCTTCAGACTAATTTGACAGCTAGATGACAGATGAGTAGACAGACAGAGACAGACCACTTTTTATAAGCAATCACACAACACAATCAGTATATTGTCTAAAATTCTCAAGTGACAAGGTCATCTTTATTTCATTTTTGCATACCATACATAATGCATTAATGAAAGTACCTACCTTTAATGGTTCATTTTACGAACACCTGAATTTTGGTACATTTACCATCATTATGGTAAGTGTAACACCACTGGTGTCAACTGTCAAAGAGAAGGAAGGGCGAGACAGTACTTATGTGTGTGTGGGTGTTATTGGACGTTGTCAAAATGTTGCATTAAGAAAATCATTTTGTTACATATTATGCAAAATGTTGGCTAACGTTGATGGAATTGGGTATTATGGGTTGATTCATAAATATTTTTCACTTTTTAATATGTGGATGGCCAAAGGGCACATTCCTGTGTTCAGCCATAGCATAGGGTCAAATGAAGGTCATAAGTTAAATTCTAAAAATATCTATAATCTTTAGTTAATTTGCCGCAAAAATAATGAAATATGGCCAAATAATGTATTATCTCGAAACGGTTTTGGAATTAGCACTCCTTGGCTTAGACTTCCCATACCGAATTCTTTAAAAATCATGAAAAAATGAATGAATGAATGAATACACACTTTATTGTACAAGGTCAAATAAAAAAATTGAGTACAGAGTTTTGAACACACAATGTTGTACAAGGGCGGACTTATCACTTAAAGCGATTTCTTCCAGCCAACCTTTGGGTGGTGAAGAAAGTATTATTTTACGTAATGTGGAGGGGGATACCAATTTACAGAATACATAAATAAAAGAAGAATCAAAACCAATAAAGTGGATATACATAATGCCTAATATATAATATACTCCTATCCAACAAAACTTACACAATATATTTTATGTTTGATACATACATATCGTATACATACAAATAAATAATAAAAAAAATAATAATAATAATAATAACTACTTAATATACTCTTAATATACTATATATAAAAATATCAATAGACTGAGTGATGAAGTGAGACTACCAACCTAAAGAAACTTCATGATGTGATTTTAAATTCTTTTTAAATATCGCCAATGAAGGCGATATACGTATCTTCGTGGGTAAATCATTCCACAGACTTACGGCCTTGACCGAAAAGGACTTCCCATAAGCAGCAAAATTGTGCCTGGGAATAGTAAGAAGGCTATTTTCCTTACAGCGTAAAAATGGTTAATTTATATACCAAAATAATGAAAACTATGTCCTAAAATGGCGTATATTATAAGAAAAAAAAATTCAAAAAAAGTTTTTTGAAAATTAATCCATGGGAATTGTACGTAGCTCCTTTACATTTGCTAACTGCCAGTGGATAGCTTCCTCTATGCTGGTAAGTAACCCGTGAAAAATCTGCTCTGCCTTTCTTTTTATTTTGTTATTCTGTTTCTTATTTCTATTTCCTCGCATTAGCGATGAAAAGCAGAGTGTTTAACTCGGGTGTAAGTGATCAATTACACCCGCGAACTGCAAGCATCCTCGTTCGCTCGTGCACCTAAATGTTAGGATCTAAAATATATAGTTATCAATGTGATGCTGTATAGTTGAAGTATACAGGGAAGAAAATAACTACTTTGTTTGTGTATATTATATATTATATTATGTATTATATACAAAATGTGTCAGGAAGGACGTGAGTAAGTGTTAAAGTAGCCCTGAAACCTGTCTGTCTGACGGCGCATTTCTTGAGTCTTAAAGAAAACTGATACTAGCCAACACCTAATTAAATAAGTCAATGTTTTTTTTTTTGAAAGTAGCTTTTATTACATAAGTCATAAGAGCAAAGTGTCTTTAAACATTAGTTTGTTTTGAACTAGGTTCGTCAAGATGCCGTGTAAAAGAAATCTTACAAATGACGAGGTCACAACCTGTGTGGTGATGCGGTAAACTACGGTGAAGACTTAACATCTCAGCGTTTGTTTTAATTGAATTAATAAAATACAAAAAATAAGTGAAATTCAGTGCCAGATTAGCCTATAAGCAAATTAAGCAATTGCTTAGGGCATCACGCCTCGGGGGGCACCATAAACAGCACCGAAAAAATATTTTATAGCACATGAAAGGCAAAGATGATTAAAATCCGCGCGTAATTAAATTGAATACTTAGAGTAATGTGATTTTGTTGCGTTGACCCATGATTTCCAAATCTTCCGAATAGTCAGCAAGGTATATAAAACGGACGACGATGCTACAAGAGAGGTACGATGCTTTATCAATTACTGATAGAAGCAGATATGCTAAGAAAATTGATCTTTGACGCTATTGTTCGCGAATTTGCTGTCGGCGAAAGTTGCATTTCAAAAAAAAAAAAAAAATAGACGTGCTTGGTTTTTATTATAATAGCTACTCTACTTATCTCTTTCGTACATATTCTAAGAAAAGTACTTAAATCGATCTTATGTAATAAACACGTTAATTTTTATAAAGACCTATATTGCTTTACTATTGTATAGGGAGCCCATGAGCGTGGATTGCTTAGGGCATCAAGTAGCCTTAATCCGGCACTGGTGAAATTAAAAAAATGTGCTATTCGCTGTAGCGATATAACTCAGGCTCAGGGTTACTACAGTAGCCATTCCTTGCAAACAAGTTATTAGACTAAGGAGTCACTATAATAAGTCGAACAAACTGATGTGTTTTCTTGTTCGCTGAGCGAGTTCACAGGGGCCATATATAGTACTAAGTTAAGTAGTACCTACCTAATTAAGTAATAGTATCAGTACTTAAGATTTGTATATGTTAGTTTAATGATATATTTCTATTGTTTTGGGAAAATTTAGAATTACTAGACTAACGAATCAGTTAGGCAATTCTGCAATGTTAGTTTTTAGTTGATTATAATAAATAAATGTACGAAAATATTTAATGTACGAACGAACCACTTCAAAATTTAGTATCATTTCCATACATTTCGTGTTTTTTTTTTAGAAATGAGGCATTTTTGTAATCTTGCCAACTGTATTTTATTGCAGCCCATGGGGTTTTCTTTGAATCGAACTATGTAGAACGCCATGAAAACCGTGTTTCTCCGGCACCATTCACATATGAATTGAGCCTTAGGATATTTTCCCGTTAGATAAATTGCACGCAGCGCAACGCTACATAACTAAAGGAATTCAGTTTAACTATTTCAATGGATAGATGTAGATTGTAGAACTGACGACGACGACGTTGCCGTGTTTGTCGTGAGAAAATATGTACCTATTTGACTTTGAAGTTAGACAAAGTTAGGTCTTGAACGGTGTAAGTGTATGAACTCTGTTTATGAAAAAAAAAACGGCCAAGTGCGAGTCAGACTCACGTATCTAGGGTTCCGTATTGTGGATGATAAATTTAATTTTGTCATAATATACGTGAATTGCTCAACCACTTTATTTTTCCTGTAATCTTTACGTAAACAGATATTACCATGATTTTTTTCATATTTTTCGGTTCATAAGTTTTGGAGATAAGGGGGGGATAAATTTTTTTGTGGTTTTTCACGAATTTCTCAAAATAGATGCAATGAAATATAGCCATACTATATATTTTTACAATACCTACAATTTGATAGCCATATTGTATTTTTATTAAATATTTTTTAAATAATTAGGTATTCACCTTTTTTTATATTTCTCATTTGTGCTCAACTTTTTTTAATCGCTATAGTTCTCATGTAATTGGCCAGTTATGATCTATAATCGACATGTTTTTCATATTTTTCGGTCTACCAGTTTCGGAGATAAAGGACATACAGTACCAGTAAATATAGTAAAAGTATATATTTTTAAAATAAGCTCTTTAATATCGACAAGTTGGATACCCATATTGTATTTTTAGGCTAATATTTTTTATTTTACTCACTTCTGTTTTGGAAATATTTTGAACAATTTCAACTTTTTCATATTTTTTTTACACCGTGATTTGTGGGCAAATTAATATTATTTTTGTGTCAAATTTCATGTCTTTAGCTTTAACGGTGCTAAATTTATGACATACGGACGGACGGACAACGGAGTCTCACCATAAAGGTTCCTTTTGCACCTTTTAGGTACTACGGAACCCTAAAAAGTATAGAATACTTACCTAAAAGCGCATTTTTTTTTCGAAAACTAATCAGTAAATACCGTTGCTGAAACTTGTAATCAGTTGACATCACTACATCTAGTCTTTAGTACATAGAAAAGTGCTTGTATAATTTGTCTGTATCCATCCATCCCTCAGCCTAGTTCGTCCACTGCTGGACATAAGCCTTTCCAGGACTTTGCCACTCCCGGCTATCATCCTGGAAGAATTGCCCATACTCACACACGCTGGGCAGGCGGGTTGGTGAGCGCGGTGCCGGAACCCTCACACCAGTGACGCCGCTGCCCATCACCAGTCTGTTCCATAAGGCCCGGCTATTAGGGATGGATATACCGCCATCCATCGGTCCTAGGCATGGTGGGCCTCCTGGTTTTTTGCCTGTGCTCTTACTCTCCCACGAATAACTTCGAGGGGGTCTCCAAGTAAGATGGTGGTACCTTCACAGTCGAGCCCGGCATCAGCTCTACCACCTGTAGTTGTCTGTATCATCTGTATGCATCTATCTGCAGCCTAGATCAGATTTTGGCATTGTATGATATAAGAATAAACCTTGAAAAAAAAAACTAAATGGACAAATATTAATATTACTTTTTGTTGTGAGTATTTTGTTAGGGGACATGAAGTGTGTAAGAAAACCGTAGTTTTCTATTACTTTAAACTCATATCATTATTCTGCCTGGGAAATGTACAAGACCTCGTAGAAACAATACAAGAATGAAATTTACGAGGACATTATGTAAATACAAGTAAGTGTAGATTTGTTCTGGTCAAAGAGTGAGAATATTGTATTATCAAACATTGCAAAAATGTTTACAATCTACAACAAAAGTTTTCACAACCGCCCTTGTTAAAGTTATAATTATGTCAAATGGCTCAAGTTATGTGGTTGTAAAAATAATATAAACAACTTATGTAAAGAAAAGAAAATGTTGATCAAGCTCAGATATACTTAAACACCTATTGTTTACTCAGATCAGAGTTATATATCATTGTTTATGATACCATAGATAATATAATAATAAATAATAATAAACTAAGAATGTAGGTAATTGTGACGGTCCGATATATCTCATACTTTACAATGGGTTGAAATACATTCCCATGTATTTTTTTCAACACAGTGGTATCATCAAAAGTTGCATACCATTGCACCCTGCGTCCTTGAATGAAAGCCGCGGGCGCAGGTAGGCGGCTCTAAGCTGTGCGTGTCGTAAGAATACAACTTGTTTCGGACTGAGTGATTTATAACGGATTTTTGAGGATATTCGCTGAGCTCATCTTATGGAATTTTTGGAGATAATGATGGCTGTGTTTGGCTAAAATCACGAGAAAACGAGTTTTAAGATCAAGATATTTATGTGAGTAATGTTTTGATATCTTCAATACCAACTGCCATAAACTCTTGTCGTTTCTATAATACACGATTTAACTCAAAGCAATAACTCTTATTCTATGCGATCAAACTAAAAAATATGTCCGACAAAACTATGTTCATATTTGGCGCCAGAATTACAGTCGCCATATTACCGTAAAGTAAAGGCAGGGCTTGCAAAGCGTTCAAAAGCCTAAATAAGCATGGAATGTACACGATAGCTCAGTGAGAGGAGTATTAAGTATACGTACGTACACGGCGGAATTCGAGTTCTTGTGTGTGTAGAGTAGGGAAAGAGAAAGAAACCGGTCCCGTCAGCTGACAAATCTTGAAAAGGGCGGCAAGTCAGTATTCTGCGCTCTGTGCAGTGCCAGCTACTTGATAACACAATCTTATCTACTTATCTGTAATGTTTATTCATTCACGTGTGGCTGATACGAAAAAAGTGATGCAAAAAAGAAATGGCGTTTCATAATCATAATAGTATTTTGTGCAACTGTAACATAATTTGAGACATTGGGACACGAGTGCTTCGTTTCGTAATAATTTTGCACGAGTATCCCAATGAATACTTTATCTACGATTTAAATAATATTTTCAACTAACAATTTCACGAACAATGAGATGACATGCGTCGTTCCGGTAAAGCTGCCTTGAAGGCCAATCAGGATAAAGGGGGCGTGGCTTTAGAAATAAGGTCGGTACCTACGTATTTCCCGGCTCTGTTGTTGATTGTGTCTTTAGCGGTTTTAAAATAAATTGGGCCAATGGCAGCGCAAAATAGATATGTTATAATGTAATATTATAACATCGGATAAACAATCTAAACTCTGATTTTTCATTCCGTAGAATTATGACAGTTCAAGGAAAGGGATGGAACTGTGCAAGTAAGCGAGATGAACTGTATCGTTTCTCCTTTACTAGCACAGCGCCATCCCTTTCCCTGAAATGTCAGAATTCTACGGAATGAAAAATCAGAGTTATTTAAAACTGCTTTTGACGCTTATTGCAGTACGAGAGTAGATTAAAATATGTATCTATCTTGAATAAAAAGACAACACAATTCAGTAGCTAGCTAGAGTCATTTTTAATAGCTTCCTTCTAAAATCCGTACTTTTTAAGTTTGTGCCGATTTCACGAAATGCTGTTAGTCAATATTTTCTGAAACCTTATGCCAAACCATGTAAAGTAAAAATGTTATGCCTAACCATAATACTTTAGGTGTAAAAACCTTGGAATGCTTTTGCTTATAAGGATTTTACAAATTAGCATATCACCTCGGCAGATCTTAATTTTATAATGGCGCTGGCCGGTATTTAAAATAATGGCCTACGCACATGACTTCTTAGATTTACTATTACGACCGACAATTAATTTTCTTATGAACTTAGGCGGTTAAGAGGATGGCCTACCCTAGCAACTTTTTTTATTACCCGTCCAGCACAATAAGTCCGATGGCAAAGACCTTATTTTCTTTTTATAGAGGCGATTATATGTTGGCTCATTCGCCTCTGTTTCTTGGACGCGTAATACTATTGATCACGCAGCGAAACAACAAATTGGTGTGTTTTTAGCTAATACTGAAATATTTTGTAGGGAAAAGTGTTTAAAAAGGTGTTTAAAATTAAGAACGCTGCGAATTGTTCAGAAACTCCATATCCTTTGCTCAAGAGAAAGAGAGACAGCAAACATCAGCATGGCGGCTATCCCTTTCACTCTATATGAATTCTATACACTTTGGGAGGCTATAAATAAACAGCCCCACAACGTGTCGGATACCATAGACAAGGTAAACGTCTCGAAATCCTGTCTGGCCTCCCAATGTGTATGGAATCCGTACCATAGACCATAGACTCCAAATAATCAACTGACCTCTATAGTAATACAAGTAGCCACGCTGGCTGTTGACGACCAGATAATGATGAAATTTGATTATCGACATTTTGATGCTGTTCGGTGCAGTCAGTCACGTGAGCGTACTCGGAACTAATGATAAAGATGAGAAAATTACGTTACCTACTATAACAAGTGTCAATTTTAGTTCCCAGTACGTTCGCTTTGAATCGGCACAAAAAAGAAATTTATTGCAAAACATGTCCATGTATGATATTGCTGGACTTCATCAGTGGTATAAACAAATGAACTTCCATCGGAAACGGATAGATAGAGTAAAACACCCGCGTGATGGTTGTTTTGCGTTTTCGATCGGTTTATCAAAGATTTTCCGATTTTTCGCGGCTTTTGGGATTCAATTAACACTCCTTACATTTTATTTTATGTGCAATATTTTTATATTGTGTATTGTTTAAAGACAAAAACCATTGCATCCTTATAAGTTCGTTCGATAAAATGGTGTCTTTACATATCTGTTTTCTCGCTAGTGCGGTGAAAAGTTGTATGTGTCACACGAGAGCAAATTTATTCTGTTTCTTGTGCCTTCGAATCCCTCACCACGCTCAGGATTCTAACTCAGAAGCACTCGCTAAATAACTAATATTTTATACTTTTTTTCCACAAATAATGAAAACAATAACAAGTTGTGCGTTTGGGAACGAAAACTGACGCAACCAGCTTAATTAGATGCACTCGGGCCGCGTTTGGCACAGATCGGGCGACGGTTGAATTTCCCCGTAACGGCCAGGTTACGGTCCGCTGAGTAGGGTGGTACTCTAACTACTGTTATTAGAGTATAGGTCTTTACTTCGATAAGATGTCGAAGTCTATGTTTAGTTTCTGAAACTCTACAAACTAGGTTATCGGAATCATAAAACGCCTCTAGTAAACCTTCAATAGTCGGTCTAGATTTATCTACGGAATATAAGTAAAGGAATAAAAGGGGTGGTACGCTGACCTCTCAATCTTGAGATCCAGGTTCAATCCCTCGTCGGGCATGCTCCAATGAGTTTTTCGCAATTTATGTGCATACTGATCCTGTCAATGAAACATTTCTAGATGGAAATTGTTGGATCGAGATTTTTTATTTCAGGGTCGTAGAGTAGTAAAGGAGGTAAACATACTCAAAGTCCTGGGACCTACGGTTTGTGCTGGAAGGGGGGGGGGGGAGGTCAGAAGGCAACTTCTTAAAAAAAGAAGGAAAATAAATAAAACATTTTTTTTATAAGAATACAGCATGGGTATCAATTATCAAATTGTAGATATTAAAAAGCTGATTGTAAAATATATAATTTTACTATATTTACTGGCACTGGTTTCGAGAAATATTTAAAAAACCTCTTAAATATGTATGTCCCCCCCCTTATCTCCAAAACTGGTGGTCCAAAAAATATGAAAAAATCATGGTAATATGTGTTTACGTAAAGATTACAGGAAAAATAAAGCGGTTGAGAAATTCACGAAAAAAAATGTCAAAATTAAATTATTTATCATCCACAATAAGGAACCCTAGGTACGCGAGTCTGACTCGCACTTGGCCGGCTTTTTTCATTTATTTTTGCTAAACTTTGCCTCATCTTAAATATTTTATTTACGGATTTGACTCACTTTTTTAACTCATGGAGGCACAGTTCAAGCTTTCAATCAGGTTATGTATGACTCATCATCATCAGAGGGCCTATTATGTATCTTTAGTTGCCAACAAAACTGGGTGCCTATCATCAAAAACAAAGATATACTATCGAATTCCGATTGTGTAAGGAAATGTTCGCACTTGAAGTGAAGACACAGTTCGTAAATAGTTCAATACCCACTAAAAGCAGTTTTGAAGTTCAGTTTTTATCTATGCTTTTGATGATAGGCACCCAGTCTATTTGGCAACCAAAGATACAGAATAGAGGAGCAGGACTCGAAGGAGGGGAGGGATTCCAGGACAACTGAGCGCCGCGCACCTGTAGTCCTGTACTTCTGAAGAGTCCCGCGGGTCTACCACGTAATTCTGATTTTCACCAACATCAACTTGAGATTGAAATTTGACGTGCGTGCGACGACGCCCGCCTTACATGCCATCTCTTTGGCACGCACGTCAAATTTCAATCTCAAGTTGATGTTGATGAAAATCAGAATTACGCGGTAGACCCGCTGTTGATGATGAATGAGTCATAACTTCATTGAAAGTTCGACTTGTGCCTCCTTGCACAGTTAAAAAAGTACCTCCTTACTACTAGTAAATACGAATTATCATATAATACTCAAAAATCTCGATCCAACCATTTCCATCTAGACACCCTTTTAGAGCGTACATTGACAGAAATTCTAAGATTTGTTCTTACTTACCACTTGCGGAAGGGTGAAGGATAACATATCGTAAGGAAACCTGCATGCCCTAACAAGCGCGTATTTGTGTCCGAAGTATGGCGATAGAGCTCAACATTAATCACGTTGGGACGTTATAATCGTCGGTGAAAAGCGGGTGTACCGAGTATGGATTGTGACTTTCATTTTACAGTTCACACTCGGAACACCTCTGACACCCCCTCGGGGATTCATGCCTTGACGATATACAGGTAATTACAGGTTACAGGTATATAAGGTTACAGGTTACTAGGTACATAGTATTTTTGTTCATGAGAACCTAATTTTTGGCAAGGTAACGGAATATACCATCAACATTTTTATAGATGAGATTATTACGAAATTATGTAGATCCATACATGCATAAATAAATTCTATCATAATTTGTTGGAAAAGATAAGTCAGTGACTCGCGGAGTTATTTCTGGATAGCCCTGCAGAGTTGAGACGTCGTTTATGATCGTCGTGAAGACCAGGGGGAATGGTGTTTTAAAGTTATCAGTTTTATACGATACTTGATGAACAGGTGTTGTAGGATCCGTTACGTTGATTCTGCTCAAACAAGTTCCGATTACGATTCAAGTTGTGTTTGTATCGATAAAATAATTATTCGGGCTGTTGACTTCTGTATCGATAATTTGATGTTTTGGATCACAAATCAAAGGAGATACAGTTTTTGTTTCTTTTGTATCGATAAGATTTGTATTGTTATATCACTTATTCATTTTTATAAATTTTGATAGAATATTTAAACATTTCGTCGATATAAGATGAGTAAATATTTGCAAAACGTAAAGATAAATATATTTATTTGCTTAAATTGTGGTACATAAGTTGTTATATAAAGGTTATAGTTCAGCACAATTTGTCCAAATAGGCATGCAAAATTTAAAACAGTCTTAATTTAATTTCAAGTCTATATGATATTAGAGCAGGCAACATTCAGGTATTATTCTTAATAGTAATACTTAGTTTATATTATTTTTACATAATAATTTCTTTAGGTCTAAGATCTAAAACTCTTTAATAGAATAACAAAAATTTACAGACAACCAACTAAACAGCTTTTTCTTAAATGAGCGAGTAGAGCGTAGCGAGTGATTCTAAGTTACAATCCTGAGCGTGGTGAGGGATTCAAAGGCACAAGAAACAGAATCAATTTGCTCCCGTGTGACACATACAACTTTTCACCGCACTAGCGAGAAAACAGAGATTTAAAGAAAGACACATCTTGTCGAGAAAACTTATAAGGATTCAATGGCTTTTTTCTTTAAACAATACACCATATAAAAATATTGCACATCAAATAAATAGTATTGTAACTTGTTGAAAATTTTGATTTGCATAAAATATGTACTTCTTTGACAAAAATCAGTTCTATATTGTGGTGTAATTAATTTATTACGGTAACGGGTATTAAAACTATACTTGTTCGCATTTTTCGATTACAAGTTTTGGTGGGATTTCGCGAAACACGCTATTTCGTAAATGTAGAGACTCGATAAGGTTAACAGCTTATGTTTAGCAAAGTGGGGCCTACATGAATCTGTGGGGGCAATATTGTAGATGGCACGAATACATTTTTTTTATACGATAAATACTCTATCTATATCTCGGGCATTAGCTCCCGTAGCGTAATAATGACATAACGTATGTGGTAACTTAACTACAAAGTGATATTTGATCATAGAATTAAATGAAACTTGAGGATAATTCATGATTTATATAAAAACGGCTCACCTCAATACGTGTTATGTTCGGGAAAGCCGACCAGTTTCAGCAGATTTAGACTGCCTTCATCTGGGCGAGTGACTGAGGTGTGAGGCGTAACGTCGTCGCGTAAACGTCTTCACCCGCCCAGGTGAAGGCAGTCTAAATCTGCTGAAACTGGGGCTCTACCGCGTAATTCTCATTTGTATCAACTTCAAGCAAATGCATGCGAAATTCAATGCGTGCAAAAGAGATGGCATGTTAGGCAGGCGTCGTCGTTGATGTTGATGAAAATGAGAATTACGCGGTAGACCCACTGGTCGGCTTTCCCGATCATAACACGTATTGAGGTGAGCCGTTTTTATATAAATCATGATATTTGATCATTTGATCAAGTGATGGGCCGACAATTAGTGAAGGAAGAGGTACTTACCGAACTTGGTTACATTATCATAAGGTACTCTGTGGTTACATCCAAAATTAGTGAAGGAAGAGGTACTTAACGAACTTGGTTACATTATCATAAGGTACTCTGTGGTTACATCCAAAATTAGTGAAGGAAGAGGTACTTACCGAACTTGGTTACATTATCATAAGGTAATCTGTGGTTACATCCAAAATTAGTGAAGGAAGAGGTACTTACCGAACTTGGTTACATTATCATAAGGTAATCTGTGGTTACATCCAAAATTAGTGAAGGAAGAGGTACTTACCGAACTTGGTTACATTATCATAAGGTACTCTGTGGTTACATCCAAAATTTCGTTAGAAGGTGGCGAAGTCGACAACCATATTCTGTAAACATTTATGTTAAATTGTTAGACAATTTTACATAACACATGCAAATATCCAAAGACCATGAAATTATTACATGCAATAAATGATTATTGAAGCAAACAATACGCCATTTGACGACAACAAAAAGTAAGCTACTGCAGGGTTCATATTGCCAAGCAAAAGAGATCAAAATAGCTTGGCAAAAAGAAGTCTATTTGTCCTAGTTGACGAGTATTGCTGTAAGCTGTTAACAAGCTTGAAGGTTTCACTTTCGCGTACCTATAGGTACTGCAACTTTGTGTCATACATACCTTGGTTCAATGTGAAGACATACTCAAAAAAGATAAATTTTATTACAATTTAAAACTAAAAATGTTTCCAATGTGAACCAACAAATAGCGCTGTAATTATAATGTTCTTTGTCTAGGCCCGGGCAGTAAATAATGCACATCGTATCGTAGCGTCATCTCTGTTGCACGAAGCACTAACAGTCCGGTGACAGAGACAGCGCTCTACGAAGCCGAAGATAGCCGATGTGCTTTACTGCCGGGTACTGTACTCGGGATGTTCAGGGTTTTTAATTTTTATCATTACAAAATACTAATTGTATATACGCATTATTTATTTCTATCATTTGAGATCAAAAAATAGTTGGAGAAATCGGAATAACTATTGTCATTTAAAAGAATTATAACATCCATTGCGCATTGTATAAAAGTATGTCTTTGTATCATTTCAGGTCAAACAAATACTTGGAGAAATCAGCGATAACAAGGGTGTGCGCTGTCGGCGGGTTCTTCATATCGATACCAGTGTTTTTAACAGGTTAGTATGTTTAAGAACAGTAACATAGTAAAAACAGAATAGTAGAATAACTCCCGCGCCGCGCGAGACTTAAATGCCTGCTGTTGCAGGGTTGTCACTGTCTTTTGGTTTTAAGTTTAATACCTATAATATTTACAAAATGAATACATACTGATACGTAACTATGTATCATATTTGTTAATCGTTTCTTTAGATTCCTCTCAAAGAATCAATGTTCGCTGCCCACTCCTAACAACACGGTGACAGTATAATTCTCAAAAAAATCCCAGCTTTACATTACAACAAACTCCAAATAACTAAAATACGAGTAAATTAACACTCAGCATATGGCGTCAGCTCAGATTTAATGTTTGAAACTCAAACTCAAGCAAGCGTGACTGCAGAGCGCGGCGGCGGCAGGCGTCCTTGACTCGCCCCGATCTTCCCGACTTAGCAAGTGTCGTTGTGTGCGTGCGGTGGTTCGTACGTACGAGTACGTCCTGGAACGCACACATATTAGCAGCGCACGTTACATTTCTTTGAAGATAGCCTACTATTCTGTTTTTACTATGACAGTAGTTCACAAGACCTAGACCTAAGAATTCATAGACTAGGAGCGTACAGTTGGTAATACTACTATGTATCGAGTAACAAGATGGAATCAATAGTTGTGTAGAAAAAAAACTGCATCAAAATAAAAAAGGTTGGCTGTGCGCAACCTGGAGCACTTTGTTTTTGCTTACTGTACAAATGCTCCAGGTGCTGGATCGATATTTTCAAATAAATCAATCTTCGACAAAATAACGCTGACTCACGGTAGGACGCGCAAACCTTATCTTTAAGCCTCTTCTGATACACTCTACCAAACGTTGTAAGGGCCCTACTTGTTACTTATACAAGGTCAAATTTAATCAACCGCCCGAATTCATACTGGAGACTCGGTTAGTGATCAAGAACAAAGTTCAAAGATCCTTTTTTTTTTTCGAAATCATAAAAAGCAAATTTTTGTTCCTATACGAATTGCACTAGTTCAAATACTATTCCTAGTATAAGCAGTACAGAAGCAACCGAGTCTCCAGTATGAATTCGGGCGGTTGATTAAATTTAACGTCATATACGCTTTTTTGCTGACTGTACAATATGCCAGTGGCGTGCACAGAACTTTTTTCCGGAAAAGCAATCAAAAGATCAAGATTGACAATAAAAAAAATATGAAAAAATTTAAATAACACTGAAAAAAAAAATTTTGTATGAAAATTTTCACTCTAGGGTAGGCAGTGCCTACCCTGGCGTCATACAAACTTTTTTTTTTCAAAGTCTTATTAAATTTTTTTCATATTTTTTTTATTGTCGTACTTGACCTTCTGATTGCTTTTCCGGAAAAAAGTTCTGTGCACGCCACTGCAATACGCTCCAGGTTGCGCCAAGCTAACCCTGTTTATTTTGATGTAATTTTTATTTCTACACTTCTCTAAATTTGTCACATCGTATTTATTTTTTATTATTTTATTTTTATTTATTCATTTGTATCGTTTCACAGATTAAATCTAATGCACTATACAATAAAAAAAAAGAAAACAATAGAATATACCTATAGAAGTCAATATAAAAAGATAAGTATAAAACAAAAAGAATAGGTAATAATAATAATTAAAATAAAATAAAACATCAACAATAAACATTGTCATTGAGATTTCATTCTCACAAAACTTTAAACATCCTCGTTCTACATCCGTCAGTCTATCAGAAAAAATATTACACCTGGTTCCGATACCGAGGGTGCATTGAGCTTTGTGACTGCACAAACCAGCGGAGACTCATTACGTGCCACGGAAGTGCCAGCAGATGTAGCCAACAGACGATGCGGGCGAACACGGAGATACTTGTTGGGCACAAATAATTGATATCAATATAGTGGAGTATTTATAGCCATACACCAATATTTTCGTCATTAAAGCATGAAACTTGGCATACTTGTTACTTAGGTGTACTGGAGTAGAAAACGCCCGGGATACAGCGGGTAACACTCTGCTGGGGGGGGGGCTAGAGGGGGGGGAAGTTTCCTTACGCTGCGCCCTCTTTTGAGCCTCATATCTGCTCATTTATACCTATTAGGGCAAGTGTGGTGTCATTTTCAGATAAATAAAGGATGGCTAATCATTTTCTGGTATATAAAAAACACCTCTACATAGAAAAAAAAAGAAATACGACGCAAAATATGAAATATTATGAACAAAAAAAAATTTTGAAATGTCGATAAATTTCAAATTAGTAAAGATATCAACATAAAAAATATATATTTAGAAAGCCACATTCATCCAAATTCCAACAATATAAATTTTATTGGAATGATTTATGAAAAAAATGTGAAAAAAAAAAAAATACACAGCGTTGCAGAGCAACGCACTTACTTTTCTTGGAAAAATATTGACAACAAAAACTACTTTTATAGTCGGTAGGTTACCGTTGCTAGTCAAAATAGTGTTTTTAAAAAGAAGACATATTTTTGGATAAACCTTGCGTATAGTACACGTATGTATGTATATGTAGTACGTACATATTTTTTTATTTCACATAACTCAGTGCACTTTAATTGCCGCTGAAAACATTTGCACCTGGCGCCGCAGATATTTTTGCATCTGCACCTGATCATTTCCATGCAAGCATCGGCAGCTACTGGCAAGTCTATCCATGTAGTTTGCCAGCTATCATCAATTTTGGTCCATCCCCAATTAGATGGACTAGGAAGATTTTGAGTCGGTAACATCTGACCCCATACATGGACTGCTTGAAACACTGCTCGCAGGAAATGCTGGTGCAGAGCTCCTTTTGTGGGTGGTATGTTTTCCAGCTGGCCGTCTTTTTTTGTAAAAAGGTGCTTTCGGCATTCATTTACACACGAGAATGAGCTAGATCTAAAACAAAACAAAAACATTTACCTGTCATACAAAATAACAACAAATTTTTCTATTATTGCCATCGCATCGCAAATTCTCTCACCAAAAGCTGCCATAAAGCCTTCTGTTGCATCAGGAAAAGCATTCCAGGCTACGAATGCACTTTTCTTTCTTTGCCGTTAAAAGAAGAGACTGTATCACAACCTGTAAAGGCGTGGAACAGAGGCAGAACTTTTGCTTTTCGGGGCCCTGTAAAAGAAAATATTTTTTACATTATCTAAGCACGTCACGTAGATAAATAAAATCATAATCATATAATTGTTACCTAGAGTATTTGCTATTTCATGACAACAAAGGTACTGGTGGTGTTTCCCAGTACTTACGTGTACCCATAGCTCCTCTAGCTGAGGTAATTGTTGCACACTTGCGATTGCCAGCACCACTACATCGGTATCTACAGTGCGAATCATAATCCGTGTAAAACCCTGGCTTACTGTGTCAGCCACATGTACCATCATTCTTGTGTCCGCCTCTTCATGGTTACATGGCGCTAATCTTTGTGTGTCGCGAGTACTTTTAGATAAGATATTGGGTCCATCTGTAGCATAAACGTCTTTCCTTTCATCAGTCATAAGAAAAACAATAGAGTAAATGAAATAACTTTTCCTTGTTAGTATTGTCTCTCAGAAAGTTTGCCCAACCTTTGGGTATTCTTGTGGTTGCAGTCACCCATGTTCTCAGGCCCCTGCCACGTTTCTCCCTGGTTAAATTTTTCAAGCTTTCGCTGTTATACGTGTCTCAGCGTGTAGCAGAGAGTTAATCAAGGTATCGCGTATAGATATCGTCTGGGACACGTTTAACAGCGAAAGCTTGAAAAATTTAACCAGAGAGAAACGTGGCACGAGCCTGAGAACACGGGTGACTGCAATCACAAGAATATCCAAAGGTTGGGCAAACTTTTTGAGAGACAATACTAACAAGGAAAAGTTGTTTCATTTACTCTCTATTTTTTTCTTATGACTGATGAAAGGAAAGACGTTTATGTCACAAATGGACCCAATGTCTTATCGAAAAGTACTCGCGACACACAAAGATTAGCGCCATGTAACCATGAAGAGGCGGACACAAGAATGATGGTACATGTGGCTGACACAGTAAGCCAGGGTTTTACACGGATTATGATTCGCACTGTAGATACCGATGTAGTGGTGCTGGCAATCGCAAGTGTGCAACAATTACCTCAGCCAGACGACCTATGGGTACACGTAGGTACTGGGAAACACCACCAGTACCTTTGTTGTCATGAAATAGCAAATACTCTAGGTAACAATTATATTATTATGATTTTATTTATCTACGTGACGTGCTTAGATAACGTAAAAAATATTGTCTTTTACAGGGCCCCAAAAGCAAAAGTTCTGCCTCTGTTCCATCCACGCCTTTACAGGTTATGATACAGTCTCTTCTTTTAACGACAAAGGAAAGAAGAGTGCATTCGAAGCCTGGAATGCTTTTCCTGATGCTACAGAAGGCTTTATGACAGCTTTTGATGAGAGAATTTGCGATGCGATTGCAATAATAGAAAAATTTGTTGTTATTTTGTATGACAGGTAAATGTTTTTGTTTTGTTTTAGATCTAGCTCATTCTCGTGTGTAGATGAATGCCGAAAGCACCTTTTTACAAAAAAAAGACGGCCAGCTGGAAAACATACCACCCACAAAAGGAGCTCTGCAAAAGCATTTCCTGCGAGCAGTGTTTCAAGCAGTCCATGTATGGGGTCAGATGTCACCGACTCAAAATCTTCCTAGTCCATCTAATTGGGGATGGACCAAAATCGATGACAGCTGGCAAACTACATGGATAGACTTGCCAGTAGCTGCCGATGCTTGCATGGAAATAATCAGGTGCAGATGCAAAAATATCTGCGGCGCCAGGTGCAAATGTTTTCAGCGGCAACTAAAGTGCGCTGAGTTATGTGAAATAAAAAATATGTACCTACTACATATACATACATACGTGTACTATACACAAGGTTTATTCAAAAATATGTCTTCTTTTTAAAAACACTATTTTGACTAGCAACGGTAACCTACCGACTATAAAAGTAGTTTTTGTTGTCAATATTTTTCCAAGAAAAGTAAGTGCGTTGCTCTGCCACGCTGTGTTATTTTTTTTTCACATTTTTTCATAAATCATTCCAATAAAATTTATATTGTTGGAATTTGGATGAATGTGGCTTTCTAAATATATTTTTTTTATGTTGATATCTTTACTAATTTGAAATTTATCGACATTTCAAAATTTTTTTTTGTTCATAATATTTCATATTTTGCGTCGTATTTCTTTTTTTTTCTATGTAGAGGTGTTTTTTATATACCAGAAAATGATTGGCCATTCTTTATTTATCTGAAAATGACACCACACTTGCCCTAATAGGTATAAATGAGCAGATATGAGGCTCAAAAGAGGGCGCAGCGTAAGGAAACTTCCCCCCCCCTCTAGCCCCCCCCAGCAGAGTGTTACCCGCTGTATCCCGGGCGTTTTCTACTCCAGTACATCTTAGTAACAAGTATGCCAAGTTTCATGCTTTAATGACGAAAATATTGGTTCCCATACATTGGGTTGCTATAAATCTTCCACTAATAATCTCGTTACTCGATACATAGGGTTATCCACGGTACGCCCGTAGTCTATTAGGTAGGAGTTAGGAGCCTGCCCCTCTATTGTGTAACTTTGGTTGCCAACTGGACTGGACTTCATCAAAAATATAGATAAAACCGAACTTTCAAAATTATCTTAAGTGGGTATTGAACTATTTACGAACTGTGTCGTCACTTCAAGTGCGAACATATCCTTAGTTAGACAATCGTAATTCGATAGTATATCTATTTTTTTATGATAGGCACCCACTCCAGTTAGCAACTAAAGGTACATAATAGGCCCGCTGGTCTAATTACGCCGTGAGCTACAGCCGATTCAGCTTTCATTTTAGTTTTAGTGCTTTCGAAACTCAAATTTGTCCAAAGCAATTTCACTTCTATTCCTTACGCCAAAGGACTATTTTGCAATGAAAGATATTTAGTTTTGACAGCACTAAAACTAAAGCCTTCAGAATTGGCTAAAATATCACAAATTATAAATAGCGACAAGTCACAATTCTTTTCGAAACGACATCAATTGCTGCTTGAAAAAGGAGACCGATTGCGGTTATCTTCAAATATGGGTCCCACATGAAGCCTGAAAGATAAAAAGTTGGTACTTTTTTCCAATGTGTCCACATCTTTATACTAAGCTGCCCTACTTATTCTTTCATTTGCCAAATAGAAAATCTATCCCAAAACCGAAACATAAAGTGTGTAACAAAATTTTCTCCCGTTCCAGGCATAATCCTGTACACCTTCATCCAGTTTCACTCAACGCCAGCGATCGTGACATCCGTCTTCATCGGAGTGGGCATCATATTCTGCGGCTGCGCGATGGTCCACAACGTTTTCGTGTGGCAGAAAGAGAAGACCAACTTAGTCAAAGCGTTCAGAAGTCCCGATCTGAACACCACGAATGCAACGACGCCGAATCTAAACACGTCGAATGGAGTGTTGCTAGGCAACGGCCATCTTAACAACACGGGAGTCAACAACTTCAGCTTTCATAGTGTGTCTGGGGCGCCGTACACGCATCCTATAACGCTGTTGCAGCAGGGAGGTCCTTATATCATCAGGTGAGTGTGAACTCACGAAGATACAGCTTGTCTAAAAAGTCATGAAATGGAACTAAAATTGTTTTTACTGGTAACACCTGATTTCCACATACAAAAGATCTCAGGTGTTGCCATATTAATTCTGTTTTGGCAAAGAAAGTGGCGCCCCTATTTATTTCTAGACTTTATTGACAATCTGTATGTACGGTTGAGAAAAGTAAACTGTAAATCACGCTAGAGATTTGTAACTACTGTAAGTTGAATTCGCTTAGATTAAATTATGTTAAGGTGTGTTAATTCGAAAACCATTTCGAGATTTAGGTTTATTTTAGAACTTGTGATCTAAAAAACTTCATGATGATGAATATATTTACGAAAAAGCTGCAACTTCCATTTGCCTTCGTGTGACGTCACTTGAGAAATGGCTATTTAGAAATGTGTCCTTTGCTGTCAAGATGAATTTATAATAATTTGCTTCTGACTGATTTGACAGATGGATGACAGATGAGTAGACAGACAGAGACAGACCACTTTTTTTTTACAAGCAATCACACATCACAATCAGTTTAATGTCTAAAATTCTCAAGTGAAGTCATATCGGACAATTCTTTAAAAAATCATAAAAAAATAATGGTTAATTTTTATACCAAAATAATGAAAACTATGTCCTAAAATGGCAAATGAAAAATGAAAAGATATAGAAAAAAAACATCTTTTAAAAATTAAGATATGGATATGACGACAGACACTCGCTCGTTTGAGAACGAATTCGGAAAGAATTCGAAACATGTCGCGTATCGTGAGATAATTCATGTAAGTAGGTATATCCGTTTTAAATAATTAATCATCACACTAGAACTTTGTCGCGCCAAATAACTATGTGTAAAAAAACCATCAACTATGGTTTAGTGATATAATGTTAATTGATATAATGTTAACCATCAACAATATCAACGAATGTCTCAAGAAAATTATCTTTACTGTGACAAGATTTGATGGTCAAGTTTCACGACCGTTCCAATTTAGACATGCCTTAGGTAGGTGCAGGGGGAAAATCGATGTGGAGTTCAAAAGAAATTTACTATTAAGAGGCTATGCGAATTTTATTTTTGTCACTGTCACTCCAAGCGAAAAATCCCGCAGTGCGAGAGGGGCGGATTCAGGGCAAAAGGGAAAACAGTTGGTTTTACATTTTTATTAAAAAAACTAAAATAGCTAGCAAAATTTCAAACATCAAATCTCTAGATATTGTTGAAACACACCTAATAAAATATGTTTGAGTTCTGTATATGGTTCCAATTCGTCAAACAATGAGAAAAAGTGTGTTTGAAGACCTCATTTCAACAATTATTTCTATCGAGGAAAATTTATCCAAACATGTTTCCCAATTTCAAAACCCTAGATTATATAGTCAAAATGCATATACCAGAAACTGATTGTAATTTTCCGTGTATTTCATGAAATACACAGAAAAGAAACACCTGTATTTTTTTCGCATATCGCCTTAATAAGTAAAACAACAAGACATGAAAATTTCTGCAACAAAGAATCAATACTTACTTACAATGTCAATGATAATTCTAGCAACATTTTGAGTAATCGTACTAAAATATCGTTTATTCCAGGCCGCCGACGAGCACGCCCCCTGGCGAAGGCGCGGCGACGCCCGGCGTGCCCGCCGCTACCATAGACCTCAGCCACGATACGCACGAACTCAGCACTCTGGTCTGAACTCCTGCGTGTCTTAGTGCATCGAGATACAGCTGACTTTGTAACGAAACGATAAAAACGGGTGAACGATGAAGTGAGCGACGTTATCCGCCTGCGAGTGCAAAACAATAATAGTAAGAGAGATCGGCTTAAAGTAAAGCAAATCTCCTTAGGAAAGTGAGGGAAGCAAAGAAATCTAACAATATTTTGTGAAAAATACTAAAAATGTACTTACACTGAAGCTCGGAGTACGAAAGATTTTTTCATTCCGTAAAATTTTTAGTTACATATACAAAATTAGACAATTGTATATTTGGTTTCTTGTGAGAGCAGGATATCTATATCAGGGAGTATACATATGTGTAAAATAATGATGAGACTATATTTATTGCTATAATCACGAAATATATGTATAATATTTATATATTTACTGTCAACTTGGTAGATAGAAGGCGTTTTTATTAGGTATAGAATAGTGTCGATTCTGTGTAACACGTTTTAATTTATTTGACAGGACTTAGCTTAAGACAACGCCAGACTTTCGAGGATTCATTTGATGAAATTCGGACTCTCCTTGTATTGAAAAATATATATTTGATTTATTGATCTTTTACCTAAGGATTCTACTTATAAACAAAATATTAAGATTTATATTAAACAAAAAAAAAAGTTTTCCACCCCCTTTTTTTTAGTTTTCAAACGTTCGTTTCAAGAACGCGGTGAAGAGACCAACTTGATATTTTTTTTTCATAAAATAGGTAATAGAAATATGAAGGGATTCTACTTAAATCCAATATTTTTTTTCCTACAAAATATTTCAGTATTAGCTAAAAACACACCAATTTGTTGTTTCGCTGCGTATTACGCGTCCAAGAAAAAGAGGCCAATGAGCCAACATATAATCGCCTCTATCATGTAAGCAAAGAAGGTCTTTGCTATTGGACTTATTGTGCTGGAATAAACGGGTAATAAAAAAAGTTGCTAGGGTACGCTATCCTCTTGTAAGCGTTCTGTCTATATCAAAAAGACAAAGACAGGACGCTTAAAATAAGGTTGGTCTTGTCAAATAAGTTAAGTCGTGTTACACCGAATCGACATTATCGTTTTGTGTGCGTCGTTTTACGTAAAAGGATGTTTCTGGTTTATGTATTCGCTAGTCAAACCAACTTGCAAAAAAAAAAAAAATTGTCGTCAACATTGAACAAATAATTTGGTCATTAACTGCCCCGTATGGAATATATCTAATTGTTGTTTGTATATCTTGTGTTGTGTTTGTAAATAATGTATGTACTTTAGTAAAATATAATTGGAAGATTGAAGAGATCGAATTTATGACAGAAATAATTTTCTATGTTTGAACACTTAGCGATTTATCCATTGTAAGGAGATATAAATTAACATTATATCATTGCAGTATAGAAAAGCAGAAATAAAAGTAAATCTGGATGTGAGGAGCTCCGAAAAGAGGCGAAAGGTTCCTCGATAAGTGCGAGCAAAATGGGTCATTCTGGCGCACTTAGTAACTGTGACGATACGACTTTTGAATTTGGAACACCATTTAATTAAAAAGTTTGAACGCAATTCGCTTCGATAAAGTCCAGTGGGTCTACCGCGTAATTCTCATTTTCATCAACATCAACTTGAGATTGAAATTTGACGTGCGTGCGACGACGCCCGCCTAACATGCCATCTCTTTTGCACGCGTTGAATTTCGCATCCATTTGCTTGAAGTTGATACAAATGAGAATTACGCGGTAGAGCCCCGGGTTCGAATCCCGGTTCAGAGCTTCTCACATCCAGATTTACTTTTATTTCTGCGTTGCAGTATAGAACTGCAATGATATAATGAGATCGTATTTGCCATGTTCTAAGAATTATTATTCTTCCGAAAAAAAAATGCTTATAGTTTTAGTAATTAGTCTAAAATTGAGATTTACATAATTTTGTTGCGTCCTATATAAAAATATGTTATATTTCTTTTGTAAAGGAAAATAAGAAAAAGTTTAATGAAAGAATCAGTTCGGTCTTTATTTCAATTACAAAATTGTAAAGTGACTAAAAACTTATATAATTTCTAAGTTTCTAACACATATAAGTCCCACCAATCGATCCGTAAATAACTATATTAACATCATCAAAATGTATATTTGTATATAGATATTTTACAGAGAAACCAGGAGGCATAATTTATTTTATTTTAACAGATAACAGCATTTCTATTTTTATTTTAAGTTCATGCTATGTGAAACTTAATAAATACTTAATTTAAACAATCATTTTGTTTAATATGATTATAATATCATGAAGTCAGGTCGATTTAATTAAAATTTGAATTTGAATTGAAATTTAAATTTGAATGAGAAGTTTTAATTTCGACATTGCAGATAATCAAATTAATTATAGGGCTCACCTTTGAAATATTCATCGCAATTTAAATTTTAACCGAATGTTGTATGATGCGATGTCGGATCAGGTCTAATGATGACTTTGATTTGAGCTTTTGGATCTGAAACAAAATATTAGCTTTGTTAAATAAAACCACATGATTACTGAACTCACTTAACGACTTATTGCCAGGCTTATGGGAAAAAATTGACTTGTCCGTAAAAAGTTTACAGTACGTAGGTAAGTCTCCCCAAAAACGTGGTAAATAATAGGTCTTTACATATGGAATTGTGATATTTTATATCAGAAAAATATATATATCTAAGATACATTCTTTCCGCAGATTTTTTTTGCGGTTTAAAACGTGATAAGTTATAATTTGCTCGATCGAAAAAAAAACCGAAACTTGGTCGATTTTTCATGTTTACTTCGTTTTATATAAAATGTACATTACCAAATTGTAGGAAACTAAGGAAAATGCTATTTAATAAATAGTTTTACGGAGTTTTCTGAAAATTTCACCGACAAAACGTTTTTTGAGTAAAAAACGTGTTTTTTAAGAGCGCGCGATATTTCGATTTTCGTAACAGCCACGGCTCAGAGCGTGCTATTTTAAATTATAATAAAAGGTCATAGAGTTCAGTTCTACTTGATGCAAAATGAAGTGCTCAAAGTACGGGTAACGGGCCCTTAATTGAGCTCCGTTTTGCCCTTTGGGTACGGAATCCTAAAAACGTTTTATTTCTGGCGCTACCAGTAGTGATTGCTATTGTCTTCGAAACGTAAATGGATTTTTTTGGACATAAACAATGCCTACAGATTTGAAAAAAAAAATGGTTGCTATGTCGATTGAGGCCAAAATCTCCGAACCCCTTTGCAACAGTAGTAGGCTGTGGTAAGTGATATTACCTCTTCATGCCCTGATAAAGCCCGGTGTAGTACCCGCTCATGTACCAGCTCAGCAGCATGGAGTGCACGGCTTGCTCCTCAGCGTCCTTGGCGTGCGCAAGCGCAGGCAGCGGCGGCGGCGGCGGCGGCATCATGTCTAATGAGCCGAACTGTATGCGCAAATTGTAACTTTTAAATATAAAATGAATCCCCGAGGGGGTGTCCGAGTCTGAACTGTAATGAAATGCAAGTCACAGTCTACATTCGGTACACCTGCGTTTCACCTATGATTATTACGTCCCAACGCAACGTGATGAGTAATTAGCTCTATCGCCATACTTCGGGCACAAATACACACTTTTTAGGCCATGCAGGTTTCCTCGCGATGTTTTTCTTCACCGTTCCACCCATCCATACATCAGCCTGTGTTCGTCCACTGCTGGACATATAGGCCTCTCCAATATTTCGCCACTCTTGGATAGAATCAAATTTCGAGAATATAATCAATTAAAATTCGTCAGTCCGTCAGTCAGAACCTCGGTGGCGCAGTCGGTAGCGCGCCTGTCATGTAAGCAGAAGGTCGCAGGATCAAATCCTGGTCCGAAGAATTTTTTCAAAATATTTGTTTACTTAAAATTAGTTTCTGATTGATTTTTGGATTTAAATGCAGTCTAATAATTCAAATAGTTTTTTTTTTGTATGGTAGGTATACATAATACACTTTTTACGAGTCAAATTTAATCTTATTAAAATATATGTAATAAAATAATAAATGTACATGAACTAAATTAAAGGTTTATTTAATTTATGTAGCAATGTATGCATATACAATTAAAATGATTAAAATCTATAATTATACAAGGTGAAATCTAATCAACCGCCCGAACCTGTACCGGAGACCAGGAGCCGTATTTTTGAATCGTTCGTTTTTAATTCACGTGGGAAAGTATATACCCATCTCACGTAGCACATCAAAACTTGTCATTTGCAAGATGAGACAGGTATATATTTTCGCACGTGAATTGAATACGAACGATTCAAAAATACGGCTCCAGGAACAAGGTTCACTGATCACCAACCGAGCCCCCAGCACGAATCCAGGCATAATTATTAGAGTATCCAAAACTTGGATGGACGATGCATGGATTTCCCAAAAAACATACTTAAAAATCTTGTTTGAAAAGTAGTATTGGTAATATTAGGTATTGCTAAAGGCCAGTAAGTATACAGTACTCCCAAACTAATAATGCGCATACAAATCTATAGCCGAGCGACCGGACGTACCACGTGACCTTATTGATTGTATAGAAAGTGTAAGGAAATACGAACTTTGTCGAACAGTGGCGAAGATTTGTATGCGCATTATTACTTTGTGAGTACTATAATGAACTGTGACTTGGGTTGTAGGTAAATAAATTAGAAAAAGTAACGGATGCTCCACTGGTTATAAGTAATAATGACCATAAAAACATTTAAAAAGAAGATACACACATGGCTTTTAGAAAAATGTTATTACGACGTCAAAGATTATTTGAATGAATATGGTTGTGAATGCATTTTATAATAATAATAATAAATATGATATATAATAATACATGATAAGTAAAGTTACTTCTGTTATAGCATGTTAGTTCTTAAGAGTCAATATTTGCATACCATATATTATGGTAAAATGTGCTGTACCCAATAACAAAAAGGTGTAATAAGACCTATATTTATTTAAAAGGTATGTTTAAGCAAATAAAATTTTACTTTACTTTACTTTACTTTAATATCAAGACGTGAAAAACGTAGAAAAATATTTATAAATAACTATTCGATACTTTATACATATTTTGTACGCCCTTTCAGCTTGAAACTATATAGAAGGTATGTTGGTACTTACACTCATCAAGTTAGTCATGTTTGGTATAGCGAAAGGCATGTCGGGCAGATCAAAATGTGCTTTCTTTTGTTGATGTTTCTTCTTAGATGACTTCTTCTTCTTGTGATGTGATTTATCTGTAACTAAATGTACACACAAATTAAATGGATGTCATTGTGATGTTTATTGAAGAGAGTCAACATGTGAATTCTATTTTGATATTTGAGTGGCTACGTCGTACAGACTCGATCTGCTTGAAAGGACATTTAATCATGTATTTTGGTGTTCCAGATTAATTCTGCATATACATGCTCAAACTAGCTAGCCATTCACAAGTTATGGCATAAACAGACGGACAGATTAACTACATGTGTTTCCAGCCCGGTTTTTAGGGATCCGTACCCGAAGGGTGCCAAATGGGACCCTATTACTACGCATCTGCTGTCTGTCTGTTTGAACGTTCGTATGTCACAGGGGTTATAGGTATACAGCTTCAGCCGTTATAGGTAGCCACTAGCCATTCACAAGTTATGGCATAAACAGACGGACAGATTAACTACATGTGTTTCCAGCCCGGTTTTTAGGGATCCGTACCCGAAGGGTGCCAAATGGGACGATATTACTACGCATCTGCTGTCTGTCTGTTTAAACGTTCGTATGTCACAGGGGTTATAGGTATACAGCTTCAGCCGTTATAGGTAGCCAATTGAAATTTTCACAGAATACGTTTTACTGTGGCCTTTACAATACAATACAATAACACTGATTCGGCGCAACACAACTTGACTTAATTGAAGTGTTCTGTCCTTTTCTTTCTGTATCGAAAAAAAAAGACGGGACGCTCAAAATAAGGTTAGTCTTGTCAGTTGTGTTGCGCCGAATCGACACAAATATAGCTTTATTGTCACACCCCAAAAGAAAGAAAGAATAACATTTAACTTAAAAATACGATTAGGGTAAGTACAAATAGGCAGCCTTATCGCTTAAAGCGATCTCTTCCAGACAACCTTTGGGTGGAAGAAATTTTACGAAAGGATTTTAGAAGAGGCGGTGCACACACAAAATATAGGTGGCTCTATCACAGCAAATCAATACATATGATAAAAGAGTAGAACCCAGTGTGTGTCTGTACATTGAAGAAAAGTAATATAAATAGAAATGGGGTGACTAAAAAAACAGTTATAGAACACAAATCAGCGATTTTTAGAATTATTTTCTGTCTGTCTGTTTGTTCGCGCACACCTTCGAAACTACTAAACGGATTTTCATGTAGTTTCAACAGGTGGACAGAACTTAATTTAAAGCAGAATATAGGCTTTGTTTTATTAAAATCGAATATAGGAAAATCGTAATTTAAAGGTCTTTGGAATTTACTTTTCTACTGTTAGAAGATACAAAGCAAATAATAATTTCTAGCATTGAAGGCCCATTAGATGTCAAGAACGATTTTTTAAGAGAAAAAAAAAACAGTAAATCTTTGGTTAGAATTATGTCGCGTATACAATTTTAGTACATAATAAAATGAATAGGTGGCGCTGTTCATTATTAGAACGCGCAAAAATAATACTTAATTATTTTGTTTAAATAGCGTAATATGTTTTGGTAGATAAAATGTTTTAATGCGAAATTAGTTACAGCAATTGAATAACAGATAGTGATACCTTCTTTGATGAAACTTGCTAGGTACTATAATAACTGAAAATTGTAAAGCTAAGTATGTTAAATACTATTAAAAACAATTATTGATGTTATTACAAAAAAATAGCGGGGTGATACCGGATACAATTTTCTTTTTTTCAGAATTTCGTCGTTATTTCATGCATCATGCAAAATTTACTGAACGGGTTTTGATGCGGTTACCACTGTTCGATCCTCAGCAGTGAGGCATCACTACATAGTATAAAACAAAGTCGCTTCCCGCTGTCTGTCTGTCCCTATGTATACCAGGCGCGTGCACAGCATATTTAACCTAGGTAGGCAGAATTATTTTGACAAATGAAAATAAAAATAACTTATCAAATATTTGAGTAAGCTTGTTCATATCATGACAGCAAAAGAAGTAAAGTTCTGACCACCTCAAGTAGGTTTGTAACTTACACGGACTATCTAACTAAAATATACGGAAAACGATACAGGGCATGGTGTGTACACAACCCGACAAATTATGACTCGTAATTGGCGAGTTACCGTTCCTTTCTGTTGACACAACTGTGTAGTTCTGGTATACACTTTCCTTGAATTATGACCTTTCGTTTCTCCTCAAAAGATAATTTTCCGAACGCCTGATTTTTCAATTTTGTCAAACACACAAGGCCGTCAAGTTTCACAAGTAAATGTTTCCATTTCAACACAACAAACCTTAGAGAATATACCAATCTTGTCTAAGCAACAAACCAACCATCAAAATCACCGAACCAATACTACCTATTTATATATGCACTAAGAAACCGAACTCTGCTCTGAATAACGTAAATAAACAAACATTCCACGCGCGATAACACCAGAAAGAAAACTGTATAGGACACTTACTATACTCTTTGAAGAAAACTAATAAAAACAAACAAAATGCTTTCTTCGCAATGAGACAACTGATGCAACACGGATAAATTAAAAAGGTGAGACATTCCTTTTACTCCTTTGGCGACTGCATACTACGTAATGTAATCGTAGCGTACTAACGAGGCACAGCTTTTATTTGCAGAATTGACTTTTACGGCGCGAAGATAAGGGTGATAATAGCAAAATACAGATGAATAATTTATTGTGGTTTTGTAATCGAGCTCAAAGCGAGCCATGGATGTGTGCGTGCTGTACTTGCGTGAACGAGAATTTCAAAGTGTGCGTGATTAGGCTGCCTTTAGTAGCTTCTTCGGTCATACAATAAAGTACGCGTGTTCTTAATGGAAGTTTGAATTTCGGCGCTCTACCGCGCGTAACCGCGCGTTGTTATTGGTCAAGAGACTGTGTTTAACTGTAAAGCGCTGAACTTATTGCAAGGTAGGCAGTGCCTTTATGCCTTTATGGACGGCACGCCTCTGATGTATGCTTAGATCTTTAAAACTACACAACGGATTTTGATGCGGTTTTATTAAATATATAAGGTTTATAGAAACACTGATAAGTTTAGAGGTTTCTAATTTGATGTCGTAAATAAACACATTTTTTTTGTGCTTACATTGAAACGCTGGCTGAACCCTACGAGATAGATCAAAATAATGTACTACAGTATTGTACACCTTAAAAAGGTCTACAAAAAAGTAATAACCCACAATAACCATTTTTTATACTTTACTTTTTACGAGAAATAATGGCTTAAGACATTCTGTAGTATATTTAGTATCAGCATTGCACCCGTGCGAAGCCGGGTCTGGTCGCTAGTGATATTACAAAGAAAGAAGGAAGGGAGATCACTGTACGATTAATTATTATCCAACTTAAAACCTGTGGGTCTACCGCGTAATTCTCATTTTCATCAACATCAACTTGAGATTGAAATTTGTCGTGCGTGCGACGACGCCCGCCTAACATGCCATCTCTTTTGCACGCGTTGAATTTCGCATGCATTTGCTTGAAGTTGATACAAATGAGAATTACGCGGTAGAGCCCCTCGGATACTTTTTATTGCGCGATTCCTAAATCCCAAGAGATTACATTGTTCGCATTATGTTCTTACACATTATATTACTTCTTTCTTACTTATTACATTACATTACATTATATTACTTCGTTCTTACACATTATATTACTTCGTTCTTACACATTATATTACTTCGTTCTTACACATTATATTACTTCTTTCTTACTTATTACATTACATTACATTATATTACTTCGTTCTTACACATTATATTAATTCGTTCGCGGGTCACAGCTGGTAATAAAATAAAATAACAAATTGAAACCAAAGGGGAAAAATATGAAAAAATCATGATGTGAAAACGTAAAGATTACTGGAAAAATATTAGCGGTTAAGATATTAGGGTTCCTTACTCAGCGGGAGCCATGAATTGTTTGTCAGGCAGAATACCATTTTAGCGGCTTGTTTGTGTCACCTTAATGTCTATATTATTGTTGTAATTTAGCATGTTTTTAGGGTTCCGTACGTGAGTCAACTTACACCAAACAAAGGAAGCCATAAAAATAATTATCTAATTGACTTGGTCAAGATAGAAACAAAAGATAATAAAAATATAATACCAAGTCGGGTACCAAGCAACATGATTACAGTAAACAAGTCAATTACTCCGTGGACCTCATAAGCGGAAAATACCGTTTTAGAAACCAGGCCACGTACACAAGTAAGTATATTTTTTAAAGGATAACTGACCTTGCAGTTATTTTGACTCTTGCATGGTGGTACGGAACCCTTTGTGCGCAATTGCCTAATTATTCATACCTGCACTAGCGGCGCTGCCAGCTTTATCACTGTCACACTCCATCCTATCCAGTTTGAGCACGTCTTGGGTGGTCTGCGCATCAGGATTGGTACTCTTGGCCTCATAGATTTGCTTGGTACGCTCTGTGTTACCAAGCGAGGGTTTCAGCTCATCTATTCGTACTATTTCTGAGTTTTCGTAACCTGAAAATATTACTTATTAATACATGCGGTTCGAACACTCACGTATTGTGTGGTGACCATATGCCAACCGTTTCAGCGATACAATTTCGGCATTATCAAGGCGAGTGTCATTCTTAGGACGACGATGCACATTTGTCAAACGGGCACTGGCAACCGCCGATCGGCGAGATGCGCGCGCTGCTCGCGCATGAATAGTAGTTTATGCTACAAGGGCGCAAAGGAATAAATTACGAGGACGATTTAAAACACGAGCGTAGCGAGTAATTTATTGCTTTTACGCCCGTGTATCATACTACGTTTTTCAATGCATAGTGTGAGGAAATGAAAACAAATATAATCTTGTGAACTTTAAATTATAATTGGCTCAAAAGGACTGTATCCAGGGCCGCTAAACAGTGGAAAAAAAAGTATAACATCTATGGTACACAGGAAAGGCTGCAGGTTAGCCAACCATTGTAAATAAATAAAAAAAAATAATAATTATAAAGCCCTAGGGCAAAATAATCGACTTTCTGTTCGGTTTTGATGCATAAAAAGTGGGCCTTTACGAGCACATGCATTGAAAAATATTTGAACTACACCTGAGTTTGTGCAAAAATTTAAAGACAACTTACCAACAAACCGAATCTGGCATTCTTTCTCGTTAATAAACCTAAGCAAGAAGGCCTCGTACTCCTCCCCATCTTCCTCGAAGATAGCCCGGCATGGCATGCCCTGCTTCCAAAAAGTTGATGATACATGCTCCTTCTTAGGAGTTTTAGGGGACTCTGGTCTAGAAGTAGAGTTCTTTTTCTTACTCTTAGACTCCGGGAGAGGTGCTGTAAATATTAAAATTATATTTTGTGCAACTGTGACATAATAAGAGCCATTGGGACACGAGTGCTTGTTTACGAAACGAAACCTTTTTTTTTTTGCTGCTTTAAGCTTAGACAAGCTTAGTTGTCGGTAATTTACGGTATTGAGGCGCCAAATAGAGAGCTGACCATCCGCCTGAGCCCAGCAGGCGTGCCACATTAACAACATTATCATCATCATCATCATCATCATCATCATCATCATCATCATCATCATCATCATCATCATCATCATCATCATCATTATCATCATTATCATCATCATCATCATCATCATCATCATCATCATCATCATCATCATCATCATCATCATAGCCAAATTAATGTCAAGTTAAATAAAATGTAGATATTTGAATATTATATTCAGACAAGAGTTATACAGACTTCAGAGTGATACATCACTATAGAGCAGAATAGCCATAGACAATTTATGATATCCATCTCAGACTAAGGAAACCATTGGACTGAGTATACCTACGAAATAAACGATGTTACATAATAATGGCAGATTGGACCTCAAACACTGCTTGTTTTGACAGATCACTTACTTATGACAGCGTTACATTACATAGCAATGGCAGACCTGGGGCTCTACCGCGTAATTCTCATTTGTATCAACTTCAAGCAAATGCATGCGAAATTCAACGCGTGCAAAAGAGATGGCATGTTAGGCGGGCGTCGTCGCACGCACGTCAAATTTCAATCTCAAGTTGATGTTGATGAAAATGAGAATTACGCGGTAGACTCACAGCTGCAAACAGGATTCTGCATATAGACAACTATCACGGGGATGGCGTGACACAAATTTTATACCAGCACCGTTGTCGCCACTTTTTGTAATAACGTAGTATTACCTAGTTAGTAAACATACGCGGTGCACACATAGATTCACCCGTCTTTATACAGCCAAAATAACACCGTATTTCTTTGAAACTTAGATGTAAAATACCAAACACGTCATGGCACTGTGCCAAGCTATTATACATATGTGTAAAGAGCCATGACCAGCGGCCGTACTATGACAGTTAGGTCCATGTTGATAATGTTTGAAAAAATATACATTGCTACGTTAATATTCTAACTCAATGTGTGTCACTCTTTATAACCTGCAATGGACAAAAGGGTAACAAAAGGTAAGGTTGAAATTTTATTTACCGCAAGGTTTATTCTGTAAATATCACAGTAAATACGTGTTTAAATTACTTAAGAGTGAAATGAAATTCCTTTGGATGTCTTATTTGCATTATTTGAAGAGTTAGAACAATTTGCCACTCTGCAATACACCATTTTTACAATATGTTTGTTCTAACGAGTTTGGTTGAGAAACGAGAGGCCCGCAGGTTATGTCTTAACATATTGATCAAATCGGTGCGTCGCAGTCACAGCTTTCATGGCATTTCTATTCCTTATTAATATGTTCTGAGACAACTATAGACTACTTATTACCTCTCCTTTGGTTTGGTTTCTTTACTCATTGGATATCCATACATAACAATTATTAAAATATAATGTACTCATAAAGTGGTCTGAAGGCTGAATAGCTTTTTCCTATTTTTTTTTATTAAGTGATATCTTGTATACCTAGGTGGTCCTTAAATATTGTCACAAGTATAGTAGGTCATAAAATTAAAATTACTCTGTACATTAAATATTGTTTTTTTGTACGGTTTGTATTTAGGGATGATATTGAAATAAAATGTATTCAAAATGTCCACCACCATTCGCCACATAGGCCTTTAGTCTCCGCGGACAGTCATCGGTCGCAGCACGAACCATATTCATATCTATTTTATATACTCACAAATATAGTCTCAGTCTTGATGAGTAGCACACGTTAGGTATTTGACACAAGCCAGACTGGTGATTTTCATCTACCTCCACATTATGCACTGACATGTATAAACTACCATTTATGTCCAGTACACTACATGCCTTCCCTTCGAGATAGTCCATACACATAAGATTGTTCATCATGTTTTACTTCACTACACTTATTCACTATAACTTATAATATTACACTTTTGATAAGGTCCTTAACTAACATGCATTTTTTATTATTGTTTATGCTCTAATATCAGTATCTACCTCTAAGTCTAGAGGTTCCATATTATCACTTTCACTGTCCTCATTTGATTCAATGGCAATTCGTTTTGTGTGTTGTGGAGATGTCGGTGGTGATAGTGATCGTGGTCTTTTATTCAATCTTTGCGATTCATCAGGACTCTGATGAATAACTACTTCTTCTGGCCCCGATACTCCCACTATATCTGCCCATTGTTGTTGCGGTGGTATAATGATAATATTTTGTTCTTCATCTTCACTATCTACACTTCTCGTTTCTATTCCTTCTGCCTCAACTCTATTTTCCTTTTCCTCCCCACCACTCGAAGTTAGCATCTGATTAATGTGTCTTGTTAATAACTTGCCGTTCCATCTTACTTGGTATCTACAAACTCCTACTCTCTTTTCAACAACACCTTTCAGCCAACGAGGATTTCCACAATAATTTCTGACGTAAACATTTTGTCCAACATCAAAGGATCTTACATTGGTTCTCTCATTGCTTTCAATTGTTTCCAACTTCTCATTGTTTTTATGTGATAAGGGATTTAAATCATCAAGTTTTGTTCTAAAATGTCTATTGTTTAGCAGCTCAGCTGGTGTAACTCCTGTAGCCGTATTAGGAGTCGTACGGAGGCCATATAATATCATAGGTAGTCGTACATTCCATGGTTCTGATGATAGTTTTTTTAATTTATTTTTTATTGTTTGAACTGTCCGTTCTGCTTGTCCATTAGATGCAGGGTGGTATGGTGCAACCAGTACTTGTTTTATTCCATTTAACGCTAAGTATCTTCTCAATTCTTCCGATATAAAACTTCTGCCATTGTCACTTACAAGAGAATCTGGTAGTCCTTGTTCAGCAAATATTTCACGCAATTGTTTTATTAATGTAGCGCTACTCATATCGGGTACTACTTTGACTTCAGGCCATTTTGAATAAGCATCAATCAATATCAAAAACGTTTTTCCTTGGAAAGGCCCCGCGTAATCTATATGTAATCTAGACCATGCCTTGTCTGGTCTTATCCACTGATGAGTCACTTTTGATGGCATATTTCTATGTTCCAAACAGATATGGCACTTCTTTACCATCTCTTCTATTTGCTTGTCTAATGCAGGCCACCAAAAATAACTCCTGGCCAGGGCTTTCGTAATGACTATTCCATCATGATTCCTGTGTAATTCCTCTAAAATAAATGACCTCATTTTTTCTGGTAATACCACTCTACTTCCCCATAATATGCAGTCTTTAAATACAGATAACTCTTCGCGTTTCTGCCAGAATACTTTAAACTCATCTTCTACTTTTACAGGCCAACCATTTTTTATCCAATAAATAATTTTACTGAGGGTTTTATCTTTCTTCGTTAAAATTGCTACTTCTTTTGCAGTGAAATCCAATTCAATAGGAGTCTCTTCTAATAAAAGAACACTTGAATATTCCTGATCCATTTCCTGTTCACTAGATGGCCAGCGGCTCAATGCATCAGCATTACCTAGTTTTTTCCCCTCTACATATTCTATGTTATAATCATATGAATTTAATATAAGAGCCCATCTCAGCATTCTTGGTGAAATAATGTTCGGAATAGGCTTTTTTGGATCAAATATACCCAGCAATGGTTTATGATCTGTTTTGATGGTTACCTTTCTGCCACTTATGAACTGATGATATTTTTTCAATCCAAACATTATAGCCGCAGCTTCTTTGTCAATCTGTGCATAATTGCGCCCATGTGTATTCATAGTTCTTGATGCAAACATAATAGGCCGAATGCTGCCATCATCCATTTCGTGTTCTAGCACTGCCCCTATTCCAAATTGTGAGGCATCGCAAGATAATATAAGCTTTCTCTTTACATCATAATGCACCAATGTGTCTTTACTCGACAACATTTTTCTTAATTTTTCAAATGCAGTTTGATGTTGTCCAACCCACTTCCATTGGACATCTTTCTCTAACAATCTGTATAGTGGTTCAGCAATTGTAGCTTTGTGCGGAATAAATCTATCGTAAAAATTAAGTAAGCCCAAGAATGCCTGTAATTCCTTGATATTACGTGGTGCTTGGGTTTTTTCAATCTCATGAATTTTATCTTCACATGGATGAATGCCAAATTCATCAATAATAAAACCCAAAAATTCAATACTCTTTGCAGCAAACTTACATTTATCTTTATTTACTCTAAGTCCTGCCTTTTGTAGCCTCTTCAGTACCATCTCTAGTCTTTCATCATGTTGCTCCTCATTCTTTCCACTCAGAACTATGTCATCTAATAGCATTGCTACGCCGGGTATACCCGCTAGTAATGTTGACATTAGTCTTTGGAAAATTCCAGGGCATGCCTTGATACCTTGACTCAGTCTTTTCATTTTATAGAGTCCTTTGGGAGTATTGAGTGTGAGTAGCCTAGATGTAGCGTCATCTACCACTACTTGCGTATATGCTCTTTCCAAATCAACTTTTGAAAATAGAACTCCACCTTGTAATTCAGCAAAAGCTTCATTCAGTGTCGGTAAGGGGTAAGTGTCTGTATCAATAGCCAAATTTACAGTAGATCTATAATCTCCACACAGGTTCTTCAAAATCTATCTTTGGTTCGCTCGCTCTACTTGGGCCCGGTGTTATGATAATATTAGAATCTACCACCGCTGTTTCATGTGATAATGCAATTTCACAAGCTTCATCAAGTGTTAATGAAGTTTTTTGTAATAATTCCCTTTGAACTTCTTTATTTAAAATGCCACACACCAGTCGATCTCTTAGTGTACGCTCCAAATCGGCAAAGTTACAGTTTATACACAATTTCCGTAGTCTTGCTATATAATCTTTCATCATTTCTCCTTTCTCTTGATTACTAGTATGAAATTTGTATGATTCCACAATCTCATTAGGTGTCCGATGGAAATGTTTGTCCAATTTCACCTTGATAGTGGAAAAAGTAACCTCACTAATTTTTCCCGGAGCAATTAATGTTTTTATCAAATCATATAGCATAGATCCACAAACCGCCAGTAAATTTGCCTTTTTTATTGCATCATCCTTAACTCCACTAGCTTCCAGAGCAAAACAAAACCTTTCACAGTAATTTTGCCAGTCACCATGTGCCACATCAAACTCACCAAACTTTATAGCACTCATTTTGAATTTTTTGCAACACTATTTTTATGTACACACTATGTAAATGTTTTTATGCACTTTTTCCACGTTTTTCCTCGTCGCCACTATTATATACTCACAAATATAGTCTCAGTCTTGATGAGTAGCACACGTTAGGTATTTGACACAAGCCAGACTGGTGATTTTCATCTACCTCCACATTATGCACTGACATGTATAAATTACCATTTATGTCCAGTACACTACAATATCGATTGATTTCAGCCACTGCTGTTGTCAGTGAAGACTTCAGGCTCTCAAATTTTTAAGAGGCTTAGCGCAGACTTTCTCCTGTAACACCTGAAATATTTTGTAATCGAAAGGATGGAAAGGTTAGGGCTGGAGGAGGGCCAATCTTCATGCTTTATCAAGTCGATGTTGTTGCGTTTGAACCACGCCTGGATGGTTCTGTCCTTGCACGCCGATGCGGAGTCCTGTTGCAACATCCATGGCCATCATTGAAAGTCTGAGGTAGATATTTTACGATAGGATCCACGAAACAGTGTCTTGGTAAACTTTCCCACTGTTTTTATCACCTTTTTCACAAAAATAAACTTCAGTCAAGCCAAAATACTAAACTCCCAACTAAATCATCAATGATGACGGATGGTGTGGTGACCATGTTGCACTAGAGGAATGGCACTACTAGCTTCTACAGAACTTGTAGCATACACCCTATCATTTTGTATGTTGTACTTTTCTTCTATTTGGAAAAATTTTCATTAATAAACAAGATGTCACTGTGTTTGTTTTTTGTTTTTTTGCGTACCATCTTAGCAAAACTTTTGACCTTATCACTCTCATCGCTTTTTAGCGAGCGTTGAGGAGATGTCAACTTTTTTTTCTGTAAGGGATTTCTTGCAATACGCGCTTTGATTGCTTTGGTGACTGCTGGAGTCCTAACAGAACGTGGTCTACCTGATATTTTCTTGTCATTCACACTGGAGTGTTCATTGTACCTTTAATAGTATGATACATAAAATTCTTTGTGATTTTCAGTTTTTCAAGAAGCTTGAATGTTGTGTTTGGCGAGTGGTCACAAATGTGTTACTTCAAAATTGTATGCTATTGTTTATTTTTCCCCTGGAGTTCTAAATTAAAAATTATGTGCGTGTGAGAATACTTAAGGACCGACTAGGTACATTATCTCTTTCACATACAAGATACATTAAGTACTGGAGCTTGGCTTGGTGGGGTATTAGATAAGGGGGCACTATGGGAAAAGTCCTGGATCGTGCCCCCCTATCAAAACTTTGATCTATGGCTTTATTTACCTGCTTTCTGAGTCCTATTGTTTGTGGACATGGCAATTCTTTTGGCGACCTCAGCGTTTGCAATAGCTAGAGCTTTATCGTAGGCTTCGTTCAGTTTTCTGTCATCCCAGACATCGACATCTTCTTCCTCCTCCTCAGTCTCCGACTAAAACATGAGGATGGATTGAAAACAGAAGTGCTCTCATGAAAATTGTCAACCAGTTGTTTTAGGAGCAACATGAGAATATTTACTTACCATATTCATTCCTTTCACGTATAAAATTTCACCTTTCGACATTTTCACTCTTTTTTCCAATTTTTTTATGTTTAGGTACCTAAATTCAAATTTTATTTTAAGCCAAACAAAATTGCAACAAAATTCATTTTTGTTTCTTCTTTATTCTTTTTTTTTTCCGCTAAGTGTAAAGGCAAAAGGACCTTAGCCCATGCAGCCATGTCTGAGGTAATAGTTATTATGTATCTGTTTATAGACTATCCTCTTCTGTTGAGGATCATCTGAAAGGTCTGTCCTGTCTTAGTCACTGTCTTGTCGTTTCCGCTATAATGATAGCCTTATAATGCAAATACAACTGGGTTAGAAAAAACACATGAAAAGGCACAGCCTGCACTTTTATTCCATTGAACAACGCACCGCGCTGGTTACGGTGATTTAATAAACAATATTATATAACTATTGTTGGTCAAAACACCCAAAATGCATTTTTTTTCAATATAACAAAAATGCGACACCATTACCCCTTCGCGCCTTTTTGCAACCTTCAGACCGTGCGGTCCGAAATAGAATTACATCGATAAAAGCTATGAATGAATTGAAGTGTGAGCGATGACTGGTCCGTAATTTGTGAGCTAGCAAACGATGTAAAAGATAGCTTATGATTCGGACCGCATTAAAAAAGATACATCTTAACCATAACCTCTTACCACAGAATCAATACGATTATTTTATTTTATTTCGTCAAAGTGCCGTGATTCGTGATGGAACAAGAAGAGTTTGTAGCACTGTTCTTCAACGTAGACTCAGATAGCGACGAAAAAAAAATATGCATATAAATTCTTCATTTTCGACGAGGAGTTCCATACGACTCTTCATTTGTTTCTCTCATGGCCGAATAAAACATATACCATGGTTTGTCTGATCTGAACTGCTGAAATAATGGAGCGAAAACAATTTTTAACATTCCATTCCGTTCAACGCTCACATCGCCTCACCTCCGTCGCATGAGCCACGAAAGTCATACGAATGAATGAACGCATTTGCTTCACTCATGGATTATTAGCCATTCACCTCATTCATTCGTAATCGATTTTAGCGAAATAATTCTATTTCCCCTGCGGTCCGTAATAGAATTACAATGGATCATAAGCCATTCACTTCATACTTTCGTAATCGATTTTAGGGATATAATTCTATTTCGGAACGCAGGGTTCGAAACGCAGGGTAAGTGTATCTGTTTGCGTTGTTGCCGCTAGCGGTGCTTTAATAAGTTCGGATACGGTGCCGCAAGAGGTCAGGTAACTATTACCTGACTCGACTCGTAGGCTACGAGTCGTCGTAGCACCATTATCGCACACACACACACAGTAGGTAATTAATTTAATTATTTTAATATTAAAAGAATTTTGTTTTTTTCTGTATTAGAAGCGTTTGTAAAAAAATGGTCATTATCATTGCGCACAATTTTTGAGCTAATAATCAGGATTTTAAGATGTGTAGATAAAACTGTGTAAGTCTAATGCTATGGAACCCTCAGGACGCGAGATCTAATCGCACTTGACTGGTTTTTGACACGCCATATTTACAGACGAACGGTCTCCAAGATCTTCCTACCTCCCGCGCAAAAATACATGTATTTATTTGGCATTCAATATCAATAATCAAAGGATCCATCTATACCTATATACCTACGTTTCAATTTCTATTCTCATAATTATGTTAATAAAATATTTTTATAAAACACCGTTCAAGGGCCTTTTTTATTTTCTATGTACAAAGTGACTTTTTGATCATCGTCTAAATTCATACTGGAGGCTTGATAAGTGATCAGTATCTTGGATCAATAACAATTTTTGTGAAATTCGTAAAATGAAATTTCGGCTCCCCATAGAAGTTCACTTCCAGTCCTGAGTGATCACTATGGGGAGGCTAAATTTCATTTTACGAATTTCACAAAAATTGTTATTGATCCATGATACTGATCACTTACCAAGCCACCAGTATGAATTTGGACGATGATCAAAAAGTCACCTTGTATATGTTTTACTCCACATAAATACAAACACTTAAATGGTTTTAGTCGCTATATTTCGACCCCTCAGTGGGGCCGTCATCAGGCGAATCAAGGCAAGGCCCCACTGAGGGGTCGAAATATAGCGACTAAAACCATTTAAGTGTTTGTATTTATGTGGAGTAAAATATATATATAGAAAATAAAAAAGGCCCTTGAACGGTGTTTTATAAAAATATTTTATTATATAAGAAATAAAACATATATATAAGAAATTAAAAAAAATCTATTCTCATGATTCGAGTTTCTTCAAACGCGGAATAGACTATTCCATGCAAATCGCGGCCGGCCGCTGCTATTATAGTAGACTAGACAATCTTGACGATAATCTATTTTCGTGTGTTCGCAAAAGCGTGGGCAGCCTCCAATGGACTAACGAAATGGAAATACCTACCATTGATTAAAAATATGGCAAGTGCGAGTTTGACTGGCACACAAAGGGTTCCGTAACATCACACAATACGGGTACATAACCCAAAAACTACAGTAAATAACAAAAATTATTATCCTGTTTATACTACAAGCTGACCTTTGAAACCTACCTATGTAAGTATAATTTTTTCAAACCAATAACGTTGAAAATATACTATTTTGAAGTGGATACTTCTCTTTTCGCATCTCGGGGAAGGGGCTTATTCCGAAACTTGCACGTCATTTCCGGAACGTATTTTTTTAACTAAGGATTATTTGATTTCTGACGGAGTAATAAAAATATTGGTATAACCCGAATCAAAAAGCCTTGGGAATAGAAATGGAAGTATCCACCTCTTTTATGCACTGTCAGACGACATTGTCAGGTGTGTATTTTGGTCCATAGACTTGACTCATGTTTTATGACCTCGTAAGCCTCTTTGGCCATTGATACTTTCCTCTGTGATTGAGCAAGGAGGTGGCCTAAGAAGTATCCACTTAAATAATTTACAGTTGTATCTTCTCTGACACAACCAGCTGTTTTTTTTTAGGTTTCCGTACCGGAAGGTTGCCAAACGGGACCCTATTACTAGCCTCTACTATCTGTGTGTATGTCTGTCTGTCCGTCTGTCACAGGAGTCTACAGCTTCTGCCGTAATAGGTGGTCAGTTGAAATTATCGGCAAATACCGCGGCAAATAACAATAATTAAAAAAAATGAGACTGCTCTTACCTTATTCTGAGGCTCTTACGCCCAAGCCCATACAACCTCCATAAAGTACCTAGCTGTTTTTAACGTTGTTTGTTTCAGCCAGCTCTATTTTAAGACATTTTGTCAGAATGTAGTAGGTACCTAAAGTAAAACAGCAAATAATATAAATTTGAGTTCCGTCTTTTGAGGGTGACGAAATGTTTGTCAGGCGCTACCACAGAACCAGAGAATATAAAGTATTACTACGTAAAGAAGCGACACTCACCTCCCCGCGCGAATTTAACGTCCCCCGCGGTCCCCCGCAAGTTAGTGGCAAATCTGGAGGCAGGCAGAGCTCGAGTAGCACTCGTTCGCTGCGCGCGTATTTTGTTTTGTTTTCTTGATTTTGAACACAAACACTTGTACTATTTGTTTCAAAACATTTGTTTTATGTTATGAAACAAATAGTACAAGTGTTTGTGTTCAAAATCGGGATGCTTTTTATGTTTCATCAAGTGCCGACAGTCGCAAGTATAAATCTTGTTTTGTTTTATTACGATACTGAATTTTAATCAATAATATGGTTCGTTATTGTGGTATATATGAATGCCTAGAAAACGGAGCAACCAATAAAGAACGGAGATTTTTCAAATTTGCTTCCTTCCGATGAACTAAGCCATTTTCTTTTATGTTAATTTATTTTTAAAGTTATGAAAAAGCGGCGGTAACTCAGGGGTAGAACGCTGGCCTCTCAATCTTGAGATCCAGGTTCAATCCGCAGTGTATTTGAATGCGTTTTTCGGAATTTACATAATGCGCATCGTATTTGCTTATAGGTAAGTACTTCCCACTTTCTGAACGGTTAAGGAAAACATAGTGAGGAAACCCGTATGTCCTATAAATCGTGTGTTTGTGCCCAAAGTACTTACGGCGATAGGGCTCACCTCCCACCACGTTGGGACGTAATATTTGTAGGTGAAACGCTGGTGTACCGAGTGTGGACTGTGACTTGCATTTCAAAGTTCACACTCGGAACACCTCTGACACCCTCTCGCGCATTCAGGTCGTGACGATATATATATTTTTAATACAAACTTATCCATGGGGAACCAGAACTAGGACCTAGGGATTAACCACGCTAAAATTTAGGAAGAGAATCATATAAGTTGCTGACTATAAATGTTGTCCCTCTCGATCGACGACGCTCACACGCTTGCTGCCAGCCCTAGACTAGCTCACGCACACACACAAGCGCGTATGGACAAGCCAGATGCGCGCGTCAGAGTGTAGGTAAATAACTTGAGCGAGGACTATGAAGTGTCGGGGGTGGACAGAACTATCAATGGCGCTACCCTTTTAGCGACTTGTTTTTTGTCATATATTTTTGTTGTTATTTAGCATGTATTTAGGTTTCCGTACCAGTTTAGTGTGGTGGTACGGGGAGGGGAACTCTCTTTGCGCGAGTCAAGTCGCACTTGGCCAAATTATTTTGGAGGTTTTTTTTCATGGGTTAATTTTTTTCATTGTTCACTGTAAGTATATAATAGAGGCCATAGTAACAATTCTGTGAAAATTTCAACTGTCTACTATAGCGGCTGAAGTTGTAGACATCTGTGACAGACGGACAGGCAGACGGAAAGACAAACAGCAGCGGACGCACAGACACACACTGCAGCGAAGACTTAGTAATTAATTTAGGGTCCCGTCCCGTTTGATACGCTTTGTGTACGGAACCCTAAAAAATAAATGGGCCACGTAAAATATCTCCAAATTTCTGGTTCTTGACAAACCGCCAATCTTTAGTAATTGCATTTCTGTGAGTAAAAGGCCACTGACCTTATTGCTACGTTATACTTAAACGTGGTTATAAATTTCCGTGGTTTAAACTAGTTCACTGGTTCACACTATATTTTATAGGACAGTAAATTTTCTTGTATAATGCTGACTATTCGCAAAGCGCCTGCACAATTCTACTGAGCATGTTTTGGAAAAAAAAGACTGCTACAGTTTTAGTCCTAGCGGTACGGTACACACCGATATTTATTATAACTCTTTAAATGGTAATGTTAAAAGCCTGAAAATCGATAAAAATAATGAATAGCAATGATAAAAAAAAACCAATTATTTGAATTCTTGGAGATCAATAGCTCATTTATATTTAAGTAATTCTTCTATTGGCCTTTTATTTGTAATTATACATATATTACTTTAAATATAATTAATAAATAAAATATTTTTTTTTAGCTTGAAATATATTTCGGCCCTTAGTGGGCCGTCATCAGTCATCATCAGCCCCCACTAAGGGCCGAAATATATTTCAAGCTAAAAAAAATTATTTTATTTATTAATTATATTTAAAGTAATATATGTATAATTACAAATAAAAGGCCAATAGAGGCAATATTATATATTTATTTAAGTAATTATTCAATATACGAGTATTTACATAGCTGATATAGTTCACGAGAAAAACAAATCAGTTTTTCTTATACATACGAATGAAAATGAAAATGTATATTCATCCACAAAAAACACAATACACGGTATAAAGTTCACTTAGGGTAGAGAATTTACCTATAGAATAGAAGTATCGTTGGTATCTACACTAGATAAAAATCTGTTCGGCAGGCCCAAGAGTAAGAATTATACAGACATTGATTAACAAGGCGTAGGAATATACATATCATAATTAATTTGTTACTTCTTCTTCTTCTTGGGGGTGCCATATCCTAGCGGATGTCGGCGACCACCACACGAAACTCTTCTCTATTCTGTGCCAGTCAAATTGGTACAGACAACTTTAATTTTTTGAACATTGCCAAAAATTACTCCAAGTATACCTACTCTATGATCTTAACAATTATTACAATTACCTGCTACGCAGGACATCGGCGAAACACACGGAACAATGAAAAAATAACTGAATAAAATAAAAATGGTTAAAAAAAGTGATCTGGGTGTAGGGTTACCATCCGTCTGGATTTTTCCGGAGTTTTCGCCTTCCGTCCGCGTATTTCCTTAACCGTGTTGAATTCATCCCCTAGTCGCGACCAATTCAGTACGTTTTTGGAAATCAAAATATGCTGCAAAAAGGTATCGATTTCAGCCCCATCAGTAGACAAAATCAACATGGTTTTGTGCATTTTTTGTATGAAAGGATATCTCCCAAACAACCTCTTTTCTCGTGAACTATATGAGTTATGTAAGCAAAACTAGATTCATAATTTAGCTATGTTATAGGACTACTTAATTATAAACATTGATCTCTAATAAAACGAACACCTAAATTTTAGGATTTTTCTTTAATTTTTTTTTTACAACAGCAATGCTACGCCTCAATTCTAATTTATATGGCCTATTTTCATGCTTTTAACAACATTTGCAGCTTTTGTTTCGTGTACCGCTAGGACTATTTTGGCCTGACTGGTTTCCTCAGTCTTCCTGTTTTCTGTGGCTGCTATATCTTTAGGAATACACAATTCATCGAAGAAATCGCCGTTTACACATTTTAGTCTGTAAAGTCTGTAAGAGGAACTTTCTTCCATAAGTAATAGATGCTAATAATAACTAGCTTTTGCCCGCGGCTTCGCCCGCGCTGATTAAGTTTGCATTTTTCCGAGATATAAAGTAGACTATGTCACTTTCCGGCACATAAACTATGTATCCTAAAAATCACGTCGATCCGTTGCTCCATTGCTGCGTGAAAGAATGACAAACCAACAAACAGACCTTCGCATTATTAATAGGGGTACGGATTCACCAGCTGACACAATGCAGCACTTCTCACCATCGCCAGAGTAATATATTTAATATATCTGCCATCCCAGTCACTACTACCTACATCAATCAAACATCGCATCACCAGACTTGGCGCCACTAAGTTACAAACAAAACAAACGTCTACAATGCTAACCCACTGCGTCCAATTAAGGGCCCATCCGTCTGTCTTAGTTACTCGAGTTACATCGGTATTCTGAAACTGAAGTAAGTACCCAATTGGTACAAGCGATGCGCTGATTTATGAGATCAACGACCATTAATTAACTAATTGAAGTACCAAAATAAACTCAAAGGGATTTTTGAGGATTTTTTCACTAAGAAAAGAGAGCATTCACAGAGTTTCACATGTGCTGGCCAAGGAAAGGACTAGAGAAGTCAGTCCCAAGTGATAATTATCAGCAATTGGGGCAAAACGGCGCCAAGTGTGATGTCATCTAGAGCCCAGGAGGTTCAGAACAAACACACTTCCATTGCTGGCCTAAACTAAGAGCAACATGTAACAATGTATTCTGAAGCTGCAGTGAAGACCAAGGAAGACAAATTACCGAGCGTTGGAAACTTAGTGTTACGTCAAAACTGTCAATCCTGTCGTCCCTAATTTGTACTGATGCCATCTTTATGGATATGGCCCTCCTCTCGGGTAAGGGGCCACTGCGGGCTACACATCATCTCAGACATTAATAGCTTGGTGTGAAACTATTCAATGGCATTGTATGAAAATTGAATCAACTGCGTACCTACTTACCCAATTGACCGCTGACCTCATAAACCTCGTAAGAAGAATATCTCGTTTTTATGCTGTACGTGATAAGTAATGCAATGAATAATGCTGAATGCCTGATCTATCAACGCCTCGTTGACTAAATGGCTGGACCTAGGAAAATGAAACTGTAGGTTCATTGTATGACGCTGACATCCGGATTTGAGGAAGTTCCTAAAACGATTTCAGCGCGAGCAACGCTTACTGCATTGTATAACGCAACCGAATATTTGGTCAGGTTTTAGTTTTTACATAATAATTCCCATAGCTTAATTTCTAAAAGTTTTTTAATTTTTTTAGAGAGTATACGCCATTTTAGGACATAGTTTTCATTATTTTAATAAATAAATTAACCTTTATTTTAATGATTTTATCACTTCGGACGTCACTTCTGAATTTTAGACATTATAATTTCTTATAAAAAAGTGGTTTGTCAATCTACTCATCTGTCATCCATCTGTCAAATTATAAATTTATCTGCTATAATGCGAAGGACACATTTCTACACAGCCATTTCTCAAGTGACAGACATCACACGAAGGCAAATGGAAGTTGCAGCTTTTTCGTAAAAATATTTATCATCATGAGGTTTTATAGACCACAAGTTCTAAAATACGGCTTATCTCGAAATGGTTTTCGAATCAACACACCATTGACATTAGTACAACTAGCACTTAGTTACTTTATATACCTACCATATTCAGCCATACCTTACCGTAATTATTTTTTGGGGTCACCATAAAAGTTTTTCAAGCTCCTTAAATAACTATTTAAGGAGCTTGAAAAACGCAACCACTTCGCGCAACCAGACCGACATACTCGTATTATTTGGCATCACAGAGCTCTAGGTGCCCTTTATCCTGTGAAACCAGATTCAAAAATCCCCCCTATTGTTACCAGCTGTCGTAACCTCCTAATCCAAAAGAACTGCCATGGCATGCCGCAAATTATTGTGACTCATACTTCACGGTCACCCAAGTTGAGGGCAAATCTGGGCCTTTTTAGGGTTCCGTACCCATAAACCAAAGGGCAAAACGTGGCCCTTTTAATGTCATCTTATCACTGACTACAGTTATCTTTCAATTTATCATTACGTAGACATGCATAATGGTTATGGAACACCCATGGACGTAGCCAGGTTTTAGTTTCGGGGGGTCAGGAAAATAAAACGACAAAAAGTGCACGAAATAAAATTAATATTTATTAATTATGTTTGTAAAAAATTGTGTTTGCAAACGCAAAACGCTTCTAGCAGCTGCTAGCAGAAGTGGCACTTGACAAGGAAAACGTCCAAGCAGGGGTAAGGTTGTAATATTTTAAACATTTCGGGAGGGGTTTGAACCCCCAAAACCTCCCCCTGGCTACGCCCATGGGAACACCATCCATGGTATAATCCGCACCACGATCCTTATGCATGAGACTCGACCCGCATTCAGTTTTGCACAATCGTAAATCTGTACTATTACTGCGAGAAAGGATTTGTCTCATAACCACGGATGTTTGAACAGGTTCTAGGAAATGGAACGTCTGCTTTTAACATTTTTGGTTTAGTGTGTTTTGTAAGTGCCATTTTAATGCGTATTATTTTGAGGATTAATAAACACGAATAGGGGCAGATTTTATGAGATCTAGACTAGACTAGAACAGCGGATGTGTCTATTTTTGCTGTGGTAAAAACACGAACGTTAAAAAAATACGTCCGTGGGTAATTTTATTTTAAACCTCTTCAACGTTTACTTTACTTGATTTTAATACAAGTGGAATTTCTTTGGACCCCGACAAACGCGAAAAGTGGCGAATCGATGACGAAACGCGAAAATATACAGAACGAGATGCATGCAATGCAACAATCGTCGCTGTTTTAACTAGAGTTTGTCTAATGAAATCAGAGTAATTTTACCTGACACAGCTTTGGAAAAAACATTTTTTCATCATTTTTCCGTAACTATCCGTGTCAGGTAAAGTTACTTTTAGCTTTTATTAAATATGGAATGAAATGAAATATATTTATTTATGTAATGTAGGTATAACAGATACACTTATTACAGGTTGGTTTTAATGTAATATATGTAATATAAGTATAATTAAATTATCTATGTGTATAAGTAATATTTTAATATAATGAATAATAATGTGGGGAAATACACAGGTTGCGTTTACTTAAATTCAATAAAAAAGAAAACACTTGAATAAAATAAAAATATAAGAATAAGGAATAAATAATATTACAAATATTTGCAATTTATACAATAAATATATGCCAAACTCCGCCCATTCGATTAGTCTTGGTAAGAAGAAGGGCAAGAAACTTAGCAAGATCATGTCTTTTTTTTCCTACCTATTACTAAGACTCCGCTGTTCGTCTGTTTGTCCGTCTGTCTGTCCGTCAGTCCGTCTGTCCGTCTGTCACCAGGCTGTATCTCATGAATCGTGATAGTGAGGCAGTTGAAATTTTCACAGATGATGTAGGTATTTCTGTTGCCACTGTAGCTGTAACAACAAACATCTCATACAAAAATGCTCCCATACAAAAGAGATGTTTTTTTTGCCGTTTTTATCGATAATGGTACGGGACCCTTCGTGCGCGAGTCCGACTCGCACTTGGCCGGTTGTTATAATATTAATTACAACAACTAAATGTAAAAAATAAGCCTATACTTTAATTGACTAAAGAGAAAAAATACAAGACAGGAAGTCTTATGTCATTTTTATAAGTATTATGTCAAGAAGGAAAAAAAAAATAGTACCTTTGTCTACCTGTCCCATATAGTCCATCTGCTTTTACAGTCATTTCATCTATTAACTAATTAACGTTAATTCTAGAGGAATCATAACGTAAGTGTATTATGATGATACTATGAAAAATATATATGGAAAAATTAATGAAAAACTAAGAGAAGATGTTTTTTCCATACCCGTGTCAGGTAAAGTTACTCTCAGCTTTCATAAGACAGACTCTAACTGTCTAATTTTAACTCATTATAGTGAGTTTTGTTTTTTAAAACAAGCGTTTTGTAAAGTATCGTTTATACTATAATTTCACACGTTATATTTACTTAAGTAGTTATTTGCATTCGTTGGCCCTAACTAACTCAGATCACCCAAAAATTAGACTCGACAGTTAGTTAAAACAGCGACGATACATTGAGGCAGAATTTATCGCAGTTTTACTACCGCGTTTCGCGACGTCACGCGTCAGTGTGCAAATGAGAGCGTAAATTTTATATAAATAATTTTACTGGAAAACCTAGAGACAACATAATGACCCAAATAGTACCTAATTCGCATACTCTATGTTTTCTCTATGGTGTTGTTCTTGCAATGCAAGCACGTTGGTACAATAATTACAGTTGCATGTTTCATACTAATGTCACACAGTGGCGCCGGACCTCATTGGCATGCTGCACTGGCTCTCACCATGGTAGTAGAGTAGACACAAACATGTATTGATGGGCACTCGTTTGTTTCTACACAAAAGGGTTTTGAAGTGTGCCGTGGTCGTGGAGCGGCACCTTGAACTGAGTAACTTTATAACCATTTTATACGGTAACTATAGCATTTTTTAATAGAAGAAAAATACATAGTAATCTACATGATACAAAAAGTGATGTGGTTTTTTCTGAATTTTATTTTAATATACAGAAGTGAAGCAAGAAAATTCTAAGTTTACCCTTATTTCTCTGTTTTTTGTCCACTTGTAACAATATAACTGCTACAGTTTTTATCGAAACAGTATTAGTACATTACGATACGAGAGCGATGAAACGTTTTCTGACGAGTGTGAGTTTGCGGCACGAGCCGAAGGCGAGTGCTGCAATCACACGAGTCGAGAAAAAGTTTCTCGCACGAGTTTCGTATAATTTTTTATAGCACAAGTGCGGAAAATGCCGACTTTACGCACGCGCAGCAAAAAATTTATACACTTCTAAAATTTATTGAAAAAGGCGTTACTTTGCGGAAGTCCATCATAAATTTGTAGATATATTAATAATTTGCAATATTCCGCTAAACACTCCCACCATGCTATTCAAAATGCAGACTCAAGCACCGCCCGCCCTCCCGCATAAAACATGCACAAGCAAAGCAAGCAGTACGAGCACAAAATAAAGCAATCTTAAATAACAAGCAAGAAAACTTATCGACACGTGTTTCGCCTCTAAACGAGGCATCCTCGGGATGTGTAGTCCGCCCGACCGCTCGACAGCAAATGACGAGCTGCCGCCCGGAGCTCACCTTTTATACACCGGCCTGGCTAGTTGTTTGGTGGGAATAAATGGATGACGAAAACATACGTAAAAGGGGAGTACTTATAAAATTTGTTTGTTCGTTCAGTAAATCAGAGTTATTCTTGTTTTTCAATATCTCTAACTGTTCTAGCACACACATTCTTAAACCTTTCTTACAAATATGTTTTATATCAAATGAATGATTGTTAGGCAAACTATGACCGGACTCTAAAATATGTTTCGCAAAATGTGATTTTTCGGGATGATTATTTCTATAGGCTGAGATGTGTTCTTTATACCTAGTTTCAAAGCTACGACCCGTTTGACCGATGTAAACACCGTTACATTCACTGCAGCACAATTTGTAAATACCCGACTGTTGTTTTTTATCTAACTTATCCTTTCCATTGCAAAGCCGCTTGATCTTATTATTAGTTCTGAAAGCAACGCGAACACCAGAACGCCGAAAGATCTTCGCAACCCGTTCAGAAATCGGTCCTAGGTAAGTTAAGCTGGTTTTATATTTTTGAATACTTTCAGGCTGTAAAGCGGACAAATTACTTCTGATAATACTATTTTGTTTTTTATGGATTAATCGGTCAACCATTTTAGTACTATACCCGTTATTAAAAGCAATCTGATATATGATATTGAGCTCTTTTTTATAGTTGTCCGGACTTAAGGGCACCGTCATTAATCTGTGAACATAACAACGAAAAGCAGCAAGTTTATGTTCCCAAGGGTGACAAGATGAAGCGGGTATTACAGTATCGGTGTGTGTTGGCTTACGGTATATTTGAAATTCATGTTGATGTTGTGATCTTGTAATAGTTAAATCTAGAAAATTAAGGGAGTTTTCTTGTTCGACTTCTAATTTAAATTTTATTTTTGAGTGAATTTTGTTAAGTTTGTTGACAAATATATCTAGCTGCCTACTAGTACCCGTCCAGCAAAGAATGACGTCATCAACGAATCTATAATAATACAAAATATTAGAATTATTGACAATATGTTTGGTCTCGAAACTGTCCATGAAAATATCAGCCATCAACGGACTTAAGGGTGAACCCATTGCTAAACCTTCTTTTTGCATGTAGAAACTATTGTTGAATTTGAAATAGTTTTGTTGCATGCAAACTGATGTGAGGTTTAGGAGGTCATCAATTTCGCCAGTGTGAAGACGTTGTTTTTCTAACAAATTTCTAATTATAGTCAAACATTCGTCATAAGGAACATTGGTAAATAAGCTATCTACATCCAAAGATACTAACTTCGCATTAGAGGGTAAATGAACATTATGAATTTTCGATATTAAATCCTCTTTATTCTTAAGACAATAGATAGGCTTGAAAGAAGTTTTTTCTAACAAAATGTGATTTAACCGTTTTGACAAATCATAAGCTGGGGCACCGATGTAAGAGACAACTGGACGAACCGGAATGTTATCTTTGTGTATTTTTGGCAAACCGTACAAAGCTGGGGCCACGGGGTTCATAGGCAGTAATTTCGCTTTAGATTGAGTGTTATCTGGAAAAACAAAGGATGTGTTATTGACGGCCAATTTTAACTCAGCTTGAAATTTCTTAGTTGGATCCGAATTAAGTGGAACAAACTCGTCACCCTGAATGACGTCATTCACTTTACTATTATATTCTTCGCGATTCATTATAACTACTGTATTACCTTTATCCGCTTTTGAAATTACTAGATCGTTATCATTAACCCTACACTGAATCGATTTAAATGTTGCTAGTTCCGGGTTGATTTGTTCTTTTGAGGAGACAGCAACTTTTTGTATTTCATTCGTAACTAAACTCTTAACAATATTATCTTTTTTAGAAACTATAGCAGTAATCTCAGCATCAACAGCTAAATTTTGCAATGAATTTTGGGACAAATTAGAAGGAATATTGTATTTTAAGCCCTTTTCCAAAAGTGACATCTCGCTAGTAGGAAAATCAATGTTAGTTAAATTTTTTACGCGAGGGTGGAATGGAAATGTTGACGAATTTTGCACGGGATGGTTAATTAAACGGTTATTACACTGTATTAATCTGTCCAACTTGCCCCTCTGGATGAGATATTTTTCGTGTACCACTTTCGACGCCAAATCTCTAGCCTTTCTGTCTAGGCTATCAAATTCACTGCTGTGTAAAGAAAAAGTTAATTCAGTATGGAGAACTTTTAGATGAGTTTTAAGATTATTTCTTACCGAGAACCAATACCTTATTTCATCATTCAACCACGCTAGTTGTGCTTTTTTGATAGCTAAAAACGATGACCTAGTGTGTATGTTACAACGGATATTTAATTTTATGTAGTTGGGGACAATTTGATTTTTCTTACATTGTTGATTAAACCAAACATTTTGTGAAGCAAGTCGATGTAATTTGGTAAGCTTAACATACAATTTCGCCTGTTCAGCTATGCTTGCTGACCGAATAAAATTTATTGAAAAAGGCGTTACTTTGCGGAAGTCCATCATAAATTTGTAGATATATTAATAATTTGCAATATTCCGCTAAACACTCCCACCATGCTATTCAAAATGCAGACTCAAGCACCGCCCGCCCTCCCGCATAAAACATGCACAAGCAAAGCAAGCAGTACGAGCACAAAATAAAGCAATCTTAAATAACAAGCAAGAAAACTTATCGACACGTGTTTCGCCTCTAAACGAGGCATCCTCGGGATGTGTAGTCCGCCCGACCGCTCGACAGCAAATGACGAGCTGCCGCCCGGAGCTCACCTTTTATACACCGGCCTGGCTAGTTGTTTGGTGGGAATAAATGGATGACGAAAACATACGTAAAAGGGGAGTACTTATAAAATTTGTTTGTTCGTTCAGTAAATCAGAGTTATTCTTGTTTTTCAATATCTCTAACTGTTCTAGCACACACATTCTTAAACCTTTCTTACAAATATGTTTTATATCAAATGAATGATTGTTAGGCAAACTATGACCGGACTCTAAAATATGTTTCGCAAAATGTGATTTTTCGGGATGATTATTTCTATAGGCTGAGATGTGTTCTTTATACCTAGTTTCAAAGCTACGACCCGTTTGACCGATGTAAACACCGTTACATTCACTGCAGCACAATTTGTAAATACCCGACTGTTGTTTTTTATCTAACTTATCCTTTCCATTGCAAAGCCGCTTGATCTTATTATTAGTTCTGAAAGCAACGCGAACACCAGAACGCCGAAAGATCTTCGCAACCCGTTCAGAAATCGGTCCTAGGTAAGTTAAGCTGGTTTTATATTTTTGAATACTTTCAGGCTGTAAAGCGGACAAATTACTTCTGATAATACTATTTTGTTTTTTATGGATTAATCGGTCAACCATTTTAGTACTATACCCGTTATTAAAAGCAATCTGATATATGATATTGAGCTCTTTTTTATAGTTGTCCGGACTTAAGGGCACCGTCATTAATCTGTGAACATAACAACGAAAAGCAGCAAGTTTATGTTCCCAAGGGTGACAAGATGAAGCGGGTATTACAGTATCGGTGTGTGTTGGCTTACGGTATATTTGAAATTCATGTTGATGTTGTGATCTTGTAATAGTTAAATCTAGAAAATTAAGGGAGTTTTCTTGTTCGACTTCTAATTTAAATTTTATTTTTGAGTGAATTTTGTTAAGTTTGTTGACAAATATATCTAGCTGCCTACTAGTACCCGTCCAGCAAAGAATGACGTCATCAACGAATCTATAATAATACAAAATATTAGAATTATTGACAATATGTTTGGTCTCGAAACTGTCCATGAAAATATCAGCCATCAACGGACTTAAGGGTGAACCCATTGCTAAACCTTCTTTTTGCATGTAGAAACTATTGTTGAATTTGAAATAGTTTTGTTGCATGCAAACTGATGTGAGGTTTAGGAGGTCATCAATTTCGCCAGTGTGAAGACGTTGTTTTTCTAACAAATTTCTAATTATAGTCAAACATTCGTCATAAGGAACATTGGTAAATAAGCTATCTACATCCAAAGATACTAACTTCGCATTAGAGGGTAAATGAACATTATGAATTTTCGATATTAAATCCTCTTTATTCTTAAGACAATAGATAGGCTTGAAAGAAGTTTTTTCTAACAAAATGTGATTTAACCGTTTTGACAAATCATAAGCTGGGGCACCGATGTAAGAGACAACTGGACGAACCGGAATGTTATCTTTGTGTATTTTTGGCAAACCGTACAAAGCTGGGGCCACGGGGTTCATAGGCAGTAATTTCGCTTTAGATTGAGTGTTATCTGGAAAAACAAAGGATGTGTTATTGACGGCCAATTTTAACTCATCTTGAAATTTCTTAGTTGGATCCGAATTAAGTGGAACAAACTCGTCACCCTGAATGACGTCATTCACTTTACTATTATATTCTTCGCGATTCATTATAACTACTGTATTACCTTTATCCGCTTTTGAAATTACTAGATCGTTATCATTAACCCTACACTGAATCGATTTAAATGTTGCTAGTTCCGGGTTGATTTGTTCTTTTGAGGAGACAGCAACTTTTTGTATTTCATTCGTAACTAAACTCTTAACAATATTATCTTTTTTAGAAACTATAGCAGTAATCTCAGCATCAACAGCTAAATTTTGCAATGAATTTTGGGACAAATTAGAAGGAATATTGTATTTTAAGCCCTTTTCCAAAAGTGACATCTCGCTAGTAGGAAAATCAATGTTAGTTAAATTTTTTACGCGAGGGTGGAATGGAAATGTTGACGAATTTTGCACGGGATGGTTAATTAAACGGTTATTACACTGTATTAATCTGTCCAACTTGCCCCTCTGGATGAGATATTTTTCGTGTACCACTTTCGACGCCAAATCTCTAGCCTTTCTGTCTAGGCTATCAAATTCACTGCTGTGTAAAGAAAAAGTTAATTCAGTATGGAGAACTTTTAGATGAGTTTTAAGATTATTTCTTACCGAGAACCAATACCTTATTTCATCATTCAACCACGCTAGTTGTGCTTTTTTGATAGCTAAAAACGATGACCTAGTGTGTATGTTACAACGGATATTTAATTTTATGTAGTTGGGGACAATTTGATTTTTCTTACATTGTTGATTAAACCAAACATTTTGTGAAGCAAGTCGATGTAATTTGGTAAGCTTAACATACAATTTCGCCTGTTCAGCTATGCTTGCTGACCGAATAAAATTTATTGAAAAAGGCGTTACTTTGCGGAAGTCCATCATAAATTTGTAGATATATTAATAATTTGCAATATTCCGCTAAACACTCCCACCATGCTATTCAAAATGCAGACTCAAGCACCGCCCGCCCTCCCGCATAAAACATGCACAAGCAAAGCAAGCAGTACGAGCACAAAATAAAGCAATCTTAAATAACAAGCAAGAAAACTTATCGACACGTGTTTCGCCTCTAAACGAGGCATCCTCGGGATGTGTAGTCCGCCCGACCGCTCGACAGCAAATGACGAGCTGCCGCCCGGAGCTCACCTTTTATACACCGGCCTGGCTAGTTGTTTGGTGGGAATAAATGGATGACGAAAACATACGTAAAAGGGGAGTACTTATAAAATTTGTTTGTTCGTTCAGTAAATCAGAGTTATTCTTGTTTTTCAATATCTCTAACTGTTCTAGCACACACATTCTTAAACCTTTCTTACAAATATGTTTTATATCAAATGAATGATTGTTAGGCAAACTATGACTGGACTCTAAAATATGTTTCGCAAAATGTGATTTTTCGGGATGATTATTTCTATAGGCTGAGATGTGTTCTTTATACCTAGTTTCAAAGCTACGACCCGTTTGACCGATGTAAACACCGTTACATTCACTGCAGCACAATTTGTAAATACCCGACTGTTGTTTTTTATCTAACTTATCCTTTCCATTGCAAAGCCGCTTGATCTTATTATTAGTTCTGAAAGCAACGCGAACACCAGAACGCCGAAAGATCTTCGCAACCCGTTCAGAAATCGGTCCTAGGTAAGTTAAGCTGGTTTTATATTTTTGAATACTTTCAGGCTGTAAAGCGGACAAATTACTTCTGATAATACTATTTTGTTTTTTATGGATTAATCGGTCAACCATTTTAGTACTATACCCGTTATTAAAAGCAATCTGATATATGATATTGAGCTCTTTTTTATAGTTGTCCGGACTTAAGGGCACCGTCATTAATCTGTGAACATAACAACGAAAAGCAGCAAGTTTATGTTCCCAAGGGTGACAAGATGAAGCGGGTATTACAGTATCGGTGTGTGTTGGCTTACGGTATATTTGAAATTCATGTTGATGTTGTGATCTTGTAATAGTTAAATCTAGAAAATTAAGGGAGTTTTCTTGTTCGACTTCTAATTTAAATTTTATTTTTGAGTGAATTTTGTTAAGTTTGTTGACAAATATATCTAGCTGCCTACTAGTACCCGTCCAGCAAAGAATGACGTCATCAACGAATCTATAATAATACAAAATATTAGAATTATTGACAATATGTTTGGTCTCGAAACTGTCCATGAAAATATCAGCCATCAACGGACTTAAGGGTGAACCCATTGCTAAACCTTCTTTTTGCATGTAGAAACTATTGTTGAATTTGAAATAGTTTTGTTGCATGCAAACTGATGTGAGGTTTAGGAGGTCATCAATTTCGCCAGTGTGAAGACGTTGTTTTTCTAACAAATTTCTAATTATAGTCAAACATTCGTCATAAGGAACATTGGTAAATAAGCTATCTACATCCAAAGATACTAACTTCGCATTAGAGGGTAAATGAACATTATGAATTTTCGATATTAAATCCTCTTTATTCTTAAGACAATAGATAGGCTTGAAAGAAGTTTTTTCTAACAAAATGTGATTTAACCGTTTTGACAAATCATAAGCTGGGGCACCGATGTAAGAGACAACTGGACGAACCGGAATGTTATCTTTGTGTATTTTTGGCAAACCGTACAAAGCTGGGGCCACGGGGTTCATAGGCAGTAATTTCGCTTTAGATTGAGTGTTATCTGGAAAAACAAAGGATGTGTTATTGACGGCCAATTTTAACTCAGCTTGAAATTTCTTAGTTGGATCCGAATTAAGTGGAACAAACTCGTCACCCTGAATGACGTCATTCACTTTACTATTATATTCTTCGCGATTCATTATAACTACTGTATTACCTTTATCCGCTTTTGAAATTACTAGATCGTTATCATTAACCCTACACTGAATCGATTTAAATGTTGCTAGTTCCGGGTTGATTTGTTCTTTTGAGGAGACAGCAACTTTTTGTATTTCATTCGTAACTAAACTCTTAACAATATTATCTTTTTTAGAAACTATAGCAGTAATCTCAGCATCAACAGCTAAATTTTGCAATGAATTTTGGGACAAATTAGAAGGAATATTGTATTTTAAGCCCTTTTCCAAAAGTGACATCTCGCTAGTAGGAAAATCAATGTTAGTTAAATTTTTTACGCGAGGGTGGAATGGAAATGTTGACGAATTTTGCACGGGATGGTTAATTAAACGGTTATTACACTGTATTAATCTGTCCAACTTGCCCCTCTGGATGAGATATTTTTCGTGTACCACTTTCGACGCCAAATCTCTAGCCTTTCTGTCTAGGCTATCAAATTCACTGCTGTGTAAAGAAAAAGTTAATTCAGTATGGAGAACTTTTAGATGAGTTTTAAGATTATTTCTTACCGAGAACCAATACCTTATTTCATCATTCAACCACGCTAGTTGTGCTTTTTTGATAGCTAAAAACGATGACCTAGTGTGTATGTTACAACGGATATTTAATTTTATGTAGTTGGGGACAATTTGATTTTTCTTACATTGTTGATTAAACCAAACATTTTGTGAAGCAAGTCGATGTAATTTGGTAAGCTTAACATACAATTTCGCCTGTTCAGCTATGCTTGCTGACCGAATAAAATTTATTGAAAAAGGCGTTACTTTGCGGAAGTCCATCATAAATTTGTAGATATATTAATAATTTGCAATATTCCGCTAAACACTCCCACCATGCTATTCAAAATGCAGACTCAAGCACCGCCCGCCCTCCCGCATAAAACATGCACAAGCAAAGCAAGCAGTACGAGCACAAAATAAAGCAATCTTAAATAACAAGCAAGAAAACTTATCGACACGTGTTTCGCCTCTAAACGAGGCATCCTCGGGATGTGTAGTCCGCCCGACCGCTCGACAGCAAATGACGAGCTGCCGCCCGGAGCTCACCTTTTATACACCGGCCTGGCTAGTTGTTTGGTGGGAATAAATGGATGACGAAAACATACGTAAAAGGGGAGTACTTATAAAATTTGTTTGTTCGTTCAGTAAATCAGAGTTATTCTTGTTTTTCAATATCTCTAACTGTTCTAGCACACACATTCTTAAACCTTTCTTACAAATATGTTTTATATCAAATGAATGATTGTTAGGCAAACTATGACCGGACTCTAAAATATGTTTCGCAAAATGTGATTTTTCGGGATGATTATTTCTATAGGCTGAGATGTGTTCTTTATACCTAGTTTCAAAGCTACGACCCGTTTGACCGATGTAAACACCGTTACATTCACTGCAGCACAATTTGTAAATACCCGACTGTTGTTTTTTATCTAACTTATCCTTTCCATTGCAAAGCCGCTTGATCTTATTATTAGTTCTGAAAGCAACGCGAACACCAGAACGCCGAAAGATCTTCGCAACCCGTTCAGAAATCGGTCCTAGGTAAGTTAAGCTGGTTTTATATTTTTGAATACTTTCAGGCTGTAAAGCGGACAAATTACTTCTGATAATACTATTTTGTTTTTTATGGATTAATCGGTCAACCATTTTAGTACTATACCCGTTATTAAAAGCAATCTGATATATGATATTGAGCTCTTTTTTATAGTTGTCCGGACTTAAGGGCACCGTCATTAATCTGTGAACATAACAACGAAAAGCAGCAAGTTTATGTTCCCAAGGGTGACAAGATGAAGCGGGTATTACAGTATCGGTGTGTGTTGGCTTACGGTATATTTGAAATTCATGTTGATGTTGTGATCTTGTAATAGTTAAATCTAGAAAATTAAGGGAGTTTTCTTGTTCGACTTCTAATTTAAATTTTATTTTTGAGTGAATTTTGTTAAGTTTGTTGACAAATATATCTAGCTGCCTACTAGTACCCGTCCAGCAAAGAATGACGTCATCAACGAATCTATAATAATACAAAATATTAGAATTATTGACAATATGTTTGGTCTCGAAACTGTCCATGAAAATATCAGCCATCAACGGACTTAAGGGTGAACCCATTGCTAAACCTTCTTTTTGCATGTAGAAACTATTGTTGAATTTGAAATAGTTTTGTTGCATGCAAACTGATGTGAGGTTTAGGAGGTCATCAATTTCGCCAGTGTGAAGACGTTGTTTTTCTAACAAATTTCTAATTATAGTCAAACATTCGTCATAAGGAACATTGGTAAATAAGCTATCTACATCCAAAGATACTAACTTCGCATTAGAGGGTAAATGAACATTATGAATTTTCGATATTAAATCCTCTTTATTCTTAAGACAATAGATAGGCTTGAAAGAAGTTTTTTCTAACAAAATGTGATTTAACCGTTTTGACAAATCATAAGCTGGGGCACCGATGTAAGAGACAACTGGACGAACCGGAATGTTATCTTTGTGTATTTTTGGCAAACCGTACAAAGCTGGGGCCACGGGGTTCATAGGCAGTAATTTCGCTTTAGATTGAGTGTTATCTGGAAAAACAAAGGATGTGTTATTGACGGCCAATTTTAACTCAGCTTGAAATTTCTTAGTTGGATCCGAATTAAGTGGAACAAACTCGTCACCCTGAATGACGTCATTCACTTTACTATTATATTCTTCGCGATTCATTATAACTACTGTATTACCTTTATCCGCTTTTGAAATTACTAGATCGTTATCATTAACCCTACACTGAATCGATTTAAATGTTGCTAGTTCCGGGTTGATTTGTTCTTTTGAGGAGACAGCAACTTTTTGTATTTCATTCGTAACTAAACTCTTAACAATATTATCTTTTTTAGAAACTATAGCAGTAATCTCAGCATCAACAGCTAAATTTTGCAATGAATTTTGGGACAAATTAGAAGGAATATTGTATTTTAAGCCCTTTTCCAAAAGTGACATCTCGCTAGTAGGAAAATCAATGTTAGTTAAATTTTTTACGCGAGGGTGGAATGGAAATGTTGACGAATTTTGCACGGGATGGTTAATTAAACGGTTATTACACTGTATTAATCTGTCCAACTTGCCCCTCTGGATGAGATATTTTTCGTGTACCACTTTCGACGCCAAATCTCTAGCCTTTCTGTCTAGGCTATCAAATTCACTGCTGTGTAAAGAAAAAGTTAATTCAGTATGGAGAACTTTTAGATGAGTTTTAAGATTATTTCTTACCGAGAACCAATACCTTATTTCATCATTCAACCACGCTAGTTGTGCTTTTTTGATAGCTAAAAACGATGACCTAGTGTGTATGTTACAACGGATATTTAATTTTATGTAGTTGGGGACAATTTGATTTTTCTTACATTGTTGATTAAACCAAACATTTTGTGAAGCAAGTCGATGTAATTTGGTAAGCTTAACATACAATTTCGCCTGTTCAGCTATGCTTGCTGACCGAATAAAATTTATTGAAAAAGGCGTTACTTTGCGGAAGTCCATCATAAATTTGTAGATATATTAATAATTTGCAATATTCCGCTAAACACTCCCACCATGCTATTCAAAATGCAGACTCAAGCACCGCCCGCCCTCCCGCATAAAACATGCACAAGCAAAGCAAGCAGTACGAGCACAAAATAAAGCAATCTTAAATAACAAGCAAGAAAACTTATCGACACGTGTTTCGCCTCTAAACGAGGCATCCTCGGGATGTGTAGTCCGCCCGACCGCTCGACAGCAAATGACGAGCTGCCGCCCGGAGCTCACCTTTTATACACCGGCCTGGCTAGTTGTTTGGTGGGAATAAATGGATGACGAAAACATACGTAAAAGGGGAGTACTTATAAAATTTGTTTGTTCGTTCAGTAAATCAGAGTTATTCTTGTTTTTCAATATTTCTAACTGTTCTAGCACACACATTCTTAAACCTTTCTTACAAATATGTTTTATATCAAATGAATGATTGTTAGGCAAACTATGACCGGACTCTAAAATATGTTTCGCAAAATGTGATTTTTCGGGATGATTATTTCTATAGGCTGAGATGTGTTCTTTATACCTAGTTTCAAAGCTACGACCCGTTTGACCGATGTAAACACCGTTACATTCACTGCAGCACAATTTGTAAATACCCGACTGTTGTTTTTTATCTAACTTATCCTTTCCATTGCAAAGCCGCTTGATCTTATTATTAGTTCTGAAAGCAACGCGAACACCAGAACGCCGAAAGATCTTCGCAACCCGTTCAGAAATCGGTCCTAGGTAAGTTAAGCTGGTTTTATATTTTTGAATACTTTCAGGCTGTAAAGCGGACAAATTACTTCTGATAATACTATTTTGTTTTTTATGGATTAATCGGTCAACCATTTTAGTACTATACCCGTTATTAAAAGCAATCTGATATATGATATTGAGCTCTTTTTTATAGTTGTCCGGACTTAAGGGCACCGTCATTAATCTGTGAACATAACAACGAAAAGCAGCAAGTTTATGTTCCCAAGGGTGACAAGATGAAGCGGGTATTACAGTATCGGTGTGTGTTGGCTTACGGTATATTTGAAATTCATGTTGATGTTGTGATCTTGTAATAGTTAAATCTAGAAAATTAAGGGAGTTTTCTTGTTCGACTTCTAATTTAAATTTTATTTTTGAGTGAATTTTGTTAAGTTTGTTGACAAATATATCTAGCTGCCTACTAGTACCCGTCCAGCAAAGAATGACGTCATCAACGAATCTATAATAATACAAAATATTAGAATTATTGACAATATGTTTGGTCTCGAAACTGTCCATGAAAATATCAGCCATCAACGGACTTAAGGGTGAACCCATTGCTAAACCTTCTTTTTGCATGTAGAAACTATTGTTGAATTTGAAATAGTTTTGTTGCATGCAAACTGATGTGAGGTTTAGGAGGTCATCAATTTCGCCAGTGTGAAGACGTTGTTTTTCTAACAAATTTCTAATTATAGTCAAACATTCGTCATAAGGAACATTGGTAAATAAGCTATCTACATCCAAAGATACTAACTTCGCATTAGAGGGTAAATGAACATTATGAATTTTCGATATTAAATCCTCTTTATTCTTAAGACAATAGATAGGCTTGAAAGAAGTTTTTTCTAACAAAATGTGATTTAACCGTTTTGACAAATCATAAGCTGGGGCACCGATGTAAGAGACAACTGGACGAACCGGAATGTTATCTTTGTGTATTTTTGGCAAACCGTACAAAGCTGGGGCCACGGGGTTCATAGGCAGTAATTTCGCTTTAGATTGAGTGTTATCTGGAAAAACAAAGGATGTGTTATTGACGGCCAATTTTAACTCATCTTGAAATTTCTTAGTTGGATCCGAATTAAGTGGAACAAACTCGTCACCCTGAATGACGTCATTCACTTTACTATTATATTCTTCGCGATTCATTATAACTACTGTATTACCTTTATCCGCTTTTGAAATTACTAGATCGTTATCATTAACCCTACACTGAATCGATTTAAATGTTGCTAGTTCCGGGTTGATTTGTTCTTTTGAGGAGACAGCAACTTTTTGTATTTCATTCGTAACTAAACTCTTAACAATATTATCTTTTTTAGAAACTATAGCAGTAATCTCAGCATCAACAGCTAAATTTTGCAATGAATTTTGGGACAAATTAGAAGGAATATTGTATTTTAAGCCCTTTTCCAAAAGTGACATCTCGCTAGTAGGAAAATCAATGTTAGTTAAATTTTTTACGCGAGGGTGGAATGGAAATGTTGACGAATTTTGCACGGGATGGTTAATTAAACGGTTATTACACTGTATTAATCTGTCCAACTTGCCCCTCTGGATGAGATATTTTTCGTGTACCACTTTCGACGCCAAATCTCTAGCCTTTCTGTCTAGGCTATCAAATTCACTGCTGTGTAAAGAAAAAGTTAATTCAGTATGGAGAACTTTTAGATGAGTTTTAAGATTATTTCTTACCGAGAACCAATACCTTATTTCATCATTCAACCACGCTAGTTGTGCTTTTTTGATAGCTAAAAACGATGACCTAGTGTGTATGTTACAACGGATATTTAATTTTATGTAGTTGGGGACAATTTGATTTTTCTTACATTGTTGATTAAACCAAACATTTTGTGAAGCAAGTCGATGTAATTTGGTAAGCTTAACATACAATTTCGCCTGTTCAGCTATGCTTGCTGACCGAATAAAATTTATTGAAAAAGGCGTTACTTTGCGGAAGTCCATCATAAATTTGTAGATATATTAATAATTTGCAATATTCCGCTAAACACTCCCACCATGCTATTCAAAATGCAGACTCAAGCACCGCCCGCCCTCCCGCATAAAACATGCACAAGCAAAGCAAGCAGTACGAGCACAAAATAAAGCAATCTTAAATAACAAGCAAGAAAACTTATCGACACGTGTTTCGCCTCTAAACGAGGCATCCTCGGGATGTGTAGTCCGCCCGACCGCTCGACAGCAAATGACGAGCTGCCGCCCGGAGCTCACCTTTTATACACCGGCCTGGCTAGTTGTTTGGTGGGAATAAATGGATGACGAAAACATACGTAAAAGGGGAGTACTTATAAAATTTGTTTGTTCGTTCAGTAAATCAGAGTTATTCTTGTTTTTCAATATCTCTAACTGTTCTAGCACACACATTCTTAAACCTTTCTTACAAATATGTTTTATATCAAATGAATGATTGTTAGGCAAACTATGACCGGACTCTAAAATATGTTTCGCAAAATGTGATTTTTCGGGATGATTATTTCTATAGGCTGAGATGTGTTCTTTATACCTAGTTTCAAAGCTACGACCCGTTTGACCGATGTAAACACCGTTACATTCACTGCAGCACAATTTGTAAATACCCGACTGTTGTTTTTTATCTAACTTATCCTTTCCATTGCAAAGCCGCTTGATCTTATTATTAGTTCTGAAAGCAACGCGAACACCAGAACGCCGAAAGATCTTCGCAACCCGTTCAGAAATCGGTCCTAGGTAAGTTAAGCTGGTTTTATATTTTTGAATACTTTCAGGCTGTAAAGCGGACAAATTACTTCTGATAATACTATTTTGTTTTTTATGGATTAATCGGTCAACCATTTTAGTACTATACCCGTTATTAAAAGCAATCTGATATATGATATTGAGCTCTTTTTTATAGTTGTCCGGACTTAAGGGCACCGTCATTAATCTGTGAACATAACAACGAAAAGCAGCAAGTTTATGTTCCCAAGGGTGACAAGATGAAGCGGGTATTACAGTATCGGTGTGTGTTGGCTTACGGTATATTTGAAATTCATGTTGATGTTGTGATCTTGTAATAGTTAAATCTAGAAAATTAAGGGAGTTTTCTTGTTCGACTTCTAATTTAAATTTTATTTTTGAGTGAATTTTGTTAAGTTTGTTGACAAATATATCTAGCTGCCTACTAGTACCCGTCCAGCAAAGAATGACGTCATCAACGAATCTATAATAATACAAAATATTAGAATTATTGACAATATGTTTGGTCTCGAAACTGTCCATGAAAATATCAGCCATCAACGGACTTAAGGGTGAACCCATTGCTAAACCTTCTTTTTGCATGTAGAAACTATTGTTGAATTTGAAATAGTTTTGTTGCATGCAAACTGATGTGAGGTTTAGGAGGTCATCAATTTCGCCAGTGTGAAGACGTTGTTTTTCTAACAAATTTCTAATTATAGTCAAACATTCGTCATAAGGAACATTGGTAAATAAGCTATCTACATCCAAAGATACTAACTTCGCATTAGAGGGTAAATGAACATTATGAATTTTCGATATTAAATCCTCTTTATTCTTAAGACAATAGATAGGCTTGAAAGAAGTTTTTTCTAACAAAATGTGATTTAACCGTTTTGACAAATCATAAGCTGGGGCACCGATGTAAGAGACAACTGGACGAACCGGAATGTTATCTTTGTGTATTTTTGGCAAACCGTACAAAGCTGGGGCCACGGGGTTCATAGGCAGTAATTTCGCTTTAGATTGAGTGTTATCTGGAAAAACAAAGGATGTGTTATTGACGGCCAATTTTAACTCATCTTGAAATTTCTTAGTTGGATCCGAATTAAGTGGAACAAACTCGTCACCCTGAATGACGTCATTCACTTTACTATTATATTCTTCGCGATTCATTATAACTACTGTATTACCTTTATCCGCTTTTGAAATTACTAGATCGTTATCATTAACCCTACACTGAATCGATTTAAATGTTGCTAGTTCCGGGTTGATTTGTTCTTTTGAGGAGACAGCAACTTTTTGTATTTCATTCGTAACTAAACTCTTAACAATATTATCTTTTTTAGAAACTATAGCAGTAATCTCAGCATCAACAGCTAAATTTTGCAATGAATTTTGGGACAAATTAGAAGGAATATTGTATTTTAAGCCCTTTTCCAAAAGTGACATCTCGCTAGTAGGAAAATCAATGTTAGTTAAATTTTTTACGCGAGGGTGGAATGGAAATGTTGACGAATTTTGCACGGGATGGTTAATTAAACGGTTATTACACTGTATTAATCTGTCCAACTTGCCCCTCTGGATGAGATATTTTTCGTGTACCACTTTCGACGCCAAATCTCTAGCCTTTCTGTCTAGGCTATCAAATTCACTGCTGTGTAAAGAAAAAGTTAATTCAGTATGGAGAACTTTTAGATGAGTTTTAAGATTATTTCTTACCGAGAACCAATACCTTATTTCATCATTCAACCACGCTAGTTGTGCTTTTTTGATAGCTAAAAACGATGACCTAGTGTGTATGTTACAACGGATATTTAATTTTATGTAGTTGGGGACAATTTGATTTTTCTTACATTGTTGATTAAACCAAACATTTTGTGAAGCAAGTCGATGTAATTTGGTAAGCTTAACATACAATTTCGCCTGTTCAGCTATGCTTGCTGACCGAATAAAATTTATTGAAAAAGGCGTTACTTTGCGGAAGTCCATCATAAATTTGTAGATATATTAATAATTTGCAATATTCCGCTAAACACTCCCACCATGCTATTCAAAATGCAGACTCAAGCACCGCCCGCCCTCCCGCATAAAACATGCACAAGCAAAGCAAGCAGTACGAGCACAAAATAAAGCAATCTTAAATAACAAGCAAGAAAACTTATCGACACGTGTTTCGCCTCTAAACGAGGCATCCTCGGGATGTGTAGTCCGCCCGACCGCTCGACAGCAAATGACGAGCTGCCGCCCGGAGCTCACCTTTTATACACCGGCCTGGCTAGTTGTTTGGTGGGAATAAATGGATGACGAAAACATACGTAAAAGGGGAGTACTTATAAAATTTGTTTGTTCGTTCAGTAAATCAGAGTTATTCTTGTTTTTCAATATCTCTAACTGTTCTAGCACACACATTCTTAAACCTTTCTTACAAATATGTTTTATATCAAATGAATGATTGTTAGGCAAACTATGACCGGACTCTAAAATATGTTTCGCAAAATGTGATTTTTCGGGATGATTATTTCTATAGGCTGAGATGTGTTCTTTATACCTAGTTTCAAAGCTACGACCCGTTTGACCGATGTAAACACCGTTACATTCACTGCAGCACAATTTGTAAATACCCGACTGTTGTTTTTTATCTAACTTATCCTTTCCATTGCAAAGCCGCTTGATCTTATTATTAGTTCTGAAAGCAACGCGAACACCAGAACGCCGAAAGATCTTCGCAACCCGTTCAGAAATCGGTCCTAGGTAAGTTAAGCTGGTTTTATATTTTTGAATACTTTCAGGCTGTAAAGCGGACAAATTACTTCTGATAATACTATTTTGTTTTTTATGGATTAATCGGTCAACCATTTTAGTACTATACCCGTTATTAAAAGCAATCTGATATATGATATTGAGCTCTTTTTTATAGTTGTCCGGACTTAAGGGCACCGTCATTAATCTGTGAACATAACAACGAAAAGCAGCAAGTTTATGTTCCCAAGGGTGACAAGATGAAGCGGGTATTACAGTATCGGTGTGTGTTGGCTTACGGTATATTTGAAATTCATGTTGATGTTGTGATCTTGTAATAGTTAAATCTAGAAAATTAAGGGAGTTTTCTTGTTCGACTTCTAATTTAAATTTTATTTTTGAGTGAATTTTGTTAAGTTTGTTGACAAATATATCTAGCTGCCTACTAGTACCCGTCCAGCAAAGAATGACGTCATCAACGAATCTATAATAATACAAAATATTAGAATTATTGACAATATGTTTGGTCTCGAAACTGTCCATGAAAATATCAGCCATCAACGGACTTAAGGGTGAACCCATTGCTAAACCTTCTTTTTGCATGTAGAAACTATTGTTGAATTTGAAATAGTTTTGTTGCATGCAAACTGATGTGAGGTTTAGGAGGTCATCAATTTCGCCAGTGTGAAGACGTTGTTTTTCTAACAAATTTCTAATTATAGTCAAACATTCGTCATAAGGAACATTGGTAAATAAGCTATCTACATCCAAAGATACTAACTTCGCATTAGAGGGTAAATGAACATTATGAATTTTCGATATTAAATCCTCTTTATTCTTAAGACAATAGATAGGCTTGAAAGAAGTTTTTTCTAACAAAATGTGATTTAACCGTTTTGACAAATCATAAGCTGGGGCACCGATGTAAGAGACAACTGGACGAACCGGAATGTTATCTTTGTGTATTTTTGGCAAACCGTACAAAGCTGGGGCCACGGGGTTCATAGGCAGTAATTTCGCTTTAGATTGAGTGTTATCTGGAAAAACAAAGGATGTGTTATTGACGGCCAATTTTAACTCAGCTTGAAATTTCTTAGTTGGATCCGAATTAAGTGGAACAAACTCGTCACCCTGAATGACGTCATTCACTTTACTATTATATTCTTCGCGATTCATTATAACTACTGTATTACCTTTATCCGCTTTTGAAATTACTAGATCGTTATCATTAACCCTACACTGAATCGATTTAAATGTTGCTAGTTCCGGGTTGATTTGTTCTTTTGAGGAGACAGCAACTTTTTGTATTTCATTCGTAACTAAACTCTTAACAATATTATCTTTTTTAGAAACTATAGCAGTAATCTCAGCATCAACAGCTAAATTTTGCAATGAATTTTGGGACAAATTAGAAGGAATATTGTATTTTAAGCCCTTTTCCAAAAGTGACATCTCGCTAGTAGGAAAATCAATGTTAGTTAAATTTTTTACGCGAGGGTGGAATGGAAATGTTGACGAATTTTGCACGGGATGGTTAATTAAACGGTTATTACACTGTATTAATCTGTCCAACTTGCCCCTCTGGATGAGATATTTTTCGTGTACCACTTTCGACGCCAAATCTCTAGCCTTTCTGTCTAGGCTATCAAATTCACTGCTGTGTAAAGAAAAAGTTAATTCAGTATGGAGAACTTTTAGATGAGTTTTAAGATTATTTCTTACCGAGAACCAATACCTTATTTCATCATTCAACCACGCTAGTTGTGCTTTTTTGATAGCTAAAAACGATGACCTAGTGTGTATGTTACAACGGATATTTAATTTTATGTAGTTGGGGACAATTTGATTTTTCTTACATTGTTGATTAAACCAAACATTTTGTGAAGCAAGTCGATGTAATTTGGTAAGCTTAACATACAATTTCGCCTGTTCAGCTATGCTTGCTGACCGAATAAAATTTATTGAAAAAGGCGTTACTTTGCGGAAGTCCATCATAAATTTGTAGATATATTAATAATTTGCAATATTCCGCTAAACACTCCCACCATGCTATTCAAAATGCAGACTCAAGCACCGCCCGCCCTCCCGCATAAAACATGCACAAGCAAAGCAAGCAGTACGAGCACAAAATAAAGCAATCTTAAATAACAAGCAAGAAAACTTATCGACACGTGTTTCGCCTCTAAACGAGGCATCCTCGGGATGTGTAGTCCGCCCGACCGCTCGACAGCAAATGACGAGCTGCCGCCCGGAGCTCACCTTTTATACACCGGCCTGGCTAGTTGTTTGGTGGGAATAAATGGATGACGAAAACATACGTAAAAGGGGAGTACTTATAAAATTTGTTTGTTCGTTCAGTAAATCAGAGTTATTCTTGTTTTTCAATATCTCTAACTGTTCTAGCACACACATTCTTAAACCTTTCTTACAAATATGTTTTATATCAAATGAATGATTGTTAGGCAAACTATGACCGGACTCTAAAATATGTTTCGCAAAATGTGATTTTTCGGGATGATTATTTCTATAGGCTGAGATGTGTTCTTTATACCTAGTTTCAAAGCTACGACCCGTTTGACCGATGTAAACACCGTTACATTCACTGCAGCACAATTTGTAAATACCCGACTGTTGTTTTTTATCTAACTTATCCTTTCCATTGCAAAGCCGCTTGATCTTATTATTAGTTCTGAAAGCAACGCGAACACCAGAACGCCGAAAGATCTTCGCAACCCGTTCAGAAATCGGTCCTAGGTAAGTTAAGCTGGTTTTATATTTTTGAATACTTTCAGGCTGTAAAGCGGACAAATTACTTCTGATAATACTATTTTGTTTTTTATGGATTAATCGGTCAACCATTTTAGTACTATACCCGTTATTAAAAGCAATCTGATATATGATATTGAGCTCTTTTTTATAGTTGTCCGGACTTAAGGGCACCGTCATTAATCTGTGAACATAACAACGAAAAGCAGCAAGTTTATGTTCCCAAGGGTGACAAGATGAAGCGGGTATTACAGTATCGGTGTGTGTTGGCTTACGGTATATTTGAAATTCATGTTGATGTTGTGATCTTGTAATAGTTAAATCTAGAAAATTAAGGGAGTTTTCTTGTTCGACTTCTAATTTAAATTTTATTTTTGAGTGAATTTTGTTAAGTTTGTTGACAAATATATCTAGCTGCCTACTAGTACCCGTCCAGCAAAGAATGACGTCATCAACGAATCTATAATAATACAAAATATTAGAATTATTGACAATATGTTTGGTCTCGAAACTGTCCATGAAAATATCAGCCATCAACGGACTTAAGGGTGAACCCATTGCTAAACCTTCTTTTTGCATGTAGAAACTATTGTTGAATTTGAAATAGTTTTGTTGCATGCAAACTGATGTGAGGTTTAGGAGGTCATCAATTTCGCCAGTGTGAAGACGTTGTTTTTCTAACAAATTTCTAATTATAGTCAAACATTCGTCATAAGGAACATTGGTAAATAAGCTATCTACATCCAAAGATACTAACTTCGCATTAGAGGGTAAATGAACATTATGAATTTTCGATATTAAATCCTCTTTATTCTTAAGACAATAGATAGGCTTGAAAGAAGTTTTTTCTAACAAAATGTGATTTAACCGTTTTGACAAATCATAAGCTGGGGCACCGATGTAAGAGACAACTGGACGAACCGGAATGTTATCTTTGTGTATTTTTGGCAAACCGTACAAAGCTGGGGCCACGGGGTTCATAGGCAGTAATTTCGCTTTAGATTGAGTGTTATCTGGAAAAACAAAGGATGTGTTATTGACGGCCAATTTTAACTCATCTTGAAATTTCTTAGTTGGATCCGAATTAAGTGGAACAAACTCGTCACCCTGAATGACGTCATTCACTTTACTATTATATTCTTCGCGATTCATTATAACTACTGTATTACCTTTATCCGCTTTTGAAATTACTAGATCGTTATCATTAACCCTACACTGAATCGATTTAAATGTTGCTAGTTCCGGGTTGATTTGTTCTTTTGAGGAGACAGCAACTTTTTGTATTTCATTCGTAACTAAACTCTTAACAATATTATCTTTTTTAGAAACTATAGCAGTAATCTCAGCATCAACAGCTAAATTTTGCAATGAATTTTGGGACAAATTAGAAGGAATATTGTATTTTAAGCCCTTTTCCAAAAGTGACATCTCGCTAGTAGGAAAATCAATGTTAGTTAAATTTTTTACGCGAGGGTGGAATGGAAATGTTGACGAATTTTGCACGGGATGGTTAATTAAACGGTTATTACACTGTATTAATCTGTCCAACTTGCCCCTCTGGATGAGATATTTTTCGTGTACCACTTTCGACGCCAAATCTCTAGCCTTTCTGTCTAGGCTATCAAATTCACTGCTGTGTAAAGAAAAAGTTAATTCAGTATGGAGAACTTTTAGATGAGTTTTAAGATTATTTCTTACCGAGAACCAATACCTTATTTCATCATTCAACCACGCTAGTTGTGCTTTTTTGATAGCTAAAAACGATGACCTAGTGTGTATGTTACAACGGATATTTAATTTTATGTAGTTGGGGACAATTTGATTTTTCTTACATTGTTGATTAAACCAAACATTTTGTGAAGCAAGTCGATGTAATTTGGTAAGCTTAACATACAATTTCGCCTGTTCAGCTATGCTTGCTGACCGAATAAAATTTATTGAAAAAGGCGTTACTTTGCGGAAGTCCATCATAAATTTGTAGATATATTAATAATTTGCAATATTCCGCTAAACACTCCCACCATGCTATTCAAAATGCAGACTCAAGCACCGCCCGCCCTCCCGCATAAAACATGCACAAGCAAAGCAAGCAGTACGAGCACAAAATAAAGCAATCTTAAATAACAAGCAAGAAAACTTATCGACACGTGTTTCGCCTCTAAACGAGGCATCCTCGGGATGTGTAGTCCGCCCGACCGCTCGACAGCAAATGACGAGCTGCCGCCCGGAGCTCACCTTTTATACACCGGCCTGGCTAGTTGTTTGGTGGGAATAAATGGATGACGAAAACATACGTAAAAGGGGAGTACTTATAAAATTTGTTTGTTCGTTCAGTAAATCAGAGTTATTCTTGTTTTTCAATATCTCTAACTGTTCTAGCACACACATTCTTAAACCTTTCTTACAAATATGTTTTATATCAAATGAATGATTGTTAGGCAAACTATGACCGGACTCTAAAATATGTTTCGCAAAATGTGATTTTTCGGGATGATTATTTCTATAGGCTGAGATGTGTTCTTTATACCTAGTTTCAAAGCTACGACCCGTTTGACCGATGTAAACACCGTTACATTCACTGCAGCACAATTTGTAAATACCCGACTGTTGTTTTTTATCTAACTTATCCTTTCCATTGCAAAGCCGCTTGATCTTATTATTAGTTCTGAAAGCAACGCGAACACCAGAACGCCGAAAGATCTTCGCAACCCGTTCAGAAATCGGTCCTAGGTAAGTTAAGCTGGTTTTATATTTTTGAATACTTTCAGGCTGTAAAGCGGACAAATTACTTCTGATAATACTATTTTGTTTTTTATGGATTAATCGGTCAACCATTTTAGTACTATACCCGTTATTAAAAGCAATCTGATATATGATATTGAGCTCTTTTTTATAGTTGTCCGGACTTAAGGGCACCGTCATTAATCTGTGAACATAACAACGAAAAGCAGCAAGTTTATGTTCCCAAGGGTGACAAGATGAAGCGGGTATTACAGTATCGGTGTGTGTTGGCTTACGGTATATTTGAAATTCATGTTGATGTTGTGATCTTGTAATAGTTAAATCTAGAAAATTAAGGGAGTTTTCTTGTTCGACTTCTAATTTAAATTTTATTTTTGAGTGAATTTTGTTAAGTTTGTTGACAAATATATCTAGCTGCCTACTAGTACCCGTCCAGCAAAGAATGACGTCATCAACGAATCTATAATAATACAAAATATTAGAATTATTGACAATATGTTTGGTCTCGAAACTGTCCATGAAAATATCAGCCATCAACGGACTTAAGGGTGAACCCATTGCTAAACCTTCTTTTTGCATGTAGAAACTATTGTTGAATTTGAAATAGTTTTGTTGCATGCAAACTGATGTGAGGTTTAGGAGGTCATCAATTTCGCCAGTGTGAAGACGTTGTTTTTCTAACAAATTTCTAATTATAGTCAAACATTCGTCATAAGGAACATTGGTAAATAAGCTATCTACATCCAAAGATACTAACTTCGCATTAGAGGGTAAATGAACATTATGAATTTTCGATATTAAATCCTCTTTATTCTTAAGACAATAGATAGGCTTGAAAGAAGTTTTTTCTAACAAAATGTGATTTAACCGTTTTGACAAATCATAAGCTGGGGCACCGATGTAAGAGACAACTGGACGAACCGGAATGTTATCTTTGTGTATTTTTGGCAAACCGTACAAAGCTGGGGCCACGGGGTTCATAGGCAGTAATTTCGCTTTAGATTGAGTGTTATCTGGAAAAACAAAGGATGTGTTATTGACGGCCAATTTTAACTCAGCTTGAAATTTCTTAGTTGGATCCGAATTAAGTGGAACAAACTCGTCACCCTGAATGACGTCATTCACTTTACTATTATATTCTTCGCGATTCATTATAACTACTGTATTACCTTTATCCGCTTTTGAAATTACTAGATCGTTATCATTAACCCTACACTGAATCGATTTAAATGTTGCTAGTTCCGGGTTGATTTGTTCTTTTGAGGAGACAGCAACTTTTTGTATTTCATTCGTAACTAAACTCTTAACAATATTATCTTTTTTAGAAACTATAGCAGTAATCTCAGCATCAACAGCTAAATTTTGCAATGAATTTTGGGACAAATTAGAAGGAATATTGTATTTTAAGCCCTTTTCCAAAAGTGACATCTCGCTAGTAGGAAAATCAATGTTAGTTAAATTTTTTACGCGAGGGTGGAATGGAAATGTTGACGAATTTTGCACGGGATGGTTAATTAAACGGTTATTACACTGTATTAATCTGTCCAACTTGCCCCTCTGGATGAGATATTTTTCGTGTACCACTTTCGACGCCAAATCTCTAGCCTTTCTGTCTAGGCTATCAAATTCACTGCTGTGTAAAGAAAAAGTTAATTCAGTATGGAGAACTTTTAGATGAGTTTTAAGATTATTTCTTACCGAGAACCAATACCTTATTTCATCATTCAACCACGCTAGTTGTGCTTTTTTGATAGCTAAAAACGATGACCTAGTGTGTATGTTACAACGGATATTTAATTTTATGTAGTTGGGGACAATTTGATTTTTCTTACATTGTTGATTAAACCAAACATTTTGTGAAGCAAGTCGATGTAATTTGGTAAGCTTAACATACAATTTCGCCTGTTCAGCTATGCTTGCTGACCGAATAAAATTTATTGAAAAAGGCGTTACTTTGCGGAAGTCCATCATAAATTTGTAGATATATTAATAATTTGCAATATTCCGCTAAACACTCCCACCATGCTATTCAAAATGCAGACTCAAGCACCGCCCGCCCTCCCGCATAAAACATGCACAAGCAAAGCAAGCAGTACGAGCACAAAATAAAGCAATCTTAAATAACAAGCAAGAAAACTTATCGACACGTGTTTCGCCTCTAAACGAGGCATCCTCGGGATGTGTAGTCCGCCCGACCGCTCGACAGCAAATGACGAGCTGCCGCCCGGAGCTCACCTTTTATACACCGGCCTGGCTAGTTGTTTGGTGGGAATAAATGGATGACGAAAACATACGTAAAAGGGGAGTACTTATAAAATTTGTTTGTTCGTTCAGTAAATCAGAGTTATTCTTGTTTTTCAATATCTCTAACTGTTCTAGCACACACATTCTTAAACCTTTCTTACAAATATGTTTTATATCAAATGAATGATTGTTAGGCAAACTATGACCGGACTCTAAAATATGTTTCGCAAAATGTGATTTTTCGGGATGATTATTTCTATAGGCTGAGATGTGTTCTTTATACCTAGTTTCAAAGCTACGACCCGTTTGACCGATGTAAACACCGTTACATTCACTGCAGCACAATTTGTAAATACCCGACTGTTGTTTTTTATCTAACTTATCCTTTCCATTGCAAAGCCGCTTGATCTTATTATTAGTTCTGAAAGCAACGCGAACACCAGAACGCCGAAAGATCTTCGCAACCCGTTCAGAAATCGGTCCTAGGTAAGTTAAGCTGGTTTTATATTTTTGAATACTTTCAGGCTGTAAAGCGGACAAATTACTTCTGATAATACTATTTTGTTTTTTATGGATTAATCGGTCAACCATTTTAGTACTATACCCGTTATTAAAAGCAATCTGATATATGATATTGAGCTCTTTTTTATAGTTGTCCGGACTTAAGGGCACCGTCATTAATCTGTGAACATAACAACGAAAAGCAGCAAGTTTATGTTCCCAAGGGTGACAAGATGAAGCGGGTATTACAGTATCGGTGTGTGTTGGCTTACGGTATATTTGAAATTCATGTTGATGTTGTGATCTTGTAATAGTTAAATCTAGAAAATTAAGGGAGTTTTCTTGTTCGACTTCTAATTTAAATTTTATTTTTGAGTGAATTTTGTTAAGTTTGTTGACAAATATATCTAGCTGCCTACTAGTACCCGTCCAGCAAAGAATGACGTCATCAACGAATCTATAATAATACAAAATATTAGAATTATTGACAATATGTTTGGTCTCGAAACTGTCCATGAAAATATCAGCCATCAACGGACTTAAGGGTGAACCCATTGCTAAACCTTCTTTTTGCATGTAGAAACTATTGTTGAATTTGAAATAGTTTTGTTGCATGCAAACTGATGTGAGGTTTAGGAGGTCATCAATTTCGCCAGTGTGAAGACGTTGTTTTTCTAACAAATTTCTAATTATAGTCAAACATTCGTCATAAGGAACATTGGTAAATAAGCTATCTACATCCAAAGATACTAACTTCGCATTAGAGGGTAAATGAACATTATGAATTTTCGATATTAAATCCTCTTTATTCTTAAGACAATAGATAGGCTTGAAAGAAGTTTTTTCTAACAAAATGTGATTTAACCGTTTTGACAAATCATAAGCTGGGGCACCGATGTAAGAGACAACTGGACGAACCGGAATGTTATCTTTGTGTATTTTTGGCAAACCGTACAAAGCTGGGGCCACGGGGTTCATAGGCAGTAATTTCGCTTTAGATTGAGTGTTATCTGGAAAAACAAAGGATGTGTTATTGACGGCCAATTTTAACTCAGCTTGAAATTTCTTAGTTGGATCCGAATTAAGTGGAACAAACTCGTCACCCTGAATGACGTCATTCACTTTACTATTATATTCTTCGCGATTCATTATAACTACTGTATTACCTTTATCCGCTTTTGAAATTACTAGATCGTTATCATTAACCCTACACTGAATCGATTTAAATGTTGCTAGTTCCGGGTTGATTTGTTCTTTTGAGGAGACAGCAACTTTTTGTATTTCATTCGTAACTAAACTCTTAACAATATTATCTTTTTTAGAAACTATAGCAGTAATCTCAGCATCAACAGCTAAATTTTGCAATGAATTTTGGGACAAATTAGAAGGAATATTGTATTTTAAGCCCTTTTCCAAAAGTGACATCTCGCTAGTAGGAAAATCAATGTTAGTTAAATTTTTTACGCGAGGGTGGAATGGAAATGTTGACGAATTTTGCACGGGATGGTTAATTAAACGGTTATTACACTGTATTAATCTGTCCAACTTGCCCCTCTGGATGAGATATTTTTCGTGTACCACTTTCGACGCCAAATCTCTACCCTTTCTGTCTAGGCTATCAAATTCACTGCTGTGTAAAGAAAAAGTTAATTCAGTATGGAGAACTTTTAGATGAGTTTTAAGATTATTTCTTACCGAGAACCAATACCTTATTTCATCATTCAACCACGCTAGTTGTGCTTTTTTGATAGCTAAAAATCGTTTATCGTTTATAAAAATTTTATCGTTTTTAGCTATCAAAAAAGCACAACTAGCGTGGTTGAATGATGAAATAAGGTATTGGTTCTCGGTAAGAAATAATCTTAAAACTCATCTAAAAGTTCTCCATACTGAATTAACTTTTTCTTTACACAGCAGTGAATTTGATAGCCTAGACAGAAAGGCTAGAGATTTGGCGTCGAAAGTGGTACACGAAAAATATCTCATCCAGAGGGGCAAGTTGGACAGATTAATACAGTGTAATAACCGTTTAATTAACCATCCCGTGCAAAATTCGTCAACATTTCCATTCCACCCTCGCGTAAAAAATTTAACTAACATTGATTTTCCTACTAGCGAGATGTCACTTTTGGAAAAGGGCTTAAAATACAATATTCCTTCTAATTTGTCCCAAAATTCATTGCAAAATTTAGCTGTTGATGCTGAGATTACTGCTATAGTTTCTAAAAAAGATAATATTGTTAAGAGTTTAGTTACGAATGAAATACAAAAAGTTGCTGTCTCCTCAAAAGAACAAATCAACCCGGAACTAGCAACATTTAAATCGATTCAGTGTAGGGTTAATGATAACGATCTAGTAATTTCAAAAGCGGATAAAGGTAATACAGTAGTTATAATGAATCGCGAAGAATATAATAGTAAAGTGAATGACGTCATTCAGGGTGACGAGTTTGTTCCACTTAATTCGGATCCAACTAAGAAATTTCAAGCTGAGTTAAAATTGGCCGTCAATAACACATCCTTTGTTTTTCCAGATAACACTCAATCTAAAGCGAAATTACTGCCTATGAACCCCGTGGCCCCAGCTTTGTACGGTTTGCCAAAAATACACAAAGATAACATTCCGGTTCGTCCAGTTGTCTCTTACATCGGTGCCCCAGCTTATGATTTGTCAAAACGGTTAAATCACATTTTGTTAGAAAAAACTTCTTTCAAGCCTATCTATTGTCTTAAGAATAAAGAGGATTTAATATCGAAAATTCATAATGTTCATTTACCCTCTAATGCGAAGTTAGTATCTTTGGATGTAGATAGCTTATTTACCAATGTTCCTTATGACGAATGTTTGACTATAATTAGAAATTTGTTAGAAAAACAACGTCTTCACACTGGCGAAATTGATGACCTCCTAAACCTCACATCAGTTTGCATGCAACAAAACTATTTCAAATTCAACAATAGTTTCTACATGCAAAAAGAAGGTTTAGCAATGGGTTCACCCTTAAGTCCGTTGATGGCTGATATTTTCATGGACAGTTTCGAGACCAAACATATTGTCAATAATTCTAATATTTTGTATTATTATAGATTCGTTGATGACGTCATTCTTTGCTGGACGGGTACTAGTAGGCAGCTAGATATATTTGTCAACAAACTTAACAAAATTCACTCAAAAATAAAATTTAAATTAGAAGTCGAACAAGAAAACTCCCTTAATTTTCTAGATTTAACTATTACAAGATCACAACATCAACATGAATTTCAAATATACCGTAAGCCAACACACACCGATACTGTAATACCCGCTTCATCTTGTCACCCTTGGGAACATAAACTTGCTGCTTTTCGTTGTTATGTTCACAGATTAATGACGGTGCCCTTAAGTCCGGACAACTATAAAAAAGAGCTCAATATCATATATCAGATTGCTTTTAATAACGGGTATAGTACTAAAATGGTTGACCGATTAATCCATAAAAAACAAAATAGTATTATCAGAAGTAATTTGTCCGCTTTACAGCCTGAAAGTATTCAAAAATATAAAACCAGCTTAACTTACCTAGGACCGATTTCTGAACGGGTTGCGAAGATCTTTCGGCGTTCTGGTGTTCGCGTTGCTTTCAGAACTAATAATAAGATCAAGCGGCTTTGCAATGGAAAGGATAAGTTAGATAAAAAACAACAGTCGGGTATTTACAAATTGTGCTGCAGTGAATGTAACGGTGTTTACATCGGTCAAACGGGTCGTAGCTTTGAAACTAGGTATAAAGAACACATCTCAGCCTATAGAAATAATCATCCCGAAAAATCACATTTTGCGAAACATATTTTAGAGTCCGGTCATAGTTTGCCTAACAATCATTCATTTGATATAAAACATATTTGTAAGAAAGGTTTAAGAATGTGTGTGCTAGAACAGTTAGAGATATTGAAAAACAAGAATAACTCTGATTTACTGAACGAACAAACAAATTTTATAAGTACTCCCCTTTTACGTATGTTTTCGTCATCCATTTATTCCCACCAAACAACTAGCCAGGCCGGTGTATAAAAGGTGAGCTCCGGGCGGCAGCTCGTCATTTGCTGTCGAGCGGTCGGGCGGACTACACATCCCGAGGATGCCTCGTTTAGAGGCGAAACACGTGTCGATAAGTTTTCTTGCTTGTTATTTAAGATTGCTTTATTTTGTGCTCGTACTGCTTGCTTTGCTTGTGCATGTTTTATGCGGGAGGGCGGGCGGTGCTTGAGTCTGCATTTTGAATAGCATGGTGGGAGTGTTTAGCGGAATATTGCAAATTATTAATATATCTACAAATTTATGATGGACTTCCGCAAAGTAACGCCTTTTTCAATAAATTTTATTCGGTCAGCAAGCATAGCTGAACAGGCGAAATTGTATGTTAAGCTTACCAAATTACATCGACTTGCTTCACAAAATGTTTGGTTTAATCAACAATGTAAGAAAAATCAAATTGTCCCCAACTACATAAAATTAAATATCCGTTGTAACATACACACTAGGTCATCGTTTTTAGCTATCAAAAAAGCACAACTAGCGTGGTTGAATGATGAAATAAGGTATTGGTTCTCGGTAAGAAATAATCTTAAAACTCATCTAAAAGTTCTCCATACTGAATTAACTTTTTCTTTACACAGCAGTGAATTTGATAGCCTAGACAGAAAGGCTAGAGATTTGGCGTCGAAAGTGGTACACGAAAAATATCTCATCCAGAGGGGCAAGTTGGACAGATTAATACAGTGTAATAACCGTTTAATTAACCATCCCGTGCAAAATTCGTCAACATTTCCATTCCACCCTCGCGTAAAAATTTAACTAACATTGATTTTCCTACTAGCGAGATGTCACTTTTGGAAAAGGGCTTAAAATACAATATTCCTTCTAATTTGTCCCAAAATTCATTGCAAAATTTAGCTGTTGATGCTGAGATTACTGCTATAGTTTCTAAAAAAGATAATATTGTTAAGAGTTTAGTTACGAATGAAATACAAAAAGTTGCTGTCTCCTCAAAAGAACAAATCAACCCGGAACTAGCAACATTTAAATCGATTCAGTGTAGGGTTAATGATAACGATCTAGTAATTTCAAAAGCGGATAAAGGTAATACAGTAGTTATAATGAATCGCGAAGAATATAATAGTAAAGTGAATGACGTCATTCAGGGTGACGAGTTTGTTCCACTTAATTCGGATCCAACTAAGAAATTTCAAGCTGAGTTAAAATTGGCCGTCAATAACACATCCTTTGTTTTTCCAGATAACACTCAATCTAAAGCGAAATTACTGCCTATGAACCCCGTGGCCCCAGCTTTGTACGGTTTGCCAAAAATACACAAAGATAACATTCCGGTTCGTCCAGTTGTCTCTTACATCGGTGCCCCAGCTTATGATTTGTCAAAACGGTTAAATCACATTTTGTTAGAAAAAACTTCTTTCAAGCCTATCTATTGTCTTAAGAATAAAGAGGATTTAATATCGAAAATTCATAATGTTCATTTACCCTCTAATGCGAAGTTAGTATCTTTGGATGTAGATAGCTTATTTACCAATGTTCCTTATGACGAATGTTTGACTATAATTAGAAATTTGTTAGAAAAACAACGTCTTCACACTGGCGAAATTGATGACCTCCTAAACCTCACATCAGTTTGCATGCAACAAAACTATTTCAAATTCAACAATAGTTTCTACATGCAAAAAGAAGGTTTAGCAATGGGTTCACCCTTAAGTCCGTTGATGGCTGATATTTTCATGGACAGTTTCGAGACCAAACATATTGTCAATAATTCTAATATTTTGTATTATTATAGATTCGTTGATGACGTCATTCTTTGCTGGACGGGTACTAGTAGGCAGCTAGATATATTTGTCAACAAACTTAACAAAATTCACTCAAAAATAAAATTTAAATTAGAAGTCGAACAAGAAAACTCCCTTAATTTTCTAGATTTAACTATTACAAGATCACAACATCAACATGAATTTCAAATATACCGTAAGCCAACACACACCGATACTGTAATACCCGCTTCATCTTGTCACCCTTGGGAACATAAACTTGCTGCTTTTCGTTGTTATGTTCACAGATTAATGACGGTGCCCTTAAGTCCGGACAACTATAAAAAAGAGCTCAATATCATATATCAGATTGCTTTTAATAACGGGTATAGTACTAAAATGGTTGACCGATTAATCCATAAAAAACAAAATAGTATTATCAGAAGTAATTTGTCCGCTTTACAGCCTGAAAGTATTCAAAAATATAAAACCAGCTTAACTTACCTAGGACCGATTTCTGAACGGGTTGCGAAGATCTTTCGGCGTTCTGGTGTTCGCGTTGCTTTCAGAACTAATAATAAGATCAAGCGGCTTTGCAATGGAAAGGATAAGTTAGATAAAAAACAACAGTCGGGTATTTACAAATTGTGCTGCAGTGAATGTAACGGTGTTTACATCGGTCAAACGGGTCGTAGCTTTGAAACTAGGTATAAAGAACACATCTCAGCCTATAGAAATAATCATCCCGAAAAATCACATTTTGCGAAACATATTTTAGAGTCCGGTCATAGTTTGCCTAACAATCATTCATTTGATATAAAACATATTTGTAAGAAAGGTTTAAGAATGTGTGTGCTAGAACAGTTAGAGATATTGAAAAACAAGAATAACTCTGATTTACTGAACGAACAAACAAATTTTATAAGTACTCCCCTTTTACGTATGTTTTCGTCATCCATTTATTCCCACCAAACAACTAGCCAGGCCGGTGTATAAAAGGTGAGCTCCGGGCGGCAGCTCGTCATTTGCTGTCGAGCGGTCGGGCGGACTACACATCCCGAGGATGCCTCGTTTAGAGGCGAAACACGTGTCGATAAGTTTTCTTGCTTGTTATTTAAGATTGCTTTATTTTGTGCTCGTACTGCTTGCTTTGCTTGTGCATGTTTTATGCGGGAGGGCGGGCGGTGCTTGAGTCTGCATTTTGAATAGCATGGTGGGAGTGTTTAGCGGAATATTGCAAATTATTAATATATCTACAAATTTATACACTTCTAGACAAAATAATATAAAATGATATGGTTTTCTTAGTTCTTGAAAATGTTTTCTTAGTTCTTGAAAATTAATTTTATTTTAGATAAAATAAATTAAAATCACACTATTTTCGCAGTTGTCAGCCGCAGCGACCGGCGTAACAGCCATGTTGCAGTGCGAGCTGATAAGAACTTTATTTTAATATGGTTTAGTTCCAAATTTCAACCACCACAAATCGAGTTGCTAATTTTTACGACGGAGCCACCTTAAGATTCCTTTTGTGGTGTTTGACCTTTAACCAGTCGCAGGTGACATGCTCATAATCGGACACGAACAAACTATTTCTGTTATCTTTCTGTCTGACCGCCGCCCTGTGATTAAATCAGTCCGTTAATTGGATGGCTAGGTTGTTAATTATTTAACGGCAGCCAATTAAACGGCTGAGAGATGCTAATCCCATTGAACGCACCGTTTATAATCCATGGGCCAGCCGAAATGTCAGTTTAATTTGGGGATACTCTCATATTCCTTTTCCCCGCAGTTAGACAGGGTCGTTGAAAAAGTTGTAAATTAAAATGACGACGTAATCATATTTTTGCACGGACTTTTTTTTCTGAAACCTATCGTGTGAGGTGTTAAAGGAAAGGGCTTCATGAGCTGATTCTAAAAATATTGCGTTTATCATCATGAATATTGCGTTTTATACCTCACCCGAAAAAAACAATTAAAAAGTCCACACAAGAATAATTTATTTATTTTTATTTATTTATTTACTCAGGTTAACAAACAGTTACAACACAGATAAAGTACATTAATATAAACACAAACTAACCTAAAGAACCATAAGAAAGATCAAACATAAATTAGCTCATAACCTACAGTTAAATGATAAAAATTTACAGTATGAGTGCGAAATTTATACAGTATTTATACAGAAACACAGCATTATTATACATATCATAATTCCTTGTACATACATGGTTTGTTACTTATTTGTCACAATAAATGAAACCTTATTCTTATAAGAGTGCAAACTTTCTAAGAAAATATCAGTGTTACTCAGTACTTGATTATACTTTTTTGGGGCACGATCCAAATATCGATTTTGGGAGTAATTAGTGCGGCAGGTATCGACATGAAAGTTAAAACCTAAGTTGCGAGACGAAAGCCTGGGGACCTTAAAAGAAAGCCTTTCAACAAGTGATAGGCAGTCTACTTTATTATTTAAGATTTTAAAAAGGAAAATGGCGTCAGTGATGGTACGACGGTCAGCAAGAGAGGTAATATTATGACGATTAGCAGAGGATTCGTAGTCAGTGAAAAATGTCCTTGTTCTATAGTCTAGTGCCTTCAAAAATTTCTTCTGAACCCTCTCGATTCGGTCCTTATGTGTTGAGTAATTTGGACTCCAAACGACGCTACAGTAATCAAGAATACTACGAACAAAGCTGAAATAGATGATCTTGTACGTTGATGCAAGCTTAAAAGGTTGGCACTGTCGAAGTACAAAACCTAGTCTTTTAAAAGCTTTGTTAATTATTTGATCGATGTGGAGATTGAAATCCATTTTGTGATCAAGAATCACACCTAGATCTCTAATTTTGTCCACACGGTTTAAAGGGTTACCTGAGAAATTATAATTATTAATGATAGCATTTATCCTCGTTTAAAAACAGAGAATTTCTGCTGCAATAGGACATGAGGGTGTAAAGATCCTCCTGGAGTTTAGCGCAGTCTTTGACGTTGCTTATTATACGATAAATTTTCATATCATCTGCGTATAATAGAAAGTGAGTAGGTTCACTAAATATTTGTACAATATCATTAATATAGAGAACAAATAAGAGTGGCCCAAGGTGAGACCCCTGTGGGACACCAGAACTAATTTGGAGGAAAGTAGAAACAAAACCCTTGAGAGCCACTGCCTGGGAACGATTCTCAATATAGGATTTTATCCATCTTAAGAGGTCACCGTGTATACCGATGTTTAATAATTTAGAAATGAGAGTTTTATGATTAATTTTATCGAAAGCTTTAGAAAAATCGGTATACACGGCATCAACCTGATGATGACGTCATCATATTTTTGCACGGACTTTATTTTTCTGAAACCTATCGTGTGAGGTGTCAAAGGAAAGGGCTTCATGAGCTGATTCTAAAATTATACTACGCCAGTGTGTCTAGATTTCGTTAGAATTTTACACCTTTTTTGTGGCTACAAACTGATGTATGGGAACTGCTAGTCTATAAGTAGACATAATACTTAGTCTATGGTTTATACAATATATTCTAGTTCACACGTGGTTTGGTACCCAAATGAAACGTTTATCTTAACCAAAAAGGGATCAGGCTAACAATTGCTGATACAATAAGGAATGAAGCCATGACCAAACAAACTAAAGAAAGACAAATTGCTCACGTATGTATCTAGACTAGACCAAATTAAGAGCAATTTACGAGATGGCTGTTTTATGTTTGCAGACAATTCAGTTCATGGCTGAAATGAATTTCTATATCTAGCAGTGTATCTAACACTCACCCCGCAGATAAAATCGAGACCGACCAATTGCATGTGTATCGAGTTCGTACTATGTAATTCGAATACTACAAAAACAATTTAAAACTATAAAATAAATTAAAGTAACTTAACTAAATACTTAAATAATAATTATATAAATAATAAACTTAAAAAGTTCGTATAAAAGTATAAAGCGTGATATAATATAAAAGCTGTGGCATAAGTAAGAAATATAAACAATGCCATGCCATATCATATCTACCTTTTAAAATTAAAAAGTTAAGCTCTTCAATGATTTGTGATTACTTGAAATGTATGACATGCTACTTTGCAATTGGATTAATGTTTTATGTACGACTGTAATTGGCTGTTATCAAATAAAACCAATTAATGCCAACTAACTAGAGACAACTACTCTTGATATATGTAAATTAATAAATAACGATTGGTGCAAAGATTTCAAAAGTAAAGGTAAGCCCTTACCGTACTATGACAGCACCAAAATGTTTCCACCTTTAAATGGGTGAAGCTCACACGTTTGGAATCAGTGCTCATCTGAACACAGTGATAGTTGTACGCCTTAAGTGCACTTAAAGTTAATCATTTTAACAACTTAGTAGTCTGATCAGTTTGCTGACCGTAGGTAGACAGATTGCGCACTCATAAGTGTGCGCGCGTCGGCATTATGTTAACGAACGCATTCAAAAACAATGCAATAGATTTTAGGTGCTAGGGCTCATCTAAACTTTTGAAATCTTTGGATTGGTGGGGTCGTAACAATAATTTGCATGGTCGGTCGTTACCTTCAATCTTCTTTGGAGCTACAAACACATAACTACATTGTCGTTTACAAATTGCTATCGCAGATCTTGTACAACCATATCTCAATTGTTAACCAACTTGATTGCTTCAGCGATCGCTATCCTCAAATGTGACCGTCATTGGCGTAGCAAGGTAGGGGGCAAGGGTGGACAAGTTCCCCCCCCCCCCCAAAAAAAACTCAGTGCCCCTCCCCAGAAAAAAATATTAAATATATTTAAGTTACAACCAAATCTGGCGTGCAGAGAACTTTTTTCTGCAATCAGAAGGCCAAGTATGACAATAAAAAAAATATGAAAAAATTTCAATAACACTTTGAAAAAAATAGTTTGTATGAAAATTTTCACTCACAGTGTCTACGTCTAGCGTCACACAATTTTATTTTTTAAAGTGTTATTTAAATTTGTTCATATTTTTTTATTGTCAAATTTGATCTTCTGATTGCTTTTGCGGAAATCAACCAAGCAAGCATAAGCGTGACTTAAAGAAAATTAAATTTTTCATGTGTTTAGTAATTTTAGATTCATATGGCAATCCCATTTTTATAAACCCTAATTTTGAACAAAATCACATTTGTGTCAGGTTGGCCCCTACTAGGCCCCCCGTGCCTCCCTTCATAACAAAACCCTGCGGCTACGCCAATGGTTACCGTTTAGAAATAGGAGATCAATTTACTTCTATACAGCTAGCAATATATGCTGTATGTTCCTGAAAAGATAAGGCAAGGAGTTCTCTAGAAAAAGTTCATCTCAAGTGATACTCATGTATAGTAGCTAGACGAGTCAGCCCTATTGCCTAGTTTACACGGATAGAGCAGGGAGTCGAGTGCGAGGGTTAAAAAGTACCATTTTCATCCCATCTATCCGAAAAGAGGCGAAGGGTTCCTCGATAAGTGCGAGCAAAATGGGTCATTCCGGCGCACTTAGTAACTGTGACGAAACGACTTTTGAATTTGGAACACTATTTAATTAAAAAGTTTGAACGCAATTCGCTTCGATAAAGTCCTGGCCCGTAATAAAAAAGCGCGCCTGCCGACGCGGCACAGGCTAACCAAATAAAAAAAAAAAGCGGAAACTTCTTATTCCTTTTTTTTTACTTTTTATATAATATTATAGACAATTTTAATTTAATTCATACAAATTGAATAAAAGATGAGTTCTAGCAGTGAAAATGAAATATTAACATCAGAAAGTATAAAATTAAACGCAGAAACTGTCATAAACAATTTACCACCCTGTACAAAAGTACATAAAACCTTTTTGCTGTTAGCAATATTTCAATTTTAAATTATTATTTTTTATGAAACAAAAGTTTGTTGTACGATGTTTTTTTGTTTCATTTTCTTCACTAAGACGGAAAATGTCGTCTGAGCAAGCTATTGTTGCTCCAAATATGATAATTTTTATATAAACAATGTATACCTTTACTAAAATTGTAGATTCCTTATAATTCAGTGCTTTTCAGACTAAAATCCTATCTCTACAGTCCACTTTCAAATATCTCATGTCGGAGTTTTACTATCTTTAGTTCTTACCAGCGACGCTCCGACACACCCAACAAATCGAGAGAAATATAAATTGGTAATTTAGTTATGTAAATATGAATATTCGTCACTACTAAAAGCATCTCTTATTTATTTTTCTCATAGAGGGGGATGAAAAGCAGAGTGTGCCACACGATACCAAAATTAGTTAACTTCGAGCGTCGTACTTTGAATCTCTCGCTATGCTTAGGATTCTACTCTACGCCATCGCCAGTTTATTATTGTATCTGGGTATGTAGATGGTCAAAATTCAAAAGCGATAAAACAAAACTATAGGTATATATTTTAATAAATATTTAGGTATATTACTCTAGGAATATGAAAAAAATACGGGTGTTTCTTTTCTGTGTATTTCATGAAACAGACGGAAAATTTTAATAAATTTCTAGTATATTCATTTTGACTATATAATCTAGGGTTTTGAAATTGGAAAATATGTTCGGATAAATTTTCCTCGATAGAAATAATTGTTGAAATGAGGTCTTCAAACACACTTTTTCTCCTCGTTTGAAGATTAGAAACCATATACAGAACTCAAACATATATTATTAGGTGTGTTTCAACAATATCTAGAAATGTAATATTTGAAATTTTGCTAGCTATTTTAGTTTTTTTAATAAAAATATAAAACCAACTTTTTTCTATTTTGCCCTGAATCTGCCCCTCTCGCACTGCGCGATTTTTCGCTTGGAGTGACAGTGACAAAAATAAAATTCGCATAGCCTCTGCTTTATAGATGTGAGTTTCGTCGTAGTTACCATTACATACCTTATTACGTCATATCACATAATAATGTGAGCGATATCATGATCACGTAATGAAAGCATCTATAGAATATGAATATACTTAAATAGTACAAGGAATCATCCATTGAATGGTAATTACTGATTTTTTCGATCATTATTCATTGATTTTATAACTCGTATTTCAACTTCAAGGTATTCTTGAATAGGTATGATATTGTGAGCAACTGGACAAATGAAATAGGTAAATAAGATTAAATAATATTTGTTGGTTGATGTAGTACTAGTCTATATGAACAACTGTTTGTATGGGAGCTAAGCGAAATTCGTAACTTTTTTTCAGTTCCTCCCATACAAATTGCCCCGATCAGCTGACTGGTCCAGTATGGAAAGGTGAAAACAAATTTTAAGAAACTATGATAGAAATAAATTTCTATGTTTGAACACTTGGCGATTTATCCATCGCAAGGAGATAATAATATTATAAAATTCTTTATTGCACAAGTTCAATTTTTGTACACAGGCGAGCTTAATACTATTTAGTATTTTCTACCAGCTAACCTGATAGATAGATATAGATATATATTAACATTATTATAATAATATCATTGCAGTATAGTTGTAGTTTGCAGTAAGTTTTAAGAATTTTGCACAATCCTAATAGCAAAAGTTGTTCATATGGACATGTTCAACATATGTTTCAAATTTCGCCAGTTAATTTAATTTAACCTTATAATATAGGTCCGGTACATGGCTCCGTAGAAAAATTTAAACTTTACACCCTTTAATTTGTACACAATTTTTATCCAATGGCTAATTACAACAACGAAAACGGTTTTACCAGTACCTACATTGTTTGTCCTTATGCAAAAACCGATGTCATAATAAATATTGTAACACCGCGTTTCTGCACTGCCATTAGCCCAATCAATTCGCTTAGATTAAATTATGTGTGTTAATTCGAAAACCATTTCGAGATTTAGGTTTAATTTGCCGTATTTTTGAACTTGTGGTCTAAAAAACCTCGTGATGATGAATATTTTCACGAAAAAGCTGCAAATTCCATTTGCCTTCGTGTGACGTCATTTGAGAAATAGCTGTTTAGAAATGTGTCCTTTGCTATCAAGATAAATTTGTAAAAATTTGCTGCCGACGGATTTGACAGATGATTAGACAGACAGAGACAGACCACTTTTTTATAAGCAATCACAAATCACAATCAGTCTAATGTCTAAAATTGTCAAGTGACGTCATAACCGACAATTCGCTTAGATTAAATTATATTAAGGTGTGTTAATTCGAAAACCATTTCGAGATTTAGGTTCAATAAGCCGTATTTTCGAAGTTTTGGTCTAAAAAACCTCATGATGATGAATATTTTTACGAAAAGGCTGCAACTTTCATTTGCCCTCGTGTGACGTAACTTGAGTAATGGCTGTTTAGAAATGTGTCCTTTGCTATCAAGATAAATTTATAATAATTTGCTTCAGACTAATTTGACAGCTAGATAACAGATGAGTAGACAGACAGAGACAGACCACTTTTTTTATAAGCAATCACACAATATAATAAGAACTAAGCACGTACAGTTGAGTTTGAATACTCTCGTAGAGTTACAGAATGCAATGGTGTCTGCCAGGCTAGCATACAAATATTTAAAAATAATCAATTACACTTAATTAATTTAACTTAAATTAAATTAAACCAATTAATTACAATTAATTTATTGATTTATATAAAAACGGCTCACCTCAATACGTGTTATGTTTGGGAAAGCCGATCAGTTTCAGCAGAAACTTCCAGTTTCAGTGTGAGGCGTAACGTCGTCGCGTAAACGTCTTCACTCGCCCAGATGAAGGCAGTCTAAATGTACTGAAACTGGTCGGCTTTCCCGATCATAACACGTATTGAGGTGAGCGGTTTTTATATAAATCATGAATCATCCTCAAGTCTCATTGATATAATTAACTATAACATCTATAATTAACTTATTACTTAAAAGTTAACCTACCAAAACAAATCATAAATCAAATATTATAAATAAGTATCATGAGGTATTTTTTCTGTATCTCGATAAAAAAAATTAACAGTATCCCGGACCCCATTTAAAATTACTTGCCGACCCTTATAAGATTATTTTGTTGTCCGTCTGTCTGTCAAGACCCTTTTGCTCGGCCTCCGTATAAGTAGATCAAGTTCAAACTGAAACTTCCTTTAGAAGTCTAGGGCTCCATAGCGCTTTGTGTGCGACTCGAACTTGGCCAGTTTTTCATGATGTGATTGCACAAAATACCATTTTGTAATGCCTGTGTAATTCTACTTCACATAGAACTAGCACATTGTAAAAATCATATATAGCTTAGACTGTTAGCCCCCAAAAAAGGCATCAGTTTAGTTTTCCGGAAGAAAGGATGCCACTTGCCACAATTGTTTATTGGACCAATATCTATCGATAAAGATCGGTAGCCTTCGGGAGCCTCTTCAATTTGGGGGGGGAAGGGGGTTCAAAGATGCACTGCGCCAAGCGTCATTTAAAATAATTAAACTGTCTGAGTTTGTCAACTACATCAAGATGGGTGTCTTTTTCAGGTACATTAAGGACGTAGAATTCATTTCTGGCATAAAAAATTGTGATATTTTAAGTAGTTTCTTGAAAATTTTTACATAGATTAAAATTTTATGAAATACTTTTTACTTTCAGGCGCCACCAAAAAAAAACCTCAGGTTTTTTTAAGTAACAAAAAATACGTTACGAAAGCCTATTTTATGCAGATAAATAAAAATATAAGTTTTATTGGATTTTTACAGGAAAAAACCATAAAAAAAAAATAAAACAATGTCGGTGAGCTCTTATTTTACTACTACTTATTAACTAACCTGATAAAAGTATATTTATGTATAGTGTATTTATAAAAGTATATATATGCATAAAAACTACAAACACGTAAAATGCTTTTCTATGGTTCTAAAAGAGTATTAACTATTTAATTATCATTTTCATTTTTTGCAGCTTCTACCATCTATAACAAATAGTTCTAGGTGTGAAGTAAGTAAGTACTGCTGTAAGAAGACAATTGTGTTCCTGGTCACGAGTACCAATCTTTAACAAATAGGTTCTGGACTAGTCCTATCTTCTGTAAGAGAAATAAATATCCTGCTTATAGATGTATATACATATGTGTTATGTACAGTCATATGTACTTACAGTACTTAGTATGTATTTATTTAATAATTAAAAGATGATCGCTGGAAGCGGTACTGTAACATATAGCTAGGCAATATGTTAGGTTTAGGTAAGGCTAGGTTTTATAGGTAGGTTAAAGGACTATTTGTTCGTGTTTAGTTGGCAATCGATAACCTTTATGGATCGACATACGTCGCATTGACGGAATTTTTTCGTGTTTTCCAAAAAATTAATACAAATCGAATATAAAAGATCTTTCAGACGAAACACGAGCAAGATTCCATGAAGATTCCTTAGAGAGTCCCATCGATGTGAAGGTGGCTCTCCATAAAGAAGATTCCTTAGAGTGTCCGATTAGTGCGGACGTGGTTCTCCATCTATAAATATTCCTTCTAGAGTTTTTGAAGAAATACAACAAGCGAGTGCTCTACCAGATTTAGAGCTCCCCTCCCTTAATATATACTTGATAATTAGGGTGCATCAAATGAAAAGAAAATATAAAAGAAGATAAACTAAAAATACAAAGTAGTTACAACTAAACAAAATCCCTACGAGATCCCGAGTACACGGTGTGCACATCACAGTACCATCCGTAGAATGAGGTTATAGTAATGCATATATACCTCTCTACGTCTCCTACGTTATTATGACATACTTGAGGAGTACATCGATTTATTAATTACAAATTAAATCATTGGCCGTGATTTATTTGTGTGATCGTCTAGTAGATTAGGACACTACGTTATGTTACAAAACGGCTATGCTCAAAACAATGTATGTCATAATTCAACAAAGGAAAATAAAGTATTCAAGAAAAACCAATGTACTAGGTATTTGTTAAATGATACGACTTAGCTGTATTCTGGAACTCAGCTATAGTTCAAGGCTATTATTGCCATTGAAAATCCAAGGGAAAACGAAACACATTAATGACTAAATCACAATGTAAAACCACTTTTGATTCGACATTCCGTAAGACGTTTAACGAATAACACTTTCATAGCTTCGTAAGTTGCGCGCGACGTTATATTTTTAATTAGATAAATGATTATGTAATTATTGGATACCATAGTAAAGTGTGTGGGTGTGTGTGTAAAATATACTATTGCAGTTGTTTGGGTTAGAAAAAGGGGTTGATGAAACGTAGATACTCGAGGCACGGTGGCTGCACACTGTACGTTGATTTAGCTAGACTTTTGGTATTTGAGGGGATTCTCGACCCAGATGAGTCCAGAATGAAGTGGGGGTTAAATTTATTTTAGCACAGTTGCATCTTTTTTGCATCCTACTTTGCATTGACACCTTGTTATCTCGAGGCAAATGCTGTCCGCAGCTGGGTTGTCAGACCAGTGGGGTATCTATTGGCTATTTTTCTGCTTCCAGCCCCAATCGGGTGGACTAGGCAGAATTTGTTGCAGCACTAAAGCCTGGCCCCACTCATGAACTCCCTGGCAAACTGCGAGTAATATTTTCTCCAGAATGACACGAATAAAGAAGAGCTGTTTGGACTCCTGTCGTCCAAATATCACCCGATGGATTTGCCCATCAATAATAGTACATTACGATACGAGAGCGATGAAACGTTTTCTGACGAGTGTGAGTTTGCGGCACGAGCCAGTCGTGCAATCACACGAGTCAAGAAAAAGTTTCTCGCACGAGTTTCGTATAATTTTTTATAGCACAAGTGCGGAAAATGCCGACTTTACGCACGCGCAGCGTGCGTAAAGTGGTCATTTTACGCACGGTGTGCTATAAAGAAATTTATGTAGCGAAGGGTAATCTGTTCTTTCCAATGTTGCTCGTGAACTGCCAAAATTGGAGCCATTTAACTTGAAGCGTCTGACACGCAAATGATGGTTCACTTGGCGGATACAGTAGACCAGGGTCATACGAAGTTAATGCACAGCAAACACCGATGTGGTAGTTATCGCTCTGGCATGTGTACTGAAATTGCCAAGATTAGAGGTATTATGGGTTCATGTGGTAACGGGGAAAAACCACAATTTCTTGGCATGCCTCTAGATTGAATCAGCTCTAGGTATGAGCGTTTCTTTTAATAGTCAAGAAGTTATAATATATAAATAATCAGTTTAATAGCGTGAGTGTGCATAAGACAATTTATTTTGTTTAAAGGTCCTGAAAGAGCGGAGGTCTTGCCTGTGTTCCACGAACTTAGTGGATGCGATACAGTATCGTCTTTTAACGGCAGGGGAAAGAAAAGTGCTTTTGAAGCATGGAATTTATTCTCTTTTGCCACTAAAGGGTTTAAGGATCTTAAAGATGGCAATATAAATGAGGCAGAGATTGTGCTACATAAGTTTGTCATAGCCATGTATGATAGGTATGCTAGCCAATCACTGAGTACTAACTAAAACATTAATATAAAGTTAAATTCATCGTAGCAAAAAGTCATATTACATGAACTTTTTCAGATCAAGTCCCTGTCCCTGCACGACTATCAATCATTCCCGTAAATATCTTTTTACAAAAACAGATCGACAAATTGAAAATTTACCACCAACAGAAGCGGCCCTTTGTCAGCATATTTTACGCGCAGCTTGCCAGGGAGTTCATGAGTGGGGCCAGGCTTTAGTGCTACAACAAATTCTGCCTATTCCCCCCGATTGGGGCTGGAAGCAGAAAATTAGCCAATAGATACCCCACTGGTCTGACAATCCAGCTGCGGACAGCATTTGCCTCGAAATAACAAGGTGTCAATGCAAAGTAGGATGCAAAAAAGATGCAACTGTGTTAAAATAAATTTAACATGTACCGAATTGTACCACTGCGGTAGAAGCTACAAAAAATGAAAATGATAATTAAATAGTTAATACTCTTTTAAAACCATAGAAAAGCATTTTTTACGTGTTTATAGTTTTTATGCATATATATACTTTTATAAATACACTATACATAAATATACTTTTATCAGGTTAGTTAATAAGTAGTAGTAAAATAAGAGCTCACTGACATTGTTTTATTTTTTTTTATAGTTTTTTACTTTAAAAATCCAATGAAACTTATATTTTTATTTATCTGCATAAAATAGGCTTTCGTAACGTATTTTTTGTTACTTAAAAAAACCTGAGGTTTTTTTTTGGTGGCGCCTGAAAGTAAAAAGTATTTCATAAAATTTTAATCTATGTAAAAATTTTCAAGAAACTACTTAAAATATCACAATTTTTTATGCCAGAAATGAATTCTACGTCCTTAATTTACCTGAAAAAGACACCCATCTTGATGTAGTTGACAAACTCAGACAGTTTAATTTTTTTAAATGACGCTTGGCGCAGTGCATCTTTGAACCCCCTTCCCCCCCCAAATTGAAGAGGCTCCCGAAGGCTACCGATCTTTATCGATAGATATTGGTCCAATAAACAATTGTGGCAAGTGGCATCCTTTCTTCCGGAAAACTAAACTGGATGAGCTAACGGACCCAGCTAATAAACTTGATACTAGACAGGCCCTAGGGGTTTTAATGCCATCTCTGTCGCGGCGTTGAAAATTTTATACGCTATCCTGCTGTCAGTGCGGTGCAACCTGAGAAAATTACCATGGCTTAATTTTTAAAAGATTTTTTTTTTTCAGAGAATTTACGTCATTTTAGGACATAGATTTCATTATTTTGGCGATAAGTTTTGATATTCTGTGTTCTAACTCAATCGGCTCCGTACAGACAAACACCAAGGGTTCACTGCTCTACCCTCTCATAGAGTAGGCAATTAAACTTATCAAAGGTGTTTTTCTTTTTTTGTTAAGGCGATATGTAAAAGTTTTAGCGTCCCTGTTACTCCATATGCGAAAAAACCCTCAGTGCGAGAGGGACGGATTCGTGGAAAAGTAGCAAAAAGTCGGTTTTTTATTAATATAAAATGTACTAAAAATGCTATCAAAATTTCGTTTAACCAGGTCCTAGATACTGTTAAAAGCCATCTAATAAAATATAATTGCAGTCCATATGTGATTCTATATTGTCAAACCAGGAGAATTGGTGTCGATAAAGACCTCATTTCAATAAATATTTCTGTCGAGCCGAAATTCTTTAATCGCGTTTCTGTTTTAACAGATCCCTAGAAAAAGATTCCAAAAATAATATACTATTTTATCAAAATTATACATTATTTACCGAAGTAGATATAGAAGTTCTAAAAGTGTCGATTTTTTTCCGTAGCGCCTTAAGGATCCCCAAAGTCTCATCGTCTGTAAACAATGGCATATTCTTCATTCATTCATGAATTATATCAGATAAATTGGAGACCTCTTTTTGTGTCGACTCAATCATTGTTCAAAAGTATCACGATTGCAAGAGTATGCAATTTTATAACAAAGTGAATTTAAAAGTACCTATTAAGGCGATACCAAAAAAAATAATGGGATTTTTCGAATCCATTTACTCCACTATAACATCATCTACGTATTTCATTTTTGGGTAAATGTTTATTGAGTATTCTGAAGGAAAACGCGATTGGATGAAATTTTCTCGATTTAATTCTGAAAAGACCTCTAAATTGTTTTCTTTTTTCCTGTAATTCTGAAATCCTAACTAATTTCATTATGAAATTGCATTCAAAATGTGGATATTATGTGGATATACAATCTCCTTGAAAATCTTTTTGACAAAATAGCTTAGTACATTTTATATTAATAAAAAACCGACTTTTTGCTACTTTTCCACGAATCCGTCCCACTCGCACTGAAGGTTTTTCGCATATGGTTTTTTCATTGGTGCGCCGTAGTCTATAAATATCGTTAGTGGTTCAGTCTGAAGGATCCAGGCTCTCAGTTAGACGGACGAGTTCGCTTTCTACCAATGGGGAAGTTTGTAACTAACCAGTTTTCTAACTTTAAATTTATTTTGATTTACTTCGGTAAATACACTTTCGACTCGAAAGTTTCGAGGTAAACCTTGCATGCCCCACATTCTGTCACGTTTGAGCGACATAATCGTCGGGGAAAAGTGGATGACTGAGTGTTTGACAGTTCAATTAACAAATTCTCAACCGTCAAATGCAAGGGTTCCATGAATGTTAGCTTGAAATATAAAGATTATTTATTTTCACGAAACAAAAGAAACACAAAATCAAAACTTTGTGAAAAAAGGATGCAAGCTCAGCATGTGCTCATCTCAAAAAAAATTTAGCGCTTATTTTCAGCAGGCTCCCAAACACTAGCCAATCGCCCGCGGCTCCACCCACGTTATTCAATCTCTACCCTGTTTTCGGCTCAGGCGTTATTTTATCAACCTTATAGCCTATTTGTTGACCAGGGTCACTCACTACTATGATAATAAAGAAAACTGCATCCAAATCTGTTGAGTGATTCTCGAGTTAAAATGTAACAGACAGACAAAAATTCTAAAAATGGTTGTTTTGGCTTCAGTCACAGTATAGATAAGTAAAACAGTATTATATCTACTTACATATAAAACGGCCGAAACGCGCGCTTCCAAATCTCGGTACACGCCTCATAGTAGGGGTGCACCGCAGTTAAGGCCCTTAATACCGCCAAATACTTTCTAAAGCCTACTCCTCTTTTATGGCCAAACCAAAAATATAGAAAAAATGTATTATGGATTTATCAACTCTAGGACAACATATGCAACATTTTTCTTTTTCGTACCACTAAAACTTCTATATGAAAAATTGTTTCAACTGAATGGTGTTTTTTTGGCTTGAATTTCCTACTGCTCCTAAGCGGCTTAGGTGATTTAATTCATTTATGCTTTGATAAATAGATAAACTTGATAGCTATAAATATAACATAGAATTATTCAATTGAACAATGACGCCCATGTGAAAAGTATTATTTTCTCCTATTTTGCCCTTTCAAGGACGCAGCGAGCGTCGTAACAGCCACCACGCATTGTGCACTGATTTGAACGCTATTTCAATGTCGTTTCCGTCGATATTCATACAAAGAAACATCGAGCTGCTAATTTGGCGAAGGAAATCGCCTTAAGTATGGACGCGGAGAGTATAACGATTCTCGTGCATTTATGTGGGCAGCCTTATTGCGTGCGTCTACCGAGCGTTTCAAGGACACTGGCCAGACGTTATACTGTTACTTATCTATACTGTGCTTCAGTACAATAAAAATAAACCATACCATTTGAAATTTTGAAATAAATTCAGTGTACTGTATCGACCATTTTACCACTGAAAGTATAAGTACATAATAACAACATAAAACATACTTAACATGAGAACCGGTCCACACATAACATAATAATAAATCTGCAACACGTATTAGTACGAGAGTGGTGAAAATCAAAATAAAAAAACTTTAAGCAAGCCCAACTTTCTCATAGGTACTGGGTAAGGACCCTAAGACTGGGTAAAAAGATTTATTGGTTTTTCATTTATTGCACGTCATTTTTAGACATGGTTTAAGTATAAAATTATTTTGTTTGTTAGTTAAGTTTTGTAAAAGGCCCAAGAAAATGCTTTACAGCGAAACCGGTCGGGCATAATAAAGTTTATTGTGTATGTGGATAAGAACATGTATTTTTTAAAACAACGTAATTTTAAATTAAGCAATTTGTATCAGATATGTGTTATATTATAACCCATATAAACACATTGGCTGGGTGGGTGGGGTCTAAATAGGTGCCGGAAATATAAAAACCCAATCAAAAGTTTTCCTAAAACAACCTGCAACCGCGCGTCTTACTTCCTTAGTTTTTCATTGTACCCCAAAATTATTCAATCATGCTGCTTAACGTCTAAGTGTCTATTTATGCCCAATTACTATAATACATTTTTTGTCTACCTCGTTACGGAGTTAACTCTCCTATAGCACTATATTTGGTACCTCCTAAGTTCCTAATTTGGTACTCCTGACCTCGGCAGTCCTTAAACGTAGTAGAACATCATAGGAGCCAAAGTTTGTGTTCTGACGTTGGTCAGGTCCAAATGTGACCCGATGACGTCATTCATATCAATTAGGATTTTGCTAGATTCATTTCAGTTCTATACAAAGTAGCTTTATTGCTCGTGTCGGATCTAAAATTAAGTGCCTGAGTTATGTACGTAGCTGGCAATAATATTTTATTGATTTATATTGCGATTAATTCACTGAAATATTTACGTTCATCGAAATACAAACAAAATTTTCATAAAAACAATATTTTGGTAAAAATCACAACTCAAACACAGTTGTGACTAGGGTTGCCAGATGGTCCAGATAAAAAAAAACGAAATTTTTTTATAATTTTTATTTTTTATATTTTTATTAGGCCAATATTTTTTAATTTTTTTCTCTTTTTTGTTTTGGAAATATTTTGAACAATTTCAAATTATTCTTTTTTTTACACCGTTATATATGGGCAAATTAATGCAGTTTTTGTGCAAAATTTCATGTATTTATCTTCAACGGTGCTAAAGTGACTTACGGACGGACGGACGGACAACGGAGTCTCACCATAAAAGTTCCTTTTGTACCTTTTAGGTACGGAATCCTAAAAACGTCACATGAGGTATGTGACCAAAATGTTGAGCATTTTTTACACATTTAGTAATCAATTGAATGTAATTTTTGTACCTAACGTAAGGGATCAAAAGTTATGACCTATCTTTGTGATTATACGGACGGAAGAACAAGGGAGTGTCAACCTAATGTCATCTTTTTAAACATTTGGGTATGGAACCCTAAAAAGTAAAAAGGGGAATAAACTCATTTAAAAATATATTTAAACATTGTTTCAGTCGGTTTATATGATGGATGGTGTTATGTCGGATGTGCGACAGACAGACAGGTATCTTCGCCTTGAAAGGGTCGTCTAATTTTAGAACCCTATGTATTTATTTACCTCCTACATAAGAACTATTCTGGGGGTGGTATACAATTTTACATCATTGACTGTTGTTACAGTGAAGTAATTACTAAATATATATTATGTTCGGTAAACATTTCAACATTTAATAAATTCTTTTAAATTAAACCGCGGTCTTACTGAATAACTTTTATGTTATGACTTTTGAAGTGAATACTTCTTTGTTCGCATCTTGTGTATTATCTATGTTCAGATCAGAACTTGTCACATACAGAACAGAGTTGTTTTAAAAAGGATAATTTGATAAAAAGCGCCGAATTTGTGAAATGGTTTCAGGTAAAAACTGTTTTCCATGAAACGGTAACTGTTTATTTATAGAAAAGTGTATAAATAAATGAACGACGTCTGTATTTCTCTTTTTTTTATTTTCAGTATAGATGAATATACAACTAGCTTAACTTTGCGTAAAAACGAGGGAATATTAACGATATCCTGACAGCTATTATGATGGTGTTTCATAAAAAATTTGATTTTTGGGCTGTAATTACATGCCGCTAGATAATACTTATGAAAAAAAAAATGATATAAATAAGCTGTTAAAAAAGTCTTGAGAAAAATCCAGGCGTAAAGAGAGGAGCCTCCTAAAAAGAGGAGTTGCCGATAGTTCATTTCTCTAGGGAAAATTGAGTGATACTGCGCGGGGTGGAAGGCAGAGGTACGGGGAAGGTTGGCTCCGCCGTTCCACTAATCACAGAGTACACAGAGCACATGCCACCAATCGCAATCGACCCCTTTTGTGATGTTATGACACCATTGATCGTAACATGGCTCCATTCATACACCAACTCCTTATTTATTATTTATATTATTTAACTTATTATTGCTCGGTGTATACCAGACAGTAATGCACATAATGGACGCTCACGAGGGCGTTATATGATTTATATTTACAGAACTGAAGTTGTTTTGCATTATCAGTGAAACATGTGATTCTGATACACTTTGAAACTATTTTTGACGAAAAGAAGAACTTCGCCCGCCATTTTATTATTAAAAGGAGTCTTTTTGATACACAGACGAATACAGCCTACAGACTCCTCATAACAGGCGACCGATTTCTGTCAACACATCTGACTGAACCAGCAGATACAATTCGCCACTCCAAAATTATATGTTTTGGTAGGCCAAACCAAAATGCCTTCTATATTCATTGTATTAGAGTCTTCGTCTTCGGGAAAGATAAGTTTGTGGCGCTATACGTAAGATTGGAAGAGCCAATAGGATTGCATTATCTCGTTTCAATTGTAGACAGAATTATTTGTACGCAAGATGATGAACAATAGCCGTCTTTCTGGGCTGTATTGTCTATGTTTTGATATAAGAAGACATCAGATCATAATACGCCCAGCCGCCCAGGTCATTTCCATACTTATGAATTCTGTCTGAGTGAGTATATAGGTACTATAAACAAATCAATAGAGACAAATTCATCGGTCGACATGAAACCATGAAGTAAGCAAGCAATATGAGGTAAGTAATGGAGCGTGTAATGATCGTGTCAGGGGCGTGGGCAGTGGACCCAGTCCGATGACTCCAGTCTCATTCTCCCAAGTACGTCGAACACTATGTACCTGCGGGTTCTGTCAATTGTCACCACTAGCTCTAAATTATTCAAAGCTGTAAAAAGAAAAAGCAGCAGGTTGTGTGTCAGTAGACGCGTAGACTTTAAAAGTTTTATAAATTTTTCATAAACTTTAAAAAATAGAATAGATTAAATTTATTCATAATCATAGGTAATAATAGGTAAAGATTGAATCTTATTAAATAAAAAAGGAACTTTATGTTTTGTCTTTAGGCGTATGAATTAATTAAATTAGAGATACATATTAGAATTATTTAAAAATTATTACTAAACAATCAACAAAAATTAAATTAAAAATGCATAACTGAAAAAATAAAAATTTATAAAATAAATTTTGTATATTTATATTATATATACATATATTACTTTAAATATAATTAATAAATAAAATAATTTTTTTAGCTTCAAATATATTTCGGCCCTTAGTGGGCCGTCATCAGTCAAGTATAATTGCAAATAAAAGGCTAATAAAGGATTAAAGGCAATATTAAATATATTTATTAAAGTATATTATATATATATATATTTACCACTCAAAATAGTATTCGTGAAAATTAATCAGAGTAGGGATAAAAGGGTTGAGATTTCCAATGACGGAACCCTAACCCCATCTCTAGAACAATGCTGGGATGTGAACAATAATCCCAGTGTCTGGCCTTTGACGGCACTGCTAACTAAGATATATATGGTCTTAGAGCCCTTTTACATTAGGTCGCAAGCAGCGCGACAGCAACAGATGCCTTCTTATTACAACTACAGCCGGTCGACAGTCTCGCTGCTACTGCCAGTGTTGCCACCTTGGTTTTTGAAAAAGAGCAGTTGGGCAAGCTAGAAAGGGCTAGATTTAGCACATTTTGCCATCAAAAGTGCTATAAATTGTTTATTTGAAATGTAGTAAGTAATTTCAGAAAATGCAACAGAGTAATTAAAACTAAGTTATTGAATTTGTTAAAAATCGTACCTGCTGAAGCAGAAAAAGTTAATGGCTGATTGACGTCTGCTTTTTTTGCGGATTTGAACGAAAATTTGAAATGAATCCTTCAGTTTTTTATTATTTCAGTTGACGCCTTGTGTGAACAGCAAGACTCTCTCAGTCGTTGTAAACCCCATGTTCACGCTACCAGCGTGACGTTCGCGCATGTGCATGACTAATTTTCGCGGCGCAGCGCTGGCGCCACCTGGCGACACAATGGACTCGCGCGCTGGCGCCAACCCGCGGTTCACTCACTCTGTTCGGCTCGAGACGCCTCCCGAGGCGCACGTCTGCGCGCTCGCGCAGCCGGCTGTTCCGCTCGAATCGTCTAGAGAACGACACGTGTGTGCACACATTCGCGCCGCCACAAACAATATCGCATACGTCCCAGTGTTGTGTTCACAGTATATACCAGTGTTGATGTTCACGTTACACCAAGACATTCTGCACATTCCTGACCAAAACGCCGTCTCCATCAGCCCAACAAGGAGGGACGCTGCACAGCGCATCCATCCACAATCATCATCAAAGGTCAGTCAGTTTACCCACAATTCAATCAATCCAATCAATACTTAAATCCCATCAGCTCTGCATTCCTGTAACCCCGCGGTTACATTTTGGTCACTTCGAGCCGGTAGTAAAACATTTTTATCCATCCAAGAAAAATTTTGATCCTTCGAGACCGTTTACGAAACATTTTGGCCCTTCGAACCGTTACTGAACCAGCCCCCGTCGATTTACTACAGTCCATTTTCACCCGGTGGCATATTTTGCCCCCTTTCCCGGCAAAAAAATATTTTGTGGTCTCTGCGCCGGTCTACCGCGCCCGCGCCGCCTAGAACATTCCATTTATCGGTATAGAACCGGCCCCCCCCGCCCCCGGCACAGAATAAACTCATTTTCATCCCGTTTGTTATTATTATTCAGCTCAGATAATATAATTATATCCATTCAGCCCAATTGTTTGTTACAGTCCACTGTACAGTCAACTGTCCAAAGATTATTATTTTGTAATACTTTAGCGTAAGCATTTTATAGTTTACTTATTTTGCAAAACAATCATCGTACAATCAGTGAAATATACGCACTCCACATTAGCGGTTGTTTTCTTCATAAATACGCCGCTCTTCATTCAATCATCTATAAAACTGTAGAGAGAAATCCCTACATTATGGTCCTTCGAAACTACTACGACTTGGTGTTTGCTGTTTGCTCTTAATGTGTTAGCAATCGGTTAGCTGGCCTCCCACAAGCGGGTCTCCCCAGTTAATTGAGAAGGTGCTTGAATCACACGAAAGGGCTGCGGTAGCGCTCTGTCGTACGGACCATCGCGAGTGACAGTGATCTGCGTTCGAGAGGTGGTTCACCAGCATCTATAGACATCTGCAGTCCATAGCATCATTCACTCAAGCATTCATCAGGTAGCCGCAGCATTCAGCTAGCCTACCTGAACATTCAATCAAAGCAAGCCACGTACAGTCAGTCGGGCTTCACTCAAGCATTCGTCAGGTAGCCGCAGCATTCAGCTAGCCTACCTGAACATTCAATCAAAGCAAGCCACGTACAGTCAGTCGGGCTTCACTCAAGCATTCGTCAGGTAGCCGCAGCATTCAGCTAGCCTACCTGAACATTCAATCAAAGCAAGCCACGTACAGTCAGTCGGGCTTCACTCAAGCATTCGTCAGGTAGCCGCAGCATTCAGCTAGCCTACCTGAACATTCAATCAAAGCAAGCTACGTTACTTCAGCCGGACTTCAATCCAGCATACATCAATCAAAACATCATCTTCGCGGCAAGCTCAAGACATTCACTCAATCATCATGGCAGATGTATTATTCAATCGTCAAGGTGAAATTCTTCGAGAGATTGAGAGCGTCAACACCAATTTCAAGAAGGACAGTGCGGCAAGAAAAACCACCGAATACCTCATCAAGCGGGTGGACACACTGGATCTTCTGTGGAGAGAATTTGACCTCAATAACACTAAACTGCAATCTTACGAAGACAAAACCTGCGACTACTTTTCCCGCAACATCTATGAGGAGTTGAAAAGTTATTATGAAAAAACGAAAATTATGATTTCGTCATACAATAAACCGATTGAGCCAAAGTCAACGGTACAATTTCATCTACCGATCTTCACGGATACAGATGAAGTAGGACAGCTAATCAGTCAACAAGGCACAAACTTCAGAGCCTTCGAGCGCCTCATAAACAGGGTCAACGACAGCCGCATGGAGGAGAAGTGGGAGATAGAAGATGAGTTGAAAAACCTACAACGTCTGTGGAATAGCATTGATCACCTTCATTTGCGCATAGATAACATCTTGCAAGGTAGCAATGAGGATTACGAACACGATTTTGAATCTACAGAGCGTCGGTACCTGGAAATTAAGAAGAAGCTTAACAGGAAACTATCTTCTTCCGATCATCTTCGTATTGCGACTCCGCAAATTGATATTCCTGACTTTTTTGGAAAGTACACTCAGTGGCCCACGTTCTATGACCTGTTCAACGAAGGTATTCACAAGAGCAAGTGCTGGACCAAGACTCAGAAGATGCAGCATCTCAAGAGTAAAGTTAAGGGAGAAGCCGAACGTCTCATACAGCACTTGAACATTACAGCAGAAAACTATGACACGGCATGGAATCTTTTAACAAATCGATTCAACAATCCCTTGGTTCTATTTACCAATCATATTGAAGTTTTTCTGAACCAACCAGTCATTCAAAAGCAAACGTCATATGAACTCAAGAAGTTATACGACACAACAATGGAGTGTATTTTTGCCATTCATAACCTGGGAATAGACACATCCACATGGGATCCTATTCTGGTGCATCTGGTATCAAAGAAGCTGGATGCAGACACTTACACCGATTTTCAAATATCTCGCTCGTCGCCGAGAGATTTACCTGTGTTTGACGATTTTATGGCTTTCATTGAGAGAAAATTTATGGCTCTCGAACCTAATCAAAGGAAGGGCAAGGAACCTGCAGCATCCGTCAAACAACCTGACCAACAACAATCGTGGTATAAAGGGAGCAACATCAACTTGCGAAAATCAGTTACAAAAAGCTATCAAGCAATTGCGACATCACACAAGCATAAATGCCTACTTTGTGGCCTAGATCACAAATTGTTCCAGTGCAAACGATTTCTCAATCAACCTGCTGACACAATCATAAAGACGATTGAAAAACTTCATATTTGTCAAAATTGTCTTCACAAGCATAATGACACAATATGTCCATCGAAAAAAAAATGCCAGATTTGCAACGGAAACCACAATACAATTATTCATGACGCAGCGGTTTCCGTGTCTGCTAACCCAAAACCGCCGTCCGTACCTACAGCCACGGCGTCGTCATCGAACTCACAGTCCCGCCAATATAATGTAAATTATGTTGCGAACGAAGATGAAGAAATTCTACTTACAACGTTGTCACTCAATATCAAGGCCTCCGATGGTACATTCATCAACTTCAGAGCTCTTCTAGATCAAGGAAGCCAGATATCTTTGGTTTCCGAAAACGCCGCCCAGTTGTTAGGGTTGAGGCGTCAACATTATCAAGCATCAATATCAGGCATCGGCACAAGCTCAAAACAGAGCAAAGGAAAAGTAACTCTGGAATGTCAATCAATCTATGGTGACTACGAGTTCACTACCGAAGCTCTAGTCGTATCCAGAGTTATCAACAACCTACCCAGTACCACACTAAGAAGAACGTCATGGGAACATCTTCAACATACAAGATTGGCAGATCCTCAGTACCATGTGTCTAAGCCTATAGACATCTTACTTGACGCGAGTGTCTATTCCGAAATTATTATGAGCGGACTCGTCAAGGGTGCACATCAATCACCTATAGCTCAACAAACTAAACTGGGCTGGATCCTGTCAGGTCAAGTTCAGACATTTGCGTGCAATGTCGTAATCAAAAATCTCGATGACATCAAGAAGTATTGGGAAGTAGAAGAAATCAATCAATCATCCGGTCCTTTAACAGTAAATGAACAATACTGTGAGGACCACTTTCAAGCAAATACCCAAAGACTGGAGAATGGTAGATAAGAAGTAGCCATCCCCATGAAACCAGGCTTTGAGGAGCAGCTAGGACATTCAAAACCTAGGGCTGTTGCACAATTTATTCAACAAGAAAAGAGGATGTCCAAAAGTTCGTTATTATCAGAGAGGTACAAAAAATTCATGGATGAATACGAACAATTGGGTCACATGCGGCCGGCTGACTCACAAATCACCGGTGCAGCTTGTTATTTACCTCACCACGCCGTACTAAAGTTGGACTCAACTACAACTGCCCTGCGTATTGTATTCAATGCCAGTTCAAGGACATCATCAGGACTAAGTCTCAACGACCTGATGGAGAGCGGACCCAATCTCCAGCAAGATTTACTGTCACTCATCTTAAAGTGGAGACAGTTCAAATACGTCATCACAGCAGACATTGAGAAAATGTTTCGTCAAATACACGTCAGAGAGGCTGACCAGCATCTTCAATCAATCGTATGGAGAGTCTCACCTCAGGACCTACTTCGGGAATATCATCTCACTACAATCACTTACGGCACAAAGGCCGCACCGTTCCTCGCAATGAGAACGTTACAACAAATAGGCCGAGATAATGCCGCCACATTCAAACTAGCAGCTTCTGCGTTAGAGAATTCCTTTTATATGGACGATCTGTTGGCAGGAAGTAACTCAATCAATCAAGCAAAGAAACTGCAACATGAACTATCAATTGTTCTGAAAAAAGCCGGTATGAACCTTCGCAAATGGTCCAGCAATGAACCTAAACTCATCAAGGATCTACCATCAGAGCTACTAAATGCCCCATTCGAATTTAGAGACTCCGAATCAAGAAAAACGCTTGGACTACAGTGGAATGCTTCGTCGGACACTTTTACATTCTCAAACAACATCGATTGTAACACAGACAAGACTCAATATACTAAACGACAGTTGCTATCCGACGTAGCTAAAATATACGATCCTTTGGGCTGGTACCAACAACTTACGATCAAAGCGAAGATTCTATTTCAAAAAACATGGTCGTTGAATATCTCATGGGACGACAAACTGCCAGAGAGCTTCTCCAAAGAATGGTTACAAATAAGAGATGACCTGAAAACCATTCCAACATTCTCAATCCCAAGATACTTGGGTGGCATGGAACACTCATTTCAAATACATGGATTCTGTGACGCCTCGGAAAAGAGTTACGCATGTGCAATATACATAGTAACACTCAATCATAAAGGAGAATGTACATCAAAATTAGTGGCCACTAAATCAAAAGTCACGCCACGTAACAAGGAAGTTTCTCTGCCCAGGCTTGAGATCCTCACTGAATTAGTCATCAACAAGGAAGACAACCTACCCCCGGACAAGTGGGCAATGGGACGCGTCGATGAGATTCACTCCGGAAAGGATGGACATGTCCGGGTCGTTACGTTAAAAACGCAAAACAATGTTCTGAAACTTCCAATAAACAAGTTAAATATGTTGCCCGTAAACAACAACGTAATTGAGCAAACTGTTGACTCATCACAACCTGCGGAACCAACATCAACGCTAAGCTCAACAAAGAATAAATCCAAAGGACGCCAAAAGGTGCGCGGAAATGCATTAAGGGGTTTATTCGCTACAGCATTAATATTTATGTCTCTGTTGTCACCGAGCAATCAGCAAACGTCAGCATCGTACAAGGTATCGCCACTGAATGGCAGTCAAACCTTTTATTTTGATAAGATCTCAGATCTTCAACATATCAGAGACGAGTGGAAGCTGGTTGTCTACCATAATATGACGTCATTTTGGCAAGGTGTGGAAGATATAAGCCTTTACATCACTCATTTGAAGAAAGTTTGTCGCACCATGTATAAACATAAAAATAATCAATATGAAGGCGTGTTACTTCAGTTGGAGCACCAATTAAATGAAATCATTCACTACAATAACATACTCAAGTTTCAAAACAAACAACGATACAAACGAGGATTGATAAATGGAGTTGGAAATGTAGCAAGCTTCCTGTTTGGAGTACTGGACAATAGATTCGCTGACCAGTACAAAAAGGATATTGAGAAAATTGCATTGAATGAAAATCATCTTCAAAACCTCATCCGAAACCAGACACTAATTGTGGAATCAGAATATAATATCCTGCGACGGCATGAAGGCATAATTAACACTCAGTTTCATTTCATGACACAATCTCTTAAGAACGTATCTATGGAAGTCAATGAATCGCGGCTCGATAGTCAGAATGGCCTATTCATTACGTCATCGACTTTGTCCGCAAACATCATTTTATCAAACTTGCGAAGTATTCAACAAAGTTTGATCGCAGCTATAACCGACGTCACTCACGGGCGCGTCGATATTCACCTGTTATCCCCGGAGCAATTAGAAACGCAAGTCCAAACCATCACGCATCATCTACAGGGTGATCTCATCATACCCAATATGGAGAACATCCGAGACTTGTACAAGATATTGCGGGTCTATGCAAGAATTATCGACAACTACCTCATTATGGAAATCAAAATTCCTCTAGTCACCAATGAAGTTTACGAATTGGACAAGATCATAAGCCTACCATACAAGAAAGAACTGCACACATATCGTTTAACAACAGCATACCCGTACTTGGCATTCAACTTGAGAAAGGACATAGCCCTTCTGTTGTCGCAAAACGACATGCAGAGATGCATTCATTCATCACAAAAGAACATACTATGTCCCATTGATACACCAATCTACGATATGAGAACAAGACAATCTATTTGTGATCTGAAATTAGTAAACATGGATCAAAATAAAGAAACAACCTGTACTTCCGAGCTACTAAGTTGCGCCGATAGATGGGTCAAATTACAAAACAAGCAGAATGACTGGCTATACACTTGTTGCGAAGAATGCCAGTGCGCATTTTATGTCCAGCTGATACGGAAATACAATCACTGTCGGGAAATGGCATCGTGAGTCTAGGTCAAGGCTGCACTTTGAAGGGTAATACCTTCACCATCTTCTCACATAAAAACTTTTTCGACCATATCAACACAGAAGTTGAAAAGATGGAGATCCCACAAATGTCCATATTAAACAGCATATTAAAGACCAACGTGCTTGACAACGCTACGCCACCAGTCTTTCAAGAAGACAATTCAATCAGTTGGAATAGACTAGGGGCCCAGATTGAGGAACTGAAGCAGCAATCCTCTCAATCTCTCACTGTACACGATGTCCACCTATATATCGTATCATACAGCGTTGGGGGATTGTTTATACTGGCGGTACTTATCGTGGGAATCATCTGCATTAGGAGGAGACTACGGAAGACGCCCGCTGTCCAGAACATACCGGTGCCGCAGCCGCGGACACTGCACAGGACTACGGCAGACAACAGTACCTCACCAGAAGTGCAATTAGTAAACTTTGGTGCACCTAAGACTATTTAATTAATTTGCAATATTTAGAAATTAGAAATGAAATAATTTAAGTTTCTAGATTTATATTCTTCTTTGTTCTCGGCAGCATGTACAGTCAACTGTCCAAAGATTATTATTTTGTAATACTTTAGCGTAAGCATTTTATAGTTTACTTATTTTGCAAAACAATCATCGTACAATCAGTGAAATATACGCACTCCACATTAGTGGTTGTTTTCTTCATAAATACGCCGCTCTTCATTCAATCATCTATAAAACTGTAGAGAGAAATCCCTACATATCCCTATATCCCTATATATCTTTAGTAAATCTGCCCATTGTCAAAGATAGGTTTCTTATCTTGCGAGATATTTTTTTTTTTTTTGGTGCGAGTATAAATTTGCCTTTGTTCCGTGTAGTTACGTATCTACATTACATATATACATACGTATTACGTATATTACTAAAGCTTGATTTGCATCATTGGATTGTCCGCTCATTTAGATCCGATTTCGGCTAGGTAAATACATTCTTTGTTTGTTTACGCACCCAAAGCAGTAGGTAGGTATTTTATTCTATAAATAGAAAGTACTTTCGTGTAAACAAGAACTAGCGTGTATTGTCGGCACATGATTTTAAGGCAAATAACATAAAAGTAAACAAGTAATCAGCCCTTTTCGATAATTTATGTTACGGTAATCTTGTGTTACAGTAATATATTGCCGGACCGTTTTTTCGTGTTATTGTCTGCTTTTTTAACCGGGTGCATATAGCAGAAATATAAAAAAAATTTTTTTTTTTTTTTTCTTCTCGTCTCTGCTCTTAATGTTTATGGTACACATATAGGGTGTTCCACGTTGGTTTATCAGCTCATATACAGGTTGTTTAAAAAAAAAAATTTTTTTTTTTTTTTTTCTCTGTCGTGTTTATTTCCGTGTTCCGTTTGAACATAGTCTTTGTTACTTCGGCCCGCGCAAGTTACAAGCTATCCGCACGTTGGAGTTGGTAGCGCTCAGGTTTTAATAACTCATTTTCACATATAGTAACATCAGCACATATAGTCACATCAGCACATATAGTCACATCAGCACAGATAGTCACTTCAGCACATATAGTCACATCAGCACATATACACACTCATCACACACACACTCATCACACACATACTCATCTGCTCACAATAGTGCACCTATGCACATACTCATCTGCTCACAATAGTGCACCTGTGCACATACTCATCTGCTCACAATAGAAGCACTCAGCACACTCAGCACACTCAGCACACTCAGCACACTCATCACACATTCACTCATCACATACACACTCAGCTCATTTTCACTCAATGACTTCAACTCCAACAGAGAATTCTTGTAACTCCGCACAACGTGTAGTGAACGTCACTAAAACACCAATTTTGTTGCCAACCGTCTCACTTAAAATAGCAGACGTACATGGTCAATTGAAGTTCAGAACTTCCTCAGGTCAAACAATGATGCAATCACTCACAAGCTCGCGAATCAGCACATAACTTGGTTACTGAACCCGCCTAAAGGGCCTTGGTTCGGCGCTCTGCACGAAATAAACGTAAAATCCACCAAGCAACTACTTTATCGCGTGATAGGTGAACAGCACCTCACTTTTGAGGAATTCTCTGCCCAATTTCATCCGACCCTACGGACTTTGAACCTCTCACGGCCGGACATTTCATTATTGGTCGTCCGCTCACCGCTCTACCTGAGCAGTCTTTTGACGACAGACCCATATCTGCTCTTAAACGCTTTCAGCTCATTCAAGCGCTCTCTCAGCGCTTTTGGACTCTCTGGTCCAGATCCTACCTCCATACCCTGCAAACCCGCTCCAAATGGCTCTCCCCTTCTTCCCCTCCTCAAGTGGGTGAACTGGTCCTCATCAAAGAGGATGACCTGCCTCCGCTCCAATGGAAGTTGGGGAGAATTCTCCGCACGATACCTGGCAAGGATGGATTCAGCTCAAGAGGAGCCGCAGCCCCGGCCCCCCCAGGATGTTCACGCTACCAGCGTGACGTTCGCGCATGTGCATGACTAATTTTCGCGGCGCAGCGCTGGCGCCACCTGGCGACACAATGGACTCGCGCGCTGGCGCCAACCCGCGGTTCACTCACTCTGTTCGGCTCCAGACGCCTCCCGAGGCGCACGTCTGCGCGCTCGCGCAGCCGGCTGTTCCGCTCGAATCGTCTAGAGAGCGACACGTGTGTGCACACATTCGCGCCGCCACAAACAATATCGCATACGTCCCAGTGTTGTGTTCACAGTATATACCAGTGTTGATGTTCACGTTACACCAAGACATTCTGCACATTCCTGACCAAAACGCCGTCTCCATCAGCCCAACAAGGAGGGACGCTGCACAGCGCATCCATCCACAATCATCATCAAAGGTCAGTCAGTTTACCCACAATTCAATCAATCCAATCAATACTTAAATCCCATCAGCTCTGCATTCCTGTAACCCCGCGGTTACACCCCATCGTATACGTAGTATGGATATCATTGTTTTTAGCCCCATTTTGTTTCTGGTTTTAGTTTTAATTAGGTTCACAGAACTATAAATATACACATAACGAAAAGGGCTAGATTGCTCTTTTCGGGCTAAATCATCAAAAAACGAGTTCAACTACAGTAAAAAGTGCTAGATCTAGCCCGAAAAGGGCTAAGGTGGCAATACTGGCTACTGCCGCGCTGCTTGCGACCTAGTGTGAAGGAGTTCAAAATGAAACAAATTGTACTCACTCGATCGGAAATTTGTTTACATATAAGTGGATGTTTACTTGGTATTCTCTACTCGTCCACTTGGTTTTTATGTATATGATTTACAGATTTAATACATATGACTATTTTTCAAGAAAAATTCAATTTTGTATAAAATTTCATTTATAAAGTAACAAAGCCCTAAATTAAAGCACTTATTCACGTTTTATTTTTGTGAATACAGTATTGGAATTTTCCTTCCGAAAAAGTAATAAAATCATTATGTTACTTATACCACAGAATAAAATACTACGTACAGAAGAATCACTTTGCAAAAACATTGAAATAAATAGCTACTCTCGCCAAGCAGCAATAAAGTACAAACTAGCTCGCACCCGCCGTTCGGCAACTTTTTATAATTGCCTACCGTCAGGTACCACACGTGCGTGCAAGCGAGAATGTATGGAATTACTACGCGCTAGAGCTTCTTTTACTGTGACGGTCTCAAGGTCATAAATCACTGTTCACTCGGTAGGGTTGTTTAAAACGTTGCACGCTTGAAAGAGGTATTTTATAAGGTGTTTGTGCAGCCAAATTCATACTGGATGCTTGGTAAACGATCAGTATCACCGATCGATAACAAGTATTGTTAATTTCACAAAATAATATGTTGACCTACCTACCATAGTAACTGACTCGGCGCTAGGCTTGCGTTTGTAGGGATCAGGGTTTTTTAAAATAAGGAAATAATTTTCGAATTTCCCAAAAAAGGTCATCGAACCTTGATACCGACAACTTACCGTGTCTTCAGTATGAATTTGGCTGCATTAATTAATGTCACCATATATTTTAGTTTGTAAAATTATTTATAAATGAATGATGTGATATTTTGTTTTATTACTCATACATTATATACGACCACTGTATTGTATATTGATAAATAGACCTGAAATGCATCTTGACTGAGAGTAAATTATTTATATATTTATATTTTGACGACCTAATAAAGTGACAAGTATGTATGTAAGCTTTCTTTGACTATCCATAGCCAGAACAGAACATGAAAAGTCGAGACGCGTAGGTACAAGTGAGAACGTGTATCACAGAGCGTGCGTAACACTCGACTGACTCTAGTGCCGACGACGGGTTGCGTCGCGGTAGGTATTTATCGCGGGTCACGTGGTCAAGTGAGACCCCCCTGCTTATACTCTTACTTACATACATTTTTGAACATGCAAATCTGGGATTTTGTATAAAACAATTTGTTTCGAAATGGTTTTATTTTGCATGCGATGCGGCAGGCAATACGCGTTTTAATAGTTTATTTATAACTTTTTCTACCAAAAATGTCGATATCAGAAGCCGGCTATATAAAAGGTTCATCAAAGGACCAAAAAGATCAAGAAAATTATTTTACTTTATGTCTCCACGAACCTAGGGTCTCTAAATCAAAATCGTGTTGGAGTTTGAACCTCATAGGTCAAAAAGTTGTGTGAAAAATATGTGTTCTGGTTTTCTGATCCGTCGCTTTCATCAACGACCATTGCACCGAGCATCGATAAGCACAATTTGTTTATATTTAGAATTACAAAGCCATACAAGGATGATCTTCTTGTCGTGTCGATGGCAATACTTGCTCAATTCCTCTCCTGAACTGAAGAAGGGCCAAATCAAAAGTACCCGGAATAGAAGAGCTGATAGATTGTATGACTAGGATCTAGTCACTAGATCGATTGTCTGAGAAGCGAAAGAGGTGTGTCAGGATCGTAGCAGATGGACATCTATAGTCTCTGCCTAAACCTCTGGGAGACAGACGTTATACTAAGGTAGCGTTCCTAAACGCCGGGGTAAAGGTAACGTTCCACAACCACCTACAATTCGCTTTGACAGTTTAGATTTTACATTTATACAGGCGTTTAGGAACGCTACCTATAAGTCGTGACATTTGACAGCTCGAAATCAAAACAAAAATATTCGGTACTATTTGCTACCTCTCTCTCTATGGCACCGAATTAATCGGCGTCTCGCTCACAACACAATTTAAACATTATTAGATCGTATCGTCGCCAAACGTGGCGCCACGCTAAATGATTTCGTTGTGGGATCAATTTATCGATCGATTATAGTCATTAAGAGGTCACACTTCCGCCCGAGATGATCAATGGTCAATGATCTAGCTAGGTCTGTTGATATCCCATTCTCATAACAATTTATTGGTCCTTAAGTTTAAAGACCATCAGATCTGTTGAATGTAATATATGATTAGGTAATAGTGGTTAAGAGCATTGCTCTTGTGAAGTTGTAAGTAATATCAATTTATATTTTGTTCATTTAGGTGTTTCCTTATTTATATTGGTCTTTTTAGCCTGTAACTCCATAGCTATTTCCATTATTTGTTTTTTGTTTGAAAGTTTTGTTTTTACTGTCAGTTTGATAACTAAAATTCAATCTTCAAAAACATGCCATCCATTTCCATGATAAGATTATTAGTTATTACTTTTTTTCAGGTAACACTTTTCAACAATTGAATTAATGTTGCTGTTAGCTTAACGTTGTCTCATTCATACACTAAAACGTAAAATTTGGACTTATCATTCCTATAAAATATGCAAAAATATTAGTACTGAAAATTGAGTTCTCTTCAAATTCTCCATACAAAACGAAGATTTATACTAATTTGTAAGTCCAGCGTCCTTGAACCCTTGCTTCACATTAGGAACTGTCAAACGTAAAATGTGTCTCTGTCCATTCACGTCCCCTATAATTAGGAGACGAGGTGTTTGAACTAATTGCGCGGGCGCAGACGATGAAGGACGTGCTATTTATCTCTGCACGTGCACGACGTCGACGTAAGTACCTACAACACATTCTATGCCTACAACGTATGCCAATAGATGAGTAACTACTGTCTGGTTTGTTGTCGGTCCATTGAAAATGCAGCGATTGAACGCAACGGTGTGGAAACCAGTCGTAAAATGTCGTGACGTTTAGGGTTCCTTTAATGGAACCCTTCATAAAAATAAAAAGCTTATATCGAAGGGAGGATGAATATATGATATATGAAGTTTAAAACTTGCAGTGGTATGTGTACGTACAGACAGCAAAGGAGACTAAACACTTTGCTTCTAAGACCCAGAGGTGAGTGATTAATAATATAAAAAATACTTAATAAACTAACCGATGTTAAAAACTTTAAATTTCATAATTTTGAAACTGAAACCTTATTGTTAGTTCTAATATAAATTTGTACCTATTTTATGTTTATCTTTTCTTTCAAAATTCAAATTCAAAATTCAAAAAGTTCATTTTGCAAAGTAGGTATAATAATACACGTTTCACAAGTCAAATTTTAATCTTATAAAAATATATGTAATAAAATAATAAATGTTTATTTAATTTATGTAGCAATATATATACGATTAAAATTATACGAGTAGGTAAAATATTATTATACAAGGTGAAATCCAATCAACCGCCCGAACCCATACCCGAGACCCGGCCAGGGACCAGGAATAAGGTTCAATGATCACCAACCGAGCCCCCAGCACGAATCCAGGCGGCTGACCAAATCCCATCCTATATACTACATAGTAATAGGTTACATATATAAATACATGCCTACCTCCGCCCATTCGAGTAGTCTTGCTAAGAAGAACGGGCAAGAAACTGTGTTTTACTATTATTATTTTTAACTGTTTATGTAGGTATTAGTATTAGCACATTATAATAATTGTAAAAAATCTAGTAGGAATGAAAGTATGTACGGATGAATGAATGAATGAATGTATTACTTGCATGGATGCACTTGAATTTTAAATCTTACTGTAAACAACGTAAAATGTATTATCTGGTACCCCACATTGCTGGCTTAGCCGAGTTTAGGGACCCCTGATAACTTAGTGTGTTTGATTCTCTGGATGTACATATCTCTAGTAATTTGTATACACTCGTGAGCAAAAAAAATAAATCGCTGATTTAAAAACACGTAATTCAGAATAAAATTAAGTACTTGGAACCAAAGATATACTGCCTAGAACCGACAGACGCCTTTTCAACTCTTATTAATACCTGCTTGTTGCGCGCATTGTTTTCCCTTTAAAACCGCAAGTAACAGGAAATTTGTTATCAATCTGTTATGGAACGTTGACCAGTACACATCTTCACTAATTAGGACTATTATCGCTCGGCAGCTTCATTTAAGTCAGTCCACTGTATCAAAGATTTTGATACTGTATCAACTGCCCTCCAAAACCTGCATTTGAGTAAAGTTGACATTCAGCGGGAGCTCAAACAAGTTCGGGGAGTGGCTGCCAGTGAATCTACAACCAGGTGAAGGTTCAGTGAATCGGACCTCACCCCAAAACGGTCTGCTACAGGTCCGACACAGACTGTGAGATACCGACAAGCGCGACTTCAATTTGCTCGCGAATACCCAATTGGGACATTGAGCAATGGAGACGTGTGCTGTTCTCTGATGAAAGCAGAATGTGTACATGGTAGTGATAGAAGAGGACGGGTGTACAGGAGACCTAGCGAACGATTTTCACCATGTTGTTTCGTTGAAACAGTGGCATTTGGGGGCTATTCTTGCATGATTGATGCAATTTCCTAGGACGGGAAAACGAACCTTGTTTTTGTGAATGGTGGAGTCGAGGAGGTGGTTTAACATCTGACCGATACATTTCCAACATTTTGCTGGAACATGTTGTCCCGTACGCAGGATTTGTTGGAGATAAGTTTATCTTCATGCATGATATTGTTAGCTATTACAGATTTTATTACATATATTTTGTTATCTTAAATAATCATTGTCAAGTAGGAATATTTTATTGTGAGACAGCTGGCAATACACAGCTGTCAGTCTAGAATTACGCGGGGTATTGTAAGGTGATAGTGTCCCCAATAAAACTATATCAAAATAGCTTATCCACCTGTCTTATTTATAGTATATCATTAGAGAATATTATTAATTCAGAAGTGCTATACGTACACCTAAAAGCCCAAATAAAACCGCTCAGAAACAAAAAGAAGAATTGCGTTGTAAAATGGTGCCGTGACTGACGTTTTCAATTGTGTTTTCAAAACCCAAATGGGCTTCATAAAGTGAAATAATAGTTTTTCACAGCCCTATTAGACGATAACAATAACTTTTAAACAAAGTTAAGTGTAATTAAGTACTTAAACCTCATCTACTTTAAATTGTGAAACAAACCATAGTGGTCATTGACCCCTCTACATGACTATCAATTTGCACCAGAAAGAAATGGAAAAATGTTCAGAAAAGGATTGAAAAACAAACAAATGGAACCTTTGGGACAACCTTCACAAGTAGTGGGTTATGTAAGTCTCAGACTTTATTGGTCTGAGATGTAAGTGGACAAGCAATGCCAACAACTGCTAGTACCTTTCCGCTAGGTATGAGTAATATGCACTGATTTGTTATGGTAATGCTTTTTCTGCATTTTTATGTGTGATAGACCACAAATTATACAATTTAAAAAAAAAGTGATCGGAAGACAAATATGTCTTTTATAAAATTAAGTACCTATTAATAATCTACATTTAAAAGCATAAACCATGGATTACCTATCTAGTTACTAGGTTATCTACTCAAGACACGAAAAAAATAATAATAAAAATGGGTAATTAAGCAAGTTGAGTATTGAAGGAAATCTGTGACTGGAATCTGGAATATATTCACGCTGTGATATTATGCTGTGATACCTACTGAAAATTATTTTAATCAATTTACTGATCGAGTAATACTAGGCTTGTATCTTTGAAAGGAGTGTTTTACAGAGATTGTATGTCGTGGAATGTTTCATCATTATATATATTTTCTTCGGTGAAATAAATGCAAGGACAGAATTGAGCCAGTGACCATAAGTTTATGCAATAATGTTATTTGGAAAACAATTTTGGAGATACACAACAAATAATGATGTTGACTAGAAGCTACAATTTACAAGCTACAATTACTAATGTGAACGCACATGACATAAGGGTGAAAAAGATAAATGGAAATTTATAATATACAGTTATGGTGCAAGGATCACACTTTCAGGAAATAACTTTCAGGTTTTACTTAATGTCAGTAAAATAAAACTGCATGGAGCTTTTGATTGGAGGAAATACTACTGCGAAGGAGTTGAGAATGATTATTTTCAGTATATTGGCTATTAAGTTCAAATTTTTCAGAATTTGAATGCACATTATAAGAGCTTAAGATACATGAAAATTCAATAACAAAGAGGGAGTGCACAATATCATACTTTCAGGGTTTATTTTCAGGAAATTATTTTATGTTTGTTTTGTTGAAGTACTGCCAAGGAGGGTTACAGCTGTAAATTGTACGATGGTTGTTCAATTACAACAAAATACAAATATGGGAAACAGTAAAGTACTGCCAAGGAGGGTTACAGCTGTAAATTGTACGATGGTTATTCAATTACAACAAAATACAAATATGGGAAACAGTAAGGATTTGAAAAATGTGTAAATCAATGTGAAATCGACCAGGCGACACGGTGGTATGGGTATATGTTAATTTTTCATATTTTCTTTACTTAATGTGTCCAAGTGCACAAGGAAGGGTGAGGTAATATCATTATTATTATTATTATTATTCTGGCTATGGATTTTAATCCATTGTATTAAGGGGCTATACCGTGAAAATTGACACTTTTTGAAGTAATTTATCTGCTCTTTTAATGAAGTTCCAAGTAAAATAAATTAGTATAACAATTTTGGGACCTTTTACTAGATTTTGGTCTATCAGAAATGCGATAGGAGGAATTTCATTCGATAGAAATAATTATTGAAATCAGGTCTAAATTTACATTTTTTTTGATATTCTGACAAATTAGGATAGCATACAGACTTGAAAAATATTTATTTAGATGGGTTTTAACTACACCTAAATTACTGGTTATGGAATTTTTTGTAGCTATTTTAGTTAATTTTGAATTAATTTAAAACCGACTTTTTGACAATTTTCCCCGATTCCGTCCCTTTCGCACTGCGGGTCTTTCTGCCTGGAGTAACGGGGACCTTTGCTAGCACGGTATATCTTTATTATTCTTTATATTCATTATTCTTTATTGAGGAACAGTAAACCTTTTGTTTGTTAATGAAGTTATACTATTGGACCCTAAAGTTACACTTTCAACAAGTAATTTCAAGTTAACTTTTTAATGCCTGACTCACCTGTGATAATATAACAAATAGTATTGAGAAACTTCTGAGTGGTGATGGTCAGTGAGGAATAAAAGTATTGGTCATTGGTTAAAGCATATATTGGATACAGATATATGTACATAAAATATAATAACTGGATAGGGAGCTCACAACGACTACCCTGTTGGATGGTTGTCGGGCAGCAACTCACCATCTGCCATATTTGAATTTGTGACAGATTTTTAAGGCAGATGTCCGTTGTCATATAACATAGACCATGGACCTGTTGTTCGGCCCATTTAGCATCCCATCCTCATAGCCCACTCCGGGTCGCTTCCTCCCTGGCAATAGTTTGGCAACTGTGGGGGACTGTCCGTTGGTGTATCTCAGTGACACGTTGGGGGAGGGGCCTCCATGGATACAGCCATCTCACATTTGGATTAAATGGTACCAAAGGCCTCTTCAATGTTCGTTTTAGACTCCATGAACAGGGTTCGAAATTATCAAGATTATGATGGATGCTTGATGAATGTCTGATAACTATCCGAAGAATATGCGATAATGATCGGATAGGTGTCGGATAATTATCACCAGTGTAAGAAATTAATTTGTTATATTGTTTGAATTAATGAATGAATACACACATTATTGTACATGGTTGAATAAAAAAAAAAAAAAAAAAATAGAGTACAGAGTTTTGAACACACAATGTTGTACAAGGGCGGACTTATCACTTAAAGCGATTTCTTCCAGCCAACCTTTGGGTAGTGAAGAAAGTATTATTCTACCTAATGTGGAAGTGGATACTAGATTTACAAAATAAATAAATAAAAGAAGAATTAAAACCAATAAAGTGAATAAGTATTCTGACCCTAATAAACTTACACAATATATTTTATGTTGATATATACACATACATACCGTATACATACAAATAAAAAAATAAATAAAAAAAATTACTTAATATATTATACATAAAAATATCAATAGACTGAGTGATGAAGTGAGACTACCAACACAAATTAACATTAATTAAAGTAAAAATAACTTCTAATATTATATTTTGAATTATTAAAAGTTGTGCTTTAAAGCGCTGCAGAAACGCACAAAAGCACTCTAAATCCGAACTGAATTTTGTATGGTACGGGGAGCGCAGCACGTTGAAAATTCGTGCGTTCGGTTATACACAAGTGCGAAAATACACATTCGAATACAGTTTACTTTAATTAACGCAATTTTTGTTATTATCAATTGATAATCATCGAGCTATTTTTATCATGATAATTATCAAGATCATTTTCACGGATTAGTATCCTTTCGAACCTGCCTATGAATGCCTTTCAAATGACCGGGTCCCTATGGGCTCGTGACTGAGAAGTGTAACTGCATAATAATAATAATAAAATTCTCTATTGCACTAAAAATTTGTATAGAAGGCGAACTTAAAGCTATCTAGCATTGTCTTCCAGTTAACCTTTGATGCTGTGGATCGTTATTGGGTAGTGTCAAGAAAGGTATCGTAGAAACAATACTAAATACCTAAAACAATACTAAATGACGGAGGCATTAAAATATTAGTATAAACAAACGGAGCATAATATCTACATAATCATAAACAAATGTACTACTTACTATAAAATAAAAATACATACATACATATTATATACAAATACATACTATGTAAATATAATATGCTATTTAAGATTCAAAACTCATACAAGGATTGATAAAGTAAATGTGCTATGACTGTATTAATTACTTTTTATATTATGTAAAAAAAGTGCTGCAGGACTAACAGCTAATGATGAAGACTCTCGAATGATGAGTGAATGAATTTGTAATCATGTCAGTTTTATGTGTGGGGGTGCACAAATGTAAATGGTTCTCTGGGTGTTGAGGGCGACCAAGGGAATCACGGGAAACGAACCTTTCTTTTAGGTAAGAGGGGATTATTGAAGATGTTTCAAAGAAGCGTTAAAATATGAACGTTACGACAATTTCGGATATTAAGCCAGTTAAGATTAGAACGGGATTGCGACACATGGTCGTACCTACGGCAATGGACTATGCAAAAGTTTAAAAGATTAGCCCTGTTCAGTATAAGTAATTGATTGTTTTCTCACTAGATTTTGCTGTTGATACCTGAGGCCGACCCACGTGTGTGTGGACGCGGCATTTCAATTGCTGTTGATGCCTGAGGCCGACCCACGTGTGTGTGAACGCGGCATTTCATCAACTAAGATCTGAGGCCGATACACATTATGTGTGTACGCGGTATTTCATCACCATAAACAGAGGCTGATACACATGATAAGTGTACGCAGTATATCATCAATTTCATATTGTAATCTGAGGCCGATACACATTATGTGTGTACGCGGTATTTCATCACCATAAACAGAGGCTGATACACATGATATGTGTACGCAGTATATCATCAATTTCATATTATAATCTGAGGCCGATACACATTATGTGTGTACGCGGTATTTCATCATCATAAACAGAGGCTGATACACATGATATGTGTACGCAGTATATCATCAATTTCATATTATAATCTGAGGCCGATACACATTATGTGTGTACGCGGTATTTCATCATCATAAACAGAGGCTGATACACATGATATGTGTACGCAGTATATCATCAATTTCATATTATAATCTGAGGCCGATACACATTATGTGTGTACGCGGTATTTCATCATCATAAACAGAGGCTGATACACATGATATGTGTACGCAGTATATCATCAATTTCATACTATAATCTGAGGCCGATACACATTATGTGTGTACGCGGTATTTCATCATCATAAACAGAGGCTGATACACATGATATGTGTACGCAGTATATCATCAATTTCATATTATAATCTGAGGCCGATACACATTATGTGTGTACGCGGTATTTCATCAACTACGACACCATGAACAGAGGCTGATACATCTGGCGAGTGTACGCAGTATTCTATCAAGAATTCAACGCTGAGCAGAGACAGATAATGAAGAAATATATTACATATATAGTTACGCTTATATGACATGCGTCAAATTGTTAAAAATAGTCGGTTCGGCTATGGACCATAAAAATAATTTGGACAAAAATATAGTTAATGTAATAAACTAATAAGTAATAACATCACCAGACTAAATGAAGCCATTCAGCGGGTAACGGATGGCCGGAACGAATTATACTGCTGATTATTTTGTCTAACTGTTTTAACTGGCATATTGTTTCATGTTAAAGCCTTTTGCTGAAGTTAGAGTAACATGAAGTAAGTTTTTAATTACTTTCAAGAGCAAGTTTTGTAAACCTAATGTAATGCTGATTTTACTTTGTGTAATTCATTGAACTGGTATTGTTTTACGTTGAAGCTTCTTAGTTTAGTCAAAAGTTTGTATCATATAAGATTTTGTTTATTTATAAGAGTAAGTTTTGTAAACCTATATGTTTGTGTTGTGTTTGGTATCGATTGGTCAAACTAGTAAAATTATTATTTTGTGGAATAAATTAATAGAAATGGAAATGAAAGATGTCCAAGAAGACCCTTCATTGTTATGATGTTGTAAGCCTTGCATATTCTGTTAATTTGTGAATCTTATCATAATTTTATTTCGCTTTTTGACCCCTTAAATATAAATGTTTTAATTATTCGTTAACTAAAGATGTAATTTGTTGACCTAAACGGAGTCACCAAATTGTTGTATTTAAATAAAATTATGATGATCAGGTCTAGGAATAGGGACATTCCTCATACAGGATGGCCGATGCGCACTACAAGGGTGCGCGTGATAATTTTGAGCAGTCATGCTTATTTATTTGTTGAAATTTTTGTACAAGAAGCAAATCTCATAAGTACATATAATTATACAATGCCTTGTAAAACTATATAAACATTTCGTCCGCAGGAATGAGTCACGAGATTTGCGGAAAGGAGATAATTTATTTTAAATTTTGGTTACTTAAATATTTTCCTTTAGATGATCAATTGTGTGGTGTTTCTAAAAGATATTTTTCAGATGTGGTAGGTAATTGTAATTGTTGATTGTAAATAGGCATTTCAAAATTAAATAAAACAAATTTCAGACAAGGCTGACGACAATAAATACGAACATTTTCATGCACAGTACAGAATGTTTATGTATAAGTTTTCTGATGAAATGTTGAATGTTCTATATTCCATAACAAAATAATTGTTGCTTCAAGAAATAATGTGTTATATGTTTATAATATTTCACTTAGGTACGTAAATAAAAATTATGTATTTACAATGTAGGTGACATTCCAATAAAATAAATTATGGTTATCAACAATTATGTCATGCAAAATTCTAGTACATCATCAATATTAACATTAACGAAATAAAATTGACAAAAGTAAGTAGGTACTTATGTTTTATGTTCCATTAGAATAATATTATTGTGATATCTATGTTTGTTGCGTACATTATAGCCTGATTAGAATGGCATAGATGTGCTTATCAATAATCTTGTAAAAAGACTTTCATTAATACACACATTTAAAGGAACTGATAAACCTACACTTGATTTATATAAATGAGCTTAAAATAAAGTTGAAAAATGTATTTTGAGTTAAGTATATTAATTGTCCTCAATCGTATTCAATTAAATTTTGTTTAAGACTTAATTACTTATACTTAGGTACGTATAATCGCATTGAGTTTTGTTAAAAGACATAAGATAATTGTAGATACGAGTATAAACTATAAATATACATGACAATATAAAGTATTCAACTTGATGTTTGAACGCTTATAACGTCTAGTAGACTTGTGAATCGATTAGTGTATTTCATCATTTTTGTACATTTACCAGGTGTTTTTGATACCTATGTATAGCGATTATCGATATAGTAAAACCTTAAAAATGTTTTATCAATTTAAGTTACGATATGATCTATTATTCCATTAAAATATTCAGATATTAAAATATATAAAATATTAAGATATTCGGTTAAGTTACAGTCTGTTAAGATATTAAGTATAGGTAGTATTTGGTCTCTATAATTTTATATAATTTTGCCTGAGGTCAGGCAATGGTCAGGATGGCCGACTGTTAGCTATTACAGATTTTATTACATATATTTTGTTATCTTAAATAATCATTGTCAAGTAGGAATATTTTATTGTGAGACAGCTGGCAATACACAGCTGTCAGTCTAGAATTACGCGGGGTATTGTAAGGTGATAGTGTCCCCAATAAAACTATATCAAAATAGCTTATCCACCTGTCTTATTTATAGTATATCATTAGAGAATATTATTAATATATATTAATGCACGTTGTCACACTGCACGTCAGACTACCCAATTCCTCAATGAAGTCTTAGTAAGCACCATGCACTGGCCAACGCTCAGCCTGGATTTAATCCCATTGAGCATATATGGGATGAGCTGAAAAAAAGAGTTCTAGGCAGAAATCCAGCATCGACGAACTCAAAGCGGCATTGTTAGAGGTGTGGGATGCAATCCCTCAAGAACGCATCAAGAAATTAGTAAGATCGATGAAAAATCACTAACACATTAGGGCTCGAAAAGGCAATACAAAGTATTGAATAATCAATAAACGTCGTTGATTAATTTAATTTGATTTTTATTGAATTATTCTCCAGTCACCAATCCTTTGCATTTTTTTCATCTTTCACATCCAGCCTAATTTCGTTAAAACCGCTGAACCCATTTTCATAAAAAGGGTACCTTTCTAAAGGCTAACTTCTAAGCTTTCAAACTTTACCTTTTTTTGTTCTAAAATATGATCCAGCTGAACAAATTACTTTAAAGCAACCGTGATTGCTGCGATTCCATGTTTTTGCTCGCGAGTGTAGTTGTGTATAAATTTTTGGAATAATATATGCAATAAATTATTTGTATTGTATTTGTATGTGTTTATGTACTGAGTATTGACCAAGTATTTCACATCTCATCTACACTCGCCTGTGGGTCATATTAGGATCAAAGTATTTGCGCTGAGCCTGGTCAATTATCTCCTTTGCTCTCTGTACATACATATTCCATAGATCAGGTATGCAAAAAGTGAAAAGTCTGTGAAAAGCAAAAAACTAGAGAGATAATAATAACAATTGCTAAAGAAAAATCAGCTGTTCCATACAAAAGGTAATATCTACTTATAAATAAACGGAACAACTGCCACATTTTTCGGGATTTCAGAGTAGCCTTGTCTGTTTGGAGCCTCATTCACTCTCCATGACAACAAGACCAAGTTATTCTTAGCTAGGACGTTAGCCGCCCTATTACTTTGTCGGTCCATGCTAGAAGGGTCCAACGTGTTAGGAATACAAAAATATGTGGCTATCGGCAGACCACACAGGGTACAACGACGGTATCACTGTGGTACAACCGTGTCCAAGAATACAGAACAACTGAAACAAGTCCCTAACAATTGAGTGACTGTCTTTAGAAAGACCTGCACGTAACGCCGCGCCGCCGCGCTACGCCGAAAAAGCACGAGTTCTTTCTTCTTGATTAATATTCTTAGGCCCACTTGCAGCATGATCGAGAAAAAGTCCTAACTAACCCGACACTTCATTAGTCCTATAGCACCATGATAATATCGAAGCGGGTTAGCACAAATTATAGAGGGATACTACGTATCGTTCGTTGGTCATCTTATATCCCCCTTTCTGGGGCGTGGGCGGGTGCCCCCTTACTGAGGCATTATCTCTGCCAATAACTATGGGCAGGTCATCCTTGTTGTGTGCAAAACACGGACAAGTCCACAGTGCGCCGGGGCAAACCCGAGCTAAACGATTGTTTGACATGTGACATTTATTTTAGAATGTTACCATAAAGTAATAGTTGCAACCAATGAGGTATAGTATCTATATAATGTAATTGGGAACAACACAATTTAAGTCAAACTGGTAACATTACTTCTCTAACTCGAGGTGAGAGTTGGGTTATATTCTGATGACTTTCTCTTAGTTTAACCCTAATTTAACCCGAGATTTTGATTGGTGCAAGAGAGCTTTTTCTTAACCCTTTATTTTTTGACTTAACCCGAGTTAAAGCCGAGTTAAGAACATTTATAATACTTGTAATATACAACGTGTAACAGAAAGGTGTAACCATATTTGAAGAGCGTATTCAGTCAACGGTATAGAACAATTTTTACTATGGAACAAAATCTGTATCTCGAAAAAAATTTTTTACAGTTTCATAAAAAAATGCAATGCCGCTCGGCCGAAATGTATGAAAGGGCAGATTTTTTTTTTGAGATTCCGGAGTTGGCTCCATAATAAAAGTTGTTCCACCTTTCTGTTACACAGTGTATAATGTGAGTCAAATACGTTGGAATAGGCTTTGCAACCACTTACAAACTTAAGCGACTACGCTACGTTCACTATGAGGAAATATGAAGAAATCTTTCTCCCTAGATTATTCAACAAAACCTTATACTCGTCCACGATATAGGAAAGGAATGCTATCTTGGTATAATACGAGTAGAACCGGCATTCTAAATTCCAAATTCGTAGCGGGGGCGATGAGTCCTGCACTGATTCTCGGTAATCGTGAATATTGTGCACTTCCCCCCGGTCAGTCAGCCCAGCCAGGACAGCTCCCGAACAGCTTCAGCGTTCTGACACATAAACTGGTCCAGTGAAGGGAAGTTGGAGCTCGTCGCAATCCCTGCTTTTCGTCTCATGTCTTCGGTTGCAGAGCAGTGGAGTAGCACATGAACCGGCATTTCGCATATATTTTTAATCCACGCTTTTATAAGGAACAGAGCATTTCTGTAACAAATTTGTTGTATATCTAAAATGTTTAATAATTATCTAAAATGAAAAATAATTATACCTCTATTTTGATCCCTTTAATTGATTCGACTTGACCGTATTGAAGGGGTCGAAATATTATCGTATCAATGTCAATTTATATACCAATCGTTAATGGAGAGATAAATAATTTTAAATTAAACCCTTATTCTACTGACTACACTGAATACTTTCCAAAAAAAAAAAAAACTTCGGGGCATGGTTTTCGAATTTTGTCAAAACGATCGTCACTAAAGTCGGGTGGTTCCCATTGATTGCAAAAATGTACCTACCGCACCGGCCGGTTAATTATTATTTAATTTAATTCCTTGTAAAATTTCCTAAATTTGACACTTTTCAGTATTTTTTCCCCTAAGCATTTAATTTAAAAGTAAAACACAATTTAATGTTAACTAATATAAAGTTTATCAGTTTAATCGGAAAAATATATATAATTTGTTGCTAGCGATAGAGAACTGCACACCACGTTACGATGTATGCATTCTAAACCCAAAAATCGTCCCATAAAACTTTCCCCTGAAATACCCTAAATAATGTCTTTGCCCTAAAAATACCCTAAAATATCCTGTACACATAAAAAAATATCCTAAATTTAGGGGAAAATACCTTAAGGTGGGAAGACTGTCGGCGGGGCGCGCGTTGCAATGTGGGTCACATTCAGTTTCATTACCATACGCACAATGCTCTCCCGCCCGACCACGCCACGCCTTCACCAGCCTGGATGGATCGCAATGGTAATATGAATAAATATACCAAACGAAAGGAGATACCGGGCGACAAGCGTGTCATGTAAACTGCCTTGCAGTTTGGCGTTTCACCAAATTATAGGAATTTTTTAGATCTAAAAAATTTAAGTCCAAAAATTTTTTTCGTTCATGGCGTCCATGTGAAAAGTATTATTTTCTCCTATTTTGCGCTAGCCGGAGACGCAGTGGTTGTCGTAACAGCCACATTTCAAGGCACGCTGAAATGAACATTATTTCAATGTCATTTCCGTTGATATTTGTACCGACACACATCGAGTTGCTTATTTAGCGAGGTCATACGCCTTAAGTTTATACTGTATTATTTATTTGAATAAACTATTTGAAACAAAAAAAAACATGCTATTTTGTAATATACCTAATACATATACTCAACTCACGCCTGTATCACAGAGGGGTAGGCAGAGATACTTTTCCATCTGCTTCGATCCTAACAAACCTCTTTCGCCTCTTCCACATCCACCAATCTGGTCATACAAGCTCTTCTGTTCCGGTTACTTTTGACGTTATTCTTCTTCAGTATGTCGCCAATTTGGTCAGCAGATCCTTCTAGGGCGGCCTGGTCGAGCTGTACCTTCCACTTGCGCACCATAAATTTCTTTCGTCAGTCTACTTTCATTCATCCTCTCTACATGTCCAAACCACCGAACGTGCCCAAAGGGTAACCAATGGGACCCTATTACTAAGACTCCGCTGTCCGTCTGTCACCAGGCTGTATCTCAAGAATCGTGATAGTTAGACAGTTGAAATTTTCACAGATGATGTATTTCTGTTGCCACTCAAACAACAAATACTAAAAAACAGAACAAAATAAATATTCAAGGGGACTCCCATACAACAGACATTTTTTTTTTTGCCGTTTTTATAGTTAATGGTACGGAACCCTTCGTGCACCAGTCCGACTCGCACTTGGCTGTTTTTTTTTTATAATCCATAGGTTTTTTCCCTAGGGACATAATAAATAGTAATTAATAACTGCGAAACCTATTTTGAAAATTCTGTCACTGTTGTAATGCTTAGACTATTTACTTGGACAAAGGCTATACTTTGTTCTCTGGGGACGGGCAGTTCCCTAGGGACATGGCTATTAATTAAATTCATTAAGCTAGTAATCTCTAGAACTACTGAACCTATTTTGAAAATTCTTTCACTGTTTTAATGTTCAGACTCTTCACTTGGATATGGACTATAATTTATTTCCTGAGGATGTGCAACTCTATAGGGACATAATAAAATAATAATAAAGGCGTAGGGATGTGACGACCCCATCGCCCTCTGGTATGTCCAGTACGTCCAGTGCAATCAGTCACCGCAGGGCGGCTTGTGGCGAGCCGATGGTGAGTGGCGACACCACGGACCCTACCTCCAGGGGACACTATCACACATGCGCTTACACACACACATACACACAGTAACACACCCCCTACCTCTGCGCTTGCCTTAACCAGCTGGCCAGAGTGGAGATGCAAGAGCGGAACCTATGCTCCAGGTTGGAAGTGTAAAATGTCATAACGCCGGGGGCACTTGACTGTATAAGGATCTTGCGCCCCGCAGACTCACCTCTCGACAACATTAGCTGCTTACATAGTGTTGCCCCCTGGCCGCCCTGTGGTGGCTAGATAAGGGGCCCACAACGGCTATCCTGTTGGATAGTTATTAAGCAACAAGTCACCATCTGCCATATTTAAATTCGTAAGAGATTTTCGAGGCAGATGTCCGTTATCTCACTCCATAGCCCTGTTATCCGGCCCATTTAGCATCCCATCCTCATAGCCCACTCCAAATCGCTTCCTTCCTGGCAATAGTTTGGCAACTGTGGGGGACTGTCCGTTAGTGTATCACAATGATACAGAGGCCTCCATGGATGTAGCCATCTCACATTTAGATTAAATGGTACCAAAGGCCTCTTCAATGTTGGCTTCGGCCCCATGAATGCCTTTCAAATGACCGGGTCCCTATGGGCACATAACTGAAAAGTGTACCTACATAATAATAATAATAATAAAGGCGTAGGGATGTGACGACCCCATCGCCCTCTGGTATGTCCAGTACTTCCAGTGCAATCAGTCACCGCAGGGCGGCTTGTGGCGAGCCGATCGATGGTGAGTGGCGACACCACGGACCCTACCTCCAGGAGACACTATCACACATGCGTTTACACACACACATACACACAGCAACACACCCCCCGCCTGTGCGCTTGCTTTAACCAGCCGGCCAGAGTGGAGATGCAAGAGCGGAACCTATGCTCCACGTTGGAAGTGTAAAATGTGATAACGCCGGGGGCACTTGACTGTTTATTTAGCATTCCATCCTCATAGCCCACTCCCAGTCGCTTCCTTCCTGGCAATAGTTTGGCAACTGTGGAGGACTGTCCGTTAGTGTATCTCAATGATACATAGGGGGAGAGGCCTCCATGGATGCAGTCATCTCACATTTAGATTAAATTATAATAATTTAAAAGACTAAGGGTCAACTTTCAATATTTATTTAGATTAAATGGTACCAAAGGCCTCTTCAATGTTGGCTTCGGCCCCATGAATGCCTATGGGCCCGTGACTGAAAAGTGTACCTACATTATAATAATAATAATAATAAGCCATATTTCCCAAATTGTTCACAGTTTTAATGCCGATAGTAAATATAATAAAATATATATTATAATAATAAAAACATTCACAATAAATTGGTGACAATGTCCACTAACAACGTAAGTGCATATTGTGTAATTGATAATAAAATTTAAAATATAAAAATAAACATTTGAATTAATTGAACATTAGAAAAATTATAACTATAATTAATTTTTTTTATAAATACAGTGTTGTGTAAGTACGAGGATTTTCCCAAAATGTATCACCTAGGGACATAGTCATTAATAACTACTGAACCTATTTGGAAAATTCATTCAATATTATAATAGTTAGACTCTTCACTTGGATATTGGCAGTAGTTTGTTCCTTGTGAGCGGGCAGTTCCCTAGGGACATATAGACATAGGATCAGACAAAAAAAAAATTCATAATGAAAGCAAAAGTCAAAGTCAGGTACTATAAAATTAATAGTCCAAAAAATATAAGATTCGATAGTTCTACCCAAAAACAAAAACTAAAACAACGAAGGCGAAGCTGCGGGCAATAGTCTATTCGATATACCAGCCAGAAATGTACATACTGAACGCCCACGGTATGTTTACACACACATATAGGACTATGTAGAGTTATCATATTGAATATTTTTCATTGTGGATTGTTTTGTCGTGTAATACTACGTTGTTCGCATATGAATGGACTCATAATGTGTCCCGCACCCGCATTCGTAGTACGCATGCGCGGTGCCGATGCGGGAAATAAGCTTATTGTTCAAACCAAAGACATAGAATACTTTTTTTTCTTTAACTAGACCGATAAAGGGCTCTTTGGCCGTAAGGAATTTTAAACGTCAAATGTTGTAAAGTTTCCCGCCCGGGCTCACAGCTGGCTCAGAGCAATAAGCGGCAATATCAAATTTTACAAAATTATGACCTTAAATAGTTAAAAACGGCACATTCTAGCATTCCATGGACATTTTATCTTGTTCTGTACCGAAATGTCCGAACAATCACCTCAAAAATGATGGGAAACATCGGGTAAATACGGATATGCTAAACAGAGTTTAATGCACATATTTATCCATCTAAAACTGCAAAGAATGGCACAAATTTGAAAATTATGATAGTTTCTGTTAGTGAAGTGCAATTTTTTTCAAAAACATTGCAATTTGACACATCAATGGTCGGTCACGATGTCAAGTCCGGTTAGTTTTATTTGGTGAACGTGTTGGTTTTCATGACCACCCCTTTTATCGATAGTTTGATTTGTATCTACTCACTATTACCAGAGAATGCTATAAGCACGTGTCACACGCATTGACACTCGATTTTGGTCTGAGATTTTGGTAATAACGTGTTTCCTTGAATCTATGAGTTACTATATTTATGGTTCAAACAGCTATCCGCATTTTTACTCCAGTAGTAAACATTTGGTTCCAACGTTGTTACAACGAATAGGTGAAACGCATAAGGCGTAGTGTACAGGGTGTTAAGATGATAACCTTTTTCCTTAAAACGGGATGTTCTACCTATTAATATGAACAACTTTTATTATAGGGTTAACCCTGAAGTCGCCAAAAACAAATCGGCAGTTTCGTACATTTTGGTCGAGTAGGTTTTCTATGAAACAGCTGACTTTTTTTTGCGATTTCAGGATTAACCCCTTAGTAAAGTTGTTCATATTAATGGGGGGAATACCCTGTTCGAAGAAAAAAGGTTATCAAATCATCATCCAGTATACCATGCTACGGCACGTAGCAGGCGGTGTAAAATGGGAAAATACTATGTCTATGTATCGTATCCCGTGTTTCTCATATTGATTATGATAAATATGCTTTGCCTTATGTACAAAATTATAAGTACAACACCATTTAAAATTAACCACAAAACATAAATAACCTCATGTTGTGTCTATTTAGTGCTCCGAAATGGTTTCCCGAATTAAAAAATGAAAGGGTTGAAAATCACCTGAATCTGCCTTCGAAATTGTTTGTCTTTGCCGACACCAGCGTCCGGAAGGCCAGAACTTTGCAACAGTCATAAAATCGTACGCGTATTTAATTTTTAAATGATGAAATCAGAATCGCCTAACTAGTGTTCTATTCTAAGGGAACTGAGTGAGAGCCTGTCCACTAGTGTCCACACGACGCGGTACGGCGCCGCACCGTAATGATTATTGCAATGAGATTTTGATTTTTAATACGTCTTTCTTTGCAACAATCTTTGCGGACAGACTCTAACCGCTCGGCCACAGCTGCAGGCTTCGGGAGGCGTGCCAAGCGGTTCTTCTCGCGACGGCGCCGGCGAAGAGAACAAATGTATGAAGTTGTATAGAGCCGGCCATGGGTCGCCGCTCGCGCGTCTTGTCCGGCATCGAGTGACTTGCGCTCTCGCGACGGCGGTGTGCGGGGAGGTGGGGAGCCACACCAGTGATCAAGCGCACAGGACGAACCTAGTGTCGAGCGCTTTGAGCGAGCGAGCGCGCTATACATCCGACGCGGCCAAAGGCGCCGACGGGTGTCGTGGCAGGGCAAAGCCCGTCGCAATAACCGCCTGGAAGTGCAGCCAGAAGTGCCACCAGATGCCTGAAGCCGTGGCCCTGGCGTGAGGCCCGCGCAGCGCTACGCGTTGCGTCGGTTCCCAGGCGATAAATCTTAATCTACTTGATATGCCTCGAGGATCTCTCGCTAATCATTCGGCGGGAAGCGGTCGCCGGATTTGATTACTCATAAAGCACGTGCCCAATGCCCATTAGGAAGCCGTCGCTGTTTGGGCTTATGTCATTGAGGACTCGATGAATGATACCTCTACTGGACAGATTTGCAAAAAGTCTGAATATTTTCATGTAAACTCAAGTAAAAGTAATTAAGTACTTAGAAAGGATTTGCTATCGAAATCTAGTCTTACCAAAAATAGTGCTTCAAAAAGTTGACAGAAGGACAGACAGACGGACAGCGGAGTCTTAGTAATAGGGTCCCGTTGGTTACCCTTTGGGTACGGAACCCTAAGAACTTATTCCGATGAGAACGAGAGACAAATTCTTGAAATAAAAACGGGGATGATTTTGGAGGAGGTTAAAAACCGGAGGCTCCCTGCTTTATAGTAATAATACTTATGTAATTGAAAAGAAGTATATAATAAAAGATACTTATTAGATGTTAGTTGTTAGTTGTAAAAGGTAGCGTACCTGAATTCAGAAGAATTTAGTTTAATCAGTACATAGTTATTTCAACCTCCTGCACGTAAAAAGAATGTAATTCGAATAAATACAATTTACCTTAACTCAGTACAGTACTGGCCAATAATGATTGATTTCCATACAATAACTAATTAGTCTGTTTGCTCCAGCCGGTATTGGACGATGTAATTCAAGAGTTTCGGTCTAGACAAGTAATTGGCTGTAATTAGCGGTGTGTGGACGGCATTATGCATGTGGCGACACGAGCGCCTGGGTCTGCATACTGCATACACCGCTTGTTGCACAACGCTATCCGGGCTGATAATTGATCCTGGCTGATAATAATATTAACAATGCATAATAATCAATTCAATACAATGTTTTTTTTTCGAAAATCTAATTATTCGGTTTTAGTTTTCATCAAAATCGGCCTCGGGACTCCTTTGAGCGTTTTTCGGTTGCGCGAATTCGCGCTATAGTTTTAGATTTGGCCATCCATGCCCACTTGAAAAACTAATCCTATATGGATGCATATGCACTTGTAAACACTTGTACTGTTTCACAACTTATTGTTATTATATTATCTGTGCAATTTTTGGAATTTTTTAAATTAATAATTACATACATATAAGTATGGTTAATTATTTCCCAACCAGTTGGCGCTACTTGTATCTACATCACGAAACATTTATAATATTTCAATTAGTTCCTGGGGATAGTAACTAGATGGCACTGTACACTAAATCACGTATCACTAAATCCTACGCGGAGGAGGTCGCTAGTATTAAACATAAATTCATCTAATTTAAAATTAAAATAAAAAGTACGACGACCTGAAAAAGCGTATATTGGAAACTAAACAGGAAATAGTTTTTATTACTGGTGAAACATGTTCATGAAAATAATTGAGACAGACTGAGAAGGCAACTTAAGGGAGAACGATTCGAAAAAGTGTGTTTTAAGTTTATGTGCCCATTCATTTACAACGTATAATGCATAAAATAACAACATTTTACTAGCAAAGCCCAACTGACATCGCATTTTGTTTCTACAACTTTGTTGTATCGATGAAGGAAGCTCAGTGTAATGATCCGTTAGGTCTTTCATATGAGGTACTATATCGCGTATCAGTTAAGATATAAGATCGAGTCCATGTCTAATTAACGAGATTGTTATAAAATAATAAATATGATTAAAGCGACTGTAATTCAAGAGGTATTCCCATAAACGTAAGTCAAAAGAAAAAAATGGAATTTAATTTTTATGGATGTAGTTTTCTTTCTTGTCGTAATGAATATTTATAGAATTACATTAAAATTGACGGATTTTGCTTACAACTTGCTGCATGCAAGTTTGTCATTGTTTTTAGTGCCACTTTTTTGAAAAATAAGTTTCAGTAAGTAGTTAGACAGTGTGTAAATAGAAATGAAAAATACGCAGCGACGACTTTTAGCAGTTTATCGTACGACAATAGTATATTTCGTGACGAGTATAAAATGGCGGATTTTCTTACCCGAGGAATGAAGCTAGTTTCGACGTGAGCTTACATTCCGAGGGTAAGAAAACCCATTTTTACTCGTTGCGAACGATACTTTTTCTACTACCTGATTTATGTATTTAAATATTTAATTTTTCCTTTCAAATTTAATGTATTTTATGACTTTGCAAAGCGCGGCGCGGTTTTTACCTTTTTTTTGTGGCTAGTATCATTTTGCGAAAAAAGAGTATCAGACGCGATATAATCGATTATGTCGTGAATCGGAACGCAGGGAATTTCGATTGTAAGACAAACTAAGGACGTCAAAAAGAACCTAATTTAGCATGAAATGAAGACAAACGTCAAAAAGAACCTAATTTTGCAATAAATGAAATTTCATTTCAAACTGACCTGATAGTCATTCCGCAACGGGGCCCGGAAAGTTCGATTTTCAAAACTAATTTCGAGTATTAAATGGAAATTTTTCATAAAGGTAGTAGCAAAAACCATTTTTTTTTTAAATGGTCTATATTACATTCAGTCAAAAAAAGAAAACAAGTAAAGGATGTGTCTCTGTTTATTCGTTAACACCTCTACATTTGGTATTTCCAATGGTATTTTTAATTGTTTTTATTGCCTCTTTTAAGGTAAGTACTCGTATATTAATATTATTTAAGTTTTTCGAACATCTTAAAAAACATGTATTCATTCCAATACACAAGGCTAGAAGTGAAACAAAATACGAACGACTGAACAATTATGGAGTAGGTATATAGTATATTGGGAGAAAGTTAGTTCTGGCATAGATGTTGGTGTCGATTCGGTGTTACATATTTGACAGGACTAAACTTAGCTAAGTGTTCTGTCTTTTTCCTTCTGTATCGAAAAGACAATGACAGAACGCGTAAATTAAGTTTAGTCCTCTCAAACATGTAACACCGAATCGACGTAAATATAATACTAGTTTAGTTAGCTAAGCTAGTACAGTTTATTACTAGTGTAGCCAGCCAGGGATTGATTCCGTAACAGATGTATGTGGCAAGTACAAACTCACTCACATGGAGGCGTGTTGTGTTAGTACACTGCAGTTTACATCGTCTTCTCAGAAATGTAAATACTGGCAGCCTTGTTTTAGTTGTGAGGCTATGAAACGGAACGTGTTTCCTACGCAATTCGCCGAACTTGACCTCAAGGAGGAGCTCAACTATCAATAGCAGATCTCCGTACGTTCTTAGATATCAATCAGCCCACTGTTGAGTACAGGCCTTTTCCTAGGAGCATCCTCTTCTACACCACGCCATTCTTTGCGGTCTCTCGCCAGCCATCCATTTTCCCCCAACAAACCCTGATGATATCATACTGCCCACTCATTGTTACCCCGTGTTAATTTGGAAACCGATTTCCCGCTAACTGGTGCTTATAACTTTACTACGACGAGTAAAGTTATAACGAATAATTTTACTACATTATTTCTTTCTTTCCATACCGTTAAGATCCTATAATTTATGCATATGCACTAATAGGTAAAGAAAATTATTAATATTCACGAGTAACCTCTAGCTAGGGAGTGCAATCTTGGTATTCCGAGATCTTGCACGAATTTTGCAAGACTAATCTTGAACCCAAAATGTGTTGCTGTGCGATCTCGCAAGATTTGCAAGATTGCACAGCAACACATTATATGACCATACGAGAGTGTGGACAAGTATACTCTATGAGTGTGGACGCGCGCAGACTGAATTCCCCGTTTATGCCTGGTTCTTCTCGGCGCTAGAGTGAAAGGGGGTGTGCCTGCGCGGGGTGAGGAGCAGTAGCTGCAGTAGTGTCGCGTAAATTGATAAATTTGTTAGACAAGAAATTTGTCTGTTAGAATCAGGCGGGGCAAAACGGCAGCACATGCAGCGTATCATCAGTGGTGCCAACAAGCGTAGAGGCAGAACGGGCCTTTTCTGCTGCTGGGTATTTAGCACGAAACATCCGAAGCCAGTTTGCAGACGACACTATGTTGTGTTTTTATACGACACTATATACCTATGTTGTGTTTTTAAGGAGTTTTTAAAAATAAAAATAAATGTTTCAGTGTTTTTGTATATGTAATTATATTATTTAATTAATTATTTCGCCCATAGAGCAACAACTTTATCAAGTTTCAATTGAATACTTGTAATTATTAAAAATAATTCGTAGGTATGCGAGATCTTGCAAAATACCGAGATCTTGCGAGATTAGACCTCTTAAATCTTGATAATACTGAGATTAAAGATTTTGCTGCAAGATTGCACTCCCTACCCTGTACCCTACATTTTGATGGGCAGCGAAGTATCTCGAGAGGAAAATTATGTGTTTTCAAGGGAACCACTTTGAACTGTGTACTCGTACGTAACGTAAACCGAAACAGTTATTCTTAAGTTGATTTAATACGTGAACACGTGCGAGGGCAAGCGCGTTACTGCGTGCTTTTAACGTAAACACTACGATTTTATACTAAACTCTCGTAAAGAACTCTACTACATAAGCTTCTATTATTTTAGGTTCACTTTTGTTATTTATTGGTGTCGATTCGACGCAACACAACTGACAAGACTAAACTTATTTTGAGCGTCCCGTCTTTGTCTATTTGATACAGAAAGAAAAGGACAGAACACTTAAATTAAGTTAAATCCTGTCAATTAAGTCAAGTTGTGTTGCGCCGAATCGGTGTTAGTGTCTGCCTTTACACACTTTATTTACAGTCCGTTAAATTTAAGTCTCTTACTTTAAGTGACATTTCTCCGGATTTGTAACAAAATATTAAGAAATAATTATAACGGTTAATATATAATTTTTAGGTAAGAAATATAAAACAATTGGCTTTTTTTACCTTCTTGATAGTAGCCGCAAATTCCTAAAATAATCTAATACCACGCTTATGGAAAATCCAATTATTTTGAAGCTACCATAATATCATTAAAAATATGTATTTGCATATAGCAAACTTTTACAATAAGTTGTCTTAGCTAAAATTTGTATTTTGGCTTATAAATATTTGTAACGGAGAATCGATCCAAAAGGCGTGCAAAGAAAAGGGACATATAAATAACATAAAATTAACAGGCCTGAAACACAAAATGCTTAATTGACTACGTAATAGAATACGTACAAGGAACGGAAAACCAAAAAAACCTTTGACCCACCCGAGCCAAGATAGGCAAATTTTCACCGCGCGAAATCAAGCTGTTGTCTATTGACAATAAAAAGTCGCGGGAAAATGACGCCAGTATAAACAAAGTAACTGATATAATGAACCGTGAGAGAATTCACACACCAAACACATTAGTATCGTGCGACTATATTACTATAAAATAAAGTCAATTACAAGACGAATCGGGATTAAATATTATGTCATAGTTGGCGCCAGCAAGGACAAATTAGGCTACTATATAGAACTGCTTTGTTTCAATTTGTTACAATTTGAATGTATTTTGTATGATGGTGGTAATATTTTGTTATGATTTGATATTTGGAATAAGTAAATGTGTTATTTTCAGGGTAAAAAGATAATTTGATAATCCGTACCCCTATTATAAATGTGAAAGTGAGTTTGTTAGTTTGTCCTCGTTTCACGCTGCAAGGAAGCAACTGATCGACGTGCTTTTTTGCGTAGAGATAGTTTATGGGCTGAGAGGGGCATAGGCTACTTTTCATCCCGGGAAAATGCAAACGAAACCAGCGCGGACAAAACCGCGGACAAAAGCTAGTTCGTAATATTTGAAATGAAAGGCTGGCAATATGGTTCAATAATTTAGTTCTTAGTCTTAGTCAATGAAATGAAGTCTATGATGAAACGGAAAATCTTCTCCGTGTAGGAGAGTGAAACATATAGGTCCCATACACCCTCTCACCCACATACTCACACACTCACACACCACACCCTCTAACACACACATCACACCCTCAACATCTAACTTCCTACATATGTAAACGAGTATATACCTCGTATATACGCATATAATATACCCTTTTCCTTTTTGCATGCTATTTTATAATTTAATAATAAAATACAAAATCTATGAACTGAATAATTTTTATAATTCTTAATTTTTTGATTGTAATACTGGTGTCATTTAACATTAGCTAATATAAAATCAATTTCATGTTGAATCTAAATCTAATTTTATTGTAATGTAATTTAAATGTATTTAAATTATTATAATTAGTTATTGTAAAAAACATTAGCCGGTACATAATTAAGTTTTTAAATGTGTTAACTTATACGGAGAGCGCTAGCCGTTGGAATTCAGGTTCCAGCCTACCCTAATGACCAGAGTTCCAATTATTCTGTGTACTTGTATTTTTTTGCGTCAATAAAATTTTTTTCATTTCATTTTTCATTTTCATGATGCTTACTTATTTTGATGATGATACTTATTTTAAAAATATACAACCTTTGTCATGACCACGTGTCAGCCATGATATCACAGTAGTATTACTCTAATTTTGACAATTAGCTGGTTCTATAACAAAAACAGTGCTAAAAATGAGATAGTTGATTTTAGAGCAAACAAACCTCTATACCAAAGACTAAAAATATACTAATTCTAAACATTTTCAATCTGCAGGATTCTGCTGTAAATCATGGCATGGTTTTGAAACTATGGCACCTTGACTCGGAACTATTCTGAGTATTATAGTCTCTGAGTCTGAGGTAACTAACTAGTAATTCGGAGTGGGTAGACTGCTAGACGCTTCAGCTCAATAAAGCCTTTTCTTCAGACTTCAGGGCATATAGCTCCCATTCTCAGGTTATTGCCGATTGAAACTAAACTGGATTATCCAGGTCTTCTTTCTTTGTTATTAAATTACTATACTAATTTTTGTAACTATGACAATAACAAATTTTCTATATCCCTCACAAGGAGATACAAATTAACATTTTATTACTGCGATATAGAAACGCAGAATGAAAAGTAAGGAGCTCTGGAGCCGTATTTTTGAATCGTTCGTTTTCAATTTACGTGCGAAAATATATACCTGTCTCATCTTGCAAATGACGAGTTCTGATGTGCTACGTGAGATGGGTATATACTTTCGCACGTAAATTGAAAACGAACGATTTAAAAATACGGCTCCTGAACCGGGATTCGAAGATGGGACCTCTCGCTCGTGCGTCCCAAGCTCTCTTACCGTTTTTATACCGCAATTACATATTAAGGGGCTGCACAATGCTAAAATTGAGTCTTGCTCTAACGCTTTTGTTTTTTAACTGTCTATCCTTCTCTAATCAGATGCCGCGCACGCAAAACTTCAGTTATTTTGAAGTCGCGGCTACATTAGGATATTAGCTATAATTTCTATATGTAACAAAGATGGTTTTTTCTAGTTAGTATCTGCGTGTGTTGGTTTCGTTTCAATCGGGTTTGAAATATGGAAACTGAATAAATTTTTTCGTGAAATTCATGCTTTTTTCAAAGTATTATAATTGAAAGAAGATTGAAAGTACGTTCATTTATAAAGTGTAATTTACGATTCTCTTGAGTCAAAAAACACGCAATTTTTATTTTTATTTTTGCCATCTACATTGACGGAACTGAATCAATGCAAAACTGATATTTAGCATTGTGGAACCCCTTAAAGCCGATTTTGAAGGCTTTAATTAAGTTTTAGTGCTGTCAAAACAACATTTTTTTCAAAGTAATTTAGCTTCTGTTCTTAACAATTATGAACTATTTTACAATGAAGAAAATTTATTTTTAATTAATTTAATTCAAGATTCAAGAAGAAAATTTTGTTTTGGCAGCAAAAACTAAAATTAAAGCCTTCAAAATCGGCTTTAAACTTAACTTGTAAACGTAACTTTGTTGTGTTCTAACAACTTGCGTTTAGGACCGGATGATATATTTTTGAACGCACGTTCTGTTTCTTTTTGCTAACATTATTTGATTAACACATTTATGTAGTTGTATAATTGATTTATCCTTTTGTGGGTTTTTCTTACCAACTTCTACGTAATAATGCTTTTAGGACAGGATATTGTCACCTTTATGTGTACGCAAATCCTATTTTGTTACCATTATCTGAACACATACATACGTATAATTGTTAATATGATTTACCGGTTTGTCGGTTTTCCTTATCAATTTTGAGAAATAATTATGTACCTTTATTATACAGGATGTTAAGATGAAGTTGCGGAAGCCGAAAACTGGCGATCGTATTCGTCCATACTAACTTTTCGTGAAAAAGTTTGAGATATCGGGGAAAATACAGTTGTTTCATACATTTTGGTCGGGTTTTTTTCTATGGAACAGCTGTTTTTTTTTTTGCGATAGTGGGTTGTCTCTATGTAAAAGTGATTCGTATGGACGAGCACAATCGTCAGTTTCCGGCTTTCGCAACTTAGTCTTAACACCCAGTATTTACCCATTTATTGGTTTTCCTGACCAATTTTGACGTAATAATGAATAATAAAAGTAATAAAATACACGACATGAATCCCCAAGGGGGTGGCAGAGATGTTCCGAGTGTGAACCGTGAAATGCAACTCACAGTCCACATTCGGTACACCCGCGTTTCACCAAAGATTATTACGTCCCAACGTCAATGATTGGTGAGCCCTATCGCCGTTCTTCGGGCCGTTGTATTAAATTACCTCAGAAAATAACAATGAAACAATATTATCGATAAAAAATCGGTCTAGTGCGATTCGACTCGCACCCTGAGTGTTCCGTATCATTCAAAAAATTAATACACTTAAAAACATAAAATTGCCTGCAAAATATATAAAACCAAACTGCAAAATTAAGTTAGTAAAGTACGAAACCCTAAAACTACATTATGAACTGGCGTTTTCAGTATTGTTGTTTGTTGTTGTTGTTTAAATACATTATTGGTACATAATATACAGAAATTACAAATTATAAATGAAAATTTTGCACATAAAAAAAAATGTAAGGAATGTTATAATAATTGAATCCCAAAAGCCGACAAAAATCGGCAAATCTCTGATAAACATATCGGAAACTATGTAAAAGACACACGGATGGACAGACAGACAGACAGACATGTTAAAGAGGTTGTATCAGTTGGCTTTACCAAGCTATGGTCATCTGAGTGAAGTGTGACGTTTCTTGTTGTTGTTGTTAATTATTGTCTTGTGTCGTATGTATTCAGTTTTTTCGTTATTATATATTTCTATTGTAGCTGCTTCTTTTATTAATCTAATCGCATGATCTAATACTTTAACAAGACAGACAGACGGCAGAGTGACATTACTAGGGATTCGTTTTGCTCTTTTGATGCGGAACCCTAAAAACGGTTCGCACTGTCGGTTCAGGCAACACCGTCATGTGCACTGATAGTAGGTGTTGGTTCAGGTGACACTCGGAACACATTTGACAACCCTCTCGGGACACATATTTTATTGGGGGTTATTTAAGGGGGTATATTGTCAAAATCGACACTTTTTCAAGTTATTTATCTGCTGTTCAAAAGAATTCCCAAGTTAAATAAATTAGTATAACAATTTTGGGACCTTTTACTAGATTTCGGACTATCAGAGACGCGATTAGAGAGATTTCGCTCGATAGAAATAATTTATTACTGAAATGAGGTCTAAATTCACACTTTTTTGATATTCTGACAAATTGGGATAGCATACAGAGACTTCAAAAATATTTATTTAGATGGGGTTTAACATTACCAACATTACTAGTTATGGAAATTTTCATTGCTATTTTAGTTCATTTTGTATTAATTTAAAACCGACTTTCTGTCAATTTTCCCCAATTTCGTCCCTTTCGCACTGCGGGTCTTTCCGCCTGGAGTAACGGGGACCTTTATTTATATTTTACCCGAGCCGTGCCGTACCCGTCCCCAAACATAAAGTATGCGAAAAGAAGATTTTCCTAATTTGAAAATAAGAAAATCGTTGGTTGGAAAATTTGAAAATCGCTATGCATTGTTGACAAATCGTTGACACTACTTGAACAAATTAGTTATGAGGTCAGTTAGCGACAGTCATACATTTGATCCTTTTTCTTGTCACTGCACACAACAGTAGAAAAGCCGCAGCCACGCTAAATGGCAAGCATCATTTCGGTTACAGAAGCATCAATCACTTCCTCCAACGAGGAGGTCGACCTCCCCGCGGCAGACTGTAAGAACTGGGTCATCGTCTAGCTTCCCCGAGAAAGCGTTCCATAAACAAAACCAATTGATCTAAACAAGTGAAGATTTTATTCTGGGGCAGTGAGATCATCAGCAGGCAGGGTGAACGGCCGTGGTTCTGTGCTAATGAAACGGGTCAGGGCACTACCTACCACCATGACATTGATGTGTGGAGTTTGACATGCCTTGACTCTCGAATTAGACCGAATTAGACATTGCTTTATTCCTTTTTGATGGGGCGTCCTCGTGCATCAACGCGAAAGGCGCGCTATTGGAATTGGGTCAGGTTTTGGCAGGCTCTATATAGAGTTTTCTATTTTTTTAGAGCGTGCTTAAATACTTAAAATTGAACCTGGTTAATACCTTATATCGAGACTAGCCATTCTCTACGTTCGTCAAGTAATATTTGATTTAAAGTTTAATAAAGTGCACGTACAGTGGGGAATATACCTATATACAAGGTGACCTTTTGATCATCGTCCAAATTCATACTGAAGACTTGGTAAGTGATCAGCATCGTGAATCGATAACAATTTTTGTGAAATTCGTATAATAAAATTTATACTTCCCATAGCAATTCACTCCCAGTCCTAAGTGAAGCACTATGGGGAGTCGAAATTTCATTTTATGAATTTTACAAAAATCGTTATTGATTCATGATACTAATCACTTACCAAGCCTCCAGTATGAATTTGAACGATGTTCACAAATTCACCTTGTATATAATATATACATATACAAGGTGAATTTGTGAACATCGTCCAAATTCATACTTGAGGTTTAGTAAGTGATCAGCATCATAAACCAATGATGATTTTTGTAAAATTCATAGAATAAAATTTCGATTCCCCATAGTGATTCACTCGGGACTGGGAGTGAGTTACTATGGGAAGTCGAAATTTCATTTTACGAATTTCACAAAAATTGTTATCGATTCACGATGCTGATCACTTACCAAGCCTCTAGTATGAATTTGGACGATGATCAAAAAGTCACCTTGTATATATGTTATAATTAAGGCTCAGCGCCTCATGTATTCGTAATTATTCAACAAAGATTTTTGCAAGCCACTTCTCTATTGAAAAAGTAGTAATTTTTCGCTTTCTTATTAAAAGTATATATCTCTAATAATTATTTTGATGAAACCTCAATTTCTTACAATTTTAAATCATCTATTAACGCTGATAATAAAATAGTGTGCTTGATTGCTATTTAAGAACATGCATTGAGAATGGAATACGTCCAAAATATACAATAATTCCTCACTTGAAAAAGGTTAAGAACCCCTGATTTAGACCAACCATCTCCGTAGACGGGGCGCGACGCCTGAAAATCTGAAGTTCATTAATTTACGAAGAGCTCTACAATGTGTCATGTTGTTAAGAATATCCCATTAACCTTATTGTTCTAACAATGTAATGTAATGTGTATGTATATTTAGACACAACCGCCTCCGAGCTTTTGTAATGGTTTGGCAGCTTTTCAGTTTTTAGATTTATTTTTCTTATCTTATTTCTAGACAAAAACTGAGAGCAACTTACGTTCTCTTTTAATATTCATAATAAAAAAAAAAACGAAATGAAAATATATGAGAAATAATACACCAAATTTTTTAAAAGTGCGTCTGCTATCGTTTGAGCAGAAAATGGTTTTATAATTTGTTTTTTTTTTAGAATGTTGATCTATGTGAGGATAGGTAGAGCGCTCGCCTGCTAACCCAGAGTTCGTCGGTTCAATCCCCGCAATATACATTAATCTGGGTTCTGTCTGCGTGCTTCGGAAGACAAAGTGTGCCCGAAGTACAGCGATACTGTAACCTAACGGCTAACCCCCATCACGAATGGGACGTAATAATCGTCGGTGAAAAGCGCGGGTATACCAAGTGTAGACTGTGCCTTACATTTCACAGTTCACACTTGGGAACACCTCTGTAACTCCCTTTGGGATGCATGTCATGACGATGTTAATGTTTGTGTTGACCCAAACAAAATTCATAAATAAATCAGAAACTCAACAAAATTATTTTACAGGGGTCTTCATTACCCATTACATGAAACAGTTTGATAAATAGTTTTTTTTTCCTGTCATGTAGGGTGTCATTTTCTAAAGCTCATTGAGAATTAAGGGTACAAATATATTTTTTATTATTTTTTATCCTCAAAAATGGGGCCCATCAAACATCAAAGTTGTCAGTTTTGTTATCCTTCACTAATTTCTGTTTATTATTTACCATACTAATTAGGCAACAAATACTGAAAACGCAGTTAGAATAATGTAATTCTAGGGTTCCGTACCCGATTTCTTGACCGTCTTAGTTTTGTAGTTTTGTTTCATTGGTTTTGTGATAAGTTTGAAATTTTTGTTAGGGGCTTATAATACCCCACTTCGCTTCTCATGATCCTGCTTTATACCAACATATACTGCAAAAATCAATCTGAAATAAATATATGGTAAAGTTCAAGACTAATGCTATGTCAACGCTATGGTGAAAACTTGATTCCATTGAATTTTCTCGATAGAACAAAATTACAAAGTTACCTCCAAACCGTACAATAACCCGATAGAATTCAATGAATACCTCAAAAGAGATCTGAAACTTTGCATAATATAAAGCAGTTGCAGGCTATAAAATAAAAATGAAAAAACCATTATTGTCACCGTAAAAAGGAAATACCTAAATCATTGCGCGTTGTAGTCAGCCTAACCTGGACCACCCTGCCACATGCCGCCCAAACCCCAATACAGCCCCGCTAAGGCGCGGAAAAGTGGGGGTGAAACTTGTATTCGAGCTGAGTTGTTATAAACCCTTAAGATGATTCATCGAGCTTTGTCGCTTTGAACGGGCAGTGTCACTCCAAGCGGAAAAACGTGCAGTGCGAGAGGGACCGATTCAGGGAGAAAGACAAAAAAATTGATTTTTTATTTATATAAAAAAAAAACTAAAATTACTATAAAAATTTCCAATTACCTAAATGTAGATAGTGTTAAAACCCATGTAATAAAACATATTTGCCAACATATGCCTAAAAAGGCCGATTTGAGTGAATTATAAAATGATTATTTCTATCGAGTGAAAGATTTTTAGTCACGTTTCTGTATTACAGAAATCTAGAAAAAGGTTCCGAAAATGTTTTACTAATTTACCAAATTACATAGTAGCTTCTTACTGAACGTAGTATAAGGACTCCAAAAAGTGTCATTTCTTCGCAGTGTCGTCGCCTTAAGCTATTTGTATGATACGGAACCCTCAGCGCGCGAGTCCTACTCGAAATATACATACTTTTTATTAAATACAGATAGTATACATCAATTTTGCTCTCCACAGATAAAATAAAATAAATGTAAGTAGTTGGAAGTGATTTACTAACTCGCGTGTTTTATAGATTTTGATTTAACTGTAGATAATATTTCATCCGATAATTCTAAACATTATTGCAGGAATGTACAAATAGAGCACAAAATAATAAAATTTAATGGATAGATACTTTATTATCTGCTCATGCGTGCGTTAAATAGAGTATGAAATTACAATAATTTGGGCAAGTGCGAGTCGAACTCGCGCACAAAGGGTTCCTTTCCACCACACAATATGGGTACGGAACCCTAAAAATATTATGGTAAATAATAACAATAATAAAAAAGCAAACATAAAAATGACAAAACAAGCCATTAAAATGGTAGCGCCTGGCAAACAATTCGCGACTTTCGCTGATTACGGAACCCTATTATCTTAATCTATGTATTTTTAGTATGATCTTAATGTAATCAGTTACCATGATTTTTTTGTACTTTTTGGTCCTCTTGTTTCAGACATATGGGGGGGCATGATAACGTTAAGAAATGCTACTTTTTCGAGGTTTTTTGTATAGGGTTTTTTTTCATATTTTTTTGTCATTTTCTTTCCTTTGTGGAAAAGGCTAAAGGCTTAAGCCCATACTGCCTGGTCTTATTTTAGTTTTTTTCTTCTCTGTTTGTAAATCCTCTCTTGAGGATCATCTGAAGGAACTGTCCTGTCCAAGTCGCTGTCCTGTCAATTCGTGCTAAAGTGATAGACCCATAACACGAACAAAATGTTGGGTTAGAAAAAACACACGAAAAGGCACGGCCTGCAGTTTTGATTCATTGAACAACACACTACACAGGTTACGGCGATTTTAATTCACAATATTCTATCACTATTTTTGATCAAAATACCCAAAATGCAACATTTTTTCAATAAAACAAATAAACGACGCCATCACATCTTCGCGCCTTTTTTCCAACCTCTTTTTTTTTTTTCTTTTATTATTTGCCGTGATAGAGGCCATAGTAAAACGTATTGTGTGAAAATTTGAACTGGCTACCTATAACGGCTGAAGCTGTATACCACTGTGACAGACGGACGGACAGACAGACAGCGGAGGCTTGGTAAAAGGGTCCTGTTTGGCACGCTTCGGGTACGGAACCCTAAAAAAAAAATATCGTTACGGCATGAATCCCGGAGGGGTGTCAGAAGTGTTCCTCAATGTGAACTGTGAAATGCTAATCACAGTCTTGTATCTAAAGTAGATATAAGCAATTTGTATAGTATAATTTTAGTATATATTCATCCTTACAGAAGACGCAGCTGAATAGCTAAAGACATCCCCAATAATATTATGAACGACTTGTAAACTTTTATAAGCCATACGATTAAATAAATAAAATTTTAGTATGTAACAGATATGCAAAAAAACAAGGAAATATGCTAAAAAAAAGACATGATCTTGCTAAGTTTCTTGCCCTTCTTCTTAGGAAGACTAATCGAATGGATGGACTTAGGCATGTATGTATGTATATATTAGTATGTACTGGTATGTAGTATATAGGCTGGGTTTTTTTTTGCTCTTGTACTAGGATTTGTATTTGGATCCAGTGTGAATGGGAGCGGAAATTTTTATGGTTTTTATTTTTCTTTTTTATGATTTCGGAACTCTATGATCATTGAATCCTGGTTGCTGGCCGGGTCTCCGGTATGGGTTCGGGCGGCTGATTAGATTTCACCTTGTATAATTATAGATTTTACCTATCATTTTAATCGCATATACGAGTATATTGCTACATAAATTAAATAAATCTTTTATTTAGTTCATGTACATTTATTATTTAATAACATATATTTTAATAAGATTAAATTTGAATCGTAAAAAGTGTATTATGTATACCTACTTAAGAAAATAAACTATTTGAATTTGAATTTATCCATACTCGGTGCAGCCTCGTTTTACCGACGATTATTTCGTCCCAACGTGATCCCTATCGCCGTGCTTTGGGCACAAATACACGCTTTTTAGGTCATGCAGGTTTCCTCACGATGTTTTCCTTCACCGTTCAGCAAGTGGTAAGTATGAAATCGAGAAAAGGTATGTAGTGCCCCCCTTCCTTTGACTCGTCTTGGCGGGAGGCCCTATCGTGCCCCCAGACAAAGCGTGTCCTGAGCCTAGAGCATGACCAACTCCAGGCTATCTAGGATTCGTTTGAAGAAATTCGGACTCTCCTTGTATTTAAAAAAATATATTTGGTTAATTAATCTTTTTTCTAGGGATCTTACGTATAAACAATGTTCTAAGATTTATACTTTTGTCAAAAAAAAAATGTTTTGCACCCTCTTTTTTTTTGTTTTCAAACGTTCGCTTCAAGAACGCACTTAAGAGATACACTTGATTTTTTTTTCATAAAATAGGTAATAGAAATACATAGGTATATCACTTAAATTCAATATTTTTTTCCTTAACACACCAATTTGTTGTTTCGCTGCGTGATCACTAGTATTACGCGTCCAAGAAAAAGAGGCCAAAGAACCAACATATAATCGCCTCTATGAAAAGCAAATAAAGTCTTTGCCATTAGACTTATTGTGCTGGACGGGTAATAAAAAAAGTTGCTAGAGTATGCCATCTTCTTAAACCAAAGACATGCTGTACTAATATTACGTATCACGTAGAAGCAAAAACAATAGCCTGAGAGAAACTTACCATGTCACATTTGTATGAAAAAATATATAAATTTTATATCATCAATTATTTACATAAATATTGAATATTTATTAGAATTTCGGTCAGTATCTATTGAAGATGTGTTCTGTAAATTATATCTTTCAAGGAAAATGAAACATACAGATTTTCGCAGGACCTGGATGCTCTTCATTTATCTTTATAAGAGGAGGACCAGAAAATAATAAGAGAAACAATAGTCTAAGAATAGTAGTGGGTAGCCCGCCGGGGCACCATTCGGCACCAAGTGGCGCTGGCGCCTGCAGCGCGCGCGCCGACAATCTGTAAATCATACTATTTGGCTCTCTGCCCTCCCTCGACAAAGATTAAGAATATCATAGTACTACAAAATGATGAAAGAGCTGTAGATGAGTAACTTTTTAATTTAGAAAACAGATAGAATAAATTAGGGATGCCAATTTGTTTGTTTTAAATCTCGATTTAGAGATCGATTTCGAATTGTGGTGAAAAAAAAGATCGGAAAAAAATAGGTACAAAAAATCGATTCAAAATCGGAACAAAAATTGCATACAATACGAGTTAATTATTTTTTAACTATACTGGTAATCTAGGTAAAAATACATAAGTGTTAATTTTTCCCGAGTTTATTGTGAGTAAGGCCAGACTCAAACATATTCGAGTAAAGTCGAAGATCGCCGTAATGGAACACGTGAATTTTGAAATCAAATACTTGCCGGAAACGTAATTAATCATCATAATATTGTATGTGATTTGTGAGCAGATTTTGCCGAATTTGACTGGTATTTGCCGCGAAACCGAAAAAAATCGTGTTCACGATTCTGCGGTTGTATGGGTCGATTCACAAATCGGATCGCTTCGAAAAAATCGATCCAAAATCGATCTCCGATTAAATCGATTTAAAATCGGCATCCCTAAAGTAAATTACGAAAAAACTTACAATCTAATATCTATTTGGGTAACTTCCTTGGTAACTTAACCCTGGTACTTGCTCGTATTTGTATGGAGGATATACAAAAACTAGTTTATAAAAAATATGCGGAACTCAGGCAGGTAAAGTTGTAATATGAAATGAAATATGAAATATATTTATTTATGTAATGTAGGTATAACAGATAAACTTATTACGGGTAGGTTTTAATGTAATATAAGTAAATTCTCTTATCATATATTGTCATTCGAGGGGTTCTTTCAATACCCTAGTTTCTGCCCGCGGCCTCGCCCGCGTAGCCTACAGGAAACAAATGACAATTTTGTTTTCAGGTACAATCTTTATGAGCGCTCTCGCTCCCTCTCAATTAAATATACAATCTGACAATATCCCAAACAAAGCTAGCGAGGCCGAAAAACGAGCATACGAGGACGGAGAACGCGCCCGCGAGGTCTTCGGCCTTCGACCTCGCATGCTCGTTTTTCGGCCTAGCTATATACTCCCGCCTTCCGCGACACAAAGTCGCACAATTACTCACTGAACGAACAGATTGACGTCTATTAGGCCTTCATCGCCAGGAATTATTATTTGCTATGTAACTTCTCTTCACAAGGTGGTAGAGCTGATGCTGGGCTCGACTGTGGAGGTACCACCATCTTACTTGGAGACCACCTCGAAGTAATTCGGGGGAGGGTAAGAGGACAGCTCACAGGCAAAAAACCAGGAGGCTCACCATGCCTGGGACCGATGGATGGCGTTAAGTATATCCATCCCTAATAGCCGGGCCTTATATGGAACAGACTAGTGACGGGCAGCGGCGTCATTGGTGTGAGGGTTCCGGTACCGCGCTCACCAACCCGCCTGCCTAGCGTGTGTGAGTATGGGCAATTCTTCCAGGATGACCACCGGGAGTGGCAAAGTCCTGGAAAGGCTTATGTCCAGCTGTGGACGAACTAGGCTGATGGATGGATGGATGGTAGAGAAGTATATTCCAAAAATCTTTAAATGACGATAACGTTTTTTATCGAAACCCGATTTTAATGAAACAAAGCCAATATTGTATTAAGTTCTGCCCACCTGTGAAAATTACATGAAATAACATCCGTTCAATGGTTTCGGAGATGTGCGCGAACAAACAGACAGACAGAAAATAATTCTAAAAATCGCAGATTTTTGTTCTATTACTACTTTTTTAGTTACCCCCTTTCTATTTTTATTACTTTTCTTCAATGTACAGACACACCAAGTTTAACTCTTTTATTATATGTTTGATAAATAAAATCAAGCTAAACTTCCGTCCTGCACCAACGCTTATGTTTTTGAATTGTCTATCCTGCTCTAATCAACTGCCGCGTACGTAACACATCAGTTTTTTTTAATTATTTATTTATTTTTATTTGTTTAAAAAAAAATTTATTAAATTATCGCCTACATTAGGGACATCTAATTAAAAATCCTTCTACAAATGTCTTAAGTCATGTCTGTAGAAATTTATCACGTATTTTGAGATTTATGGCTTTAAAAATGCATACCAAAAACCCCGTTATATGATTTATTTAGAGCTGACTTTGCGATTTTTTTCCATCGAGCGAAGTCAATGAAATCACGTTTTCAGATCTGCAAATGTCTGTAGTATGTCCTCTTTTATAATAATATATATTTCTTCTATTTTAATAAACTGCTATACAAGGTGTTAAGAATAGTTAAGATTAAGTTGCGGAAGCCGGAAACCGGCGGCGATAGTACTCGTCCATACGAACAACTTATTGCGAAAAAATAAATCGGGAAATAAAAAATGAAAAAAGCAGTTGTGTCATACACTTTGCTCGGGTAAAGCTAATAGATATGTAATTTCTGTATGGAACAGTTGATTTTTTTTTCACGTTTTGGGGGTATGTTCCATAGTAAAAGTTGTTCGTATGGTCGTCGATACTATCGCCAGTTTCCGGCTTCCGCAACTTCATCTTAACACCCTGTATAAATAAAATGTGCATTTAGCTTGGTACGGAGTCTGTCACCACTATATAAATCTTCGGGGGGAGTCAGAAGTGTTAACGGGACACCTGACGCTAGAACATCAACAACACCAGGTTTTCAAGAGTTCATTTTAAGAAACTAGGTCTCTCCTCATATTGAAGAAGATATATTTGATTTATCGATCTTTTATCTAGGGATTCCACCTATAAACAAAGTTTTAAGATTTATACTTTTGTCAAAAAAAAAATGTTTTCCACCCTCTTTTTTTCGCTTTTCAAACGTTCGTTTCAAAAACGCGGTTAAGAGATCAACTTGATTTTTTTAAATATAAAATAGGCAATAGAAATATGAAGGGATGTTACCTAAATCCAATATTTTTTCCCCTACAAAATATTTCAGTATTAGCTAAAATCACACCAATTTGTTTTTTCGCTGCGTAATACTAGTGATTACGCGTCCAAGAACAAAAGGGCAAAGAGCCAACATGTTATATAATCGCCTCTATGAAAAGCGAATAAGGTCTTTGCCATTAGACTTATTGTGCTGGACGGGTAATAAAAAAAGTTGCTAGGGTATGCCATCCTCTTAACGAATATGGACCGTGAAGTGTAAGTCACATCGACACTCATACACCCACATTTGACCGACAATTATTATGTCCCATCGTGTTGAGTGGTGAGTGGTGGTGGGTGCCTCCCAAAGTACGCAGACCGAACGCAAATGTGCCATGTGGATTCAAACCCATGACCTCCGAGACAACCACAATGTCTGGTCTAAATAGCTTTTATTCTTTGCCATAGAGATCTTGCAAGCGTAGATATGAAAAGTCAACGATGTAAAATTAACTTATAATTAGCAAAGTCATTGGTCTGAGTAACTATAAACATAGTGATGTTCATAATTCAGGCACTTTACTGCAACAACGGAGACACTGCTCGGGTTATTCTGTCTCATCTAGGCATGGGCGGATCTGGGATTTGATTTTCGAGGGGGTTATTCTTACAAGGTTTATCACAAAGTGAAAAAAGCAAATTTTTAGGTGCCTTTAGCCTTTCGGCGCCTTTGGCAAACCTATCTATACCTTATATATACATATCGTCTGTGAAAGTGCACCTGAAAACTTGATAAGAATGTATGGAATTCTTGCTGTTTTTGCCCCCCCCGCCCTGTTCCACCAATACATCTAGAGACGCGCAAAATAAAAAAAAGTACACGGTACCTTAAGAGTGGTATCGCAGTCGGATTGTGAAATACCCGCCTTCTCTAATTAATCGAAACTGAACACTTAAATTCATAATTCACTCAATAGTTAATAAGCTCTTAATAAGGCTCACCATCACTTTAGTCAAAAATTATAACATAAAACTAAACATATTTTATTATGTTATCATTGTTTTCTACCTACTTTGGCTTTATTCACCTTATAATGGTGTCAACAGAACAAAGTTGGAATTTATTTTTGGTAGTTCTTGGTAGTACTTTTTTACATTTGACGAGCTGTCCCTTCAAGTACTACGGGTATTTAAAAATTTCATATTTCATTATTTACATACAAATACAAATATACAATCTACCTACTTCTTTTGCTTTTTCCACATCCATTGAGTGCTTTTGACTTGCACCTTGTAAGTACTTTTTACTTACGACTATTCAATGTAAAATTATTAGAATATAAAAAACAAAATAAAATATTTAGTCCGAGTTTTTACGTTGAATTTTGTTTTGTAGGCTTTAGAATTCCGTACCCGAAGGGCAAAACGGAGCACAATTCCGTAAAACGGGTTCCGTATTGTGGATGATAAATTTAATTTTGTAATATTTTTTCGTGAATTTCTCAACCGCTTTATTTTTCCTGTAATCTTTACGTAAACACATATTACCATGATTTTTTTCATATTTTTCGGTCTACTAATTTCGGAGATAAGGGGGAAGTTCCTTCAGAGCTAGTCTTTACGAATAAAATTTCGTTTTACGGATTTTATCCCACCATTTTTTTTTTCATAACCTATTTCTGGGCCAATTCTATTATGATAGGGGTCAATTTGATTCTGAGATTTAAAAGTATGACCTACAGGGCTACAGGCATGACGAAATTTTTGGCAGGGCCTTAATAATAATAATAAAAATCGTTTATTTCACTAAAAAAGTATTTACATGAATATAAAGTACGTACATACATAGACATATTATTATTTAAGTACTTAAGTTTTTGGATTTAATTATTTATATTTTAAATAAAACTATTATATTTTAAAAAATTAAACATTTTGTTAATGGATCTTTCACCAGGCCAGAACATCAAATTCGCACTTTCAAGACAGTTCGGGCAGTTTGAAGCTGCGCTACCAAGTCCGAATTTGTGATATTTTTCCTCAAACAAAACTATGACACGGCCAATCAAATCAGAGAGGATGGCCCCCGTAAAACCATAATAAACCTTCCTGGTTTGAAGAATCTAGAAATTCGAAAAATTGTTTGTTTTTTTAAAAGGTTTTTATTGTATTGTCACAGATAATATAAAAGTAATGTTAAAAAGTCTAAAAATAAAGATAAAAATCTAGGATTTCTAAAAAAATAAGTAACTTCTGCCTAAAATATAATGCACACAGTCATTGTCATATCACACTACACATATAATCAGGAGTCAGGAGTCTAAAGTCGTTCCAATAATACGGCCTGGCGGCTATTTTATCAACACCATTTTGTATTGACCAGCTACAGTCACTCGATGATAATAAAGAAAATGCATCCAAAATCGGAATACATTGGTACCGATTCGGCGCAACACAACTAACAAGACTAATCTTATTTTGAGCGTCCCGCCTTTGTCTTTTCGATACAGAAAGAAAAGGACAGAACACTTAAATTAAGTTTAGTCCTGTCAATTAAGTCAAGTTGTGTTGCGCCGAATCGGTGTTATTATGTACATAGTGGCGTGCACAGAACTTTTTGCTAGAAAAGCAAGCAATTGGTCAAGAACAACAATAAAAAAAATATGAAAAAATTTAAATGTCACTTTAAAAAAAAAGTTTGTATAGGAAATTTTCACTCTAGGGTAGACATTGTCATAGGCGTCATACATTTTTTTTTTCAAAGTGATATTTAAACTTTTTCATATTTTTTTATTGTTGTTCTTGGCCAATTGTTTGCTTTTCCAGCAAAAAGTTCTGTGCACGCCATACATACATACATACAGACAGAGAGACAGAAAATCTAAAATTTGTAGTTTTGGCCCCAGTACAATACTTAATAACCCATTTCACTAAATTTTCGCAAAAGTGTTCTATAAGTACTATAATAAAGCCGATTCTGAAGGCTTTAATTTTAGTTTTAGTGCTGTCTGTCACAACAAAATTTCGTTTATTGCAAAATAGTCCTTAAACGCTAGGGGCAGAAGCTAAATTACTTTGGAATAATTTTAGTTTTGACAGCACTAAAACTAAAATTAAATCCTTCAGAATCAGCTACATTATTTCGTGAAGAAGATATCTTGCTCGAGTACAATATTTTGATATAAAATAACGTTTGTGTGCCAACAGCGATATCCGTCGTATAAAGAAATAAAATACTTACCTACATAAAATTTTCTTTCGTTCGTATTATCCCGAATATTCAGATCTAATGTTTCCGTTCCGTTAATATTTATTGGATGTATTTAAAAATCGGTCACTGTGTCGACGACCGTCATGACGTCACGATCTGAGTCATAGAATCGAGCTTTCTTTCATGTTTCTTGATACATACATATTAGATCGTTCAATAAGTCCCGAGACTAACTTTGAGATGGCGCATATATTAAAAACTCTTTATTTTTAAAAAGTACTGGCCATCAAATGAGACTTGGCAGAAAAACGGCCTCAAGTTAAGAAAAAAGTGTTCTTTCACCAGGATAATGCGCCGTATCACAAGTCCATGATAACGATGGCCAAACCTAATTCTCCAGATTTGGTCCCCAGCGATTAATGGCTGTTTTCAGACCTAAAACAAATGCTCCAGTTTGAAAAATTTTACTCAAATGGTGAAGTAATCGCAGCAACGGAGGCTTATTTTGAAGGCAAAGATAAATTGTTCTTCACATATCAAATGGAAAAGTTAAAAAAGCGTTGGAGGGACTGTATCGCAGTTGAAGAAGACTAAGTTGATGAATAAAAAATAATTTTATCAAAAAAGCTTTGTTTTAGTATTTAGTATCGGTACTTATTGAACCGAGTGTTACATAAACTCACGCCTGTCTCCCGGAGCGGTAGGCAGAGACTACAGATTTCCATCTTCTACGATCCTGACACACCTCTTTCGCCTCTTCCACATCCATTAATCTAGTCATACAAGCTCTTCTATTCCGGGTACTTTTGACTTTGCCCTTCTTCAATATCTCGCCAATATGGTCAGCATACGTCCTTCGTGCTCTACCTTGACTTGCGCGCCATAAATTTCTTTTCACTCTACTTTCATTCATCCTCTATACAAGTTTCTTGATAATGGTGTCGATTCGGCGTAACACGTTTGTCAAGACTAACCTTATTCTAAGCCTCCTGTCTTTTTCTTTCTTTATCGAAAATACAAGGACAGAACGCTTAAATTAAGTTTAGTCCTGTCAAATAAGTTCAGATGTGCTACTCCGAATCGACACAAATGTATGTTTATTTAATACTAGCGGACGCTCCGCGTGGATCCCATTTCTCCCGACTCCGTGGGAATTTCCCAAAAATCCAGCGGTTGTCTATGTCCTACAAGGAACGAACAGTCTAAATTTCATGTTCCTACGCGTAGCTTCAGCCGTTTGGTCTGGGCGTTGATAGATCAGTCAGTGAGTCAGTCAGTCAGACAGTCAGTCAGTCAGTCAGTCAGTCAGTCAGTCAGTCAGTCAGTCAGTCAGTCAGTCAGTCAGTCAGTCAGTCAGTCAGTCAGTCAGTCAGACAGTCAGACAGACAGTCAGTCAGTCAGTCAGTCAGTCAGTCAGTCAGTCAGGGTATTCGTTTATATTATTATTATATTGGATTAAGATAGAAGTAACTATGAAGTATATATATATATATATATATTTATATATATTTATATATATATATATATATAAGTATAAGTATATGTATATGAGTGCGTGGCTATTAGGATCCTTGTCTTTGTCTAAGATTTTTCGTTGTCTCTTGTCATCTTCGACGTAATATAAAACTAATTAAACAGAAAAATCTTTGATTTGGAAAAACGAATTTCACAAAAAAGGTCATTGAGCCTTAATACTGAACACGTATGAATTTGGCTGCATAAACTAATGTCAGCTTTGTATAGTGTTGAAAGCTTCGGCGAGGAAGTCACGGAAGTTGTGAACAATAGCTCATGAGACAGACATGTAAACAGACCTCCAGAGACGCGAGATATTCCGGGAGTCGAGAGTTGTCGGTAGTACCGGGTTTGTTTGTAGTGGCAGGCTCAGTTACCGCTTATTGCAGGAATACGTCCTGTAATACATATTTGTCGCCGGCATGACTTCCGTTGGGGCTGAAAGGCGTTCAAATAGAGAACACGTACAGCAAAGCGTAGCGTAGGCCAGCCTCGTGCCCGCTGGACCGACGACCTGAAGGACGTTGCGGGTAGCGGCTGGATGAGGATGACGGAGGGCCGCCAAGAGTTGTGAAATATAAGTTCAGCAGTGCACGAACACAGGCTGATGGATGGATGGATGACAGGATTATGGTAAGGAGCTGCATAAAAACAGGGAAATGCTAAATCTAAAGTGAGATAATGTTAAAATGATCGTCTGTTTTAAAAACTCCTATAATTGTCTAGCTTTTAATTGCCGATGTGATCGCTTGGAAAAGGTCTTTGTAACTAACAACAACATTATGAAACGAAAAAACATTATGCAATGCTAACATAATAAAAGGGGATATTTAGAAGTAGCCACCAGTTTTCAGCTCGCCGGTTAGACTTTATAATCTGTAAATCGCAGTGATAGAAAAGCTTTATGCGATCAATTGCGATCGCCATAATATTGCCAGTTTTCAACGTAGATATTTTATTAATGCCTTTTAAACCACCTATTTTGATCCTAGCCTCTAGGTTGATAATAAAGAAAACCGAAACAGAATTCGTCAAGTGGTTTCGAATGAGACTATAAAGGAACAAATAGACAAAGGAAATTTTTCTAAAATTTTAAATATGAGGTCAGCACTGTAATTTACTATTTCGAAGAAAAAAATATATAATGTATAAAATCGATCTTCTAACATTGTTTTTATTAGTGCACGCGAATTATAATATATTAATCGAAAACATATTTTAAGGGGCTCCACAATGCTAAACACCAGTTTCGCGTTGAATTCAGTTCCATCAAAGTAGATGGCGAAAATTAAAAAAAAATATGGCGTGTGTATTGACTCAAGACAATTATTAATTACACTTTATAAATTAACATACTTTCAATATTCTTTAAATTATAATAGTTTTAAAAAATCATGAATTTCACGAAAAAAGCGATTCAGTTTCCATAATTCAAAACCGATTGAAACGAAACCAACACACACAGATACTTACTAGAAAAAAATATCTTTCAGAAACTAATTAAGGCGATTACCATCGCCAAATTAGCAGCTCGATATTTGTCACTCCAAATATCAACGGAAACGACATTGAAATAACGTTCATATCAGCGCGCAATGCATTGTGGCTGTTACGACGCTCGCTGCGTCCTTGATAGGGCGAAATAGGAGAAAATTATACTTTTCACTTGGACGTGATTACTCGATTGAATAATCTTATGTTATGTTTATAGCTATAATGTTTATCTATTTATCAAAGCTCAGTCAAAAAACACCATTCAGTAAAAAAAAAATCATGTAGAAGTTTTGGTGGTATGAAAAAGAAAAATGTTGCATATGTTGTCTAAGAGTTGATTATTCATAGTACATTTTTTAATTATTTTTGGTTTGGCCATAAACGAGGATTAGGCTTTAGAAAGTACCCATTTGGCAATAGTAAGGCATTTAATGTCCTAATATAGACGCAAATTCAAAATAACTAAAGTTTTGCGTGCGTGGCATCTGATTAGAGCAGAATAGACAGTTAAAAAACCAAAGCGTTAGAGCAGGACTAAATTTTACTTGACATGTCTCATTCGCTGACTTGTGTAATTCCTGCAATAGGACAGGGTGGTCGTCTGAGCTTCAGGGCCGCTTTCACACCGCAAAATGATTGTTATGACAGCCCATCAACTTCACAAAAAGATCTAACTAGTCGAACTATTGTTTGAAAACGTATTCGGAATTAAAAAGAAAAGTTTCCTAGTCGTTCTAACAAGACACTCTTTAGTTAGACTTTAGTTCCGCCCTGAAAACTTTGATTTTAATTCAGAGTTTAGCAAATAAAATTACCAATTTGATTCGAAAAAAAAAAACTTGAACAGCGAGTCAGCAAAAGAGTAATACTATGTCAATAAAAATAAAGGTTTATCAAATTAATAGGGTGATCTCAAATACAAACAAAAAAAAATGCATCCATGGACCGCCTCGACCTCGACACAACCGAGATCCAGAAGGAATGCCACCTGGGATCCAACCAACACATCCCCGACATCCAAGTATCTGTCCATCAGAACAACCCAAGAACTGATCTGTGGTATATATACATTCATATTTTTAATATATTGGGCTGTTAAATAAAACGTATTTTTAGATCGCAATTGCGTTGAAGAAACCCGTACATGCTTTTTATCGGAGAAAGTTGTGCAGATCCGCTTTTCACGCCTAGAGCGAAAAGTGGATTAACGGAACATTCCCCGATGATACTTGACTTTAATAAAGGCCACTAAGAACAAGCCAAAAAGTAAACGTGGAATAATGAGCGCTTAGAAATTGATAAGCAGGCGAGTATGTTGACAGGCTGTCAACCGCCGCAGATTTGTATCGAGACGACAGCTGGTGTTCGGGTGTTAGCTGACAACTAGATAGACCACACGCGTGCCGGACAACCGGATTCGATAGTGCGAATTTAATAGCTCTTCTAGGAATTGATCTGACAAGAAATAAGGTGAGCCTGCTTATAATGAAAGCAAAAAAGATATTATGGCTTAATTTTATTTTGGACGTCACTAGACATAAGAAGAAAATATACAATTCTGAATTTCAGGCTATAAGTTAAGTTCAAAATTGTAAAAATAAATATGTATGAATAGGCCATTATAATTTCAAGAGCCCAAAATGGTCAAAAACGTAAAAGAATAAAATTGCCTCGATGGAACAAAAAATCAAGAAGTTATTACCTATAGCTTTGACCGAGTACCATATATAAGGTCTTTCAATTTAAATGGAAAGTATTTAGGAGGTGATTCAGTATCGATAATACATCACATTCCACTGCAAAGTACTTTTTTTTGCGCGAACTTTTTCTTCACTTATCCATACAAACTGAGTCAGCTGATGTACTGAGAAGTGAAAAAAAAGTTCGCGCAAAAAAAAGTGCTTTGCAGTGGAATGTACTGTATTAATGACACTGAATCACCTCCTAAATTACTTTCCATTTAAATTGAAAGACCTTATATATAGGTATGTGTACTATACTTGTGTATGGTGAAAACTACAAAGCCAGTTACCTAATAAAATTAGCCAAAAATCGGGTAAATAATATCACGTCCATATAAAAAAGAGCCCCAAGAAGGGGAATTATTTATAAACATAATTCATGTTTCAAGAGATAAATTTAATAAATTTCAGTTTTTCGGGAGCGCGGGTTTCGGTTGTCATCCACGGCTCAGCGCATCAGCAAGTATGATGGAAAGACACTGCATCTACGACGCGTGCTAGACCCGCTGGGCGTGCTATTTTGAAAAAGGAAACTTCAAAGAGTTCAGTTTTGTTCTGATCCTAGACTTTATACTATCCTAAGTCGGGTTATTCCCAGAGCTCCAAAAATTTCTTCCCACGGCTCTAAAAATTCAATTTAATATTTATTATTATCATAATTTTATTCTCGTCGGCTCCAAAAGATTAACTGTACATATATGCAGAACAGGACGAACACATAGTTTTACTAAAAGATAGACCCATGCCAGTGAAACCCTTATAGAGTTCTGTTTAAAATTTTTGGAAAGCGTTTAATTTTTAAAATTGTGATAATTTATTATTTTAAAGCTGATTAACTGTAATAAAACTTGTCCTTAACAATAAAAACTGTGTTTAGCTGTGATTCTATTATAAATATTTTAATATAGAGTATATCAAAACACCAAATTTCTTAATTATTTATCCATCTACGCTTTTATATATTCATCAGTTTACTAAGTCGTAATTGGTGCCCCATTGCATTTTCCCTCATTAAGTACAAGAAAAGAAACGCTTCGTAGTGCACTGGAGTATATTTATATGCTTCTACTTGAATTTGTTATTTATGTACAATGTGACTGTACATGATAGCCTTTGGAGCCGGTGAGAAATGAATATTTTCTACAAATAAATTTTTGGAGTCATGGGATTCTCTGTATGAAACTTAATTTTTTTGAGAACAATGGATTTTGGAGTCCTGGGAATAACCCCCTAAGTCTATGGTTCGATTGATGCAAAATGAGGAGCTCTATCTCACTCATTAATAATGCGCACCCTTGGACTAAGTGTGCACCCTTGGACTAAGTGCGCACCCTTAGGAGTCGATTCTCCGGAGTTGTTACAAAATATTAAGGGTCCGTTTCGCCAAACATGATCTCGCGTTTGGATAATTTAGCATTTTAAAACAAAATATTTTTAACAAATAAAATTTATGTAGGTAGTTAAAGGGTTGAACCACATTATAATTTTTCAGATTTGACACAAGCATCACAATCATTGAGAAAAAAAATCGTTAAAATCAGTAAAATCACGGAAAACGTAATTTGGCTTTGGAACTAGTATGATCAGTCTACTGATCTAACTACAAACTAAAATATTTTTTTATAGAGCAAAGAAATGAAAGTAGCCTTTACAGATTTTTATTATTTTTTATTTCCTTTCGTTATTTTAAAAGAAATACTCAAACATTCTACATTTTTCCTGTACAGAAAAATTACGCAAAAAGAATTTGGAAGTTTGTGTATTTCTTTTTAAATAACGAAAGGAAAAAAATATTAATATTTTATTTTAATAATATTTTAATAAGGTACTTTGAACTCTTTACATAAAAAAATATATTTCAATTTGGACCAAAAAAAAAATATTTTTTTCTGTTTGCAACGCTAAATTACATTTTTCGTGATTTTAGTGATCTTTCCGATTTTTTTTCCCGATGCTTGAGATACTTGTGTGAAATCTGAAAAATTATAATGTAAATAAAATTAACTCCTTAACTACCTACACAAATTTTATTTGTTAAAAATATTTTGTTTTAATATGCTAAATTGTCCAAACGCGAGAGCATGTTTGGCGAAACGGACCCTTAAGAAATAATTATAACGGCCAAAATACAACTTTTAACTAAGAGCAATATATATATTAATCAATAGATTACTATATGAATACATGTATTTTTAATGATTTAAAAAAAACTCTTTCGCTTAAGTAATATTATTTTATTTTATAAAATATAAAATAATGTTATCATTTGGTTTTAAAGCAGCAAACTCTATTTAAAATGTATTACTACCAAACATCTAGCCCCACAACTTCACATCCACAAATTAATGAGGCATAAGACAGTGTCCTGAAAAACTGTTCGATCCAATACGTACAACACAGCTAACCAGACCGGCAACGTCGTCAATAAATCAGGGTCGGGTCTCTGACATCATCGTCTGGTTTCCAGTGGTGTTGATATTCTTCATGAGGCGTTGGTGTAGGTTTCCCAGGATATGTCATCGCTGAGTAGTAAAGATAGATTATGGCACCGTGTTTCTTTTTGCTGGAACTTTTATCTTCGTGATGGAATACTTTAGGGTTCGCAAAAAAAAATAGAAATAATTTTGAATGAATTGGGGTCACAAAGTCATAAAAATTAGATCTGTAAAAAGACCATAGAGATATTATTATTGACTTAATATTACAAAAAGTACATTCATTTGGAATCATGTTATAATTAACATTATAAATAGCCTGGGGGATAAGTACATGGTAGCGGTACGTAAAATACACATTATGAGTGGACACTATCTCACCTATTACAATTCATTTGCATTAGCAACATGGAACAGCTACCTAACTAAGCTTCAGGCAAAAAAACTGAAAAATCGGCATTCTATAATACAGCCGCGCCCGAGAGACGCGTGCGCACGCAGTTTATGTTAAAATTGGAAGAGTTTGGCCGGCAGTTGCGTGCGCGCAGAGCCAGTCAGTGGCCCGAGAGTCTCCGAGTAGCGCGCGCGACGCGCAACCGTAGCCGCGTGCTGACCCTACCGTCGTCCGCCTCCGCGCACAGCCACGCTACCACCCTCGAAGCCTGTGTCTTCTATAAAACACTCACCCAATTCAATTTATATAGAGCAATTGCTGTTGCTAAGGAATCGAAAACTATCTAACACGTGTATTAAAATAGTTGCCGCTAACAGAACGCGGTGTCGGCTGTACACGTTTTTCACCGCGAGTGAATAAATTTCACTTTTTGTCGGCGAAAAGTCTGCGAAGTGTCTGCTGTACCCGGGAAAATGGACCAGTAAGAAGAAGTAAGTTTGTTTTATTTAATTACGTTTATATATTTTTGTTAAATTTAATACATTATTACAAACAAATTAAGTAATTGAACGTTGCCTTATTCTCGAAGAGATATTGAAAATGAAAAGGTTATTTAAAGAACGCTTGGGGTGATCTAATGTAATCGTTTCGATATGATTACGCAAATAAAGGGCCTTTGGCATTAATTAATTTCAGACAATTAGGTGGAGCAAGTCACATAGTAACGTAATACGAACCACTTGAGCAAATATTCGAAACTCATCTCTTATATTATATTATAACGTTATACAAATTTTGTATTTTAACGAATAAGTATGGAACAAGCTCTTGAGATATTTATTAATACGAGTGTTACAAAAAAATCTTTCTTTATTCTTTATTGTACACAGATACATTATATATAATTATTTACAATAAAATACATGTACAGAAGCGAGTTTATCTCTGAAAAGAGATTTCTTTCAGCAAACTTTAGTGGGAGAAGACACTATAATAATAAAAATAAGTAATCAAACATACGTGTACTACAAATAAAGTCATATTAACATACAAATAAAATAAAAATATTTAAATTTAAATATATACATGTCTACCATAAGATATAATACTTCTTATATATTTTAAGCATCTAAAGATATTATTATACTTCTATATATTTAAATGCTAAAAAAATATACGACATAAGATGCATTAAAATCCCGATAAATCTAATATCATAAGATAAAATTATTAAACGTATTTTATTTATAAATAAATTCTATCAAAATAGTTCAGGTAAGATAATACAAATAGGCCCACTTTGACACGAAGTGAACTATGACACTGATATCTATTGTTATCGTATCAATAATACATTTATGTCAGTTGTCTGATTTATTACAATACAAATTGGGCATCCATCCATCCATCCATCAGCCTAGTTCGTCCACTGTTGGACATAAGCCTTTCCAGGACTTCGCCAGTCCCGGCGGTCATCCTGGAAGAATTGCCCATACTCACACACGCTGGGCAGGCGGGCATGATCTGTTAAAATTATAGGCATGTCTCATGCATCTACATGGATGATGTACATGTTATTTCCAATTAACAAAATTTAAGAAAAGAAAATAAATATATAGGACAACATTCTCGCACAGGTACATAAGGTAGCGTTATTTGGGCGGTCAATTATTTTTCTGGTTGAATGAACCGCCTTCGAAAAAGGTGCTAATTTTTATCTTTGTATCACTACTTAGCAGAATATTAGTTATAGGAGAGCCATTATGGTGGGCCATAGGTAGGGTTGCCAACTGTCTCGATTTAATCGGGATATCCCAATTTCAGGCCCCTGTGTCCCGTGTCCCGAAGACGGGACTGCCGGGACGCTAATTGACCCGATTTTCAACATTTACCAATTTTTCATTCAACTAACATGTTCTGAATTTCGATTACGTACGGATGTATTTTCTTTTTCTAAAATGTGCCAAAACCAAAACAGATATTCATTTAAGAACAAAAATTTAACGTATTTTGTTTAGTTCAGTATCAGAAATAATCTAATTTTAGTTAAGGTAGGTAATATTATGTTAAATCTGTTCACGTATACTATTCAAGAAAATTCAGAATGAGTTTGTGTAATGTTTTAATTTCAAATTGAAATTTTCCAGCGTTTCTATTTTATTATGATAAAAATCTTTTTTTAAGAAGTCCCGTTTTTATTTTGGTTGTCCCGATTTTTATTGCATTAAATCCCGAAAAACTTCGAGAGTTGGCAACCCTAACCATAAGTCACAGGTCAACCAACATAATGTTGAAGCCACTTCATAATATTATCAATGACTGTATGCAAATTGCTGAATCGAATCTCGATAAAATAGAAACCATTTCAATTATTAAATTGAAAGATGGTTTCTCGATTAGATGTTTTTAAGTAGTTTGTAATTTGTAAATGTTAAGGTAACTGAGCATGAGCATCGAGTCAAATTGTCCATTCAGCCTCGCGGAGACGGCAAACAGTTTGTATCAATTAAATTGTCGTTGTGTTAATTTTTGCACTTACGATCTCTACATGTTATTTAGGCCTCGAACTTAAGGTCACCAATGGTGTCATCTTTTTGACCTTGCTCTCTTAGAATTAGCTACTACTAACGTTTAAAAATAATTGACTACAATTAATTTAATAAGTTAAACAACCTTCTTGACCTCTTCCTCCCCGAGGAAGATTTATAAAGTGCGAGTTTTTTTTTTATAGGCACGTAAAATTTAAATTCAAATTCAAATTCAAATTCAAATAGTTTATTTTGCAAAGCAGGTATAGATATATACACTTTTTACACGTCAAATTTAATCTAATAAAGAAAATATATGTAATAGAATAATAAATGTACATGAACTAAATTAAAGGTTTATTTAATTTATGTAGCAATATATTTACGATTAAAATGATAGGTAAAATATATATTATACAAGGTAAAATCCAATCAGCCGCCCGAACCCATACCGGAGACCCGGCCAGGGACCAGGAACAAGGTTCAGTGATCACCAACCGAGCCCCCAGCACGAATCCAGGCGGCCGACCAAATCCCATCCTATATACTACATACTAATAGGTTACATATATAAATACATGCCTACCTCCGCCCATTCGATTAGTCTTGCTAAGAAGAAGGGCAAGAAACTTAGCAAGATCATGTCTTTTTTTCAACATAAAACTTATACTATACAATATATGACTTATATCTACTTTAACCAAGGGATAAGAAAATACAAGACAGTAGGAATTCAGGTTAATGAAAAAAAGAAAAACATATATATCTTTGTCTACCTGTCTCATATAGTCCTTTTCCTTTTACAGTCTATAATCAATTAATGTTTACACCTTAGAGGAATCATAAGTTAAGAAATTATACTATTTAATTAAATTATAACTTACTACGAGTATCATTATCACTGTAACACCATGCTTCACCATCATCCAAATATTCATTTATTTTATAATATGCCTTTTTCAATAGGCCCTGCTTAATATACAGTTTAAACTTATTCTCTGACAAAGTAAGGACCTCCTTTGGAAGTTTATTGTAAAATCTTATACCATGTCCTACAAAAGAGGTACTCACCTTAGCGAGTCTGATTTTTGGAAAAGCCAGTTTATGCTTATTTCTGGTCTCCTTACAATGTTGCTTACCAAGCCTTGGGAAAGACTCAACATTTTTTCTGACATATCTAAGGACTTGGTAAATATATTCACAAGGAACCGTTAATATATTAATTTCTTTGAACTTTTGTCTTAATGAATCCCGGTGCTTCATATTATAAATAGCCCGAATTGCTCTCTTCTGCAAAACAAAGACTGCGTCTGTATCCGCGGCTCTACCCCATAACAGCATGCCGTATGACATAATGCTGTGAAAGTAACTAAAATAGACTAGTCTAGCAGTATCTACATCAGTAATTTGTCTTATGCGTCTAACAGCGTATGCGGCCGAACTAAGTCTACCACATAGGGCTTCTATGTGGGGACCCCACTGAAGACGAGAGTCTACCGTAATGCCTAAAAACTTTGTTTCGTTAACTAACTCCAGCTTGGACCCCTGCAAAAGCAAATTACCATCCACTTGAATTACATTTGGTAACGTAAATTTTATACACTTTGTCTTTTTTGCGTTTAAAACTAAATTATTTACAGTAAACCAATCAAGCACCAGTGATAAAGTTGTATTCGCGCCGTCAAGGATATCTTTACGTCTATTAACTTTAAAAATAAGTGACGTGTCGTCTGCGAATAATACTATCTTCGTTAAGTCTTTAACTAAATATGGAAGGTCATTTATGTAAATTAAAAACAGCAAGGGCCCTAATATGGAACCCTGCGGGACACCCATTTTAACTAATGCTCCACTTGATTTTACCCCGTTAATGTCTACCTTTTGAATACGATCACTAAGATATGACTTCAATAACGCCAAAGATTTGCCCCTCACTCCGTAGTGATCCAATTTACATAAGAGTGTTTCATGATTAACGCAATCAAAGGCTTTCGAGAGGTCACAAAATACACCAAATGCATCTTGCTTTTCTTCCCAAGCATCAAAAATGTGCTTAACTAAAGCAACTCCTGCATCTGTGGTTGACATCCCTCTAGTGAATCCATATTGTTCACAGTGAAGTAACTTATTTAAATTAAAATGAAATAACAATTGATTAAAAACTATTTTTTCAAAAACCTTACTCAATACCGGTAAAACTGACACAGGTCTATAGTTTGAAGGGTCCCCGTGGTCGCCTGATTTAAAAAGGGGGATCAATTTACTAAACTTCATTAAGTCAGGAAAGATACCATCATCTACACATTTATTAAAAATTAATGCCAAATAAGGAGCTATTAAATCAATAACAGAACTTATAACTTTCACAGATAGGCCCCATAAGTCCTCGGTTTTTTTCAAGTTAAGCGATTTAAACGCTTTAATTACAGTTAATGAATTAATATGTTTAAAAGCAAATACAGAAAGACACTGAGGTACGTGATCTATTAAAAGATCCTGCGCAAGCCTAGGGCTTGAATTTAAATCTTTAGTTGTTAAGGAAGGAATTTCAGTAAAGAATTGTTCAAAGGCATTCGCAACTTCTTTATCTCCTGTAACGACTTCATTGTTAATACTTAACTTAAGTTCGTTATCTCGTTTCTTACTTTTCCCAGTTTCAGTATTTATGATGTTCCATACTGTTTTTACTTTGTTATCGGACCTTTTAAGTTTTTTATTCAAGTAGATACTTTTTGCTTTTAAACACACCAATTTAAAGATGCGTGAGTAATTTTTCACGAATTCAGTAAATTTAACATTATTATTGTAGGACTTTATGTCGTATAATTCGTATAAATGATTTCTGCTTTTATAAATACCTGGTGTCGCCCAGTCACTGAAGGTGATTTTACTTTTGTTAGAAAGTTTTTGCATCTTAAACGTATTTTCGAACTCTTTAGAGACTATGTTGAAAAGGTCTGTAAAGAGAGCGTTTGGATCGTCTTGGAGAAGATTAAAATGTGCTAATTTAACTTCTAGATTTGCTTTGAAACAATCTACTTTGAGAGTTGTAATAGGTCTGCAAAAGACTTCTTTGGGCAGTTGTTTTACGCTTTGTTTAATGGTTATAGTTTGGCCACTGTGATCGGACTGCAAGCGGTTGATTACTTTATTGTCTGAATACTCACAATCACAGAATATATTGTCGAGGCATGACGCAGTATCCCGAGTAATTCGAGTAGGTTCTAAGAACACATTAGACAAATTAAATGATTTGAATAAATGTAATAATTTTGAGCGCATAATCGATTTTTCTAGTAAATCTACGTTAAAATCTCCACATATAATAACTTTTTTCTTTGTATCAAATAATAATTTTAAAACCTCTTCCATTGCTTTTTCAAAAATGTTGTAATCTTGTCCTGAGGGTCGGTAAACACAGAGAATAATATATGTACTCATTTCTATGCAAGCTAATTCTAGTTGATGTTCTACAGAAAGTTTTACAATGTCTTTTCTTTCCTTTGCTTTTATACTATTTTTTACAAGAATCATGGAGCCACCTTTTTGTATTTTTAATCTATTGTAGCAACTAAGAACACTAAAATTATTAACATTAAAATGCATATTATGTTCATGTAGATGATGTTCGGTTACACACAAAATATCTGTTTTTGATTCCTCTAAGAACAACTCGATTGAAAGTATTTTGCTGAGACTTAGGTCATAGTTGAAAGGCAAAACATATATATTGACTATGCATAATAAATATTATCGATTTATTTAAATTTCGGCGCGCCGCCCCGCCCCGCCGCCATGGTCATAAAACTATAAAACCGGCGGCGTTACGTCAATGAAATGGGTTAAATGGACCGGAGCTACAACCGTGGCCCTCGCCGTGAACTCGAGCAGCGACTCTGATACCTCGGCTGGCCTCGGTCCCACTGAAGGTCGCTGAACATTCAACATAAACAATCCACGAAACTGAACCCCTGGAGAATAATTCTCAGTTTCTCGAATTTCGACCGTAAAAACCCGGTTAACTTTTTTAATTAATTTTTAGCTCCAGTTTTAGAAATCTCGCTTCGACTGTTTCTTCGGAATAGCCACTCTGGATATGATCGACAGATGTAACCGAGCCGCTGTTGTAGGGTTATCAACTCGTTTAAAATGGCTTTACATAATATTTTCATAATATTAATGTAAACCGCCCCCTAATCGTTTTGCCAGCCCTAGTGTTCGCATCAGTTATCTTGAGTACGACTGAAAGAATGAAAGAATGAAAGCAAACCAATTCCTAAGGTGACATTTTGTGGGCAACTCTTCAGTCTAGGATGTTGTAGTAGCTGGACTAGTATTTCGTTTTTTTTTTATTTACCACCCCAATAAGGCCATACCTACAACCTACAGTTTATGTAGATTAAAAGGAATAAATTATTTTTTAACTTTCTGTATGAACCTCAACCTCTTTTATTATGAAATAAGAGCTCAAATTTTGGAGAAAGGGGAATTTATTCGTGTGTTCTTAATGTTTTTAACTTTCAAGGGTAAAAAATAAATACTTTTTCGCAATGAAAATGTTTTTTTATTTTCTACTTTTTAACTTTCTAAATTAGAATATTTTTTTACATCTATAACAAAGTCACCCAATGTATTGGGATTAAAAATTTTAAACCTTGTGAGCAACCGCTAAATTTAATTTAAAAAAAAATCATTTTAAGCTACAGAGAATAGAAGGGTTGGCCCATGGTAAATTAGAAATGGACGAAAATTTCAACCGCCCTAATGTATATGTATACAGAAAACAACAGACAAATGCTTGCAACATTGTTTAGAAACTTACAAAATGCCCTCGTAAACTAAATCATATTTTAGTTGATTAATTTTCTTAGTGAAGGCAAGCAACAACGTTGCCCATCCAAACTTTGGGTTACGGCCAAAATAACTACTGTGCTGTAAACTGTTACACATTAACTCGATGTTTCAGTAACAGTTAGCTGATAATATTCGAGTCGAGTTACTTTACTACTGTGACTCAATAGCACTTAATGAAGCTAGACGTATGGAACAATACCAGTAAAGAATACATTAATTTTTAGTAGAACAGTCGTGAAAAAGTATAAGTACGTAATCTACGAATACCTACTTCATGTACATATGTACTAAGCCGGGGTAATGTTCGTATTATTGCTAATGTTCTCTTCTTCCCATAACCATAAACTGGACGTCTGTCACTGATCCGTGATGTACATACTCGTAAACGTTTTTGATGTGAGAACTACTGAGCGGATTTTAATGCGGTTTTTAGGGTGCCTTACCCGAAGGGTGCCAAATAGGACCATAACTGTCAGTCTGTCTGTACAGCTTCAACCAATATAAGTAGCCAGTTGAAATTTTCACATAATACGCCTACCACGACAAATAATAAAAATAAAAAATTTACTCAAGGGGTGTGCTGTCCTCATATTCAACTCTATCTTAAAGACGGTAAAATACATACAAGTTTTAAATTTGCTCAGATTGTTGTACATTGTGCAACAACAACAAATTAAGGTGTCCTACTCAGAGGCTACCGAATTGTTTGTCAAATGGTAGCGCCTTGTTTTTTTCGCCTTGATTTTGCAGTGGTATTTATCCAGTTTTTGTGTACCATAATGTTTTTAGAGTTCCGTACCCGTATTGTGTGGTGGTACGAAGCACTTTGTGCGCGGGTTCGTCTCGCACTTGGCCAAATGATCTATTGTAATCTAGCACGTGTCTTGGAGACGAGTTTTGCTATGACTTTCTTTAAAGTTTTAAATTTTACAAAAGGATGGAAAACAGCCACGTGGTAATTTAAATCTACTGAAATAAAGCTAGATTCAAATTTCCAGTGTAAACCGTGATACGTATAACCAAATCCGGAAGCTGGGCAGCCCTACACGGACGGTAATGATTTAAACAGTGCATTGAATGGTAATGATAACCGGGTCTTTAACCGCGTGCTCGTGAACTTGGCTCCACTTGGCCTCGCGCTGCCTGCGGGCACGGCACGGCGCGGGGCGCGCGATTGTCATTCTATTGTTTTTGTCACTCTGACTCGAATTTTATTATAGTCGTAATTCTTGCCTTTAATTGCGGGGACACAAATTACATTTATCTAAGGCAAAGTTGAAATTGGCACTTTATTAGCTTCGACAATTTACCTGCGACCAGGTAAATTGTCGAAGCAGTGAAATTATAATTTCACTAGGTTAGGTTAGTTTAAAAAAACAAAAAAAAACTCCCTAGTGAAATTATAATTTCACGGCTCTTACAATTTACCGGTGATAGGTATAATGATGAACATAGTAAATAATCGCGGTAACAAGAAGGTTAATTTTATTGTGATAGGTTTTTGATTTGTACGGTAATTTATCTTTGCCTATTTGGAAATGTTGAAATATCACAAAACTGTCATAAATTTGCTTATTTTTGGACGTTGTTCGTGACGGGGAATACATCTGAGCCCTTAACAATATAAAAAATCGATACATAAAGCTTTTTAATGGCGTGATATTGGGGTGGTCCTTACATAGGAAATTGGTGTTTTGTGTGGTGAATTTGAAGGAAACTCAATTTCCAGAACTAACATTTTTAAATTTTTTTTAGGAATGACAAATTGAAATTCTGTAATTTCTTTTGTGTATGAATGAGACAATGTTAAGCTAACAGCAACATTAATTTAATTTTTGAAAAGAGTCATCTTTAAAAAATTATTACGAATCTTATCATGGAAATGGATGGCATTTTGAAGATTTTATTTTAGTTAACAAACTGAAAATAGAAACAAAGTTTATTACGTAGATGTAAAACCTTAAAATAAAATTTTCAAACGAAAAACAAATAATGGAAATAGCTATTGAATTACAGGAATTATGAACTCAATGAATCTGGAAGAAAAATCCACCAATTTCATAGGTAAGATCCAATATTTACCAATGCCTACCTCACCTATAGCTATTCTATTTACAATGCCTATAGTTATTTTAGAAACGAATTATTATCTTTCTTGCGCAAGAGTAAAGTGATTGTCACTAAGTAGGTACTTCCATACAACAATATGATACGAATAGATAAGGGGTCGTCGTGCTGGTGTTAACGATCTTGTCATAATCTCGCCCATTGTAAAGAGATACACAGTAATACACATATATACACACGAGATATTCACACAACGGACTAATTGAAGCGTGATGTTTATCCCATATGCAGTTTTATTAAGTGCAATTTGGTGGACTCTAACCAGTGTTGCCAGACACACTAACACGATCTACTGGTCCTCTAAAAAGGGAGAAGATGGCATACTCTAGCAACTTTTTTTATTACCCGTCCAGCACAATAAGTCTAATGGCAAAGACTTTATTTGCTTTTCATAGAGGCGATTATATGTTGGCTCTTTGGCCTCTTTTTCTTGGACGCGTAATACTAGTGATCACGCAGCGAAACAACAAATTGGTGTGTTTTTAGCTAATACTGAAATATTTTGTAGGGAATAAGAATATTGAATTTAGGCGATATACCTTCATAATATTTTATGAAAAAAAAATCAAGTTGATCTCTTAACCGCGTTCTTGAAGCGAACGTTTGAAAACAAAAAAAAAAGGTGCAAAACATTTTTTTTTTGACATAAATATAAATCATAGAACATTGTTTATACGTAAGATCCCTAGAGAAAAGATTAATAAACCAAATATATTTTTTTCAATACAAGGAGAGTCCGAATTTCTTCAAACGAATCCTAGATAGCCTGGAGTTGGTCAAGCTCGGGTACAGTCTTATGATTCTGTTCTAATTCCTTCTTTATTGCACGCGTGAAATAACTCTGACTCTGTCCCACTTTCAAATCATTTTATGATTCACCCAAATTGGCCTTTTTAGATGCCCTGTACACTGTAGCAATTAATAAAATTGCAGTGTAGTGTATGAAGACACTGTAATTTTCTAATGCCAAAAGTCACATATAAGTTAGTTGAAAATGGCGAGAAATATGAAAATTAATGAATTCTATTGTAATTTGGTTCCAAACACTGTAATTTTGAGCCCTCAACAGTGTAATATCAGTTTCCTCATCTGGCAACACTGTCTCTAACTGTTATAACGACTAAAAACGGGTTTTATATTTTACCTAAAAAGATAATTTATTAACAGATATTAATTTTTAGTCTAATAAAATTGTTAAAATGGAAAAACATATAACACATCAGGAAACTCTTGCCTAAACTTTTTATTTGACCTATATTTGAATTCGATATACCTACGTATATGAATTTGCTCATAAATATCTAATAGCTCGACCTATTTTTTTAGAATAATATTAACTTAAATATTAAGATATTATACAAGGTGACTTTTTGATCATCGTCCAAATTCATACTGGTGGCTTGGTAAGTGATCAGTATCATGGATCAATAACAAGTTTGGTGAAATTCATAAAATGAAATTTCGACTCCCCATAGTGATTCACTCGGGACTGGAACTGAATTTCTATGGGAAGCCGAAATTTCATTTTACAAATTTCACAAAAATTGTTACTGATCCAAGATACTGATCACTTATCAAGCCTCCAGTATGAATTTGGACGATGATCAAAAAGTCACCTTGTATAGTCAGATGACTAACTAGGAACATAAAACAAAATATTGCATAACGACTTAAAAATAAAAAATCTAATAAAGTAAACCTAAAACACCTTAAAAGATAAACTATATTATAAAAAAAAAGTCAGATTAATTTAATTTTATATTTAATAAGATTAAATTAACACACCAAACATTTCAATAAAAAAATGAAATGGTACAATCAGCCACCACCAAAATTAGACTTTGGTTCTTTCCATGGGTGCCGCCGCACCCAGCAGGATTATTATCAGGGGGGTGCGTCTAACTATAAACCTTATTTGCGATATGATATGATACTTATTTGCATCCTTAGAATATACTCGAAGGAACAAAAAAAAAGATAATACGTCTGGGCATTTACGTCGCGTCACGTTCTTTTATAAAGTAAATAAAAATATATAATATTATTATATTTTGTGTATTTTTTTCCAAGACAGGGGGTGCAAGTGCACCCACTTGCACATCCCTCCCGGCGCTCATGGTTCTGTGGGTGAAAAAGCGTCATGTAAAATTAGTGAGATAGTACAAAACAAACTCACTATCGCATTGTCCACGCACCAGGTCGCTCAAGATGAAGATATGCCTTGAAGAGTCACTCACTACATGTCTCTTACACAGATAAGCATACAAGAAGACCAGGAAGGATCGCTATTCACTAGCCCTAACTGGGAATGTCTCATTTGGTTTATGAGGTCGGGAGATATAATACGCCTCACTATGAGTATGGAGTCTTATTTATTTATAAGATTTCTTCACAAATATCGACAGAAACTACATTGAAATAACGTTCATATCAGCGCGCACTGCATTACGTCGTCGCTGAGTCTCCGTAGCTTTAAATATTATAAAATAATAATTCGTAAAAAAATTTTCAAAAATAATCACAAGAACTCATTTGTTCCGAGTAGTCGAGTTTTTCTCGCATAAATCATAGTGGTTCTTAGCTGTTGTTATCTATTTCGTTATTTCGTTAACTCATTTGTTGTTACAATATCGTCAATTTGACTAAGTTTCAATTTCAATTTGCATACTTAATTAATTAAATCGGAACTTAGTATTAAATTGGACCCTGTTTTAGTGTTTATTTTGTTAAATTATAGATACGAAAATGTAAAACTCTACTTAAAGCACATCATTTGACATATTCTGTAGTATATCATATATTTTTTTCTTTTTTTTCTAAATTCACATCTGAGTAGAACCCGGCCTTAATTGTGGCTTTCTCGGTCACCAGCTGTAAGGGCACGTATCTAGGGTATGGCTGCAGGGGGTCCAGTCTCCTTCTCAAGCACTAGTAAGCACTACTATTATATATAAGGCAAAGGTTGCGAACATACAAAAAAAAAACAGATCAGAAGTTTGTAAGCCAAAAAATGTAAAACCTATGAAATTATGAGTCAACGTTTTGAGATCATGTAATTTATAACGCAATTATTGACAAAAACTAAATTAACGATTAAATCCCATATAAAACCTAGATTTAGAAAACCAAATCCTTAAAAGTGACTGCTCTGCTATGCTATTGAAAAGAACTCAAGAGTAAATACTTTTATTTATCAAAGTTACAGGACATTAAAAAAAAAGATATAGAAAACCCTATGTAAATATTTTGGTTTGAAACCAAACTCTTGTGAAGTTATCTTCAGTCGAACATAAATCAATTCTCCGCGGCCTTGCTGCCAGCGACACAAAGACGAATGCTAATCATTGTATTGTCCATTTTTGGATATCCATATACAGAATTTACTAATTTACGTAACAATTTAGGAGGTGATATCGGGTTTCTAATTAATAACTTTTCAAATATAGTCCTAAAATAAAATTCAAAATCTGTTATACATATCTATATAGAGCATCACTTAGTGTATATCTGAATCTACTTGGGTAGGCAAAGAAAACGTCGATCTCAGAAGTTATTACGAGATCTGCAACTTTGTTAAGATTGAATAACCCATAAATTACGATATCATCAATCACCTAAATAACGTCATACCGAAAAAAAATGTCCACACAAAATTAATTTGAAATTTGGGTTTTTGCTTAACACCGATTGAGAATTTGTGTATTTTCTTTCAAATGCCGCCCCCGTGGCGCGCAGCGTTCTCTCGTCTCATCTCACCCCTTCGTTTACCCCTTTAATACGGTAAAGTAAAATTAAATTAAAATTAAAGTAAAATAATCAGTGCCACGCACTAAGTCGTCTTTATATCGGTACTGAAACAGGAAAACGGTAAAATAATGGTACAGAATTCAAAAAGGTTCCATAAGGGCTACCGCTATTAATTTCAGTTAATTTTGGTAATTTTATGGGTTATCGGTTCCGCTTTCAATCCCTGGTTTTGTTACAATTATAGCTTTAATAGCTCTTGTATCTTTATTTGTTACCAAACCAAATCCGCGATCGATTTTACATTATGTGTTTTTGTCCTTCCATTGTTCTTTTTTTGCAATTAGCCAACAGATTAGGAGCAGACGTGACAGCTGCCTCAATTTGAATCCAGGTCGAACGTGGTCCTGTTCTGTTTTGTGAACTAATGTATCTGGCTTCTATTTAAATCGAGCTACGTCCGTGTGACTAACCCCAATTTCTAGTTAAACAAACTACTGTCGACCATATTTGTCTTGATTATGATATATCATACTTATGTAAGTACATAATATGATTGTGTCTTGATGGTTTCAAACTGGATTTCAAAGAACTGAAATTAGGTTAAGTTTATTTTTTGTAATGTCTTCATAGACGACAATTATGGATAAAGATATCATAACATTTTCTTGTTTAAGTATTTGCAAGTACTATACATATAAATAGATCATATTCAAACCAGTTATTTTGAAAGTAAAATAAAAATAAAATATTATTATTGTGCATTACAAACTAGAAAAGATCAATCAGAAACAAACCCAAAGACAAGAATTTGAAAAAATTCCCCGGGCCAGGATTCGAACCTGCGATAACATGATATCAAAATAACAAGATTCCTTTATAACAAGAGGTCGCAGGTTCGAATCCTAAATATTATTAGAGTGCATTACAAACTAGAAAAGATCAATCAGAAACAAATCCAAAGACAAGAATTTGAAAAAATTCCCCGGGCCAGGATTCGAACCTGCGATAACATGATATCAAGATAACAAGATTCCTTGATAACAAGAGGTCGCAGGTTCGAATCCTGGCCCAGGGAATTTTTTCAAATTCTTGTCTTTGGATTTGTTTCTGATTGATCTTTTCTAGTTTGTAATGCACTCTAATAATATTTGGAGTATTTAGAGCGATGGATTTCGCAAAATAAACATAATGAAAATAAAATATTATTCGACATAAAGCAATTCAATATAAAGCAATAAATAATAGGTAACTAGTGCGTCAATTCGTCACTGTATTCCTGACCTAGTTACAAGATCAATCAAAATATAACATTTCCCTGAACTTGTCAGAGGCGAATAAACCGAATACAACACATGGCGGGATGACTGAGCCAAAAAACTACGATAAACTTTCTACAAACAAATTTATATTTTCAGTCGGTATACTGAAAAATTTACATTAAATCACAATACATTAAGGATCACGTGTATTTAAATACTGAATATAGAAGTCAGTGGCACGGTACTGATAGTTTTCATGACTTTTTTCGAGGCTAGTTAGGTTGTTGCCATTGCCTCGCTGGGAGGGATCAAACTGCAACCGAAATTCTAACAAATACAAAACCGAAGAACCGTTGTAAACTAGTAGGCGATCAAATTGAAGCCTGAGCCTAGAATATGAACAGCGATAGATTTTCGAGGCTTTGATTGAAGAAATTAGGACTCTCCTTATATTGAAAAAAATATATTTGATTTGTTATTAGTCTTATATGAAGGGAAAGTACTATTAAAATGAATATAACATTTATGCTTTTACCTCAAGAAAATATATCATCGTATATGTGACGTTAAGACGTGAATCCCCGAGGGGGTGTCAGAGGTGTCACAAGTGTGAATGTAGAGTTGCCAAATTAATATTAAAAAATTAATTACTGTGTATTTAAAAAAAAAATACTAATGATGAATTGATGACGGCGTCCTTATGCTTACGAGATCATCCCACATAAGATAGACAAAGCCGAGCAAAATGTTGTAGGTGACATCAAAAAGTAAAAAAAATAATGGCTAAATTACATACACAACAATTACGTGTCACCAAACAAAAAAACAAAAAAAAAATTCTTTAACGCAATACTACAGAAAGGTGATAAAAATGATAAAGAAGTAAAAACCGTTTAATTTCATTAAATGACCATGTTATGGCTATTAAAATGCAAAAATTAGCCGTTACATGAGATAAGCAAAAAGATAACTTCAAAAAAGTTTTAACTTTACCGAATGTTTCCTTTTTATATTCTCTTGAAAAAAAATGTTAAGAACCTATTACAATAACTTTTAAGTTAGTAGTTGTACTCACGTTTTCATTCATTGATCCGACGTCGTATCAGTTGACCTCCTGAGTGACACGGTGTTATACAAACTTAGCTTTATCTTAGCAAGTGTTAAACTCTAGCTATTTATGTAGATTTTATGTACTCGTTAACATGTTAATATTTACGCCTAAGACGTGTTTAACATGCAATTTCCTGTGACCAGAGAGCAATAACTGACTTATTTATTTCTAACGAATTTGGATAATGAAGTGGAAAAGTAGACGAAGTTTCAAAATGATGATAATGTCTTCATAGACGACAATTATGAATAAAGATATCATAATATTTTCTTGTTTAAGTATTTGCAAGTACTATACATATAAATATATCATATTCAAACATAAGGACTTACTACTTTCTTCATAAGATTTTTTAGTAGTTTAATTTTGGATTATATCTGTTTTTTTTAAATCTTTATTGCAACAATTTACTTAAATTACATTAAAATTAAAATAAAAAGGACTAAAATAAACTAAACTAAACATATCCTTAAAAATAAACTAAAACACCTTAAAAAATAAACTATATTATAAATAAAAAACTTCGTCCAAATCAAATTCGGATTAAAAAAGTCTATATCTCACCTTTTCTCTTGCTTTGACATAGAGGGTTAGCTTTGATTCAAAGTGGATTCATCAATAAAATATGGATCGTATATGAAGTTGGCGGTACCATAAGTCGTGACTTATGAGGAGCTACCATACAAAGTTTTTCTTGTTTCCAGTCAGTATGTCAATTTCAAAGCTCATCGGTTCTTTGACAGCTGAAGATAGAAGGATATTATAGAAGCGGGGCCAATAAAGGTGCTAAGAATTGTCGCGCTTAACGCACACGCATCGCCGCAGCGATGAAGTATGCAACGAATTGCAAAGAGTTATAAACGACCACTTTGCAGGACTTTTTAACAAGCATCGAGCATCGAAGCATCGCAAATATTTTCCGATGCTCTCTGTATAGTATTCATATACAGAGCCACAAACTTATCTGTTCCGGTGGTGAAAACTGTCACACAGTGATTATAGTAGCCATTTTAGTTTGGCCGACCGGAACAGATTAGTTTGTGGTCCTGTAATTATGTTATCTGTCATTTTTACAGGTATTAAAAATGGTCGTTTAACACACATCAATCGCCGCAACCCGTTGCACAGTTCATCGCTGCAACGATGCGTGTGCGTTAAACGCGACAATTGAGTCCATGCTCCAGCAGCTTAGAGCATATAGTATAATGAACTAATAAATCACTAAAATGGAATAAAAACATCCATACTTTTTAAAAACAACATCAATGAATCTAATACTTTTTATGTAATTTTCCACCGGGTCTTTCTATTTTATACGTCTAGATAAATTAAAACGTGTATCTACAATAATCTACATACATTACAATGGAATTAATAAATAATGATAGATCACTTAGAATAAAAGACCATTATGTAACGTGGCCTTCACAAGGTCGATACCGCCATGCGATTGTCAGATAACACTTTTTGCGGTCCTCTAGGCGAAGATCCGACAGTGCTACGTCAGTACACATATCGATCATTGTGATACCACCCACCCACTCAGTAGTCTTAACACGTCAAACTAACCAATACTTAAGTGGCCCCTTACCGCTCAGCTACGATATAAATGCTTTAGGTGTTTGTGACGTCCTGACGGCTTTAATCTCAGTGAAACTTTGCTCACATCTTAAGATATTATTATATTTCCCTTCCCCCCCAGACCGCTTTCCGACCCATCTCTCATCAATATGTGCGAGATGGCGAGATATTCAAACGGCGTCAAATTTTTGAAATGGAAAAAAAAACTGTTTTCCATGAAACGGTAACTGTTTATTTATAGACGTGCATAAACTTTTCGACAACGTCTGTTTTTCTTTCTTTTTTATTCCCAGTAAAGATACAAATTATACAACTTGCTAAACATTATGTAAAAACGAGGCAATATTCACGATATCCTGACAGCTAATATGATGATGTTTCATAAAATTTTGCTTTTTGGGCTGTATTTAGAGACGTAGTTAGATGTGATAATACATGACACATACTGTGAACTTCACAATTAATTTTTACCTTTTGTATGAATCTTGAAAAAAATCTTGGCGTGAAGGGGCCTCTTAAAAACAATGGTCTCTGACTGAGTTTAAGAACCTGCTTTGCTTATAATCCGATTTATTTCTGACTCCAACTCTGTCCTTGACCCTAGAGATGAACAGACCAATTATTATTAGAAGATGATGAAAATAATTACAAAAATATCAAAAACTTGTCTCTCGTGTTATCTTGAAATATTTGGAATATGTAGTATAGATCCTCAACCTAAATGACACATAAGACTATAAAAAGTAATTTAAAATATTTATATACCTGCTAAATATTTAAACAAGATGGTCGCGATGCAAAATTTAAATAAAATTTGATATTTATAGAAAATAAAATGTTAATAAATATATTATATTGAGCTTTATAAGTCGAGCCCGGCATCAGCTCTACCACCTATAAATACAAATTAATTACTATAAAAATGAACTGCTTAAATATTTTTCTTTTCACAAAAAAATACTTCTTTACCTACATGCTCGTTAGCGTTTTTCCAAACTCTAGCCAGTAGAAACCATTAGAAAGGCAACACTTTGAAACTCCTAACTAATCAATAGTACAAACTATCTGCTGCCTCCCGGTCTTATGTAACTAAGCAATGTTCCACTTACCCCATTGTGCGTGTTTGCTTGCTGCCAACACTCATGCAGTTTCTTGTGACAGTATTCAAACATTGATAATACGCAGCCAATATATAAGTTTGCTTTTAATAGAAGAGTGTGTAAATAAGTAGAGCTACTAAGTAACAAAAGAAATTTTGTACTATAATTTCCGTAAAAGACATGGTCTATAAGATTTTAGGTTAACTTAGATTCAATTATGTTAAGGTGTGGTAATTCGAAAACCATTTCGAGATTTAGGTATTTTCTGTCTACTCGCATCCATCTGTCAAATGAGGCGGCAGCAAATTTTTATAAATTTATCTTCATAGCAAAGGACACATTTCTAAATAGCTATTTCTCAAGTGACGTCACACGAAGGCAAGCATTTTCGTAAAAATATTCATCATCATGAGGTTTTTTAGACCACAAGTTCGAAAATACGGCTTATTAAACCTAAATCTCGAAATGGTTTTCGAATTAACACACCTTAACATAATTTAATCTAAGCGAATTGTTGACAATGGTATCGATTCGGCATTTGACAGGACTAACCTTATTTTAAGCATCCTGTCTGTTTCTTTCTTTATCGAAAAGACAAGGACAGAACGCTTAAATTTAGTTTAGTCCTGTCAAATAAGTTAAGATGTGCTTCACCGAATCGGTACCATTACCGTTTAATAGAAATAACTTTATCAATAGACTCATTTTCGAATGACGCTGGGAAGAGATGCATTAACATAGTTTAATAATTCCAAACCTACCTATCATTTAGTTAGCAATTGAATTTCATGCATGACAGACGAACCGTGTATTTGGTTGTTAACCGGTTCCATGCATCCTAATAGTTAGTGCCATTCAAAGACTTGTTTCCTGTTTCACTACAAATTTCCATAAGCCATTGAACTAAAAACTATCTTTGGTCAACAGATAGTTAGTTACTAACAATTAGCACTAGGGAATGCGAGATCTCGCACATATATTGCAAGATCAATCACGCATCGTTATCAGTGCGAGATCTCGCAAGATTTGCGAGTTCAAGCGGCAGTGCATATTACAGATGCAGGGCATTGACGACACTTGAATTTAAAAAAAGATGAAGCTTTGGATTTGCTGGGTCGAGAAGACAATAACTGCATTTTGAATCATAAAATCATCAATATCATTTTGTTGAAATTGATGACTACAAACATGGAATTTGAAAGAACTTTGTCTGTATGTAAACACACGCTTTCTTTAAATAAAATCATATACTCTATTCTACTGTGCACACAAAACAAATTTTACAAAGAAACATAACAAAGCAAATAAAAAAAAACACATGCCATTTACAGTAGGTTTTTTAAGTTGTTATGGAAAGGAGAATTTATTTTTTCATTTGCGCTTGTATGTTTCTTTGGTAAAGTTTTTCAGTACGATCACTAGAATAATATAATTAACTATTATAAGTGTGTTTAAATACATCCCTTTAATTGAATTGATATCTTGTTTAAATTTTTTTATTAACCAGTAGTTGAAACGATATTTTTCGAAAGAACTTTTATTAGTGCAAGATCTCGCTAATACCGAGATCTTGCGAGATTGATTTTTTGTAATCTTGCAAATACCGAGATTGACATTTAGGTGCAAGATTGCATTCCCTAGTAGCACTTACTACGTTCTATATACGTAGTAATCAACTAGTAAGAAGCCATTTTACGTCTGTAGGTGTTACCTAGTCTAGCCCACTGTGTTATTGAAGTTGTACTCATATCAATTGGCTTAGATTAAATTATGTTAAGGTGTGTTAATTCGAAAACCATTTCGAGATTTAGGTTTAATAGGCGGAATTTTAGAGCTTGTGGTCTAAAAACTTCATGATGATGAATATTTTCACGAAAAAGCTGCAACTTCCATTTGCCTTCGTGTGACGTCACTCGAGAAATGGCTGTTTAGAAATGTGTAAATAAATTTATAATAATTTGCTTCCGACTGATTTGACAGCTGGATGACAGATGAGTAGACAGACAGACACAGACCACTTTTTTTGTAAGGAATCATACATCATAATCAGTATAATGTCTCAAATTCTCAAGTGACGTCATATCGGACAATTCTATAAAAAATCATCAACAAATAATGGTTATAATTTATATAACAAAATAATTCAAACTATGTCCTAAAATGACGTAAATTCCCTGAAAAAAAAATCTTTTAAAAATTAAGCTATGGGAATTATGAATAGGTGAGACACGGACATTTTTTTTTATTATTCGCGTTAAATTTAGGTCGCTTAAAATAAAATAAAAAAAAACATTTGACCATAATTATTAAATTATATTAATTAGAATCAAACGATGCCGTCTTATATTTCCCTTGCACATTTATAACAGGCCAGACTCCTGAGACCGCTCTTCGGTCAACGTTTCCTGTTTGATGGCTTCCCAGAATGCAAGGTTTATTGCAGAACGTGCGTTCCTTTTACAGGCCGTAAACTTTTTGCCAACTTTATTGGCCAATCTGTGTGCGGAAGTCATGTTTATAAAGGTGCGTACGCGTCTCTTTACTCATAGTAGTATTGTTAGGGTTCCGTGGTCAAAACGTAAAAAAGGAACCATCATGGTAAGATAAGATATCATTATTAAGACTGCATAATTTGTTCGTCCGTCTGTTTGTATGTATGTCACAGTGTCACAATTTTTTAACCATTTAAAAAATGACAATTTGTAACAAAAATAGTTGGCTGGCAACGCGCTGCTCATACAATGCGACAAAATTTTATTTTGTATAGCCTTCCTATGATATGAATATGAATCAAACTAATGAACCGAAAGTCATGAAAAAAAAAACACATAATAGACAATTATGTAGAAATTACGGAAAAAATATAGCGGTCAGAATAGTATTTTGTGCATCATTCACTTCGTTCGTTTCGTAAACAAACACTCGTGTCCCAATGCCTAATTATGTTCAGTTGCACACAATACTTTATCTACGACCATCAAAAATATCGTCTTTATTTATAATATTTTCAACTAACAATTTCACGAAAAATGAGAAGAAGAACACTCGTTCATGAACCTCGGGTGCGTCGTTCCGGTAAAGCTGCCTTGACGGCCAATCAGAATAAAGGGGGCGTGGCCTAAAAAATAAGATCGGGAATTATTTGTCGTCTCTGCTGTTGATTGGCTCTCTAGCGGTTTTATAATAAATTGGACCAATTGCAGCGCAGAATTGCGGTGTTATAAAGTTAATAATGTAATGTGAAAACTAGATAAAAATCTAGTTACTTATAAAACTGCTTTTGATGTTGCAATTGCCTTATTGCAGTATGGGAGTAGATAAAAGTTTGTATTCATATGTTAAGAAAATGTAAGCTTTCAAGATTCTTATTTAGATAGCCCAGTTGTAAAATACATTACTATTTTTTTTATCAACAGTAGTACGGAACCCTCGGCGCGTGATCTTTACTTGCACCTGACCAGTTGTTTTCCAGCGTTTTCAGATTGTTGCAAGCATTGACCTCCTAACTACTACCAAAACAGTAGACACACACATTGCGTGCGTGTGACTCGTGCGACTTCCCTTTATTCGCAGAATCGATATCCAGCAGAATCGATATATGTGGAACCTTTGATTTACACTATAATTCGCGTAGATTAAATGTTATTATATATTATAAACTGAAGAGTTTCTTAAAATACATACCTAGAGTTATGCTTAACGTCACCTAGCTTTATTTATGTCAAACAAGGACAAACACACACTCACCAATAAACATCATACATCACCATCACACCTTCCACAAAAATACTAATTATAACACACACATAATTTTCCGCTAATTCTAATATTAATTATTTTTTTATATAACTCCTAATTTTAATGTTTTATTAGTTTTGTCTTCTTATTATTGCTTTAAGTTTAACTTTTATTAAAATTAATTATAAAATAGTCTGTTACTGTAGAATGGGCCTGTGACCCTACGATACACGAATACGTAGGTTTAGGGGGCAAGAAACTTATTTTAAGTACCTCTTATTTTTATTAAGAAACAAATAAAGTTATTATTATTATTATTATGGTAAGGTGTGTTAAGGCGCTCTTATCCCAGAAGAGTGACTCTCTGTCTTTTTCTTTACGTGTAAAGAAAGTAAAGAAAATAACCACACTTTTGGACCTTTTCGTTGTTTTTATCGGCTTTTAAATTGTTTAAAAATAAGGGATATGTTTATTAAATCCCACTTACGTGGTCGACCTAGAAAATTTAAAGAGCAATATTACCAGATATGTTTCGTTAATAAAAGAGTGGAATTATGGAAATGGCATGATTTGAAAGGTCTTATTACATGCTGTGTTCGTGAAGTATTTCTATCGAGGAAAGTTTATCTGATCGCGTAACACATGCGTGGAAGACCTAGATAAAGGTTCGAACTATATTGCGTATTTTTTTTTGTGAAGTTTTAGATGATATTTGAAAGTTCTATTTGACTTTGAAATTACTGATTTTGGGATAAGAGCGCCTTAATTCGAAAACCATTTCAAGATTTATGTTTAATGTGTTGTGTGAGTATGGGCAATAATACCCTGCTCTCTGCATTGCTTGAACCCCCCTACAAGTTCTTTTTAGGGTTCCGTTGTCAACAACAAGGAACCCTTATAGTTTCGCCATGTCCATCTGTCTGTCTGTCTGTCTGTCCGCGGCTTAGCTTAGAGACTATTAGTACTAGAAAGCTGTAATTTAGCATGGGTATACATATTTATCACGCCGATAAAGTGGTAAAGTAAAATGTTTAAAAAGATTTTTTTTTAGGGTACCTCCGCTACACGTAAAGTGGGAATGATTATTTTTTTTCTCGTCTATCCCCTAGTGTGGGGTGTCGTTGAATAGGTAATTAAAAAAAATTAGGGGTAAAGAAGATCATTTTTCGATCCAGGGTTCCGTTTGCGAAATATTAAACTTAAAAGTGTTAATTTTTGTTAGAGTCAAGTGTCCCCCCCCCCTGCCAGCGAAACGGTTATATTTGGAGACGTGAAAAAAATCACAGCAGTAGTACACATAACGAAATTAAAAGGAAAACTATCACAGCTAAGAAGAATTTACAAGTTAACGAGTACAGATCGCGCCAAACTTTTTGTTCCCTCTAAACACGGGGCGATTCGCATCAGCTGGAACAAAACGTATGGGCCGTTCTTGGGAAGAGCAACTTCCGAGCGGACTAGAAGTTTGGCGCGATCTGTATTATTATAGATAATGGTACGGAACCCTTCGTGCGCGAGTCCGACTCGCACTTGACCGGTTTTTTAATTTTTAAAATGTCCCTAACCCGTCTCTCCCACTCTAGAGTGGGCGTTTCAGACGCTGCCGCCCGTTCTGGGCTAAACAATTACATTCTACATGTAGCGCATCAATATTTTGTGGTCCAGCATTTAATCTTCTGCTGCTGTTCGACTGCTCTCATTTATGTATGCAAGGTGAATTTGTGAACATCGTCCAAATTCATACTTGAGCCTTCGTAAGTGATCAGTATCATGAACCAATAACGATTTTTGTAAAATTCATAAAATGAAATTTCGACTCCCCATAGTGATTCACTCAGGACTGGGAGGGAATTACCATGGGAAGTCAAAATTTCATTATACGAATTTCACAAAAATTGTTATCAATTCATAATGCTGATCACTCACCAAGCCTCCAGTATGAATTTGGACGATGATTAAAAATTCACCTTGTATAAATATGATTATAAAATAAGCACCTTCCGCCGACTAATACGACATGTCGTTAATGCCAGTGTGTTTAACTTTGAACCGACAAAGTCCCCGTACTCTAGAGAGGTAGTAAATAACTGGAGTCGGACGCGGCCGCCTACGGCCGGTGCTGTGGACTAGGTAGAGTTCACGTTCATTTCACGATTTTCACTCGACAAAGCGGTGGACAGATTAATGGGGTCCTGTACGCGCCTACACCAATTCCCGTCCAGGGGATCTAGCACGCGCCGTCAATACGGTATCTTTCTATCACACCTGCTCTCTCGCAACAAACGCGGTTTGTGTGAGAGCGCAAGTAGGATAGTTAGATAACGTATCTCTGGGCGTGCTAGCTACGCAGGGGACGTAGCACGCGCCTTCGATACAGTATTTTTCTATTAGACTTGCTCACTCGCGCATTGGCAAACGCGGTCTGCGTGAGAGCGCAAGTAGGATAGTTAAATGATATATCTCTGGGCGTGCTAGCTACACAGGGTAACTAGCACGCGCCGTCGATACAGTATCTTTCCATCACACTTGCTCTCTCGCACATTGACAAACGCGGTTTGCGTGAGAGCGCAAGTAGGATAGTTAAATGATATATCTCTGGGCGTGCTAGCTACACAGGGTAACTAGCACGCGCCGTCGATACAGTATCTTTCCATCACACTTGCTCTCTCGCACATTGACAAACGCGGTTTGCGTGAGAGCGCAAGTAGGATAGTTAAATGATATATCTCTGGGCGTGCTAGCTACACAGGGTAACTAGCACGCGCCGTCGATACAGTATCTTTCCATCACACTTGCTCTCTCGCACATTGACAAACGCGGTTTGCGTGAGAGCGCAAGTAGGATAGTTAAATGATATATCTCTGGGCGTGGTAGCTACACAGGGTAACTAGCACGCGCCGTCGATACAGTATTTTTCTATTAGACTTGCTCACTCGCGCATTGGCAAACGCGGTTTGCGTGAGAGCGCAAGTAGGATAGTTAAATGATATATCTCTGGGCGTGGTAGCTACACAGGGTAACTAGCACGCGCCGTCGATACAGTATTTTTCTATTAGACTTGCTCACTCGCGCATTGGCAAACGCGGTTTGCGTGAGAGCGCAAGTAGGATAGTTAAATGATGTATCTCTGGGCGTGTTAGCTACACAGGGTAACTAGCACGCGCCGTCGATACAGTATCTTTCCATCACACTTGCTCTCTCGCATATTGACAAACGTGGTTTGTGTGAAAGCACAAGTAAGATAGATAGATGATGTATCTCTAGCACGCGCCTTCGTCTTTCCATCACACTTGCTCCCCCGCACATAATTTAAAACGCAAATAGGATGGATGGACGCTCTGTATATCTCTGGCGCATGCCAGCCACATTGCACTCGCTTTACTTCTTTTCTTTTTGTTAACCAATGCCTGGCGTAGGATTTAGATTGTGCAATGTGTCTACAATGTGAGCAATAAAATTAACGTTTAATTTCTGTACAGGATTTTGATGTGACATATTTATATAAGTATTATGTATTTATTGAGACTGTTACATGAATCATAATGTGTATCATTTAAGTAGAATCAAGGCTGATGTATTTTTTGTAATTGAAATTTATTTACTGTGTAACTTATTAATCTTTTTATGTTGAATTGCATTTTTATGGAACCGAGTTCTGAAATAAATTATTTTTATTATTTACAATTTTACGACATATCCTCGCTACCTGTATCACGGACGGCTGTTAGTCATGTGTTTTTCGAGGCCCTGTCACTTGGAACAGGCGAAACTTATACGAGTACCATATTATGTATACCCACAATTTACAGCCCATACATACATTTAATCTGAGGTGGGCCTTTCAAAAATCTCACTGTCGAATGCACAAAAGCTATGCGAGCACGTACGCGTCGATTAGATAAATTTGACACATAGAATCGATAAATTCTAAACGATAAATGATGAAATAAGAGTTACATTTTAATTTAACGAATCGATGTCGAGTCGATACCAAGTTCATGCTGGAATTGAGCCCTAGAGTGGAGTGTCCTAGCGAATGAGCTACTGCCCCTTGGAAGTTAGTAAGGAAAATTTCCCCATAAAATGTAATTTGAAAGGCATCGAAGTTATTGCGCGCAATAGGTTCGCGGACGTGGGTTGTCAATGAAGTATTTCATTAGTGGACACCTGTTGCGATTCTGAATGGATGCGAAAACTTAGTGTTGGGTGTAGACACAGTCGAGAATGAGCGATAAAATTCATACATTTAAAAGATATAAGTACAAATATAAAGGGGTTAGTGGTCTATGATCTGGGATGTAGATAGATTCGACAGTAGGACTTTATAGTTTTGTTTTTCTTCGTGAATCATTGAAAAACGCAATACATTATAGTCCGGTATAAACTCATACAAAGTTATAGGACCCGGAGTGGAAGAACTTGTATTTTTAATAATTTATAATATGAATAAATATAACCTTAGCTATATAAGCTTTTTATTTGTAGTTTTAAGTAATTATAATAGTTAAAAAAAGACAAACTTTATATTTTTTCGAAATATTTCGGCCTCATCAGTGAGGCCGTCATCAGTCGAGTTGACAGGTAAAAATTATAAAAAAATATTTCAAAAAATATAAAGTTTGTCTTTTTTTAACTATTATAATAATTTATAAGTAATTTTCAAGTAATGCCCTGCAATCAGCACCCAACACAAACCAAGCAATGCCCTGCAATTAGCACCCTAACACAAACTGATTGCCGCAATCTAAAGTTATTCTGTCATCGGTTGAGGATGAAGTATGGTGATGAAGCCAGGATCGAAGGTCAGGTGCGTATTCTGATAATTTCTCAGTAATATTCTTTAATCAAGATTCTAGCTATGGTCTCATCCGCTGAAGAATTCTATGGTAATGAGGCCAGGATTGAAGGTCAGATGAAAGAATGTCGATTTACATGCATCCTGGTGCAAAGCGATTACCTTAATCTTGAGAGGTATACTGTCATTTTCTGAGGAGTTCCACTGCCTATCCCTGAAGATATTCATCAGATCATTACCAAATCTAAAATGGGACCTACATGGAAGCATACACTTACTAAAAAAAAAAAAACATTCAAATCCGTTCAGAAATGATGGAGTTATGGAGTAACAACGCCAAAAAAAAGGCGGTCGAATTGTGAACCTTTTTTGAAGTCGGTTAAAAAGACGTTACATACATTACAAGTGTGCTCTGAGACACAGGCATGAGTATTGGTAGAAATATATAATATAACATTTCTTGAATTTTTTTCTAACCTCGTACGTAACAAGCAAAATCACTATTCACAACGAAGTGCCGCACTAGTGGTCGACCTTTTCACGGCAGTCGACGCAACAAGTTTGAAGCTTCCCGCACTGCGTTGAACCTCAGCTTTATGCAAATCGTTAGATATACTATACGTACCACGAGATTGGGTATATATTCTTCGATATATACTTGAAATTTAAAGGCTCCTTTCTCTCAGTGGGTCAGTGGGTTCCGTACCCAAAGGGCAAAACGAAGCCTTATTAATTTCACTCCGTTGTCTGTCTGTCTGTCAGTATGTTACGGGTCTCTAGCTGTTAGGGAATGAGATAGAAACCTGAAATTTTTTTTTTCAGGGGAGGCCTCATACATAAAAAGGGAGCTTTCTTTTTTTCCTTATAAATAAAGAAATGGGGGCTATCAAAGTTTTAAACCATTTTTAGACCATATTTGTTACGGTGTCTATCTCAAAGGCCAAAGCAGTTAGGAATTTGAAATTTCTGTCTAAAAACGCCGATTTATATTGTAGTTTTAGAGTTACGTCCCCGAATACTCAACCAACTTAATTTTGCAGTTTTGTTTCATGAATTTTGTAGGTAATGATAAGTTTGTAATAAACTACGACCAACATAAATGTGATCATGTCTGACAGAATTAGAGCATTACCTAAAATTTCATAAATATCTAGTTTGAAATCATTTTTCATATGCACGAAACCCTAAAAGAGCGAGGCCCGACTCGCACTTGGCCGGTTTTAGTATTGTTTGTTAAGAAACGGAAATTTTCAATCCTCTTCATCAAGTTTTGCATGTGTTTTGTAGCAAAACAGTGTAGTTGAAATAATATATAAAGAAGCAGTGTTTTGGCACAGTAAAAATAAAACTGTAGCATTGGCAAAAAAAAGAACCGAAGCGACCATTATTTCCTGTCTTGTAAAACGTCTGACAGCGTCATTAGCACTTTTATCGTGTGTCCCAATCAGCTTCTTCAGAGACAAAGTGACTGCAAATATGTAATTGCGATGTTGACTGTCGATGTCATTCGGGCTCGGAGACGATAACGTTTTTAATTTTTCAATGCAAGTGCTCGTAAAGGCCCACTTTTTATACATCAAAACCGAACAGAAAGTCGATTATTTTGCCCTAGGGCTTTATTATTATTATTATTTTTAATTAATTTACAATTGTTGGCTAATCTGCAGCCTTTCCTGTGTACCATAAATGTTACACTTTTTTTTCCCACTGTTTAACGGCTCTGGATGTATCCAGTCCTGTAGTCCTTTTGAGCCAATATAATTTAAAGTTCACAAGATTATATTTGCTTTATTTTCTCTCACAATGCATTGAAAAACGTAGTATGCAATAAATATAGCAATAATTGCTACACTCGCTACGCTCGTGTTTTAAATCGTCCTCGTAATTTATTCCTTTGCGCCCTTGTAGCATAAAGTACTATTATAATTTCCTCCGCTTTGATTTTTGACCGTCACTTTTTTACTGGACTGTCCGATCCTCTCACTCAAAGAGATTTTATTTTAGTTCAGTGTTTACCCGTGGTCCCGGTGGGTCGACCCAATACCGGGTCCACGGGTAAATTAATTACCCGTGGTCCCATTGCACCAGGTATTACAATTTGATGAATTATTTTCTCTAAAGCTCAGTGTCTGATGACCGGACAGACTATCAAATTAACTTTATTTTATTAAAATTTGTGTCCCTTTATATATTTTTAAATATCCAATATAGTTATTTTTAATATTTTATTAACAAGTACGTGATTTAAACTCAAATAACATGAAAAATTAAAATCTGAACTAAGTAATCTATAAAAGAAAAAAAGTCTACAAGCTAAACTATCTAAAACAGAAATATTAAAATAAGGAAAACACTTTTTCCAAATCGCTGCCAAATGGGAGGGCGCCCAAGACACTGGCAGCGTTACATCGTTGGATCGCTAGGCTTATGCGTGTGTATATACTATTTATTTACTATTTATTGTAGTTTATACTATTTATTTACATTTATGTTTACGTATTTTTTACTAGGATAAAACAATTTGATATAGTTAAGTATTTATTCTACTTTTAGATATTTAAATAAAAAAGTACAATTATCATTTACATGATTGCATTAATATATATCTTTCTTTCATCCTAAGGTTGCCTGGAAGATATTGCTATTACCAATAAGAGCCACTTTGCACACAATATTTTTAATTACAATTAAGTAGTTAAATTTATTTTTACTTAGTTACTTTTTATGCAAATGTGCAAAAGTGTAATAAATAAATAGATAAAATAAATATTGTACTGTCACTTATCATTGTCATTTTCGAAATGATGTTTGGTGGTCAATAGGCTAAATTGTTTACTATCCATTGCTGTATCCTTCAAATCTCTAAAGCTTTTTAGTCCAGTCCACTCTTTGATGTCATCTATCCGTTTGTGACGTTGACGTCCTGCTGCTCTTTTTCTTTTTCTGTCCCGTAGCTAGCACGCGCCAGAGATAGTGTATACGAGTATCTATCCTACTGGCGCTGTCACGCATACCGTGTTTGTCATTGTGCGAGAGAGCAAGTATGATCGAAAGACACTGTTTCTACGGCGCGTGCTAGACCCCTAGTTTTGTATATTTGTTTCATTTCAATGTAGAAAATATGGATTTTATAATCTGAAATATTTAGCAACTTCGAATTTCTTTGATGAATCCTTGTCGTAATTTCGCGTGTAAATAGAATATTTAATTCTATGAGTGTCAGCAGTCGGCTTGGCATTTTAATAACAAATATATCTAGGTCTTGACAAACATGGCTGACACAGATAAAATTAATAATATCTCTAAGTTTGCAACACTACATGAATCTGTAAAATGTTTTGTAAAATGTAAAATTTATCTGTTTAATAAGAAGAAAAATAAAAGACAGATGGGATTTAGATACATTATTTTAAGGTTTAGGGTTCAGTTTATTTTTAGTTTAATTTGGAATACGTATTTATGTTTAGCAGTTTAGTTTGTTTAAGTATTTATATAATTGTAAATTATTAATTAAATTTCACTTTAATACATATAGCGATAATTGTTTTTAATATGTTAGTAACATTAACTATTAGATCAGGAAACGCTTGATAACATCACTAGTTGACGTTGGAAGCTTCTTTAAAGTGAAAATTACAAAACAGACAGATTATAATTACGTGTCGTTTCTCCCCTACTCATGTGTCACAGCCACCTTAGTCGCGGCTCTAGACCCCCCCCCCGGGCACTCACAAATAAAAAGTAAAAAACTATATAGACGCATTAACTTTTAAAACCAAAGACTCATAGACTTTTAAAACTTTTCATAAACTTTAACAAAATTCAAAAGTCTATTGAATGAGGTCGGGTGCTCTCTGTCTCCCTCTTAGTTGTAAAGGTCAAAAGACCAACAATAAAATAAAGTCATTAAGAAAAATTAGAAAACAGTAGTTTAGTTTAGTTTTTTACTATTATTTAAGTTGTTTTTTTTTGAGTAAGAAATTATTGTTAAATATTTTAGCGACATTTTAAATGAAATGGGTTATATTATAGCATTTTATTGAGGCCGAATCTATAAATTTAAAGATTTTTGTCTGTTCATATATATTGTATATGTATCTATTTCACTCGAGAACCACTTAACGGATTTAGATGCGGTTTTTTTATTATCATTGTAGTGACCCTGTCAACATATTGCTATATATATTTGTATTATAAAATATATTTGCTACAAAAAACTAAACAAATAAGAATCTACTAAGTATAAAAATTAAATTAAACCTATCTAAAGCTAAAATAAATAAAAAGAACCTTGTCGAGGTTGTCGCTGCCGCATGGCAGGGTGCCCAAGACGCTAGCCGCGTTGCCACACTGTATCTACTAATTATAAAAATAATTTATAAAATAACCATCAAGTCAAAAACGGGGAAAAGATTGAATAAACGCGGGCGGAGCCGCGGGCGAAAGGCACTATATAAAATAAAGCACCCTATAAAGCTGTAAATATTTTACAATGTTTAAGAAACATAAATTAGTAACATTAAAACAAGACCAAATATTACAAAAAAGCATGATCGTATCGTATGTAAGGCAAATGTCTAGACAGTTATTACGAGTATCTACTAGACAACAATGTTTAAATAGGTGTGATCCTACATGTAGGTAGCTAGGTAAGAATACAAATATCCAATTCTCATGCTCCGACACGCGACCGACATATTTTTGCTAATATTAACATATTTCTCATCCGACCGGTATAATGGTATAGGTTCTGTGTATAAATTTTTGGGCAAAGCTCCGAACATCGCAAACATTTGATCAATTTATTAAAAACAGGATCAGCTAGTCTAGCAAAGCAAACCATATCACGAACGATAGCGCGTGATACAGTGCTCTCTCTCTCTCTCTCTCTCTCTCAGTGGCGTGCATAGAACTTTTTTCCGAAAAAGCAACCAGAAGGTCAAGTTTGACAAATAAAAAACAATGAAATAATTTAAATAACACTTTGGAAAAAGAAAGTTTGTATGACGCTAGGGTAGGCACTGCCCTAGAGTGAACATTTTCATACAAACTTTTGTTTTTCAAAGTGTTTTTAAATTTTTATTTTTTATTTTTTTATAGTCAAACTTGACCTTCTGATTGATTTTTCGGAAAAAAGTTGTATGCACGCCACTGCTCTCTCTCGCTCGGTTCTGTTGATCTACCTCGAGAGTGATAGACATGTTGTATCGAGCGGTTAAAACTCGATATGATCTGCTATGCTAGACTGCCGGGGTCTAGCATGCGCGTTCTATATAGTGACTTTCAATCATACTTGCTCTCTCGCATATTGACAAACTCGGTATGCGTGAGAGCGCAAGTACTCGTAGGATAGATAAGCGCCGCGCCGTATCTCAAGCGTGTGCTAGCGACGCAGTAAAGTGTATAAATAGAAATAAAATTATTGATGGCCATTTATTTTGTCTTAACCGGTAGAATTTCTTCAGCTACAATCGTGCCGGAAGGCTATTACAAATCAATTGTTATCGGGAATAAATTATTCTACTGGTCTGACCAGTCATATCACCATTGAATAGTTTCAATGGAGCATTTTTATAAAACCAGGGACGTACCGATTCTCCTGCCATTTGGTTTTAAAGCTATACCATAACTATTTTCAAAATTTAAAAATGTTGTTTTTTAATGTTTTTATCGTTCTTTATTTTTATTGCATGTCCTTGGCCTATTTTTTTTGACACTTCTGTTTTTATTTAGGTGTGTATTTGTATAGTCTTTTTTTGTATACTATTATTATTTCAACTGATGCCGGGCCGCGTAATGTCAGACTGTATATTATCACAGACATCCATAGGCTATGCTGGACCACGTTGTGTTCGTTAAAACAAAGAGCAAAATGTATTTCAACACAGACATTCTCTGTTTTAGTATACATTATACTCGTCATTTCCTAAGCAAACTATATACGAGTGCAGAGCAAAGGATTTGGCGGGGTAACAAATAATTATTTTAAATTAAGCTAGTTACAATGTTTATTATTTAAAAATAATAAAAGAAAGCTGATAAAGGTAATATCAATTTAATTAACGTTTTTTGTTCAAGTTCTTAACGGGACACCTGACGCTAGAACATCAACAACACCAGGTTTTCAAGGGTTCATTGGAAGAAACTAGGTCTCTCCTCATAATGAACAAAATATATTTGATTTATCGATCTTTTATCTAGGGATTCCACCTATATACAATGTATTGAGATTTATACATTTGTCAAAAAAAAAAATGGTTTCCACCCTCTTTTTTTTGGTTTTCAAACGTTCGTTTCAAAAACGCGGTTAAGAGGTCAACTTGTTTTTTTTTTTATAAAACAGGGAATAGAAATATGAAGGGATGTTACCTAAATCCAACATTTTTTTCCCTACAAAATATTTCAGTATTAGCTAAAAACACACCAATTTGTTGTTTCGCTGCGTGATCACTAGTATTACGCGACCAAGAACAAGAGGCTAAAGAGCCAACATATAATCGCCTCTATGAAAAGCAAATAAGGTCTTTGCCATTAGACTTATTGTGCTGGACGGGTAATAAAAAAAGTCGCTAGGGTATGCCATCCTCTTAAGTTTTGAGTACCTGAAATATAGGTAAATGACTATTTGTATATTTATTTTATTTTTTATACGACCACAGATAATATAATATACGACGTAATGTTAGTTTCTGGTGTTCAGTAAAAGTGGATTTTGATTTTTTACAATAAAAATAAACACAACAACCTTTGTTACTACAAAACGGTGTTTAACTTTGGACAGTATTTAAATCTGTTGTTGTCGCCTTTTCTTTCATATTGTAAAAAAGTGACAGCAAAAGATTTAAACACTGTCTAAAGTTAAACACCGTTTTGTAGTAACACCGAACGTGTCTAAAACAATCAGCACTTGAGGTTAAAAAATACAATATGAAAATACAATAAGTTGTGGTTATGCCGATAGAGAATACCAAACCCAATAACGTAGTATCCATACCAAAACATACAAACTTCTCTAATTTTAGAAAGAAGATAAGTCTTGTCCCAGATCGCAGATTTATATCTGTTCATGTTGAATACAATGGCACATCAACTTGGGCATTCCGTTAAATGTCTGCCTACTCGGACAGAACGCAGTTGACAAACTCTTAAGGCGAGGTTATTCTTGTTTTCTCGCATAAACGTTATGTATTCTTTTGTGTTTACTATCTGTAAACAAAAATTTGAATTTTGTCTTTTTCTTTGTCTTGTTTATAAAATTATACATTTGACGGTTTCGCAGCCGGATTGTGAAATACCCGCCTTTTTCTAATTAATCGAAACAGAACACTTACATTCAAAATTCACTCAATAGCAATAGTTATTCAACAAAACCTTATTACGACTATGTATTGTTTATGTTGCCATTTTAAAGTTTCCATTGGTTTCCCTAAATTAGAATTTCAAAAGATTTGTACTAAAGAAATAAAAAATAAAATTGAAATTCTAATTTATCAACATACACAATACATAGGTAATAAGGTTTTATTGAAGAATTATTGAGTGAATTTTGAAAAAAGTGTTCAATTTCGAGTAATTAGTTATTAATTAGTAATTAGTTAGTAAATAGTTATTCAACAAAACCTTATTACCTATCTATGCTGCCATTCAATCCGGCTGCGAAGCCGCTCTTAATATTTCGGCCATTCATTACAAGATTATTGCATTTTCTTGCACCCAGTAAAATCGTAAAGACAGGCTTAAATTTTGATCTAATTATAATTTCATTTGAGTAAATGAATAATTACATTTCATTTCAAATAAACGTCGTAAAAAATGTAATATGAAACGGCCGGCATATTAAAAACCCACCCTCTAATTCCAAAGTAAAAAATAAAAAGACCTCGAAATTGCGAGTTTCCTAATCTGAATACCCTCGCCTTAATACCTCCCCTGGAGATGCAGGGTGGGGGGAAAAGGGGGTCATGACAGTTGTGTCAGCTCAGTTGTCATCTATTTATTATGCATTGATGATCCAAAATAGTGCTTCTTCGAAGTTAACGGTCTTTGAAAACGACCGAGGTGTCATTGGACACTGGCGTCAGGTTTCATTCTTCTGTCTATCAACTTATTGGATCATATTATTATGTGTCAATAAACTTCGTTAAAACTCTGCACGAGTTAATGTAACACATTAAAATTGGTTTGCAGTCTATGAGACCATCATATGCAATTTATTCTCTACTACAAAATAATAAGTTATCTAGATAAACTGCAAATTTATAGCACGAGGTGTACGTCAGTGAGCCCTAAAGCCGTATTTTAGGCATAATCTGAATTCTGAAGCACCTAGACCGACCACAAATGTGTCCCTCCGGGATTTGAACCCACGATCTCCGTATTGGTAATCGAGTACTCGAACCACTAGCTCTAGCTACCACAGAGGCTAACTTTGGCGTATTTACCCTAGGGCCAAAAGGGCCATAGCCCGGGGCGGCAGGCTGCGAGGGGCGGCACAAGCAATTAAGAGGCTATGCGAATTTTATTTTTGTCACTGTCACTCCAAGCGAAAAATCGCGCAGTGCGAGAGGGGTGGATTCAGGGCAAAAGGGAAAAAAGTTGGTTTTATATTTTTATTAAAAAAACTAAAATAGCTAGCAAAATTTCAAATAACAATTATTTCTATCAAGGAAAATTTATCCAAACATGTTTTCCAATTTCAAATCCCTAGATTATATAGTCAAGAATCAAGATGCATGTACCAGACGCTGATTATAATTTTCCCAGAAAAGAAACACCCGTATTTTTTTCGCATATCGCCTTAATTTATATCTCCTTGCGATGGATAAATCGCCAAGTGTTCAAACATAGAAATTTATTTCTATCATAGTATTAAAATCTGTTTCAGGGCAAGGAAATAAAAAGCCTGTTTTTAACTTAACAAACAACAACTATAAATTAATAAAGATCTTGAAATATTATTTATTTATTTCAAAACTTCAATAGCATGAGAGGTGACACAAAACCCACAGTTTGACAATCTCTGTCTTACGTCCACCATTAGCACGGTGTGTGCTTTTCTGTTAAAGAATAGTCAATCGTCATTAGTCTTTCACTATTTACAAACAATGGGATTCTATAATAATATTCATAGTATTTGTGTTCCCTAAGTGAAAGTGAATTGATGAAATGAAAAAACATTTTTGGTTCCGTACTGCTTATATTAGGAATTGTATTTCAACTAGTCCAGTTTGTAAGGGTACAAAAATTGCTAAATCAACAGATCTTCCTCCATGGGCAATATTAGAAGAAAGAGGAGGATAAACAGTTCATCCTGTTCCTGCTCCTGTTTCTACAATACTTCTTGAAATTAATAAAGTAAAACAATAAGAAACTAATCCTAAGCCATCTCATCCTAATAAAATTCTAATTAAAAATTGGGTACAAAGATTTTTTTTAAATTTCGGAAAAAAAAAGGTCATTGAACATTGTTGCTGATGACTAACCGAGTCTCCAGTATGAATTCGTGCGGTTGATTAAATTTCTTCTTGTTTATTCCTTATAATTTTTGTGACTAACTTACATAAAATAAATAGAAGCTTAGGCAAAAAATCCGTTGTCAAGACGAATGGGATAAATTTACACCCAGAAATAGGAAAAATGTACACCTTATGAATGTATTTTTTGTAATGGGATGGATTTGTACCGAAAATAAATACTTTTTGTGATGAATTTAAACAGGTTGAATTTCTATAAGATGAATATACACCGACCAGTTTTAAGTTTTTGATTCATCATCATCACACAAACACAAAAGCTAAGGCGATTCTTGTTAAGCAGTTTTTACTATCGAAAGATAATATTTGTAATAAGTATTACAATAATTTGATATCCATTTCTACAAATCCGTAAAATTATATGGGAAGTTCGTATACATACATACAATGTAGGAGGGGATACATGTACAAACATAACTTTTTTTATTTACTGATCTTTAGATAAGATTTTGTCTGTGAAATAAGTGCCACTTGCGCTGCAATCGTAGTGTACGGCAAGCCTAATTGGATGAAACCATTTAATCGCTGTCATTGAAAAATGTTAGTTATGCCACAGATTTTACCATTTTTTAAAAAGTTGTCATCTCGTTGGCTCACTATTATAAGGTTCTATGAAAAAAAAATAGGAATAATACAAGGTTCTATGTGACAATAGCTAATGAATGACACATAGAACCTTGTGTTATTCCAATTTTTTTTTACATAGACCTTCGTAATAGTGAGCCAACGATCTGTATGTATCATTACATTAAGTATCGTGTCATTATAGTAATGAATAATGATCTTAAACAATAAACTGCATATCATTATAATGTAGTATCAATTTTGTCCACTGCTGGACATAGGCCTCCCCAATATTACGCCACTCTTGGCGGTCCTCAGTCATCCTCATCCAGCCGCCACCCGCAACGTCCTTCAGATCGTCAGTCCAGCGGGCACGAGGGCGGCCCATGCTACGCTTTGCTGTACGTGGTCTTCATTCCAATGCCTTACGGCCCCAACGGTTATCACGTCGGCGACAAATATGGCCAATTCGACTTACTGATTCGGCAGGCTAAGAACGTTTTATTACATTATAGTATCATTTTATGACATGTAATAAAACGTTCTTATCCTATTTATCTGGTTTTCCAATTTTTGGTATAGGTCTATTTTGTCATTAAAATCCTCTACAGTCAACAAATACTTCGGTAAATACATAGTATTGATTGTTATGCCCTGTTGATGAATCGGTCGATAAGTTGTCATCAGACTTAACTCATCTCCCAATCAATCTACCAGTCTTTTACTCCACATACCAGCACCTTTTGTTCTGGATCACTCAGACCGTCCAGAACTATTCGTCTCCCGCCAATACTAATGACACCTGTCAAAGATACCGCACGTCCCCAAACCAGTATTATGCGAAGCAGCATTACCACTGACCGTCAGAAATATATCGTTAAACCAAACGATTAACTACTCTATCACATGCTTGTAAGAGTTTTGCCAGTGGTCAATATGTCGTGGTGGTCTATAAAAACGAATGACACCGTCTGCGGTTGTAGCATACCAAGGATTCCCTATAGCTGCTGCCGGAAACTCGCGGTCTGATCTGTTGTTTAGGATCGACGTTTCAGATATTTTTGGGCTAGAGAATGGTGGTGTTAGCTTTACTTGTTTTGACTAAAGATTCGTAAATAAAATAGAGCAAAGCTAATGTAAATGAGTTAAATTGGACTGGTTTTAGGTGAGTTACGCTAAGATAAATAGAACAAAAAAGATAAAATTGCATTTATTAGAGAGCTTGACCAAGCCACCCTGGAAGGACGTATGCTGACCAAATTGGTGAGATATTGAAGATATAGAAGCTTGTATGACTAGATTGATGGATGTGGAAGAGGTGAAAGAGGTGTGTCTGAATCGTAACAGATGGAAATCTGTAGTCTCTGCCTACCAATCTGGAAGATAGGCGTGAGCATTTATATGTATATATTTATTACTTACAAAAACTGAATCTAAATTACATACTTATCGCCATTAAACTTAACTAGGTTTGCCATGTGTCAACTGATAGGTCATACCAGTTTTGTTTATTTTATTTATTTTTATTTTATTTTATTTATGAACAAAACTCCACAGCAAATACAGTAAACATTAACTAAATATTACATCAGCTAATAGTGGCATTAACGCATTTTACTATGCTAAACAATAAATATACATAATTTTACACTAGGAACTAACATGATAATCAAAAAGACGCAAGACTCTGTGTTTACTTACTTAACTAGATATTGGTGTCGATTCGGCGCCACATATCTGACAGAACCAAACTGAAAGAAAAAGACGAAGAACACCTAAGAAAAAGGCAGAACACCTATCTATTATTTACCATAAATAATTTGATTACTCGCTTTTATAGTGGTTCTGAGTGCTGCTGATGGGCACTTGTGCTTTTTGGTGGAAAATGAAAATATAAACTAAAAGCCATTGAGCTATGGTTTTACCGTCAACAGCAAACCCTAGTGACCTACAGAACCTTACCTCTATCAGCTTGAACGCCTCTATAAATAAATATGACCTCACATTTGATGATGAGATTTTATCGCGTACCTTTATCGAGACAGAAGCACTCATTCGTGTCAATTTTATTATCAGTGCTTGATATCAACTGATAAAATTGATGGGGACAAAACACTCAAATTTTATCATTCCGCTGATCTAGCATAATTACTGATTGATATTAACCTAACTTTCTACAACACAAACATATATGTAATCAATATAGGGACCTCACTTTGAAATGCGGCATCATCCATTACAAAAGCAATAATAATTACCAATATTCTTGTAAACTAATAAATTATTAGTAAAATGTGTGGGTTGGTAGGAACTGAGAGTGGATGTGGTAAATTATACGTAAGTACCTATCCTACTTATAGTACGTTTCAAATACCTAGGCCCCATTGCACTTTAGACGGTCATTAGGCGTTAACAATAGGATTAGTGATAACAAAAGATAAAGTACGTTTCAAATACCAAGGCCCTATTGCACTAGAAACTTAACAATGGGGCTCATAACATTTGCCTTTTGTTATCTAATTTGGAGCACTTCAAATTGCCACGCGTATCTGGCCAGGTATCTTTTGTTATCACTAATCCTATTGTTAACGCCTAATGACCGTCTAAAGTGCAATGGGGCCTTGGTATTTGAAACGTACTATACATAAAATTATTCTATTAACTGTCTAGTCCAAATCTAACTCTAAGCACTATTAAATGTTGTAAATGAATTTAATTTTTCAGTTTATTTCTTTTATTAAAAAAATACATCTCGCGTGTCTGATCTGAAAGCTCACAAAGAACCGAGTGAAGGTAGACGACGGTTTAGAAGGTTTTCATTTTACTGAGTTGTCGTCAAGAAGTTGAGCAAATTGCAACATGCAGAGTCGGTCTACCTCGGAATACCTAAAGAACCATAAAATCCTTCAGGCATTTGAAGAGCGGCTGCGCAGATCGCATTGCACACAGTAACTCGTTGGAGGCCGCTAACCCGAGCTACCGGTCCACACAATGCGTTCTAGACAATGCCCCCTGGGTTCACGACGCGGCGCCCCCCTGCTGCCTTAGCCCTGGACAGGTATGGAGCTAGGAGAAAGATTACGACTTGGAGAAAGATTTGATTTACAATTTAATATTCTATTTTGGATCAACGCTCTACACAAAATATCAAACTTTCAGATCTGTAACTCATTCCGCCTACAAGCTAGAGAGAGACCCGTGACATACGGACGGACAGACAGAAAGTAGAGTGACATAATTAGGGCTTCATTTTGTCCTTAACTTTTTCTTCCGATATTCATAAAAGATGTTAAAAAAAAACACCTCTTTTTAAAATCTATCTTTCGATACCGCTTTCAAAGGCATTGTGATTGATTAAAAATGATGTATGATATAATTTCTAGCCAATCACGATGCCTTTGAAGTTAGACAATAAGGCACCAGAATACGTGTCTATGTGCGACGCGCAATAAGACAAAATACCTTAATTGCTTGGATTAATCTTAATTTGCTAGCTAACTGAAGTCTTACTAAACCTGTAATAGTAGTTTATATATAGGGCGAAAAGGAATAAATTGCTCGTGTTTTAAATTTAAACGTAACCGAGTAATTTTTTGCTCTTACGCCCGTGTATCATACTACGTTTTTCAATGCATAGTGTGAGGAAATAAAACAAATATAATCTTGTGAACTTTAAATTATGATTGGCTCAAAAGGACTGTATCCAGAGCCGTTAAACAGTGGAAAAAAAAAGTATAACATTTATGGTACACAGGAAAGGCTGCAGGTTAGCCAACCATTGTAAATAAATTTAAAATAATAATAATAATAATAAAGCCCTAGGGCAAAATAATCGACTTTCTGTTCGGTTTTGATGCATAAAAAGTGGGCCTTTACGAGCACTTGCATTGGAAAATACATTTGGATCGGTTAAACTTATATGATAATGATACAAGAAGTTACTTTCGAAATGCCGATGCCGTTGCATTGATTCCAAATAAAATCCCGGCCTAAAACAGGCCCTTGCACCACCCCTGCAAAGGCGCACTGTGATCAAGTAACTAGTGCATAATGCTAGGTAAAAGCTCTGCACCATTATAAAGAACTATTAAATCTACATACACTGCATGTAGAAATGGAATCAGTTTAGTTCAACCTGTAATTTGTGTAGACAAATGTGGAGTTTTATCGAGGTTAATCTTTGCAGGGTATTGTGGTAGTTCTCTCATTCTCATAGCCTTAGGTCCAACCCAAGAATTTGAGATTTTTGTTGTTAGTTTACATTTGCATCTTTAATATTATTATTGCCTCAAGATTACACCGTAAATATAAACCACTTTTTTCAACAACTGCAATTTGTTTTGCCGAGAAAGGCGTTACAAAAAGTTGTAAACTCCTTTTGTTGAGCTGAGAACATGGACTGGCTGAGGTACAAGATAGGCAGATGCACCTGCTATCACAAAACAAGTCCTTAACTCAACGGGATATGGCCTCACAAATCACAGACTACTTTGTCCATGTGTAGAGCGTGTAGAGGGTGGCGCCAGCTACGTTCGGTGTGGCTGGCGGCACGGTTACTTCTCTGCGATAATAACATCGCCTTTTTGTCATTATTAAGGCCTGGTATTCAGAGAAATCAGTCCTGCTCTAACGCTTTCATTTTACAATAGTCTATCCTGCTCAGTGGAAGTGCACCGTTCAAAAAACTCGCGATTTTGTGGGGTTGTTATTTATTATTTTGGAATTAGAGGGGTGGGTTTTTAATATGACGACCGTTTTATAACTCATTTCTCACAACGTTTATTATGGTGTAAGTCTAGAATTCAAATATTTATTTGTAAGATTTTTTGTACAAAATTAAGATTATATCGTGACCAACAAAAATCTGCCCATTCAGAGGTACAAATTTCAAAGTATATACAATCATAATTAGTAATTATAATATTTACAAAAAATGATATATTAATTTCAGTACAAAAATGTTGGTTTGTTTTTAGGGTTCCGTACCTAAAAGGTACAAAAGGTACCTTTATGGTGAGACTCCGTTGTTCGTCCGTCCGTCCGTCTGTATGTCACAGGCTCATAACTTTAGCACCGTTCAAGATAAAGACATGAAATTTGTCACAAAAATAGCATTAATTTGCTCACATATCACGGTGTAAAAAAAATATGAAAAATTTTAAATTGTTCAAAATATTTCCGAAACAAAAGTGAGAAAATTAAAATATATTATCCTAAAAACACAATATGGATACCAAATTACAAAGCATATAAATTACATTAAAAAGCTAATTGTACAAATATATACTTTTACTATATTTATTGGCACTAGTTTCGAGAAATCTTTAAAAAACCACAAAAATATGTATGTCCCCCCCCTTTATCTCCAAGACTGGTGGACCAACAAAAATGAAAAAAATCTTGGTAATATGTGTTTACGTAAAGATTACAGGAAAATTAAAGCGGTTGAGAAATTCACAAAAAAAATTACAAAATTAAATTTATCATCCACAATACGGAACCCTAGGTAAGCGAGTCTGACTCGCACTTGGCCGGATTTTTGATCAAAGTATGTATTCACTAATGGAGTTTGACCAAAACCTAATACTCGTATAACACCAATGAAATCATAGTTTAGGCAGAGAATATAAAGGTTTAGGCCTATCTTAACGGTTTTATTGTATACAGGAAAATGCAAGTAATCGCGTATCGAACGGATTAAAGAGTAAATTAACATATTTTTCAAAATTTAAATCCTTGTTATAAACACACATGAATCCTCGAGAGGGTATCAGAGGTGTTCCGAGTGTGAACTGTGAAATGCAAGTCACAGTCCACACTCGGTATACCCACGTTTCACCGACGAGATTTATTTACTTACAAATAAAACACATAATAATTATGATGCTTTCCCGGTAAAACATGAATACCCGCGCCTTAAGCGATTCTTAAGTTTTTATATGGCATATAAATAAAGATATTTATTTAAGTCCATCGTCGAATTGATTTATCAGTTAGAAAATATAGTCAATTCCCATAGCTTAATTTTTAGGTATTTTTTTTTTTCAGAGATTATACGCCATTTAAGGAAATAGTTTTCATTATTTTGGTATATAAATTAACCATGATATTTTTACGATTTTTTAAAGAATTTTCCGATATGACGTCACCTGAGAATTTTAGATATTATACCGATTGTGATGTGTGATAGCTTTAAAAAAAAAGTGATCTATCTCTGTCTGTCTACTCATCTGTCATCCATCTGTCAAATGAATCGGAAGCAAATTATTATAAATTGATCTTGATAGCAAAGGACACATTTCTAAACAGCTTTTTCTCAAATGACGTCACACGAAGGCAAATAAATGTTACAGCTTTTTCTTAAAAATATTCATCAGCATGAGGTTTTTTACACCACAAGTTCTAAAATACGGCTTATTAAACCTAAATCTCGAAATTGTTTTCGAATTAACACACCTTAACATAATTTAATCTATACGAATTTAGTAGTCATATTAGAATAATATGACTTTTTTGTGAAACTTTCCGAGCTGTAAATGAGTAGTCTGTTAACAACTATACAGTCTAAATGGCCTTTAAATCTCCTTTATCTATTGTTTGAGTAGCCAGGTCCTGTCTAAAGTCTAGGTCACACGTCACCATCTCCAGGTCAGGTAGATTAGGTCTTATACACACGCGATATCAAGATAGATCTGATAATGCCTACTATCACGCGATACCTGTAAATCCGTTGTAAGTTGTAAAGATTATGTGGTCTGAAATAATACCCGTAACACCGTAACAGTGTGGGCGTTAAAAGTGTAATAATTCCCATAGCCTAATTTTCAAAAGATTTTTTTTTTAATTTTTGTCAGGGAATATACGCTATTTTAGGACATCGTTTTCATTATTTTGGTATATAAATTAACCATTATTTTTTCATTATTTTTTAAAGATGACCTTGTCACTTCAGAATTTTAAACATTATACTGATTGTGATGTGTGATTGCTTATAAAAAAGTGGTCTGTCTCTCTCTGTTTACTCATCTGTCATCTAGCTGTCAAATTAGTCTGAAGCAAATTATTATAAATTTATCTTGATAGCAAAGGACACGTTTCTAAACAGCCATTACTCAAGTTACGTCACACGAGGGCAATTGGAAGTTGCAGCCTTTTCTTAAAAATATTCATCATCATGAGGTTTTTTAGACCAAAACTTCGAAAATACGGCTTATTAAATCTCGAAATGGTTTTCGAATTAACACACCTTAACGTAATTTAATTTATGCCAATTAACATACATTTTTTTAGATATAAATATTTCTAGGAATGAATGCAAATCAATATTAAGTATTTAGTAATAATATTAAGTAAGCATTTAAGGAGCTACAGGTCAAAAAGTTTTAATAATTAATTTAAGTAAGTTATATCTATAAAGACTGTTTTCCAGAATAAAATAAAATGAAAAAAAGTGATATTCCTGTCTAGTATTACGGTGAATAATTTAGTATTTATCAATTTCAATTCGATATCACAAATATTACGATTAAACAATAATAGCCATGCGATAAAAAGTTTGCGAGATTTTTCCTGCTTAGCGACAACCTATTCAATAAAATATTTTCATTCATTAACAGGTGTTTTAAGTTTACTCAAGAAATAATAATAATTATATTTTCATCACACAATGTGTTGCGCACGCGCTCGCGGCGCGACTTTCAGTTTCAAGAAGCTAAGCAAATAACGCGTGACGTTAGACTTCGAAAATTTACATGTTGTATGTATTTCATGTCGAATTAAATATTAATGTTATAGCATACGTACCTACATATATAATGTTATATAACCTATATATACATAACCTAAATGTTCGTTATAGCTTGATTAGAATGACATAATAATATATCGTCAGTTCATCGATTTACACGCGGTACTAAAACCACAATTGTATCGATTTGGCGCAACACAACTTAACTCATTTGACAGGACTAACCTTATTTTGAGCGTCCTGTCTTTGTCTTTTCGATACAGAAAGAAAAAGACAAAACGCTTAAATTAAGTTTAGTCGTGTTACACCGAAATCCGTACCCATATTATAAATGCGCAAGTGTATTTGTTGGTTGTTGATTTGTTGGTTAGTCCTTCTTTCACGCAGCAACGGAGCAACGAATGGACGTTATTTTTTGAATAGTGACAGTTTATGGGCCGGAGAATGACTTTTTATCCCGGAAAATAGCCAACTAAATCAGCGTGGGTGAAGCCGCGGGTAGAAGCTAGTTGGATTACAAAGCGTAAAAGTCTATCTATATCAACTGATGAGACCTGTTTTCTTATCAAGCTATAATGAACGTAGTATAGTTGTTAAAATGGCATACATTTACACCTACTGCAGACATGTATATTTTTTTTTATTGTTGTTATAAAGTTATTTTTTTATATTGTTTTAGTAAACAACAGTTTTATCGAGATTTATCATTTCAATTTTGTGATCCCGTATCTTCTTGGCTTTGACTTTAAATGGCATCAATGCCTCCTGTTTCTTTTTGTAAATACCAGTTTTTATTTATTTACTTGTTGATTCAAAATTCAGACATACCATTATTTCAAATGAGATAGAAAAAAAATTATATAAATATTTGGCGGCGGCTATACGTCACAGATATTGTGTGTGATATTGAAGTAGCCTTATAGTATACACTATACATGTATCTTACACAGGAAGTAGCTGATGCAAGCTGACACCTTGCGTGTCCTTAGTAAGCGAAATTCGCTAACTTTGACTCCTATAACTTGGAATCTATGTCTTACAATTCCTTCTATGTCTTACAATTCCTTCTATGTCTTACAATTCCTTCTAAAATTCAAACGGCAGTCAACCGTTTTAATAGTACTTGCGTCATCTACTTCAATCTATATCTTTGCTCGTAGTAGTGACGTGTACAGATAAGAACATTTCCGAAGAAACGCGCACACCAGAAAAAGTGCTGAACCATCGCCGAACGGACTTCGTGAGATGGGATATCAGGTCCTCTAAAAAGGCCGCTTTGCATGAATCATGTTATGATTCTGTTCTAATGTCGTCTCTTTTGCACACGTGAAAAAACTCTGACTCTATCCTACTTTCAAATCATTTTATGATTCATCCAAGTCGGCCTTTTTAGATCCCGATTTTTAATGGAAGCAAATCACCTGATTGACGTTGCCGATGACGAGATAAACAATCTTCCATCATAAAAGATTTCGTCTGAGCAAGTGCCCACAATTAAACTGGTAACTAATTTTCTCTGAGATAATGGAGATGGAGACTCTTTGTTCCTGCTCGTAAAAGCATTTACAAGGAGTCCATAAACATTCTGACAGCGCGTTCCGAAACAGATTGAAACGACACAAGAGGCCGTGTTCGATCCCGGCTACGCCCCGCTCCCCATCCCAAATATTTTTCTGTTCTTCCACTTTGTAATTACAAGTTACAACGAAACAATCTTGATTATTCTGATGTAGTTTTATTTGAAAAACATAATAAAAAAATTAAAAATACAATTTGTATTTCGGGCCCCACTGGCCCTAGTATCAGTTGAGAATAATCGAATGACAATTACTATAAATAATAAACCACAAATATAATATATATGTCAAATATATATTTTTCTGATTCGACTGACGACGACCACTAGTTCGTCGAAACATAATCTCGAAAATAATTAATATCTACTTTTTTATTTATATTTAAAATCTGTTTCAAATAATATTTAAAAAAGAGGTTAATTTACAAATGAACATTATATTTTTAATTATACCTGGTTATCTGATTATACCTGATGAATCTAATGATAATCATATTATACCTACATATACCTGATATAAAACAGTTTCTAAGCGATTTATTTTTTCAGGGTTTTCGCGTCTTTAACAAAATGACTTTTCCCTGCTATTAATTATATTAACTTCCTCACACCAAAATTCTCTGACGTTCCGATAATTTTCTGATCTTACATTCTTCCAACAGTAGACTAATGTAATGATAACTCTTTGCCGCTTCCAAGAAATTTATTTTCTAATCGGGTTCCGGAACACAATCTTAACAAGCATTAAATTTAACGATATGAGCCGGCGCCATGAGGTACCAAAAAGGGTCCATCCATAGACAAAAACAAACAAAATTTGTCGACTCCGCTTCAACGCCTGGCGCCTACCTTATCTTCTGGCACGTGCCCCATTAGATAGCTGTTTTTTTTTAGAGAGAGATCTTTCTTTTGTTGTAGAACTATTTTTATAGCCTTAGTATCTGATGCTTTAGATTTATAAATAGATATAAAGCTAGTTAATTGTCTATTTAATGTTGAAATATTATAGTCAATATTATTCGTGAAATTTAATCAACCGCCCGAATTCATACTGGAGACTCGGTCAGTGATCAGGAACAATGTTTAAGGCGCTCTTATCCCAAAATCAGTAATTGTAATTTCAAAGTCAAATAGAACTTTCAAATATCGTCTAAGACTTCCAAAAAAAAAATACGCAATATAGTTCGAACCTTTATCTAGGTCTTCCACGCATGTGTTACACGATCAGATAAACTTTGCTCGATAGAAATAATTCACGAACACAGCATGTAATAAGACCTTTCAAATCATGCCATTTCCATAATTCCACTCTTTTATTAACGAAACATATCTGGTAATATTGCTCTTTAAATTTTCTAGGTCGACCACGTAAGTGGGTTTTAATAAACATATCCCTTATTTTTAAACAATTTAAAAACCGATAAAAACAACGTTTTTGTACAAAAGTGTGGTTATTTTCTTTACTCCTTACACGTAAAGAAAAAGACAGAGAGTCATTCTTCTGGGATAAGAGCGCCTTAATGACCCGTCTGGTAAAATTCGAAAAAAACTTTTTTTTGCTCTTATACAGCCTACACTCACTTTTATTTGAACTAGTCCAGTAAAAATAGGAACAAAAAAATTTACGATTTCGATAAGGAGGATTGTTGAACCTTGTTCCTGATCACTAATCGAATCTCCAGTATGAATTCAGGCGGTTGGTTAAATTTCACCTTGTATGTATGTTACGGTAAAAGTGATAACTTAGGTTATTATTAATAATTATCACATTATTTGGTGAATGTGATAAATTCAGATTGATTAATCACTTTCACCGGCTATTATTAATAATATTCTTACAGTTTTTGGTGAAAGTAATAAAACACACATGATTAATCTTCATTCATCGTTCTTATGTTGGTTCATAATAAAATTACGAAGAGACTTTCTTTAAAAATTAGACAGAGTTTATAACAAACATACCGGTTAAACAAAAATGTAATGTCTATAAATGAGCTGAAAACCATAATTAATTAATTATAAATGGCTGCACACGATTTTTGAAGGCAAACAGGATTACGAGATAGTTCCCCGTTTGGAAACTTTACTTTTTAGGGTTCCGTGCCCCAAAATGAAAAAACGCAAATTTAAAAATGCAAATTTAAAAATGCACATTTAAAAACTAAGTTCGTTTTTAAAACCGATCGCTTGATCGATTATAGGATCACTTTGTTGTCCGTCTGTCTGTCTGTCAAGACCATTTTGCTCAGGCCCCGTATGGGATATCAAGTTGAAATTTCCTACAGAAGTTTAATGTAAAAAAATCAGGCTCCCAACTCGACGCGAAAAAAAGTTATTGCACTTTACATAATCAATGTCATACAAATTTGCTCGCCTTGAAACCCTATAGGGCACATCCAAGTGACTTAGAAACTTGCAATTTCGTTTACTTCCGTGACTGACAGATATGACAGACAACGCACAGCCAAAACAGCTGAAGATGGAAACAAACAATTTGAAGTATAAGTTCCTTAGAGAAAGCAAGGTATATTGAATCATGATTTTTTGAGAATAATCCTCTAAGAAGGTGAAATTGGGTAATAAAGTTTGTATGCAAAATTTTATTCCATGCATGTATCAATTTGAAGCTGCCCCTAAAGGAGTGAAAACCGAATGCAAAAGTTTGTAAGGAAAATCGTATTACCAGTGTGTATAACTTGAAACTTGGCATAAAACTTTTGAACATAAATAATTAAACATGTATTTTACGATTTTATTCAATACAAACCCCAATGGAATGTTCAAGATTCATTGCAAAATCTGATTTAAAATCCACGCGGACGAATTCGCGGGCAAAAGCACAGATTCTCAATCCAGGATGTCTTTTGTAATAATTAAGTTTGTTGTATATAATTACGTAAATAATAAATCACATGTCGGTTACGTAGTATCGCCGAGAATCGGTGTCAATATAAATAATGCGTGTGGATATGGGAACGTGCGTATATGGCAAATTATAAGTCGCAGGCTGCGCTGAGCTGGCTGTCAATCATTCCCCGTTTGGAGTAAATCGACAGAAGAAAGCTTCGCCTTTTAAAGAAAAATTCCGTCAACTAGGCATTCAATTTATTTCGAAAACGAGTTTTTATGTCAAGTTTTTTGTCGCTTAATTAAAAGTTGATCAATCCTTGGACATTTACAATATTACCTGTAGATGACACAGACATTTATAGAAAAGAGCTCGTGGAATGCATGATGTTTCACTTATTTAAAAATAAGTGTATATCAGGTGACCGAAGGCCAAGGGCTGGAAGTTACTTTGGCTAAAGAATAAGTTTGGCCATTCAACGTGGTATCGCCGCTAGTCTTTCCTAACGACGACGGCAGCGATCTGGCCAAAATTATAAATATTTCAGATTTTAGGTTTACTTTGTTAGATTTTTATTTTAAGTCATCTTCAGTTAAGTTTTGGAATGTTATCTAAGTTTTTAGTTGAGTTTTTTGTTTTAAATAAATTAAAGTTTCCTATTTTTAAAATAAAAGTGACAAGTTTCTAAACTTGTCAGAGCAAAATTAAACAATTCATCATAATTATTACTTAATGTTAACAGGAAATTATCTCGGGAAATAAAAAATAAGATAAGTGGGTAAATTGTATGTCTGTTTGGGCAAAGATTAGAGATGAGTACAGATGGGTTACGTAACGTAGTCTAGAGTAAGTGCTTTCACGGACCAGACGGCAAGCGTAAGAGCACGAGATAGCTTTACTGCGGATTTTACTTGCGTTTATTTTAAAAGATTTATAAGAAAACATTTTCTCTTTCATTGTTTTTTGTAGTGAAGATTTTTAGATTTATTAAATTAAGTTTTTTTATATTGTTAGAACAAGTGCGAAATAAAAGATTACAGTAAAATTTGTGAGTTTGTTACACAGTTTTATTAAGTTATTTGTAAGTTAAAATAACTGTTAATAAATTTTACAAATATATTTTTTTATTTGTTTCAGGTCCACTATAATGAGATTTTACCAGAGCAGAAGACACATATATTCGTTATCAATATCCAACTACAAGCACAAAATATCGTAACAGTGTTTATACGTTGCTTGACAAACTCAAGTACGGCATAAGCGAAAACAGTTCATTAAATAAAATGAATCGGTAATAGTGTTACCATGCTAATTTTATAGCATTATAAAAAGGACTGGCACGTTATAAAATGGTGAACAATTCTCGTGAAAGTGACATTCGGGTGCTTAGCAAAATGGATGTGAGGTGTTCTATATTCAAACTGCTCCTGTTTCAAATGTTGGTAGCGTGGTGTGGCGCGAAACATATCGACGCGTTCAGGGTCGAAATTCCAGCTGATGTGGACGCTGAGGTCCAGGATAGCATAAGATCTCTAGTACATAATGGTGAGTTTTTAATACATTTTTATTACCTTCTTGCCTTTGTGCAAGGACAAATTTTGTGACTAACTAGATATTATTATTACTGTACTTGTTTAATTGTATTCTAATCTTAAATATTTTTGACAAAAGTTAGCATGTCATTAATTTGATTTGATTTGATTAAAAACAGTTTAGATAATAATTGAAAAAAATGGCATAAAAAATAGCTTATAATACCGCATGTCAAACTAAATCTTAAGTCTTTTTGGACCCATCTCATAAACGACTGAAAAGTATATGTAGTATAAATGTTTAAGGCGGCGTAAAATTAAATTCGACATTTGAGTAGGGTCTATTCTGCAGTAACTGGGTGTGTGATATCTCGAGAATCTGATGCGTTGTTTTGTACTTGTCACAGCATTTGAAATGCTGATAATTGAATCCAGGTCTTGTATGACATCTGCAAGATTAGCTCTGTCAGTTTTTACTGACCTCCAGCGTGATCATTTGCGATATTAGACAAGTAAAGTAGGTATTAAAAAGTGTCTGGGAGGCTTAAGATTTAAGTTTTTACCTCTAAAAAGGGTAACATGTGTACAAAAATTAGGTAACGCAGTTTCGGGTTACCATTCTTAAGACAAAGAAGGTGTGCGTGTGTCGTAGTTTTTTTATTTTTTTATGTGTGATTGGCCACCTTGTTTAAAATGCCAACAATAATGATGCCAAAGGTTGCCGGGGCGTCGCGCAATTATTTTGTCGTTATTTTAAATTAACAGAAGCCAAATATAGTATTATTTTTGACTGTGATTGTTCACTATCGTGCAGCAATTTTTTTGGTTATGCAACAACCGTATTCTGCGATCGGGTAAACGATGAAGTAATCGAGAGACGATCCGAGCAACCGGGCTCTATTTGCAGACCCAATAAGCGACCAAAAATAGAGCATGGATACTGTGCACGCTAAACTGAAAGCGCAACCGCGGGCCTGAAAACGATAGCTGCAAACTGGCAATCGGGCTTGTAACACTGCTTCGGTCTTAAATTATACCAAGTGGACGTTGAACTGCCGTTCTAAAGTTGGTTATTTAATCTCTTATTAGCTTTCCTGCCCTCCCTTAGCTTGCAAACATTTAAGGCGATACCAAAAAAAAATTAAAGAAAAGAAAGAAAGAAAATAAATTTATTGGCGCGTTTACAAAAAAAAATAAAAAGAACTTAAAGCTAACAAAGTAGAAAATAACAACCTATAGATAAAAATAACAACACGACAAAAGGATGTAGCTCAGCTATGTGCCATCCAAAACATGCTTTGGTTGGCGCTGGTTTTCAGCTACCTCCGTTACAACTGCATGATGAGGTATTTACGAGTCGTTAACAATTTTATTTACTAAATTGAAAAATCAATAACAATTGGCAGAAATGGCTTATAACTAAATTAAAGAAAATAAAAACAAAAACCAAAAAAGCGTAACAAGACAATAAACAATAAAAAAAAAGGTAATTAGTATATATGGGGTTTTTTCGAATCCATTTACTCCACTGTAACGTAATCTACGTATTTAATTTTTGGGTAAATGTTTATTGAATATCCACTGAAGGAAAACGCGAATGGATGAAATTTTCTCGATAGAATTGAATTCCGAAAAGACCTCTAAATTGTTTTATTTTTTCCTGTAATTCTGAAATCTTAACTAATTTCTTTGTGAAATTGCATTCAAAATGTGGATATTATGCATTTGTAAAGTCTACTTGAAAATCTTTTTGACAAAATAGCTTAAAATAAATAAAAAACCGTCTCTTTGCTACTTTTCCTCGAATCCGTCCCACTCGCACTGAGGTTTTTTTTGCATATGGAGTAACAGGGACGCTAAAACTTTTACATATCGCCTTAATTTGATTCCGAAGTCTACTTTCAAGTAGGTGACCAAGGACGGCCCGACCCACATCCGATTTCCATATTTTTTGCACGTCACAAGCGTAAAATTAAGAGGCCTCCCTATTATCTCTTTTCGCGGGAAAGTGTAAAGTATAACGATCTGATTCTCTTATCGTGGTCATCAAATATTTACGGAGGCAGTCTTATCTTGTCTTGCAAAAAAGACGCGTTCTTATCAGGTGGCGTGACGTGACGTGTGACGTCATAGGCAAACACAATATGGCTTGGGATAATGACGATTCGGACGATTATCTGTGGGTTTATTTATTTTAAAAACTGTTACTAATCCGGAATGATAAATAAAATATACATTTTGAGACTGTAATTCAAAATCGATATAAGATGAATAAATAGACAATCGTTACATTACTTTCATATTCATTAACACAATTAAAAAAATAGCCTCCGTTAGGGGCACAAATATACAAAAGAAATATTTACTTTATGTATACATTATCCCTCTATCATATTTAATCATATCTAAAAACTGAAGTTTGGGGGTTAGTCAGTAGGTAAAATTGCTTTCTGCATACACATAGCCATCCCTGAATCAAAAACGTAGTCCCGTGTTTTGTCGTTATGACGTCATCTGTGGATTTGTGACGTTAACGTGCAAGAGCTCTTATTTTGAGCCCTCAAGGTTCAACCTTCAAATTCGTCTGTCGGGGAAGCCTTTGCAAACGATCATCAAACACCGAAAAAAAAAAAAAAAACTATTGTCTTTATTTTCATGGCAGTTCACAACAAGTTTTCTTTACTATTTGGCAATTGGGCTCCGTTGTTACAAATATAATAAAGCCGATTCTGAAGGCTTTAATTTTAGTTTAAGTGCTGTCAAAACAAAATTTTGTTTATTACAAAATAGTCCTTCAATGCCAGGAACAGAAGCTTTATTACTTTAGAATAATTTTAGTTTTCACAGAACTAAAACTAAAATTAGAGCCTTCAGAATCAGCTACATTACCTACTTACTCTATGCCATTATGGATGTTGCTATGCCATTTTTTTGAGCCTTTAAAGTTTTAGGGTTCCATCAAAAATCTGGGTTTGTCGCCAAGGCTGCTGGGCAGAACTAATCTGGGGCCCCGAAAAAATACCGAAAATTTTCGAAGATCCACTGCATTGACGAAACCCGTGTTTCACATTGTGTACGCCGTACACTTTACACAATTTTTATTAGTTCGTTCATAGAGAAAATTAGTCACAACTACATTACTACTTGTATAGTTTACTATATTTGTCACTATCTATGCAAATCTTCACATCCGGCGTGTTTTACGTTACATCATAATTTCGCAGCCTCAGTGATAAGATGATAACAGTGATATTACGATGATGTATACATAGCTAGCTATATATAGAACACATTAAACAATGACACTAGGTTATGACTTGAAAATTATATATTCTGTATGTATAATTAATTAGAAATGGATATATATATATATTTTGCTATAATAAGCTTTTCATTTAATTACATACCTATAGGTTATTTCTCTTGTGTGTATTAAAGTGTATTATAATTAATTAGAAACAGTAGCTTGAGAGGTACAATGCCAAGCTCTCAATTACAGAATAAATCTATTATTAGTTTATCGATTAAATACTATTTGGACCATTCACTTTTATTGTAATTTTATACGCCTCAAATTGCTTAGATTTTTATCATGTACCATAGATGATTATTTTTAGCAAATATCATATTGAAGACTGGTTGCGGTCCGGTATTTGATTAAAATTAATGAATGTAAATTAATCAATTAGGCTGATAATAGCTACAGGGGTCCGCAGTGAAAGGTCGAGCTACAAATTATTACATAATGATAAATATTAGGTCTTTACATATGAATTGCCGTTTTTTATAGAGAATTTTAAGGGAACTCAATTTTTACTACTAACATATTTGCATTTTTTTAGGAATGACAAATCCAAATTATGTTATTTCTTATGTGTATGAATAAGACAACATTTAGCTAACAGCTACATTCATTTAATTTTTGAAAAAAGTCAGCTGTAATAAATTATTACGAATCTTATCATGGAAATGGAGAGCATTTAGGACGAACTGTTTTTGAAGATTTAATTTTTATAATCAAACTGAAAATAAAAACAAAATTTAATACGTAGATGTAAAAACTTGAAATAAACTTTCAAACAAAAAACAAATAATTAAAATAGCTATTGAATTACAGGAATTATGAACTCATGAATCTGTAAGAAAATTTCGGCAATTTTATATGTAAAGACCTATTATTTAGTTACTTGTTCTTATAGTTATTTATACAAAACATTGGAAAAAAGTATATAAAAAAAAAAACTATAAAATCAGTTTGAGACAGTTAACTTATACTAACTCGTGGCAGGTTTTGAAAAAAGAACGAATTTTCTTATCGCACGTTACACTCCAGACACTTGGCGAATTAGAGCTAGGTCGAAAAAAGTGTAAGATTTCGACCGTTACGACACTTTTGCTATAGTAAGTGTCTTTGTTAGTTTACAAGTTCACAAGCGTATATTATTGCAGTATAGACGTGCGGCGTGCGCGTCAGCAGCGAAAGGAACTTCGTTCCAACCGGGTGTCACACGACGTCTTTCGTATTTTTTTAATTGAAATATCAACCAAACTTGAGAGCCGTTTAGCAGCCGGATTGAGAGAAGCCCGCCTTTTTCTAAATAATCGAAACAGATTACTTAATTCAAAATAAACTTATTACCTATGTATTGTGCAAACTGTCATCGCAAAATTTCCATTGGTTTCAGTAAATTAGAATTTAAAAAATTTAATCTTTAAACTTTTAGTAAAAAAGTTTTATTTTAGCCGTTATGATTATTTCTTTATATTTTGTTGCAAATCCGGAGAATTGACCGTTAAAAATCGTGTTACACCGAATCGACAGAACTGACTGACTTACATCTTAGATTACGATCATAAAATAATAATCGTCACTCCCAGCATTGAACTTTTTCGTAAAAGGAGTCAGTTAACCACTAACTAGGGTTACCAGAGGGCCTATTATGTATCTTTAGTTGCCATTTGAACTGGTTGCCTATCATCAAAAACATAGATATACTATCGAATTCCGATTTTCTTAGGATATGTTCGCACTTGAAGTGACGACACAGTTCGTAAATAGTTCAATACCCACTAATAGCAATTTTGAAAGTGCCGTTTTTAGCTATGTTTTTGATGATAGGCACCTAGTCCAGTTGGCAACTAAAGATACAGAATAGAGGGGCAGATATATAACTGAAAAGTCCTGACATTTTACGGCAAACGCGTGGTGCGATGTAATTAGTTATAAATAACTTATTATACTCTAATCTACACTACTAAACTTTAGCTTTTTTGAAAAGTCTTACATAATGTGATTATTGCTTAGTGCTATTTAATTTGATTATTAGTTGTTACTAAAGACGAGGAAAAGGTTCCTACTAATAAATAAAACATAATTGTTAAGATTTATAATATTATTAAAACTCGCGTGAGCTGACATACTAAATTATTATTACATACGGCTTGAACACTCACGTGTGATTGTTGTTGACTATATGCCAACCGTTTCACCGATACAATTTCGGCATTATCAAGGCGAGTGTCGTTCTTAGGACGACGACGCGGCGTTCACCGTCGTTGTCAAACGGGCACTTTGTTAAGATTTGTTTTATGTATCAGAACTAATATAGTACTCCGAAAAATCCTGACATTTGCAAAGTCGGGCCGGAATCTTGACAGGTGTCAAAAAATCCTGACATATCAGTACAAATCCTGACGTCTGGCAACCCTACCACCAACACTAGTTCAGCTTGAACTTCGACAAGAACGGTAATGAAACCTATAAAGAAATTACGGTCCAGTTTTACTTCTATTACGGGGACAGTTATTGATTTATTTATGACTTCAATGATACTAATATGGAGTGAGAAAAACACGAGTAATTACAACAAAGTTATGTCTGCACATAGGTGAAGTGGTCTGATCTTTATGGCCCTAATAATAGATGTCAGTTTTGTTCGGACTTGCCTGCAAGAAGGCACTGTTTGAAACTAGTGTAGCCATTACAATAATACATAGTGTCACGTATCTAGCGCCAGGCTTCGGTGTTTCGCAGAAAATCAGACATTTGATGTCTGATTGAAATAGTATCATAGAGAAAGGTTAAATAAACACACAGACATTCAATAGTCTGTGGATAAACATAGCCATTCAGTTCAAGGAACGAGGTTGTGTTGTTTAGGAACTATATCGACATAAGGTAACAATATCATATAACAATATCTCTTCATATGACAATATTTTCTTCATATAACCATACACTAAGTGTTACTACGTATATTTAGTCTCAATATTTAGTCTTTAGATCAAATTTAAATTGTGGTGAACCTATTTGGAACAAATCTCTTTATTTCGGAAAACCTTCTTTGTAGCTCAAAGAACTAAATAAAAAATGTGTTATGGCTTATGAATATAATAATTTAGTATAAGCACATTTTTTTTACAATATAGCAATCTTTCGCAAATTGCAGTTAAGCTATGTCAGCAGATGTATATTATTATTATTGACTTATTGTCGTTGAATTGGTAAATAGAAAACAGAAATTAATAATATTATAAGTACACAAGCTTTTTCCTGCGGCTTCGCCCGCGCTGATTTCGTCTGCATTTTCCCGGGATAAACAGTAGCATATGTCACTGCTCTCCAGTCCATAAACTATCTCTATGCAAAAAATCACGTCGATCCATTGCTCGTTGCTGCGTGAAAGAAGAACAAACCAACAAACACACTTTCGCATCTATAATATGTTTGTAACCCAACAAATTAAATCATCAAAACATCAGAAGATACATAAAAGTTAATGTTGCAAATATGGCGCCAACGATAAAATTTAAGCGGGCTGTCAAATTCACGTTTCCAAATGTAATTTAGAGATAAAGATCATGGAAAAGCAATTTAAGCAATGGTCAGTAGCGCACTAACACCACGTAACTACTATACCTGTAGACAGGCAATTCAGCCCCTACACCGTAAAACGTTTTTTAAGTACTTACTTAAACTTGCTACAAAACACAAAAAAGATAGTAAAAGAACCCAACTATTTGAAACCGGATGACAAGGCGTAGATCTGTGTGTGAGAAAACAAAGACAACCGTCATTGTACGATGGCCGGCGCCATCATCGCGGGGCGCAGCGGCTGGCAGCGGCGGCCGGCCGGCGACCGGCGCGGTGGTGGCGCCGAGCTGCAGGCGAGACCTCCTCACTCGCTGATATGAGTTTACGACCGTTTTATGGAAGAATGAGAAAGGAACAATTGTATGGAAAATTGCCTATTGCGTCAGTTGTAGGGCAGGGGCTGACCTTCCGGGACAGCCTTATGCATATTGTAGATTTATGATTGAATAACTCGGGCTTTGTATGCATATTTTTAATTTTGAAATGTCTTGGTTAAAGAAGAATAGAGAAAGTGAACTACCAAATATTGCACTTGAAATAAATGGGAACTATCGGTAGCTCAGGGTAGAACGCTGGACTCTCAAAAACTATAATGATAAACAAAGACCAGTAATATTGATTGTATTAATAGTCATCGTCATCGTAATTACCCTCATTTAAAAATAAATAATAAAAGTGACCGTTATCCCTTGATCGTCTCCTAATTGTTTTGAAGCGCATACGTTACTAACTATTTTAGTTCTATCGATAGTTGCTCGACGCAAGGACAACACTACGCAAAACACATTTTATGACCCCGCGTGCAGCGAGATCTTGCGACCAGTTATAGTGAATATATCTACGTTTTTGAAAATAACTATATGTCATACAATATTTTTTTATGACGACGACCCCGAGGGGTCGAAATATAGCGTTTAAAACTATCTAAAAGTGTTTAATTAAGTAATTATATTTATGTAAAGTGGAAAATACAAAAAGTAAGTTTTTAAGAGGCTATGCGAATTTTATTTTTGTCACTGTCACTTCAAGCGAAATATCGCGCAGTGCGAGAGGGACAGATTCAGGGCGAAAGCGAAAAATTTTAGTTTTATAATTTTTATAAAAAAACTAAAATAGCTAGCAAAATTTCAAATATCAAATCTTTAGATATTGTTGAAACACACCTAATAAAATATGTTTGAGTTCTGTATATGATTCCTATTCGTCAAACGAGGAGAAAAAGTGTGTTTGAAGACCTCATTTCAACATTTATTCCTTCGAGGAAAATTTATCCAAACATGTTTTCCAATTTCAAAACCCTAGATTATATAGTCAAAATGCATATACCAGAAACTGATTATAATTTTCCGTGTATTTCATGAAATACACAGAAAAGAAACACCCGTATTTTTTTCGCATATCGCCTTAAGTGTCACTCAATAAATTGGATCGAATAAATCAAGCAACACCTTAAATTTTAATATAAATAAAATTCTAAATGATTGACGATCACGATACAATTGAAACGGACAGTTCTATCAAAGTCTAGTTTCTGGGTATCTACTGCTTACGCCTACACTTTGTCTCTACAACACTCTACATCTCGTAAATTATACTCTATTTATGTACCCACGCATTGGTTTTACAACTGGTAAATCAATCAATCGCCTCTTTATTCCAGTGGTTCCAGTACTCGACCACTAACCCGCAGATTCAAATCCCGTAGGAAATTTGTGTTCAATCGTGTTTCGGAAGCCACGTTAAGGTGGCTACGCCGGAAAATTAGCAACTCGATTTGTGGTGGTTGAAATTTCGAACAAAAATATATTTAAATAAAGTTCTTATCAGCTCGCACAGCAACATGGCTGTTACGTCACTCGCTGCGGCTGATAAGTGCGAAAATAGTCTGTTTTTAATTTATTTTATCTAAAATAAAATGAATATCCAAGAACTGAGAAAACCATATCATTTAATATTATTTTGTCTAGAAGTTTATAAATTTTTATACTGTTTCGATAAAAACTGTAACAGTTCTATTGTTACAAGTGGACAGAAATCGAGAAATAAGCGTAAACTTAGAATTTTCTTGTTTCACTTCTGTACATTAAAATAAAATTCAGGAAAAACCACATCACTATTTGTATTATGTAGATGACTATGTACGATTTTTCGTATTTTTCTTCTATTAAGAATGCTATAGTTACCGTATAAAATGGTTATGAAGTTACTCAGTTCAAGGTCGTTGGCGTTGGGAGAAACCTTAAACTATGGGTTCATATTTGTACCCGAAGTATGACTCACCACCTTGGACGTAATAATTGTCGGTAAAAAGTGGTTGCCCGAGGGTAGACTGCGCATTTCGCTTCATACCCGGAAACATCTCTGACACCCCCTCAGGGATTTATGTTGTCACGATGTACTTTATTATTTTATTTTATTATATGATAATATGATATCAATCAAATTTTTCATACAAGTTTGGATATTTCCAGATACAAACGATATTTTTATATTGAAATATTTCTATACTGTTTCGTGACTATTATATCTACAAAAAACCTAATTAAATTCAGTGGTTCATTTCTTTATAAATTATTCTTATGTGAATGCAAAACTATGTTGTCATTAATTCAGTACCTATTTTTAATAATAATAATCGAGCCATCCACGCAAGTCACTTCGGGTCCCATCTCGCAGCCTCCTAATCCGCAGAACCTCCCGAATTCGTCTCTTAATATGCACTTGGCCTGGGCCCGTGCATATGAGTAAAGCGGTGAAAGCCGAGAAAAAAAAAAATAATATAATTTTATTTCAGACCAAGTCCATATTTTGTTAGTAACAGAATTGCTTAAAAACTATATTAGTACACATATTTACACTTAATGTAATTTGATTAATTTTATGATTGATAATTTTTTTCATATGTTTGTGTAATAATGCTGTATGTGATTCTGTAGCTAATCTGTTTTTTTTAATATATATTTTGATATTAATCCCCTGTATTGTCCATTATTCCAAACTCATAAATGTATTATTGTAATTGGTTTTTTATTACGTGTATGAGTATTCCTACCTGCAACGAGAATGAGAATGTTATTGTAGTTGTAATGGGTCAATCTGAAAATCAGCGCTGTAACGTTTTTAGCTTATAGCAAATGCTGAGATTGGTCCATTTTGTTAACAAAATATGTATAAATTTATTGCCATACCGCGCATAAACCATAGTGGTTTTAGTCGGATGCCTTTAAATTCTTATATATGTAAGTAAATTTAACTATGAATAAATAAAATAAAAAAAAATATATTAAAATTTATTTTTATGTTTTGATTTTGTGGCAAGTAAATATATTTCTATTTCTATGATCAAAAAGTTTGCCAAATCGAAACTGAATGAATTATAAAAAAATGAGATGATGGTAATGTATAAATATGTAGGTAAATTGGTAGATCGTAATATACAAGGTGACTTTTTGATCATCGTCCAAATTCATACTAAGGGCTTGGTAAGTGATCAGCATCATGAATTAATACCAAGTTTTGTGAAATTCGTAAAATGAAATTTAGACTTCCCATAGTAATTCACTCCCAGTCCTGAGTGAATCACTATGGGGAATCGAAATTTCATTTTATGAATTTTACAAAAATCGTTATTGGTTCATGATGCTGATCACTTACCAAGGCTCAAGTATGAATTTGGACGATGTTCACAAATTCACCTTGTATATAAATGTAACGATCAGGCGTTAGGTATTTCTGATAATCATTCGATAAAAACCATTCCCCTATGATACCAATAAAATGCGGTAGCTCATCAGTAGGTCAGGTTCCACATATCACACCATACCACGTGCCTACTTGCTATTTGCTCTATTTGCACGTCATCAGCAATGTTACCATTATAATTGCTGCGATAAGTCGAAACCTGGTTTCCGTTATTCTTAGAAAAGTTACATCAAGTGTAATAATAACAAGAACAGCAATTTTTATCGTATGATGTTTAGAAAACAATCAGGCGATCTGACTACTATGTAATCAGGACAGATACATTTACCTGTAAACCTTTTTAGGGTTCCGTACTTCAAGGTGAAAAAAACCGGCAAAATGCGAGTCGGACTCGCGCACGAAGGGTTCCGTACCATTATCTATAAAAACAACCAAAAAAAAATGTCTCTTGTATGGGAGCCCCATAAATATTTATTTTATTCTCTTGTTTATTATTTGTCGTTATAGCGGCAACAGAAATATATGATCTGTGAAAATTTCAACTGTCTAACTACGAATATCACGGTTCATGAGATACAGCCTGGTGACAGACGGACAGACAGACGGACAGCGGAGTCTTAGTAATAGGTTCCCATTGGTTACCCTTTGGGTATGGAACCCTAAAAACGGAACACTTATAGGATCCCTTATAGTTGTCTCTCTGTCTGTCTGTCTATCGGTCCGTTTGTATGTCTGTCAAGACCCTTTGCTCGGCCCTCGTATGAAATATCAAGTTGAAACTGATACCTCCTACAGAAGTCTACGGCCCCATGGTGCTGTTAAAAAAAGTCAGGCTTCTAACTCGACTCGAAAAAAGTACTACATGAGGCTGCCTGTCCACACAAGTAATCACACGTTTGTGTGTGTGTGCATGCACGCAGTAAATGGCTTACAGGCTGCAAGTTGCCGCCAAGTAGCACTTACCGCCTACCCCAATCGTACTTCTAATTTGCCGGCGAAAAATTAGAAATATTTTAATTTTAAAACACGCTTTTAAATTTTTGTGCCCATTCATTTACAAAGTAATGCACAAAATAACAAAATTTTACCGGAAAAGCCTAACTGACATTAAATTTTGTTCGCGAAATGCCATAAATCATATTTATGTAACATATTTAATTCAAAAATAAGAAGAACCATCTTACGTTGTGCGTTTCGTAGCAGATACGAATCGTTCCCCTTAAGGTGGATGGTCCAAGGCAATCTCCATACAAACTTGTGGGAACCAATAACGACGACAGAAGTATTATTATTTAATTCTGTTACCTTTTTCCACACGTCCATCAACTTTACACCCGCGAATAATAACTTTTTTAGAATCTAATTTTGTTATTTAAAACTTTTGTAATCCAATGTATGAAAGTTTTAAATTGTAAAATTAGACTTGTGTAAAGTTGATGGAACGTGTGGAAAAAGGTAACAGAATTAAATAATAATACTTCTGTCGTCGTTATTGGTTCTCACAAACTTTTTATAAAAACTACCTTGGACCATCCACCTTAAAAGGAAACGTCATAGCATAGAGTTCATTTCTTTTTGGTGTAAAAGAATTGCTCAATCTGATTTTATATATTATTTGGTCCAGGTATCTACTCGCACCGACACCTGGACCCGTCCCAGGTGCAGGTGGTGGTCCCGCTGCGCGTGTCACGCGACGGCGAGCTGGTGTCGCGCACACTGGAGCACGGGCACGCGCACGGGCACGCGCGTGCACGCCGTGACCTGCACCTGCGTGACCACCAGCTGGACCACGTGCTGCATTACAACCTCACTGTCGACGGCAGGGATCTGAGACTGGATCTTCGGTGAGCTACAGATTTTCTTACCTATAGTCGGTAACCTGTTGGATCGCCTGATTCTCGTTTTTTCTCTACTTGTCATGTTAGCGAATGTAATTTATGCAGCCAAATTCATACTGAAGACTCGGTAAGTAGTCGGTAGCAAGTTTCGATGACCTTTTTTGGGAAATTCGAAAATTATTGATTATTTTTCCTTTCTACAAACGCAAGCCCACCCGCGAATCAATACTAAGGAAAATCAAAATTTTCTTGTTCAGATTACGCAAGAAATATTAATAATCCGTGATACTGAACCCTGACCAATCCGCCAGTATGAATTACACTTATGAGATACGTATACCTCCATCACATTTGTATGTATTTATTGCATAACACCTACGAGTTACTACATTTAAGTAGAGCAAGTGTTTCCACAGTTGTAAAGAAAAGTGCACTCAGATTGTGTAGTGTTATTGGCTGGTGTTAATTTATAATTTATAAATAGAGAGAACACGCTTGAATAAAACATATCTGTGATGAAAACATAAGCCAAGTCTTCAATGTAATTTTTCTTTTGAAAACGGTATCAACAGTTCCATCAACCGGGCTACTGCTACTGAAAAGTTGCGTTAGTTCGATCAACCATACTAACAAATAGACTACTGCTACTGAAAAGTTGGGTTAGTTCGATCAACCATACTAACAAACGGACTACTGCTACTGAAAAGTCGGGTTAGTTCGATCAACCATACTAACAAATAGACTACTGCTACTGAAAAGTTGGGTTAGTTCGATCAACCATACTAACAAACGGACTACTGCTACTGAAAAGTTGAGTTAGTTCGATCAACCATACTAACAAATAGACTACTGCTACTGAAAAGTTGGGTTAGTTCGATCAACCATACTAACAAACGGACTACTGCTACTGAAAAGTTGGGTTAGTTCGATCAACCATACTAACAAACGGACTACTGCTACTGAAAAGTTGGGTTAGTTCGATCAACCATACTAACAAACGGACTACTGCTACTGAAAAGTTGGGTTAGTTCGATCAACCATACTAACAAACGGACTACTGCTACTGAAAAGTTGCGTTAGTTCGATCAACCATACTACAAACGGACTACTGCTACTGAAAAGTTGCGTTAGTTCGATCAACCATACTACAAACGGACTACTGCTACTGAAAAGTTGCGTTAGTTCGATCAACCGGACTAACAACCGAACAACTGTTACTGAAAAGTTGCGTTAGTTCGATCAACCGGACCAACAACCGAACCACTGTTACTGAAAAGTTGCGTTAGTTCGATCAACCGGACCAACAACCGAACCACTGTTATTGAAAAGTTGCGTTAGTTCGATCAACCGGACTAACAACCGAACCACTGTTATTGAAAAGTTGCGTTAGTTCGGTCAACCGGACTAACAACCGAACTACTGCTACTAGCCAATTTTTTCTTGTGGGCTGTTATTGTAAAAGTCAACACACGTACACCCTCTTTTGACCTACAATTTTTTTGGTCCCTGTGTAATAGGGGCTGAGTCTTATCTCTGTACTTAAGGGGCTACAAATCTACCCTTCATAATACTGTAGGTAGAGTTAATCTAGGTGAATAGAATAAATTTATTTCATGGTAAATAAAATAAACAAAAAGAAGATCTATCGTTACATGAATTTGTTATCTAAATCTCTCAAAATAAAAAAGGATTCATTCAGTTGTTTATGTATTTTTTTTTTATTTATTTAGCACATTATTACATTAATTTAATTAAACGTAGTTCACATCACTTAAACCAACACGGTTTGAGTGTGATGGATGATAAAGGTAGGTGTATATAGCTCACAGAGTCACAGCCGACTGACCAACCTGCCCGTAACCAATGTTTATCTGAATTAATTTAGTTCTTAATTCATTGTAACATGATCCACTCTAAGGTGCTCAAAGGTTGTAAAGTCACTACATTGATTTTTTTAACCCTAAATAGGTACCTATCCAATAAAGATTACACTGAGAACGATAACCATTATACGTATATATGAGTATTAAGTTTGATAAGAGATCAATTTATTTTAGTTACAATGTAGACGTAATCTCGTCCAAAAATAAAAGCGTTTTACCTAATACTTGATAACCCGCCCACGAAACATTTTAGAAGTACATTAAAAATAATAACACATATTTTGTTGCTATCAAGAATGATAAAGAAACCGCGGTACGGTAAAATTTGCTAGCCGTTGACCGATTCCGTATAGACGATTTTTTTCGAATCTCGTGTACAGTTTTCTCCAATTTTTATTTTATTTTAATCTTAATATTATTATTATTAGAGTGCATTACAAACTAGAAAATATCAATCAGAAACAAATCCAAAGACAAGAATTTGAAAAAAAAAATTGGATTTGTTTCTGATTGATATTTTCTAGTTTGTAATGCACATTTTTTTCAAATTCTTGTCTTTGGATTTGTTTCTGATTGATATTTTCTAGTTTGTAATGCACTCTAATAATATTTAGAGTATTCATAGCGATGGATTTCGCAAAATAAACATAATCTTATTTTAATCTACTCAATTTATTTTTTTGATATATTATTACATAGGGAAATATATATAGATATACATCAGGCACAATTATAAAACATCATAATTTTATAAAACATATATTTCGGACCCCATGGGCCCAAAGAAATAAGCCGATAAAGGCAATATAAATAAATTTAATCTACTCAATTCTTTGACTAAACTTTAGTCAAAGACTCAATTACAAGGAATTTATTCGGAGACAATGAGTAGATGATAATAGTTTATTAATTTGCCCAAAGGGTTCCGTAACACAATACGGGTATGGTCAAACAACAATATAGATGCCATAGCAACATCACGGCGACAAAAAACACGACGCCAGTATGATTTTTCCATGATTTTTTATTTTGATTTTTGCCAAGTTACAAGTACTCAGTGAAAATTTCAACTGAAATTTTATTACGGCTGAAACTGTAGCCCTATGAAACCCTAAAAATCCTGCAGCAAAAAACCCCAATCGAGAGAACCGCTAACTACAAAATCAGGAATTCTTTCTAGATGAGTTTGGGCGCCCTCTACCGTCTGTAGTCTTATCCAGCCTTATCATAAGAACAATCTTAAAAAGTTTAAACCCTTTGTAACGTAATAAAGAACCCTAACAAGAAAGATTGTTTTGTCTACAATCCAACGAAAGACCGATGCTCCGGCGCCGCTGCCGTCGCCGGTTACCGAGTAACATACAAATTATGTACATTATATATCACAAATCGTGACATCGACCTTCGCAAATATTTGAACTTGGCTCTTCTACTATCTACTATGAGCTGGCAACGTGTTTAAGTAATTAGGATTCAGTGCTCTTGCGCCGGGAGAAAAAGCTTTCTTTTTAGAATTTATTACGCTACGCGGTGTATTATGTCGTCGTGTACTTTAGTTGTATCGTTTAATAAATAAAAGTGTGTAGAGAGTACGTTGTACATAATGCAGAGTGCTCGCTCACTTAAAAATAAGTGTCATTTGAAAACTACCATAGATTATGTTTCTCAATTAAAAGTCTCCATTGATATTATTTATAGTTATGTTTTAAAGCTTTCAGTTTCTTCTAATCGAAAGTTTTGTAAAATCTTGTAGGGATGTTAACTATGAATATGTTAGAAATAAATACATGAACTATGTTTATTTTCTTAGCAGTTTTTGGATAAATTTCTTTGCAGTAATTAAATTAGAGTTATAACCAGTTCTTATACTCACACATTATACCACACGGGAGACATCTGGATCTGTTATCAGTAAAACATCAGACCTTGTATCTCTCTTTATCTCTCTGTTAGGTAATATGTACTAATGGAGCTGTATCTACAACTGTATATTATGTATGTTTATATATAATAGTATCTACCCATGCTCAGGCGCACGTCATCTAACGTTTGCTGCAGCGTGTTCTTTATTATTCATAGAACGGGTGATAGCAGATAGGTAGAGGTTATCTCATTCATTTAGATACAGGAAGCGTGATTCAATTCGGTTATCTAACATACATTACTAACGACTTTCACCTAGAGGGATGGGTAAGATCTATTAAACAGAAGAGTTGAATTTTTTTCATCACACCTATTCGAAAAACGACAAAGTAAATATTATTCCCACGGGAGTTTGCGCTTTCTGTCTTCTGATTGGTCCGCGTTCGTGTTTCTGATATATTAGCGTAATTTAACCAAAGAGGTCGAATGCATAATTTACGAAGAAGTTACTAGCCGGCGGTTAGGCTTCGGCGGCAATGCGCGCTGAAAAAAAATACTGTCATTCTTATATTCATTTATTTTTATCAGAAATCTGTCGTCACTGTTATTGCAAATAATAATTAAAAATGAATTCGACAGTAGTAATATCAGTAGTAATAATCTCCTGAAAACATATTAAATCTTGCTGCGCTCGGGATTCTACGATAGAACCCTTCGCTTCGCTCTGAATTCAAAATAACGCTCTCGACGAAAAAAAATATTAGTTGGGCCCCTGGTTACAAAAATAACTATTGTTTTTCGTCATAGAGAAGTTTCCCTGCAATAACCTTGTTTCCCCTGATATGATTTGAATTGAATAATTCTGACACAGTCATTATTGTGGAAAAAAGTTGCTGGTTTATTACAATAGCACGGAAGTATTTAATTCGGGATCAGACAAAATAAAATAAACCGACTAATGGCTTAGACATTATGAAGTTATGATCAGCTTCCGATAAGGAATAGGTCAGACCGGGCTGTGTCGTAATTCAACCAGAATATTTCACAGAAAATTTCGTCTGTGGCAGTAATTTATTCGAAAGGTTTTCTACGAATGTTTAGATATAAATCTGAAATATATCGTCTCGTGCCCCACTAACGATTATAATGATGTTTATTTTATATCAGCAGCACTCATCGTGTCTCTGTCACCATCTGACTGAAGTGGTGCTTCGTCTCATTAGAGATCTGAGATAGAATATTATCATCATCGTTGTCACGGAAACTCTACTAACTAGTCTAAATATCAAATATCAAATCGTTATGAAAGATATAAATAAATATTTTTTTCAATGCATGTGCTCGTAAAGGCCCATTTTTTATGAATCAAAACCGAACAGAAAGTCGATTATTTTGCCCTAGGGCTTTATTATTATATTTTTTTTTATTTATTTACAATGGTTGGCTAACCTGTAATCTTTCCTGTGTACCATAAATTTTATACTTTTTTTCCACTGTTTAACGGCTCTGGATACAGTCCTTTTGAGCCAATCATAATTTAAAGTTCACAAGATTATATTTGTTTTATTTCCTCACACTATGCATTGAAAAACGTAGTATGATACACGGGCGTAAGAGCAATAAATTACTCGGTTACGTTTAAAACACTCGCTACGCTCGTGTTTTAAATCGTCCTCGTAATTTATTCCTTTTCACCCTAGTAGCATAAACTACTAATATCTTTCAATCTCTTTCAAGAAATATTTATATCTTTCAAAAATATAAGCTGAATATTTGTTTACATATCTATTCAGTTAATTCAGTACCTATTTATTTATCTACATGTTCTTGTTTTATTTATAAAGATTTTTAAATCATAACAGGATTCTCGTCACAGGTAAGCTGATTTTGCTGTGACAGGACGCCATTATTTTCGAAGCATGTCACAAATAAATATTTTTCACCGACATACAAGAAACGTGTTATAATGTCTATTCTGATAAGAAGTACTCATCACTAATTTATGACAACAGCTTCGAAACTCAAGCGCTACTAAATTATTGTAAAAAGATAGCACCAACTCGACTCACACTTGACCGGGGACTATTTTTGATAATTATATATTTTTTCAACTCATTTACTAGGACAACAGACTCAAGGCCGACTGTGTTGTTTCCGTAACAGAGAAATATGTCGGCGCCAGCTGTAATATCTAAGCCTCCGAGTGACAGGCACCGTTTGTCTAATTATCATCATTATGTCGTTCATTATTTGTGTTGGATACAAGTCGGTATTAATATCAGACAAGTCGTTGGCTTCGCGCCTGAAACGCCGCACGCACTACTTACTGGAGCTAATAAATTCTGGGGTTTATTTCCGTACATCTTTTTAGGGTTCCGTATGGGCATTAAACTGAAGAACCTATGATGACTAGCATCGCAATAGTCCGACCGCCTCGCAGATCGTAAATCTCGAGGCAGCCATTGATAGCTTCGATATCGGTTGTGCGAAACCATTTCGCCTCGATCCATCGTGAGATACGGAACTGGATTCGTAATCCTGATACTTGTACTTAGTGTGAGTTTGTAGATATCTATCTACAAGGTCGATTCAATCTAGCACTTATCAATCAGCCCGCGGTTTTTACGTTTCTAGACCGGGCGGATCTATCGCAGATCTGACTACTTTAAAACTAACATAAACTTTATGTTCATAGCCCGCGCTGTCATAAACCTATAAACTCTCTGATCGTATATTTATGAAGTAAGACATGCGCAAATTGCAATAGAAATCTCGGAACGTTAATACCTTAAGGCTGGACAATAAAATAAACGTATACAGGAATAACGGTTACCGAGGATTTACTGCATTCTGTTGTCGGAATAGGATTCGTTGATGACGGGTTATCAATACGTTGTTTTACGTTTTAACATTATTTCATGACATTCATACTAACATAACATGCGCCATTAGGGCGCATACATACTAAATTAGGAATTATTGTCGGTACAAATATCGTAGGAAACGACATTGAAATAAGCGCGCATTGCAAAGTGGCTGTTACGACGCCGACGATTGCTACGTCTCTGCATAGTGCAAAATAGGAGAAAATATTACTTTTACATGGGCGCGATGGAAGGAAAAAAATTTTGTACTTAAATTTTATAGATCCATAAATTATAATTTGTTGAAAGAATCATCGAAATGACTCAGGCGTTCGGAAGGAGTAAGAAAATTCTTGCGTAAATCATAAGAAAACTTCATTTTTTGACAAATGTAACAACAGAAAAGTAAACATTATACCTTAAATTTATTTGTGGCTATGTTTTGCCAATTACTAATATTTTTTAAGTATTTCGACCACCCGCATAGGAGCCAATAGGAGGAGTAGGTCTTCAAAGATCTTCAAAGGTCTTCAAAGGTCTATCTAATACCTATTGCAGATTGAGTATGTATTCGCCTTAACGGGACACCTAACGCTAGAACATCAACAACACCAAGTTTTCAAGGGTTCATTGGAAGAAACTAGGTCTCTCCTCATATTGAAAAAAATATATTTGATTGATCGATCTTTTATCTAGAGATTCCACCTATAAACAATGTATTAAGATTTATACTTTTGTGAAAAAAAATGGTTTCCACCCTCTTTTTTTTGTTTTTTAAACTTTCGTTTCTAAAACGCGGTTAAGAGATCAATTTGTTTTTTTTTTTATAAAATAGGCGATAGAAATATGAAGGGATGTTACCTAAATCCAATATTTTTTCCCTACAAAATATTTCAGTATTAGCTAAAAACACACCAATTTGTTGTTTCGTTGCGTGATCACTAGTATTACGCGTCCAAGAAAAAGAGGCCAAAGAGCCAACATATAATCGCCTCTATGAAAAGCAAATAAGGTCTTTACCATTGGAATCATTGTGCTGGACGGGTAATAAAAAAAGTTGCTACGGTAGGCCCTCCTGTTAAATCCTTCCACTTGCCTACAAATCGGACATAAATATGTAATTAATGATTGATGGTCTTCTCCAAGTAAATAAACATAAAGACATATAAATCGGAATTACATATTAGATTTTCCTATTCCGCTTTCAATGTACGAGTAATATGTAAGAGATCTCAGCTCTCGCCGTTGCCGGACACTTTGTAATTTCCTAACAAGGACATGAGATTTATCTTTTGAAAATGAATTATCTACAGACCTTTGTTAAACGACCGAACGGTGAGGTAGTACTGGTTCTGGTACAATCAAATATTTATGATCTAATCGACACTGTTTATCTAATTCCGCAACGCTGTATTTAATCTTAATTAATTTACACGAACCGCCTAAATTTTACTTCGCTAAACCAACCAGGTACACTGAGAAAAATGTCTTTTTGGCTTCATTATAAAATAGCATTACGTAAGTTTAAAATACGGTGAATTGTTTTTAAGTTAGGTGATAATAGGAAAATGTTATGCTGTCATTAAAACGTTTCAGAAAATAATCGAGTTTTTAAGGTAAGTAAGGCAATATTATGAAGACTGATCACCGTAAAAATTGGTCACAGAAAATAAGATTATCATTTTGGTATTACATCATGCCTTCACCATAAAATCATACTATGTCACAATAAATGTTTTACGAGATAATGAATTTGAATGATAATAAGAAATTATATTATAATGTTATAACGGAAGAACACTTTCACCTAAAATATGTAGGATTTCTTAGTATAATTTAAGAACTATCACTATCAATACGGTGAAGTCGCCGTTAGTGTAGAAATTTGAATTAGAGGGACTTGTCACTTTATTTTTGTAGTAAGCATATTTTTTTTTAAAGATAAGTCATTTTGAAATATTATGACATCGTAATAATATATGATTACAGACACACAAAAAAAGAGGAACGGCGCACAACAAGCCCGATAAAAATAAGTTGAATACGATTATGATTACGAAATCATTAATAAGGATGCCGACATCATACTTTGGTGAACGAACTATGAATTACGATGCTATTATCATAATTTGTGTGACGGCACCAAAATTTGTGTGAGAACTATGACATACGATGCTATTATCACACTTTGTGTGACAGCACCAAAATTTGTGTGAGAACTATGACATACGATGCTATTATCACACTTTGTGTGACAGCACCAAAATTTGTGTGAGAACTATGACATACGATGCTATTATTATACTTTGTGTGACAGCACCAAAATTTGTGTGAGAACTATGACATACGATGCAATTATCATACTTTGTGTGACAGCACCAAAATTTGTGTGAGAACTAAGACATACTATGCTATTATTATACTTTGTGTGACAGCACCAAAATTTGTGTGAGAACTATGACATACGATGCAATTATCATACTTTGTGTGACAGCACCAAAATTTGTGTGAGAACTAAGACATACTATGCTATTATTATACTTTGTGTGACAGCACCAAAATTTGTGTGAGAACTATGACATACGATGCAATTATCATACTTTGTGTGACAGCACCAAAATTTGTGTGAGAACTAAGACATACTATGCTATTATTATACTTTGTGTGACAGCACCAAAATTTGTGTGAGAACTATGACATACGATGCTATTATCATACTTTGTGTGACAGCACCAAAATTTGTATGCTGTCACTTTATTTTCAGATTCATTCATTTCGTACAATTAACCAGTGTTACCTACATGCGGATCAATTTGCTCCGATTTCAGTTGTTTTTTTAGCTCTCACAGATGCAATTTTTAATCGTCGGATCTTTACTCCTTATTAAGCCTACAAATATTTAGACCGTGTAGGCATGTTTTCCAGAAAAATACTGACAGGTTTTAATTTATCTATTATTTTATAATATTAGTTTTATTAGGAGGATAGTTATATTATTATGTAACCTTTATTTTATAATGTGTATAAGGAAAAAAATAAGCTTACGTTTAGGTATTATTCGGGGCAGAGTAAGAGGACAGCTCTCAGGCACAAAACCTGGGACCGATTGATGGCGGCCTTATATAAAACAGACAGGTGCGAGGGTTTCGGCACCGCGCTCACCAACCCGCCTGCCCAGCGTGTGTGAGTATGGGCATTACTTCCAAGAGAGGACAAACATGAGTGGTGAAAACTTGGAAAGGCCTATGTCCAACAGTGGATGATGACAGGCTGATGGATGAATGGATAAGGAAAACTAATTTTAGAATTATTTTACTTGGATTTTCTTATGACGACGTGTAAATATACTTGAAAAATTATCACGTATTTAGAGGGGATTTTCATTCTCGTTTAAATCGTTTTTCATTTAGTATGGGGAAAATAAAAATACCTGACTCTAATCTTGACTGTGTCATACTATTGTAAAATTGTAAGAATTTTCGTGGAGATCAGACTTATGAAGGCGTCACGTTACAACCAGCTTTTTGAATGTACCAGGACTAGATTTTATTCTTTAAAACGAGATTTTGAAACAGATGTGCTATTAAAAAAGAAGTTTACTATGTTTTCTTTTAATTACCTCTAACATTTGGACATGTAGAGAGGATGAATGAAAGAAGAGTGACGAAAGAAATTTATGATTTTTCAATTCGTTTTTCTTAAAATCTAGCGACTTTTGATTAAAGGTTTGGGAACTTTGTTTTTTCGTTTTTTCTTAAGCGGCAACACTCAAAGAGTGTCCGTCTGTCTTTCTGACCGACCCAGAAAAATATCGTTCTTTCTTTGCATCGAGCGACTCCAACCAACGCGCGTCGCTATTTTATAATTTCTATTGCTCTATCTGTGCTATTTTCAAAGTGGTTAATTATAGAATAAAATCAGAAAGTGCATACCTAACAAATAATGGATCAAGCAACTACCGATCTGCTTACAAAATGGAACCTGTCGCATTACATTGACACATTCGCCGGTAAGTTGTTTGTTTTGTCTTGCAATTTTGAATATGTAGACAGAAGTTTATGTAGCTATGAATGCTTTCGCGCGGTTTTTTTTTTCTTTTCTACACCCCTACCAAGCTTTTGTGTCAAATGAACCTTCTGCAATTTTTTTGACACTGACATTATTCAGATAACTATCATCTATTGTAGGTAGCGTTCCTAAACGCCTAGGTGACGGTAAAATTTAAGTGTAAGTGAAGTAAGTGAGGTGTTTGTTTTCACTCGAGTGGTTGTGGAACGGGTTTTTACGTCTACCCTGGCGTTTAGAGATGCTACCTTAGAAACTAACACAATACATAATGTACATAAGGTCTTTCTTTTAAACCCGAATTCATTTTAAGGGGAGATCAGGTTATTAGTTTACATTAATTTGCGATAGGTTTTTTTATTTGTCTTTTGCTAAAATATCGACTGATGTCATTTTTATTGTAATCTAATAATAACATCAAATTAATTGACAGAAGGACTGGCAGGCGTCACGCGCGGAGTTTTTGGATGGTTCTGTCACCATCATCGACACCGAGGCGGATGTTCAGGTGACAATTGAGGAGCGTCGTGAAAAGTTGCAAAGACTGAATTGTACCCTACAACCATTTATAATACGGTGTCGCGATTCTGGAGTTTCATTTGTGGTTTCTGACAGCGTGTTGTACAAATTTAGGTTTCTTCTAGATGCTTTCCTTATTAAACGTTTATCCTGTGTCATCAGCATCAACAAAATCAGATCGAGTTTTTTTCTCCTTCTTACGTACATGTTGATTCAGCTGATTGAGACAGTTTGTACTGTTAATTAAGTATTAAATGTTTTTTTTTTCGAAGTTGAAATGTGAGCGCTTAAGAGCCATTTAGCAGCCGGTTTGTGAAAAACACGCATTGTGTATGCCATCACTAAGTTTTCATGGGTTTCTGTAAAATTGAATTTAAACAAATTTAATATTTTTTTTTTTTGAAATTGTAGTTTATGGAAACCAAAGGAAGCTTTGCGATGGCAGCATACACAATACATAGGTAATAATTAAGGTTTTGTTGAATAACTATTGAGTTTATTTTGAATGTAAGTGTTCTGTTTCGATTAATTAGAAAAAGGTGGGTTTTTCACAATCCGGCTGCTCAATCGCTCTTAAGTGTAACGAGTATGCCTATTTTGTGTTATAAGTAAGGATAGGATATTCGGATCGATATATGCCTAAAGTTGAAATATCAGAAAACGTAATTTTTATAGTTGCGTTTTCTGATATTTTTCCAACTTTATCGATCGGAATATCCTATCCCTGGTTATATGGTATAAAGTAATAATAAGTTTACGTTTACTGTGGTATTTTATAAATAATACTTACATTATTAGAAGACAATGTTTGAAATAAAAACTTTTAAATGTGTAATAAAATAAATGTGTAATTTAAGAGCGGTTTAGCAGCCGGATTGTGAAATATTGAGCAAATTTTGAATTTAAGTGTTCTGTTTCGTTTGATTAGAAAAAGGTGGCTTTTTCACAATTCGTTGTTAAGCGGCTCTTAATAAATGTTTAAATATATATAGAGATATAATAATGTGTGTAGAGATATATTAGAGATAAAATAAATACATTTTTTTGTTTATAATATATTTTTCTTTTCTTTGTAATAATTTGTATCCTCAAATCAGCTCTTGGTTTAGGTAAAGTACTCTATGTATTCCAGGTTATTTCTTGTCATCCATCCATCCATCCATCCATCAACCCGTATTTGTCCACTGTTGGACATAGGCCTCCTTGTTCTTCTATATATCAGTAATCTTATTTTTAAGCCTCCTGTGTGTTTCTTTCCTTTCAGTTTTTGATATTGTTTATGTGCGTTCCTGTTTTTTCAGTTATTTCCTACAATTCCTTCTACTATGAATCTATGATTTAATCATCGTTTTGTATGCTTTCCTGATACTGTTTCTGTGCTCTCATATTGTTTCAGTTAAATCCTATTATTTGTTTCTACTATTTATCTATGCTCTCGTATTTTAAGTTATGGTTCCTTAAACATTGATAGGTCAATTCACTTATATAAACGATTAACAATTACAGATTTTTACTATTAAGATCATTAAACCGAAAAATTGTTTTTGCACTATAACTGCTTACAAACAAACAAACCATCTATACAGTTATTATATTACTGGTACAAATAGTTTATTGGCCAATAAATATTGAAGGAGCCACATAGAAGCCTTAAAGTTAAGAGTAAATATAAATGGTAGAAAAAAATAATTGAATTTAACTGAAATAATAGGAGAGCACATAAAGAGTGCTATACAAAAATATGAGGAAATCATAGATTAATAGTAGGATGAATCATAGGAAATAAGAGGAAAGCACATAAATAGTATGAGGAAAGCATACAAAAATATGAGGAAATCATAGATTAATAGTAGGAAGAAACGTAGGATATAAGAGGAAAGCACATAAATAGTATGAGGAAAGCATACAAAAATATGAGGAAATCATAGATTAATAGTAGGAATAATCATAGGATATAAGAGGAAAGCACATAAATAGTATGAGGAAAGCATACAAAACTATGAGGAAATCACAGATTAATAGTAGGATGAATCATAGGAAATAAGAGGAAAGCACATAAATAGTATGAGTAAAGCATACAAAACTATGAGGAAATCATAGATTAATAGTAGGATGAATCATAGGAAATAAGAGGAAAGCACATAAATAGTATGAGGAAAGCATACAAAACTATGAGGAAATCATAGATTAATAGAAGGAAGAATCGTAGGAAATGAGAGGAAAGCACATAAAAATATGATGAAAGGATAGAAAAATAGTGGGACAAAATAATATGAAGCAACTGAAATAAGAGGAAAGTTCTTGAACAGTATCAAGAAAGCATATAAAATATGAGGAAAGCATAGATAAATGTACGAAGAAGTAAGAGGATATCACATTAACGGTGGTAGGATAGCATAGTATATTACAGTTACGGAGTGCATAATTCTGTCTGCTTCCTACTAAAGCCATAGTGACAGTGCATCGTATTATTTCGTTAGCAGCAGCAATAGTAGTTACATCGTATTTTTTGGTGATATCCGTATGCTCTCTACTTTACGTGAAATCATCATTATTTCTGCTGAATTCACTTTATTTTCTAATGACTAGTTTTCTCAGTGTACAGTCAATGACGAACGATGTCTTACACATTTTAAAATTTATATGAAATTTTTTTTGAAAAAGCCCCTCTCCGTCGTAAAAAATAAAAAAGTTTTAAATGAATTAGGTTAAACGTCAGTAGCATTAGCGCAAAGTGCATAACTTTGTTTTTCCCGTTTAGAAATTTAAAATTGAAAAGCTTTTTGATCTGTGCCATTTGACGCCAAAAATTCAGTAATAGTGAGATTTATAAAGCAAGAGTTCGAAATTGTATACACAATTAGTCATGATCTGTTCAAAAACAACTTAAAATGCTGATTTAACTTTGTTTAGACAAGATCATGACAAATTGTGCATTAAATTTCAAACTCATGCTTTATAAAATTCACTAATACGGAACTATTGGCGTCAATTGCCACATACCAAAATGTTTGTCAATTTTTAACTTCTAAACAAGAAATACAAAGGTAAGTTGTGCACTTTTGCTAAGCGACTGACGTTTAACCTTAATATTTCCTTTTGGTGACATTTTTATCTTGAATGACATGAACGTTTTGTATTTTTACATTTAATTATTTTGAATTGTTTTTCTATGGGAAAACATACTGGAAGGCTGCTTTTGTCTTGCTATATATAGCCACTACTTATCTTTTTGATTTTACTTGCATAGTTGCGTTCAGTTGAGTTGGCGATCGATCGATAATTTCTTGTCTTTTATAAATTATTCGCACCATTTGGTCCAAGAATGCAGTCCTTGCCGCCGGATTAGGAATCTGAATCATTGTGATTACAAGCTTTAAGCTCTCTTTGGAAGTTAATGCCTTGTAATGGGCGCAATCAGTCGACGAAGAAATATGATGTCGGCTACTATTACTAGCTTTTCCATAAATTGTCGCTTTTACAGCTAATTATTTTCTTATAAAGAAAGAAATTTCAAAATCAAAACGAAAGAAATTTTTAAGAGAACTGTATTTATTTTAGGTTTATCTCAGTCACACTTGAATTGAATGACTTTCAATTTGACCTAGAGACACAGCCTATCTTCGTATCTGGTGCCAGTGGCTCGCCGCCAAAGTGCTGCTGAGGAAGTTTCGCTCAGCAATGGATTCTCGGAAGCTGCGCCCGCGCCGCGCTATCAGTTGCCTCGTGTAAACGCTGAGATGTACCGGGAAGCCACTCGTGCACTTTTTCTATTCCTGCGAACAACTAAGATAATACCTATAGCTATGTCGCAGAGAAATAGTAAAATTCGACATTTTACAACCGGCTTCGTCTTTGTAAGCGCTCGCTATTTTGCAATATGACGAATGTTCGTCATATAGAGGTAGTAGAATTCGGCATTCTATAGTTTACCTAGGCATATAGTTATTCTGTTAGAACTATTAAGGGTCGCCTCGCCCCGTTCCGCTTCGCTCGGCTCCTAATATGTATTTACATGTAAACCTAACACGCTCCTCCTCGCTCCGCTCGCTCGTAGTTTCAAATATTTTTCGCTTTTGGTGAAAGACTTTCTATTTCGGCTTTTTCGAAAATGATGACGCATTTTATAATTTGCCGACCGGCAGATTGCAAAACAGCGGGCGTTTAGAAACTGACGACACCGTTTGTAAAATGCCGAATTTTTACACGACTGCCCCCAAAAAAATTAATGTATTGTTTTCAAGATTCATGTATTTTTCTTTATTCCATCATATCTTTGAACACTTTAACGATTTGGATGACTAATTAGAATCTCTATAATATCCGTATTGGCACTGGGTAAAAAGTATTAAATAAAAATAAATAATGAAAATTATTAAAAAACACGACAGCCATAATTTTAAAATTAACTTAGTAGCACCCAGTGCAGTCGGGGGACATACAAAACAACGTCTATGCAATGTAGAGCTGTCCCCTTAGTAAGTTAGTTTTGTAATTATGGCGTCGTGTTTTTTAATATTTTTACTATTTGCCTTCCACCGCTACTCCGGATGTTTGCGAATGGTAGCGCTCAAGCGTTACGATTCATGGTATGATACACATCTTGTTTTCGATTCAGGATTCACAGTTAATTGCAAACGCAACGTGTCTGAATTCGGTTATTTTTGTCGCAAGCTGCATCAAACTGGTAGGCATCATTAGTGCATGCGCCGCTGTGTAAACTGTCATGCACGTAAGCGATTAATCGACATGCTACATGTGCTCGACAATAAAACGACGAAAATCAGTAGCGCATTTGTTTAAAATAATATCCGCAAAGGAGTTAAAAGGCTACCGCCTGTCATAACAGTTTCACTGGTCGCACTTCTCTGAGGACTGGGAATTGGGACACTTCTGCATCTTTAATGGGGGAGCGAAAAAAAGTCGACAGTGGAAAGTTGCGGTATGGTTTCCGAAGTTCAACTCATACATATTTATGGGGCAATTTATTGTAATACAATGAACGATGAATATTGCAAGCATTGCGCAACGTAATACCTTAGCGGGACCCACGCTAAATATGGAATACTGAAAACGTTTATTTCGATTTTTTGCGTATAAATGAATAACTCAGCATCAGTCTGCCAAAAACTAGGGTTTCCGGAATCGCAATAAGGGACGAGGTCAATCGTCTCGTCAACAAAGTCATACATTTTCCCATGGCTGTATAAAAACTACTGTTTAAATTTTAAACCATTACATATGGCGTCAGAAATGCAGAGATTACCTCCATCCCTAGCATGGGAAATAAAGATTGCCTATAGTTATTCATGCAACGTACAAAAACATAAGCATTCAATCGAATCCAAGTTATTACTCGTACTAAACGATTTCACAGATAATTTTCATTTTTTATGTAGGAGTTTGGTTACGCAGTGTTTATGTCACTCCCATTGTACACATACTTGATTTTTTTATTTAGGGGTACGATCACGCAGTGATGATGTCACCCCCATTGTACAAATACTTAATTCTTTTTATTTAGGGGTTTGGTCACACGGTGATTATGGTACCCCCATTGTACACATACTTGACTTTTTACATAAAGCACACTTTTTAAAATTTGAGCCCACGCTTAACCGACATTTATAAATAAAACAAATTGAAATCTTTCGCCACAGAAAATATATTTTAGGCACTGAATTCTGATCAAATGGTCGTTTAATGCCTAATTTATATTCCTTTCATCAACATCAAATTGTGTAGCCGTTTATATTAGTTATTAATGTATGAAGCGCCACGATCGGTTTGGCAATCCAGCTGTTAGATGGCTCTCAATCATAGAAGAAATAATAGTAACCTAATCGGTTGTCATCGATCATTTGCTTTACTTATCTTAGAGGCAAAATCTAAGAAGGACAAAATCAAATCAAATCAAATTATTTATTACCAAAAATTACATAATATCATTACAAGAAATGTGCAATTTGCCTAAATAAGTATTTTTTTAATGTTTACATTAAACAGTTTACATATGGGCCCAGACTACTTGTTTTGTGTATATGGTTATTAAGGGGAAACGCTTCGGATCCTCTACGTAACGCACAACTTAATCCGTTTCTTGTTATTTTTGAATTACATATAATAAATAAATGTGATTTATGGCATTTCGCGAACATAGTTTAATTTCAATTAAGCTGATCCGGCAAAATTTTGTTATTTTATGCATTACGTTGTAAATGTATGGGCACACAAACTTAAAACACGCTTTTAAGTTTGTGTGCCCATACATTTTTTAACTAACATTAAATTATATTAGCGAAATGCCATAAATCACATTTATTTACTATCTGTAATTCAAAAATAACAAGAACTATCTTAACTTGTGCGTTTCGCAGAGAATATGAATCGTTCCGTTCCCCCTTAATGTATGAGGCGCCACGATCGGTTTGGCGACTCCCAAATAACCCGAATATTATCATTTATCGTAGAAGCAAAATCTTAGGTTTATGTTATTTTATCTAAACCTGTCTTAAGGAGTTTATTCAACATAGTTTTGTTTAATGCATGATGATGATTGTTAGATGATGATTAGATGTATATATATTTTTTTTATTTCAAAGATCTGTTTTGTTTTCTTTTTAGTGTTTAAATATTTAATAAACAGTTTTATTTATTAGCACATACTTTTTTCAAGTTGTCCATTATGATCGGTAGAGTATGTGCTTTTATTTAAAGATAGCAGTCTATATATTACGGTATATAGTTATGTTGACCCGTAACATAGTAGATATATTATTTTCAAGTAATTTTTAGACACTCGACACACACATCTTCGTATTTTCATTACAATTATATTATATCCGTGCCAATTCACAGCCAATTATATACAAATTAGCAATTTTGCTTAGAAATTTTATCATGCTTAGTAATTGGAGGTATATTAACAAGTGCCAGATCGTTACATAAGAGTCCGTGCAAAATTATTAACGTATCGATTTGCAGTCTGTTATTTCAACAAGTTGGCACCACAAGCCAGCAATTACGATTGCATGCATATCTCTAATCAATAGGATTACGCACGTGTATGTGTCTGCATACAAACGATTTTTTTAGGGTTCTGCCAAAAACTTTAAATTCTAATTTCATTTTAATGTTAATCGTTTATCTAGAAAAATCAAAGTGAGAGATACTACTCTCTTAAAACTCTATCTCAACACACTCTCAAAGATTCTTTGCTCAAAACTAAATGGTATATTTTTTATGTTAGTGAGGCAGGTAAATGTTTGTTCATTATTTTATTATTTTACTGCCGTAACTTCACGGTGGAGAAGAATCGTTCGCTTCACAGAATCGCAGGCAATAATTCAGAAATATGAAAGACGAGACAAGTTCAAGAACCTCGTTAATGTGTTATATATAATAAAACAGAAGGTCTGTCCGTCGCCCGGCGCAGACGCCGCCGCCGAAATTACAACTGGTCACGTGATTTATTTAACTTTAAGTACATTTAATTATAATTATATAAACATTTATAACTTGTTTATTTGTACTTTTAAACGTTAATCAATTTAGTTTTTGACGATACATAGATATACAATACACTCATGCTGGTTTTCCATAGGGATTGGTATAGAGTACAGATATCGATATCTACGTTTTTGTATTATTTTTATTCCGTTAAAATATTAGAGGAAGAAGGTAAGAACCTTATATCTTGCGATTGCGAAAATCACAGAGAAAACCCAATGAACGTTAGGAGATAATAATAGAATTGAGAAATATAATGAAAGTAAAAAGACAGAAGTAGGTATTTCAAATTTGTTAAAGAAGAAGCTTGAGGAACGGCCTCAAGTTAGAAATTTCCCATTATGACCATGAACGGCAGCACTCGGTTCTCTAGACATGCAAAACACGACAGCCTATTAGTGGGCATTACGTCTTAATTGAACCTGATAAATCCGTTTACGATGTAAAATGCCTTGCTTTAATAAGTCTAATTTTCTGATACAAGTGACAAAACTGCAACAAAATCGCAGCAAATCTTGAAATACAAGCTTTGATCAACAGTTCTTATTGGTGATCGAAGATCACAAGCCATCGAAAATTGAAATTTCATTTGTTAAACATATCACCTTCGCTTTTCTAGATAAGGGAGCTAGTAGAATAGTGCCGCAGATCATATACGTATAAGGGAATTACAGCCTCGATCACAAACACCTACTCTACTCCGATAGCGAAAGCCAAATATGGCATTAAATTGACCATTATTGTGCGATATTATTTAAATTTCGACATAGAAAACAAATTACCTACAATGTACAATATGTGTAATTTGTATTAAATACACTTTGCAATACTAGCAAGATATATAGCCGCGAACCAGTAAAACTCGATGAGTTTACGTTATTTACTTTGTGATTCTTAAACAATGTTTAAATCAAATGTGCGTTCCGAAATAGATTTGAAATATCAATTGAAAAACAATAGATAAGAGGGATCGTGTCTAGTGAAACAACGAAATCATACCTTTGTGAAAGTTATAACTAAGGCTTCGAATATCTATATGAAAAATTTCAAGGGTTCATACGTTTATACATAATAACATATACCTATGTTACAGAGTAGCTATGCCAAAATATTTAGGCCCTAATCAAGTCACTGCCCTTAACAAAAAGGATATCTAGAATTTATTCATTTAATTCCACTGTAAACCTATTCATACAAATTCACGTAACTTTTAATTCCAACTTTGAAGAAGCTAAAATCACAAACACGATAATAAAATAAATATAAAGTAAGCTAGCGATATCTACGTCTGAATGTGATATGTTGAAACACATACATATTACTAATTAACTTAAGTGAGCAATCCTAGAGAACGCGTCACGAAATACAACTCAGGCGCAGTGCAAGCCTGATTTGCACAACCGTATGGTTTGCTTGAATAGGTACAAATTAACGAACATTATAGCACACGTGAATTTGCCGAGCGCATTTAGCTACGGCGCGGCGTAGCTCGACGTAGCCAGAACCGGTGCGTGACTTTTATCGCTTTGAAGACTCGCTACGTCGCGCCGCCGCCGCGCCGAGCCGCCGCGCCACCTTTTTCGAAGTTAAAAATATGAGAGGTCTGTCACTGTCACACACACACATAAACAGTGATCGGAATTAGGTAGTGACATATATGTATTTGTGCTAAGTGGATTAATTCTGATCTGGTTTTGTTATATTTTTTGTTTCATCGGCTGATCCACGTTAATTAATTATCGTACAAAATTGTTGTACCTTTCTTCTCCGAATATCATATATTAAATTAATTAATAACCCATAAAAGTGTTCATGACTCCCGCCGTGTCACATGGAGAACTCCCGTAACGAATACAAGCTTTGCTCAAAAATTTTCCCCTTTCTTAGGTCCCATTCTATATTCAAGGACAAATAATACCCTATCCCTTCTTCATCTAACACGTTATCCATGCAAAAAAATTCTACACGATTGGCTCTCCCCCTTAGATTACGAACAAACCGAGGATATCCTTAAAATTGACACATAAATCCTAACACACATGTACCGGTCTGTGAGTATCAAGTATTTCAAAACTCAGGCATACACTTTCATATAACACACTCTATTTTACTCACCCATTCACACACACTCTAATAACATTCCACATACAATTATCACCCACACGTCATACATTAGTCAATTAGTTTTATTTTGTCTCTTCTGTTACTTTTTAATCTTATGTTACTTTTAAATATTTATAAATTTGTTATCGTCAGACTCACCAGGAAGGGTCTAATTTCCCACAACCCAGGGAATCCTAATGTGGGGATTAGAGTTTATAAAAGACACACTTGTCAAACAATATAGAAATAGTGCATAAAATATTTTTGTATACATATCTTTTTGGTTGCAAATAAACATATTTTTATTTTTATTTTATTTTATCGATGGCGTCTGCTGCTATGTTCAAAGGTATTTAAAAATATATATGTGAGAAGATTTTAATATATAAGGTCTTTCAATTTAAATGGAAAGTAATTTAGGAGGTGATTCAGTATCGGTAATACATCACATTCCACTGCAAAGCACTTTTTTTTGCTCGAACTTTTTTTTCACTTCTCAGTACAAAGTGGTCAGATCAGCTGACTCAGTCTGTATAGACAAGTGAAGAAAAAGTTCGCGCAAAAAAAAGTACTTTGCAGTGGAATGTGATGTATTAACGATACTGAATCACCTCCTAAATTACTTTCCATTTGAATTGAAAGACCTTATATATTAGCCTTATATTAGGTTTTATATTAGCCGTTGCTTGAAATTTGAAATCTCTGATGAACTGATATTGTACATAGTAAAAATTGTATCCATATTAATATCAACGTTTAGTTATAAATAAAAAAAAACACGCAACCTAATTCCGATCTCTGCACATAACAAATAAATTAAGAAAAATGTCTAAAACTATCCGCTTTTGTACCAAATAAACTTTGTAATCCAGTAAAAAGTATTAATTTTATTTATTCGATCTTGTTATCCATTTATAAACCTTATAATCGACTGCAGCTTTATCGCGTGGGCCTTTTCCTTAGCAGGTTATTCATAAATAAAACATAAAACTGATTGAGTCATGTCATGGCTCAAGCCCTGACTGACAGCTTCTGTTATTATGACATGAAATATTATTATGACATGAAATGTTAGACTATACCACATAAAACGGCCGCGCGCTTCTAAATCTCAGTACACACCTCATAGTAGGGGTGCCCCACAGTTAAGTACGGACGCGGAGTGTGTAAGATGCCACCCGATTCCCGCGCATTTACGTGGGCAGCCCTTTATGCGTCCGTCTACCGAGCGTTGTTTGAAGGACACTGCCCCAGATGTAATACTGTTATTTATCTATACTGTGGCTATACTGCCCTGCGAATTCATGTGTTTATCAAAAATAAAATATAAAACTCGAGTCCCTCAAAATAGTAAACTTTATTTCCTAATACCTAAACATATTTATAATATAGACGCGTGCTCTCTAAATGTCAAAGTATTGGATACAAGCGCATTAGGGTGGTTTTGTAACCCTTTTCTAACACTTGCCTAACGCTCTCACATCACACAGAACAGAAATGCTAGGCCTGTCCCTTCGCTATAGATAGAGGTATATTAAATAAATAAAGTGCGTGTACGCAGCCATTTGTGTCAATAAAGGAGTGTATCTGGGGCGACCCTGTTTGCCGCCACTAATTGCTGTAATGAGCCTTATCTGTATGCTTAGTCTCCACTTGGACTGTTTGCCTGTCGATCGGCAGCGCTGACTGAATGTTTGCTTGTCCATTGGTAGTTCGGACCAAAGTATAAATACTTACAGTGATCTGACCCCTTTGATCTCCAACGAAATTCCGACAAAACAGTCGTACTAGGGTTGTGACAGCACCAAAATATCGCCCGCATATTGGCAGGCGGTAAAGTAGGCTCCGCGTATATAGCGCGTGAAATTACACTTGATACACCGAGTGTCTTCCTCGACTCAGGGCATTTGAAGGGTAAGCGGGAAGAGGGATCATAGTCAACAGAAGGTAAATTTGAAATAAGTAGAAAAAACTTGCTTAGGTTATTATTTTAGAACTCTGCTTAGTGGGCTTATTGTAATCACAGTTGAAATATTTTTTTTTTCTCAAAAGCAAACTTTACTATCAGCCCATAGCCCCCCCATATTCACAGTTAATAGTAGTTTATGCTACAAGGGCGCAAAGGAATAAATTACGAGGACGATTTAAAACACGAGCGTAGCGAGTGTTTTAAACGTAACCGAGTAATTTATTGCTCTTACGCCCGTGTATCATACTACGTTTTTCATTGCATAGTGTGAGGAAATAAAACAAATATAATTTTGTGAACTTTAAATTGTAATTAGCTCAAAAGCAATGTATCCAGAGCCGTTAAACAGTGGAAAAAAAAGTATGACATTTATGGTACACAATAAAGGCTGCAGGTTAGCCAAACATTGGAAATAAATAAAAAAAATAATAATAATAAAGCCCTAGGGCAAAATAATCGACTTTCTGTTCGGTTTTGATGCATAAAAAGTGGGCCTTTACGAGGACATGCATTGAAAAAGATATTTTTTTTTACTTTTTGTTCTATTTATGACCTTTTTTTTAAGTTAGGTTTTTAAGCTTCTTGAGACCGGTTTATTTTTAAAAGCGATATTCTGCGGACTGTGTTATTTTTTTCAAGTTTTTGTTTTCGCTCCATCATTGTTATCGAGACATTTTAGGAGATGGCACTATTTACTCAATTTTGAAAAAAAACTGACAATGATCTTTCTTCCCGCGTACCCTTCATTACTCAAGCGTTCCCGCAACACCCCTCTCCCCACCGCACGATTGCTCTGAGTATGCTTTTATCACACTATTGTACTGAAGTTATACCGTGGCTTGGACCAAGATTCATTACCGATTACCTCGAGTCTACCGTCGTCGTGGAGCGCCGGCGAAACAAACATAAAGCAAACGTGGAACCAATAGTGCAACTAATGTAATTTCAAGGAGGTTCACATAGCTTTCACAGTCGATTATTTCAGAGTTCCTTGCGGCTAGTGGGAACCGTGAAAGTGAAATTACCCTATCGTCTGCTACTGTACCGTATTCTGGACGGTTTTTTAGTTCTGTAATAATTAAGGCAAATGGATACGCCAACTGCAATTTGGACCTGTCTTTGAGGGCCTACTCCTCCCAGACGGGTAGTCCAAAAACTGTATGAAAAAATAATAAAAAAATATATGATAGGCATTATAGAGTCAAAAATAAATATTAAGTTTCATAAACTGTTTTTCTATTGTAAGTTTTGACAAAAAAAAATCGAAAGTCATCGAAAGTTTCACATAATTATCACAAGAATTCTCTTACTCCTTCCAAACGCCTAAAGCGATTTTAATTATTATTTCACCAAATCATAGAAAATTTTTAGATCAAAAAAATTTTAGTTCAACATTTTTTTTCCGTTCATGGCGTCCATGTGAAAAGTATTATTTTCTCCTATTTTGCGCTAGCCGGAGACGCAGTGGTTGTCGTAACAGCCACTTTTCAAGACACGCTGAAATGAACATTATTTCAATGTCGTTACCGTTGATATTTGTACCGACACACATCGAGTTGCTTATTTAGCGAGTTCATACGCCTTAACCAAAAGCTAAAATTTTTTGAGCTATCGTAATCTTTCGCAACATTAATCGGGTTTTGCCGGAACAATTATTAATCCCCTTACAGAAAACTCTTCGTAAACAGGTGCCCGTAGCGTTCGATAAAATAATACCTAAATATTAATTAATTGTGATAAAGTTGAAATTTGATATTGAAGGCTAATCACCGGACAGACAGACTCTCTGAAATAGCAAACTTTTGACAAGATTTTTCGTATATTTTGTATGAGTGTTCTGTGAGTATTAATATATCCACAGATTATATCGATGCCTTTATAAAAGCATGCACATATGCATCACTGATATGTATTATAAGAATAATGCTATTATATCTATGATGCCCATGCAGATTTCCGGACACTTAATAATGGTATTTTTTAACCATCTAATTCATTACACATTTTTTTGAAAAAGTATATTTATCACATCCACTTTTAAAAGTCCTGTACATGTGAACCTATTCCGTACAGTGTAGACGCAGAAAGCGTGCTCATATAGTATGCTTTTTATTTAATTTTATGGTTAAGATCTTTATTCTCATAAGAACAAATTTTACTTAAATACATTTAGTTTATTCTATGATTTGTCGACAGTGGACACATGTGCGTAGGTAATATTTTACTTTAAAACACGTTTTACAATTGTTATGTAAGTTATGTAATGAATGATGATTGCTCAAGGTTGAAAAGTAGAATGAGGCTAAACAGAATTTTTAAAGAAAAGGTACTCTCAAAAAGATTCGGCCGGTCGTTCATCGTTCTAGCATACGTCTATCTCTGACATACGCATGGAGATGGGTATACAACCCAACGACAATAGATCGAACTTTTTCACTTCGGAGTAGCCCCTAAACCACACGTTAAGGAGGTATATCGTCAAAATCGACACTTTTTGAAGTTATTTATCTACTGTTCCAAAGAAGTCCCAACTTAAACAAATTAGTGTAACAATTTTGGGACCTTTTTCTAGATTTTAGACTATCAGAAACACGGTTGGAGGAATTTAACTCAATAATAATTATGGAAATGAGATCTAAATTTACACTTTTTTGATATTCTGACAAATCGGGAGAGCACACAGACTTCAAAAATATCTATCTAAATGTATGGTTATGGAAATTTTCATAGCTATTTTAGTTAATTTTATATTAATTTAAAACCGACTGTTTGTCAATTTTCCCCGATTCCGTCCCTCTCGTACTGCGGGTCTTTCCGCCTGGAGTAACGGGGACCTTTGCACGATATATCACAACAACCGATTTTTATCTTTTTACTTGAACGATAGCTTCGGAATCCAGTTTTGCAGAGTTAGCCATACCAGACTGATTCCTTGACCGATATTAACCAAAGAAGGAATTTATTGATATCACCTCACATTATTCAACAATCGACAATTTTCCTTGTTAGCTCGTTGGAACCTTACATCGTGGTCGTACCCTTGATTTTTGTGTCGATATGGAAGAATTAGAGGCTGACAAGAGCAATAAAACTGATTAATGGGAGCAGTGGTGGTATTGTGGAAAACTTGTGTGAGACAAAAATTGTCAACTAAGTGTAGGAAGTGGTTGGTGTAGCAGCGAATGAGACATACGTACGTTTGAGTTTCGTTAATAATAGGTCTTTACCTATGAAATTGCCGAAATTTTTGTACATATTCATGATTTCATAATTCCTGTAATTCAATAGCTATTTCAATTATTTGTATTTTGTTTGAAAGTTGATTTCAAGGTTTTACATCTACGTATCAAATTTTGTTTTTATTTTCAGTTTGATTATAAAAAATAAATCTTCAAAAACAGTTCGTCCTGAATGCCATCTATTTCCATGAAAAGATTCGTAATAACTTTTTACAGCTGACACTTTTCAAAAATTTAATAAATGTTGCTGTTAGCTTAATGTTGTCTTATTCATACACATAAGAAATGACATAATTTGGATTTGCCATTCCTAAAAAAAATGCCAAAATGTTAGTACGGAAAATTGAGTTTCCTTGAGTACCACTTTATTGGCGTGATAAATATGTATGTATACCCATGCCAAATTACAGCTTTCTAGTACTAATATTCTCTAAGCTAAGCCGCGGACAGACAGACAGACAGACAGACGGACATGGCGAAGCTATAAGGGTTCCTTGTTGTTGATTACGGAACCCTAAAAAGGTCTATAGTAATCTACTTAGTATACAAGCTATGAGATAACAAATAAACAGACATTATAATAACATATCAACCATATTTGATCAAACGTATCTACAAAATAGACATTCAAATTTCTAACCAGTCATGCTTTTAACGATTGCTGATTGAGATTTGAATGAAAAGTATTACCAATTTTTATGTACCTAGTCGGTGCTTGATTTAGTATAATGGTGAAGCAATCAAGTGCTATTTGAATAACGAGAGAGAACCCAGTCCCATAATAAAAGAAAGTTTAGTCTTTGGAGTAATCACTGACCTATAGACGGACACTAAGCATGTATTAATTGGTGATTAAACTATGCCAGTTATTAACATCATTAAACTATAGTCATACCGATTTGGATTTTATGATTATAGATAAAACTTTCTTAGTTTTATTACTTTTCTGCAAATTATTCTACGAAGCAGATACTGGTACTATAAAATTCTCAACTCGAGTACGAAAAGATGAAAATATTATTATTATTAGTATAAATATGCCTGCCTTGATATTTGCATACCTATAGAATCATAAAAATATGTTGTATAGTAATAAAATTTTAAAAATACAGTTTTTAACCTTTTGTGACTCTGGCTAGTCAAAAATAAAATAAATAAACATAAATAAATCGTCACAATAATGTTGTGACACCATGAATCCTCGAGGGTGTGTCAGAGGTGTTCCGAGTGTGAACTGCGAAATGCAAGTCCAGTCCATATGGTATAATGGTACACCGGCGTTTCAACGATAATTATTTTCAAAAATGGCACTAATTAATTGCAAAAAGGTTTTTAAAGTTAGTAGTAGTACAATTTTCTTCCTTAGCATTCTCACAAAAACGCATAAGACAAAATTATACTCTTGTCATTATATTTCATTAGTTCTTCTATTTGTGTTAAATACCGAGTGGACGGCGCGAGAATCCCACCGATGCAGTATCTTTGCTCAATTCATGGTAATGGATGGGGACTTTAAAATGGTATGCTCCGGCAAGAATCTTCGCTATGTCGCTTGACAACCCTACGCGGATAAACTGCAAACTTAAATAATTTAGAGAAATGTCTTTAACGGGACACCTGACGCTAGAACAACAACAACACCAGGTTTTCAAGGGTTCATTTTAAGAAACTAGGTCTCTTCTCATATTGTACAAAATATATTTGATTTATCGATCTTGTATCTAGGGATTCCACATATAAACAATGTTTTAAGATTAAAACTTTTGTCAAAAAAAAAAATGTTTCCAAACCTTTTTTTTTTTGTTTTCAAGCGTTCGTTTCAAAGACGCGATTAAGAGGTCAACTTGTTTTTTTTTATATAAAATAGGCAATAGGAAGGGATGTTACCTAAACCCAATATTTTTTTCCCTACAAAATATTTCAGTATTAGCTAAAAACACACCAATTTGTTGTTTCGCTGCTCGATCACTAGTATTACGCGTCCAAGAACAATAGGCCAATTAGCCAGCATATAATCGCCTCTATGAAAAGCAAATAAGGTCTTTGCCATTAGACTTATTGTGCTGGACGGGTAATAAAAAAAGTTGCTAGGGTATGCCATCCTCTTAAAACACAGTTATCTCGTACTTTGTTGATAATGGTTTGTTTTTATTTACCCTATCATCAAGCTCATGCAATTTAAGGATTAGTTATTGTTTTGCAAATTGATAAAAAAATATCATTATCGAGTTCCCAGAAACCAGAAAATAAAACAAAACCAAGATGACTTTCTTAGTATCGCTGGCGACCGTCTCCGAGCCAAATCGAGAAGTCTTTGTTTATTTATTTGATTTTTGAAATATTCACATAAATTCTTAGATTGCACATCTCTATTGGTTAACTTTTATATTTATAAAACTTGAAGTATCGTAGCGAAATAAAAATTAATATTATTTTGATTAGCTGGCATAAAAATGTAAAGCATCTTTTTTAGCCGGTTGACTCCAAAATGTTTTTGTTTTGTTCTAGATTTCTATTTACCGAGTTTAAATGGCACAGGTCATACTGAACAACTATCCTAAAAAAACACACCTGTCGAAAAAATAATACTTTTATCTACATCTATACTGCAATAAGGAATTTGCAACATCAAAAGCAGTTTTTTAAGTACGTAGATTGTTTTTGATGTATCCGATTGTAATATTACACCGCGATTCTGCGTTATAAAACCGCTAAAGGTACGAGAAATAAGTCCCGACCTTATTTATTAAGCCACGCCTCCGTTATTTATTTAAATAAATAAATAACACTTTGAAAAAAAAAGTTGGTATGAAAATGTTCACTTTAGGGTAGGCAGTGCTTGCCCTGGCGTCATAGAAACTTTCTTTTTTTAAAGTGTTATTTAATTTTTTTTTCATATTTTTTTTATTGTCAAACTTGACCTTCTGATTGCTTTTCCGGAAAAAAGTTCTATGCACGCCATTGTATGTAGTGTAGATATTCGTTATGTGTTGTGTGTCTATGTTTAGTTATAAACGTTATTAATTTATTTCATTATTGTGCCTTTTATTTTATACATAGATAATACATATATTGCCAAAGGAACTTCGTTCCAACCGGGTATCTCACAAGTTAGACACCTGTCGTTTTTATTTATTTGTGCGGATATTTTTTCTTGGGAAAAGTTGTTCTGTAAAACAGTATTATTATTATTATTAAAGATACCCTATCCATGTACAGCCTGTATTTATATGTTGTTTCTCCGCAGGCCGTCAGTGACATTCATCACACCAGCCATGATGGTGGAGCGTCACACCACGAGCGGTCGCACGCGGCACCGACCGGATCCCCGCGCCACTGCTTGCCACTACACCGGCTCGGTCAGGGGCCAACCTGCCTCCAGCATCGCCCTCTCAGCCTGCGATGGACTGGTGAGTCGACGAACCTGCCTGCTAACTAGTAGTAGCCATTGCAAAATACAACTTTTAAGGCGAATGGATACGCCAACTGCAATTTGGACCTGTCTTTGAAGGCCTACTCCTCCCACACGGGTGGTCCAAAAACTTTCATAAAAATATATGATAGGCATTACAGAGTCAAAAATAAATTTTAAGTTTCATAAACTGTTTTTCTATTGTAAGTTTTGACAAAAAAAATCAAAAGTCATCGAAAGTTTCACATGATTAACACAAGAATTCTCTTACTCCTTCCAAACGCCTAAAGCGGTTTTCATTATTATTTCACCAAATTATAGGAAATTTTTAGATCTAAAAAATTTAAGTTCAAAATTTTTTTCCGTTGATGGCGTCCGTGTGAAAAGTATTATGTTCTCCTATTTTGCGCTAGCCGGAGACGCAGTGGTTGTCGTAGCAGCCACTTTTCAAGGCACGCTGAAATGAACATAATTTCAATGTCGTTTCCGTTGATATTTGTACCGACACACATCGAGTTGCTTATTTAGCGTGGTCATACGCCTTAATAGTAAAACTCCATTGAAGGTAAAATATATTTTACTTTATTATGCAACTAATATGTTAATTTAATTGAATCTTTTTTGCCTCTTAAATTGGTTTAAAATCTATGACTGCAGTTTAAATAAAATAATCGTTTCATTAAAAATGTTTCTAACTTCAGTACGGTTAGATTCCACGCTCTTCCTTTAATTTATGACAAAATGGGTTCTTAGAGATATTCGATGAATGCCATAAAACTACAGGTTGATTATTTAAGCATTTTTACTGGTTCGTATACCGGCTGAAGCAACAAGTGACGTAAAAAAAAAGCCGTCCAAGTGCGAGTCGGACTCGCACACGAAGGGTTCCGTACCATTATCTATAAAAACGGCAAAAAAACATGTCTGAGCCCCCTTAAATATTTATTTTATTCTGTTTTTTTGTATTTGTTGTTATATCGGCAATACAGAATATATACAGAAGTACATCATCTGTGAAAATTTCAACTATCTAACTATCACGGCTCTTGAGATAGAGCCTAGTGACAGACGGATAGACAGATAGACAGAGAGACGGACAGCGGAGTTTACCCCTTGGGTACGGAACCCTAAAAACGAGTGCACTTTTACTTTGAGTAAATTTGCTACCTATCGTTAAAGAGCATTATTGTTACAAAATATTAAGAAATAATTATAATGGCCAAAATACAACTTTTATTTAAAAGTACTGTATAAAAGTTGTATTTTGGCCATTATAATTATTTCTTAATATTTTGTAACAAAAACAGAGAATCGACTTTTTCCCTCCACCTACCGCTTTTGTTTTCCATCCTATATATTGCTAATTACAATTCAACTCAATATGGATAAGGATATGAGTGTAGTCAAACCCTTTTCAGGACTAACATTTTCCATTGTTTACATACATATGGTAACAGACCAGGTCTGTCAGACCTTAAAATTCTCCTACACTACTCTAAATCTGCATGATTCATTTCTAAGCCTTCTTTGAGTCTTGCACTGGTTCTGACTTTTAAGGCGATATGTAAAAGTTTTAGCGTCCCTGTTACTCCATGTGCGAAAAAACCCTCAGTGCGGGAGGGACGGATTCGTGGAAAAGTAGCAAAAATTCGGTTTTTTATTAATATAAAATGTACTAAAGTTGCTATCAAAATTTCGTTTAACCAGGTCCTAGATACCGTTAAAACCAATCTAATAAAATATAATTGCAGTCCATATGTCATTCTAAATTGTCTTGAATAGGTGTCGAAAAAGACCCATTTCAATAAATATTTCTATCGAGCCGAATTTCTCTAATCGCGTTTCTGTTTTAACAGATCCCTAAAAAAGAATCCAAAAATAATATACCTACTATTTAATCAAAATAATACATTGTTTACTGAAGTAGATATGCAAGTTCTTAAAGTGTCGATTTTTTTTTCGTAGCGCCTTAAGGGTAAAGATCTTATGTTATTTTCAACACATCTCGCAATTTTCAATAATTACTTGTATGTGTACTGTGTACGATACGGTCTTACAGATAAACTTCAGTTCAAATCACAGAACATTTAAATCAAAATGTTCTGAGGTTCAAATGGAATAAAATCAGATGCTCCGTGGAGATAGGTAATTGAGATTAGAATGTCTCCAAGCCTTGGTCGCTTAGAAACGTTTAAAATACTCAAAGTATCTATTTTTATAACAGTTACTGCATTCAGATCAACTTATGGATATGGTAATAATTAGCAATATTCCGCTAAATACTAATTGCTATTCGAAATGCAGACTCCTGCACCGCCCGCATAAAACATCCACACGCAGCAGTACGAGCATAAATTAAAATAACAAGCAAGAAAACTTATCGACAGGTGTTTCTCCTCTAAGCCAGCCATTCTCGGGATGTGCTCCTCGCTTGGCTGCTTCTCAGCAACTGATGTGATATGATGTGTGACTATAAAACCTTGTCACAGTAAAGATTACCTTTCCATCTTTTTACAAGATGACAGTTGTTAGTTGTGATGTTTAGTAATTAGTAATTACGAGTTATCTAGAGAGTAGTCAGGAATCAGTTTTCACGATTTATTGCTACCGTTGCAGCTACACACATACATAATGTATATCACGTAATGTCAGTTCTTAAGGAAGAATAAATCATCTCGATACGCGAATTTTAATCCTCAAGGCCACAAGCAATTCTAATTCTGCCGCTAGATGAGTGCGTTTCTGTTTTTATTATAGATTAGCTATTGCCCGCGGCTTCGCTCGCGTGCATGTGTCTGTGACAGCTTTAGGGTTGGTGGTTATTTTATCAACACCCCTTAGAATATATGTTGATTATGGTCACTGCGGTGATAATAAAGAGTACCGCATCCAAATCACCGATCTAAATCCGTTGAGTAGTTCTTGAGTTAAAACGTAACATACAGACAGAGAGGCAGACAAAAATTCCATAAGTTGTAGTTTTGTCCTCAGTACAATACTAATAACCCATTCCATTTAAAATTTCGCAAAAATATATAGTTTATACTATATATTTATATAAAAATACTTTATAATAATAATAATTTCCACATATATTTCGACTTGTAAAGTCGGCGTCAGTGGAATTAAGTACAATGAATATAATATAAATATAATATGATGACATTTTAACATATTATATTCATTGCACTTAATTCCACTGACGCCGACTTTACAAGTCAAAATATATATCAAAATATATGTCAAAAATAAATTATGTTTTCAAACGAAGAGTTACCATTTTGGTTACGTATGTCATCCTCATCCATCAGCCTAGTTCGTCCACTGCTGGACATAAGCCTTTCCAGGACTTTGCCACTCCCGGCGGTCATCCTGGAAGAATTGCCCATACTCACACACGCTGGGCTGGCGGGTTGGTGAGCGCGGTGCCGGAACCCTCGCACCAGTGACGCCGCTGCCCGTCACCAGTCTGTTCCATATAAGGCACGGCTATTAGGGATGGGTATACCGCCATCCATCGGTCCCAGGCATGGTGGGCCTCCTAGTTTTTTGCCTGTGAGCTGTCCTCTTACTCTCCCTCGAATTACTTCGAGGGGGTCTCCAAGTAAGATGTCAGCCCTACCACCTGGTTACGTATTTAGCAAACTGTTATCCATTGGGGCACTTTCCGTCCCTGAGAAAGGTTTTATACGGTCAATAATTTGTTTACAAATTAACTCCCGTAAAGACGTTTTTACTTTGGTGTGTTTCGGTGAAGAAAGTAGCCTATATTTACCAATATACTTAATAATTACAATAATTAAAGCATTTGAAAAATGGGCTTAGTATTTCTAAAACCATAAACACGCACACATTGTCAACTCTTCTTTTATTAGCATGTATGGATTTAATTTAATTTAAGGCGCTCTTATCCCAAAATCAGTAATTTCAAAGTCAAATAGAACTTTTAAATATCGTCTAAAACTTTAAAAAAAATACGCAATATAGTTCGAACCTTTATCTAGGTCTTCCATGCATATGTTACACGATCAGATAAACTTTGCTTGATAGAAATAATTCACGAACATAGCATGTAATAAGACCTTTCAAATCATGCCATTTCCATAATTCCACTCTTTTATCAACGAAACATATCTGGTAATATTGCTCTTTAAATGTTCTAGGTCGACCACGTAAGTGGGTTTTAATGAACATATCCCTTATTTTAAATAAACCGATAAAAACAACGAAAAAGTACAAAAGTGTGGTTATTTTCTTTACTCCTTACACGTAAAGAAAAAGACAGAGAGTCACTCTTCTGGGATAAGAGCGCCTTAATTAAAACTTACAGCACAAGAAATAGCATATTTACACTTAAAAGTAATATTACAGAAGGCCAATTACAAGTTTCCACTTATAGTTATACCTAGATTTAGTCTTTATACCTAGGACGAGATTTTCTGCCTTATATTATTAATATTCTTAAAAATTTTGTTATTAGTTCAGTAGTTAGTTATAGTTATACACTATTCAATATTTTTGTATCTTAACAAAATAAAATAAATACTCATCTTATAATGCAAGAGTAAGTGATTTTCTTTATCATTACAAAATCTACTGTAACATATATTTAAAGCAGCTAAAAACGGATGAAGTTACAGATCACAACAGTTTACATATAAAGATTACAATGTGTTTGTTTGTATACCGCCTTTAATCCTATTAAAAATAATGACCGCCTTTTGCATGTCACGATGAAAGACTCGATTAAATCTTTTTTCAATGCAAGTGCTCGTAAAGGCCCACTTTTTATGCATCAAAACCGAACAGAAAGTCGATTATTTAGCCCTAGGGCTTTACTATTATTATTTTTTATTTACAATGGTTGGCTAACCTGCAGCTTTTCCTGTGTGCCATATATGTTATAATTTTTTTTCCACTGTTTAACGGCTCTGGATACAGTTCTTTTGAGCCAATTTGTTTCATTTCCTCACACTATGCATTGAAAAACGTAGTATGATACACGGGCGTAAGAGCAATAAATTACTCGGCTACGTCTAAAACACTCGCTACGCTCGTGTTTTAAATCGTCCTCGTAATTTATTCCTTTTCGCCCTTGTATCATAAACTACTATTTTGTTGGTGTGATGTTAATTATTTGCATCGGTGTTCATTGCCAATAATAATGAGTTCTCGAACATTTTCATTTTGCTCAGCTGACTTATCAGATCAAAGAGCGGGTTTTTGTATAAATTCACCTTTGGTCAGTATAAATTGAATTTGGCACCGCTGTCTGCTGATGCGCCAAAAACATATTTATTAGTCCCACCAGTCTGCCTGCTGAATCTAAACAGAATAACATATGTTTTTAGGGTTCCGTACCCAAAGGGTAACCAACGGGACCCTATGACTAAGACTCCGCTGTCCGTCTGTCTGCCCGTCTGTCTGTCCTTCTATTTGTCCGTCTGTCCGTCTGTCACCAGCCTGTATCTCATGAACCGTGATAGTTAGACAGTTGAAATTCTCACAAATGTTGTATTTCTGTTGCCGCTATAACAACAAATACTAAAAAACAGAATAAAATAAATATTTAAGGGGGCTCTCATAGAACAGATATGTTTTTTTTTTTGCCGTTTTTATAGATAATGGTACGGAACCCTTTGTGCGCGAGTCCGACTTGCACTTGGCCGGTTTTTTCATTAGTGGATGACACGGCTCTTTTAAAGTAAATCCCCTCCCCCCCCCCGTAGTTTAAACGAGCAATATTTGTATATAATAAATATTTGTATGTAAAAAATCTGCCCTTCCATACATTTCGGCCGAGTGGCATTGCATTTTCTATGAAAAAGTTTTTTTTTTTTTCGAGTTACATGATTTGTTCCATAGTAAAAGTTGTTCTATATCATTGACTGAATATGCTCTTTAAATATGCTTACATCTTTCTGTTACACGTTGTGTATATAAAGTAGTCGGGTTCTCGAAAACGGCTCTAAGGGTTTCGATAAAATTCACAGGGGTTTTCGAGGGCGAAAAATCGATCTAGCTAGGTCTCATCTATGTGAAAAGTCGATTTCTGCGAGTTTTCACGAGCAAATAGCTTATCTTTTCTTGCTTCATACAGTGAAGATCACATCAAGTTATGCACATTGGATTGGATCTTATATCTACATATATCTTATATCCCTCACTATAGAGGCTAATGTAACTTGACGTTGGTCTTGACAGTACAAGATTGAATCTTTGGCATAATTTTCCACGGACAATGTCTTTGTCAATCTTATAGTGATATTTCCGGGTAGTCTACCATTGTTATTCAGGCTGATTCATGTACTGGAATATTTTTGGCAATTTTGTTAATGTGCCCGATTAACAATGCAATACTTTTGTTTCAAGTCTTGACACTATAAATGTACTACAAATAGTCGTGTGTGAGTCGTGCGTGACTTACAAATGGCCTGGGTGGCTATTCTCGCAATATTTTTGCTACGTTTCATGCCCTTCTTCTTAACAAGCCTAAGCGAATGGGTGGAGTTAGACATATATTTATTACATTTATTGCATTATATCTACCATTATTTATCTATGACAGAAAAAGTATTCTATGTTTGAACACATAAATTAACATTATATCATTGCAGTATAGAAACGCGGAAAGAAAAGTTTAAAAATCATCCGCCTTAGCGGCCTTCGCAAAATATTTGCTACGGCAGATTTTGAATGATTTACAAGGGATTTTCTACGGAAATTATTGATTTTTCTGCTTTCGCAACTTTGGCGCATGCGCCAGAATCGCCGCCCTGGCCTACCTGCCATAGAAGTAAATATGTTACCTACTGTCAGACATATTACAACAATCAATCCACTGTGGACGGACTTGTGTGAAACCACATAATGCCTTTAGGGTTTTTAGTCATTAAGGCGATATGTAAAAGTTTTAGCGTCCCTTTTACTCCATATGCGAAAAAATCCTCAGTGCGAGAGGGACGGATTTGAGGAAAAGTAGCAGTCGTTTTTTTGATTAATATAAAATGTACTAAAGTTGCTAACAAAATTTCGTTTAACCAGGTCCAAGATACTGTTACAACCCATCTAATAAAATATAATTGCAGTCCATGTCATTCCAAATTGTCAAATGGAGAATCGAGAAGGACCTAATTTCAATGAATATTTGTATCGAGCCGAATTTCTCCAATCGATTTTCTGTTTTAGCGGATCCCTAGAAAAATATTCCAAAAATAATATACTATTTTATCAAAATAATACCTTCTTCACTAAATTAGATATGCAAGTTCTAAAAGTGTCGAATTTTTTTCCGTAGCGCCTTAAAAGAAAGTTGCATTGTAATTCGCAGTTACAGAAAGTAGGCATAATGAGGTTTCATTCACGGTATGCTTGTGCTTTTAAACTGTTTTCAATAAAATACTGAAAAATTAATTAAAAATATAAGTAGTATATGTACGAGTCGATTCTTACCTAACATTCACTTTCGATCGTAAACCGAGCTACCTACGTGATGGTAAAAGTGAAACTTTTGCTCACACTACGTTTATAGCTTTATTGTAGCTTGTATCTAATCAATTTATTTCTGTTCTGACCCGCCACACTTATCATAAAATTAGCGATTTCATCTATAAACCCGAAGTTATAAGTGTAGGTATTATAAATCTATCAAAAAAATCTATTAAGATTTAAGCTTAAAGAAAATTGCATTTAAATATTCGTAGAGAATCGATGGATTTAAAATGAATTAAATAGTTGTATATTGTAATTAGAATCGAAGCAGTTACTGCATTAATCAATATGTCGTCGACATATCGTAGAATTGGGCACATCATAATCTGCCTAGGCATATCATATTTCTGTTAAAACTGGGGGGGTTGCACCGCTTCGCTCGGCTCCCCAAATGTATTTTCATGTAAACATAACCCGCTCCTTCTCGCTCCACTTCGCTCGTCATCGCATCTATGTTTGACTTTTTGGTGAAAGACTTTCGGTTTTATATTTAACGATCTGCCTAGGCAAATAGTGATAGGTTACATTCTGCGATATGCCCACGACAGAAAGACATAATTTTAAAACTGTCCATATCGTGAGAAAAAAATATTCACAACGAATTATCATATTTTTCTCAGACCGAGTTAATTGATCTTTTGACACCAAACTAATTCAAAACATTAATTATAAAAGTTGCATTGGAATTTTAGAAATTCTTGCACCCATTTGCGTCAAATTAAAAGAACAGGCTGATTAATGTCAAAATCTTTCGATTTTAGTCTATCGATTCATTATAATTTACTCTATCGGTTCATTATAATTTATTTAATACGACAGGATTAATTTGTCAAGTTATGCACTATAAAAACCTTGAAATTTGACTGATATGTTAGGCGTTATTGCAAAAATTATCATAATTAGATAACATATTCCAAACAAAAGTAGTGAGTAGGAGTGACGTATGGAGCGATCGACTTCTCAGACAGATTTTTTGTCTCTAATTAGTAGGTAAGTAGCTAGCAGGAGACGTTTAGACAAACGATCAATCAAAGTAATGCAGCGTTATTATAATAAATTATTTTCTTTAAACAACAATTACAAAACACTGTGGACATGTGGGCGTTGCGTCTAAGTCAAAACATTTTATTACATCCCCACTTTAATCAAGGACGTATCCAGGATTTGATTTTGGGGGGGGACATTTTGGTAAGGTTTATAAAAAATGTAAGCGCCTTTAGCCTTGAGGCGTTTTTAGAAAAAAATACCTTATACGAATGTGCCCTATGCTGTGTGCACCCGAATCGAAACGAAAAGTCGAGTCAAATGAATGGATTTCGTGGACAATGATACTGGCGCGTGCGCAAAAATTGCGAAAGCAGAAAACTCAATAGTTTCCGTAGAAAATTTTTTCGTACTTGCCAGAATAGGTGACCCGGAAGTTTTGCCCCCCCCCCCTCCCTGTATCCGCCAATGCTTTTAATGGTCTTTTATAGATGCTGCAGACGATAATTATGGTTTCGTATCTAATACGATAACAGATCTTTGAATGTTTAAAAATATAATCTTGTGTTTGTTTGTTTTTGCTGTTTTTTTTTAAGGCACAGCCTATTATTAGATTTTAAAATTGTTGAGATGTTGAAAAAGAAAAACATACTTAATTGTTCCTAATAAAAAAATACAGTTTAACCTGACACACCTTTATTGCACAACCCGCCTACACATTAATTATATTTGAGTATAATAATAGAAGCCAAAACCGTGCCCAATTCGAAGCCGTGTATTTTTTTAGAGATCCGTTGAGATTAGGTATTTAAAAAATTACATAACAGTTTTATCAGTTCCGGTATCGGTACAAAGGAAATGACAAAAATATATGCCTAAGTGTTTTTTAAACAGCCCAAGGTCATAACAATAAAAAGGTAATGCATCTTCACAAACCATCTGATAGAAAATAAAAAGTAAGAGGTCCGGAATCTGGAACCCTCAGCCCATAGCGGTTTTCGGACTTGACCAGCTAGTATATTAATGATGCACGGGATGGAGGTCGAGCCCCCCCCCCCCCCGCCCCGCGCCGCCGATGAATGAACCTCACGCTGAATGAAATTGTGTTCATTATGTTCTAGGGCTGCCACCACCTGGAACTCTACTGAACCTTTCAATTTTATTTAGTTTTATCTAGCAAACGCCTATCAAGACTAGACAGTAATTTTTTTGCCGCGATTTCGAGGTTCGAGGTTTCGAAGTTCACTCTTGACGTTTTATAGCTATTCTATTTCTATACCAAACTACTGCATTTTTCAAATAAATAAATAAAAATATAAATGAAGTTTATTGAACTACCCCGGAATTAATATGTTTTATAATTCAGGAAAAAAAAACGTTGGTGTTTAAGAATTAATGTTAGTTAATTAATTAATATTAATTATTAATTAATTACTAATTAGTAGTTATTAATAATTAATTAATTTAAGAATTTTGAATGTTTAATTTTGAATGTAATGAAATGTTTAAGAATTTGGTATTTAAAATACAAGATTTCTGAGTACATGTTTATCCGAAATCGTAAGACGGATAGCAAATATAGGTTGGGCGATAAAGTTACAAGTACGAGTAATACGACAAATCTTTTCGTGTAGCATCAAAATTTTACCCTCTTTCCTTTAGAAATCCCAAATTAGATAAACAATTCTAATATAGAAAATACATTTTATATTTAAAATATAAAAATATCGTTTTTTAAATAACATTTAACAGAAGTTGCATAATGTTCTGTTTGCAGTGTAACTCAGCTTGGGACGGTTTAGTAGATTCTAAAAGAACTGCCAAACTGAAACTGTAAAGGTATGACATAATCTAAAATGTCAGAAGCAACTTTGGTTTCTATATAGTCAGTATATGCATAGATCAAAACACTTGTGTCCAACCCTTATCTATGTTAGTTAATGCTAAAGAACAGACGTAGCGCCTGGGCACTGATGGTTCCCATTAATCAATATTTGATCGATTCTCCTTGCAGATAACACTTAATTGACTTTTAGTTTTAATTCTCCGCTTCAATAACCCCGCCGTAACTAAATGTTAAATAGTGTACCCACTTTACATTGAAAAGATAATTTATCTTGTAATTTATTCACCGCAACGCACTTTGTGAGACGAAATGGACGGAGAGGTGTTTTAGGATTCCATTGAAATATAAACCTTGTCATCGGATTTGTATCCTCCTTAGTTGGTCCCTCAATGATGAGGATCGTAACCCCCTTCAAACGGTCACAGCCCGGATGGTCTGTCTGGATGGTCTTCCGCCAAGCCTCGCGGTTTGTCATCAGTCTGGATTGTCCGTCAAGCCTCGTGGTCTGTCTACAGTCTGGATGGTCTTCTGCCAAGCCTCGCGGTCTGTCATCAATGGATGCTTCGTGCATCGGCATCTCCTGTGAAGAGGTCGGCCCATCTAGCCGGTCTGCGGCCACGCCGTCTACAGCCTCCAACTTTCCCGAGCAGGATTGTCCGCTCCAGGTTGCTGGGTTCTCTCCGCACCACATGACCAAAATATTAGAGTGTTCTTCGGATAACAATCGTTCGTAAAAAGTTCTTTGTTGTTAATCTTCAACTCCGCCAATTGGTCGGATGGGCCGGATTTGTACTCGTATACTAACTAGATTTGAAAAACCCGTTAAGGGTCCGTATTGGGTCAGATACACAACTTCAAATGTCCATTTCACATTATTTAATTTGGTAAATCGGTTTAACAAAAATAATATAGATAGTAGACTGTAGGGCTGATATATTCATCGGATCTATTTATTCGGATATATCGGATATATTCGCTCGATAGAAAAAAAATTACGATGTTACCTCTAAATTTCATAATTTTCGAGTGTTAAAGGGCCTTCCTTAAATCATAAAGCCTTGAAATGTGTATTAAAAATAAGTGAACAATGACCCCGTCTATTCGTTTTGGAATATTTTAATAATTGCTTCTAGAAGCAGAGTTATTAAATAAAAACTCGGGTTTTAGTGGGCGCGTGTTTCTTGGTGGTCGTAACAGCCACAGCTGAAAGCGCACTATTTTACAACGTCATGGAATTCAGTTCTGATTGATGCAAAATGAGGTGCTTAGTCTGACTTTATATGTAGCCTTAAACACCATATTTATCCGTAAAACGTTTTGAAGCTTCCGTTAGTGTCCGATTGTTTGTCCGCGGCATTACCTTCTCAAGAAAAGTGGGGAAATTTGGCAAGTACTACTCATAAATATCTTAAATTGGAAAACACGTTAGTGGAACCCGTATATTGAATAAGAACTTTTTCATATCGAGAACATTTCCTTCAAAATAACGAAGCTTGGAAAACTTTGATCACTTGAATTTTCTTCACTACATAGTATAAAACAAAGTCGCTTCCCGCTGTCTGTCCCTGTGTATATTTAAAACTACGTAACGGATTTTAATGTGTTTTTTTTAAATGGATAGTATGAGTTAAGAGGAAGGTTTATATGTATAATACATGCCCGTTCGAAGCCGGGGCGGGTCACTAGTATTATTATAAGTTGTAGGATTTCTATTTTTATGGTCCGCTGATTAGGATTTCCTAGAAATATTTGTGCAGCATTCTTTTGATTTTTTATCAGTTTTGATCAGATCAGATCTTATCAAGATCAATCTAATTCATAAAACATCTTAATTCAACCTAAAACTAACATGTAATTCCACGAATAAAAGGAGTCCATTGCATTCAACTGAAAAAATTTGGTCAAAGCACACTTCGATAGACATAGACAAATAAATTCAAGAAAATGTTTAGGTTCCGCGAATCTCTCAACAGCTCTTATATTGACCACTTCATATCAAGTACCCAAGTGTGTTCGAGATGTCGAGACTAACTCCTTCGTTCACTTTCTATAGGACGGGTTCATACAATACGCCACATCATGCAGCTGATCACTATCTAGAAATAGACTTTAAAAAACTCATTGAATATTAGGACAGTTTAGATCGTATCTATGATAAATGAATACGTGTTAGTCTGTTGAATTGGAAATATGGTCTCGTCGAAGGTGGCAAGCGGAATGTATGCGAATAATAAGTAGGTACGGGGACCTTTTCTGAACTTTGTGATTATGTGTATGTAATAAGTATTTTTTATTTCTATATCGGTTGTAATTGGTCGGGTATTTTTAAATTAAACCACACAATCTACCAGTGGCGTGCACAGAACTTTTTGCCGGAAAAGCAAGCAATTGGTCAAGAATAACAATAAAAAAAAATATGCAAAAAATTTAAATATTACTTTGAAAAAAAAAGTTTATATTGGAAATGTACACTCTAGGCACCGAATAAAATACTACATTGTCGACCCTGGCGTCATACAATTTTTTTTTCCAAAGTGATATTTAAATTTTTTCATGTTTTTTTTATTGTTATTCTTGACCAACTGTGCACACCACTGCAATCTACAGATCATACTGAACAACTTCCCTAAAGAAACATACCAATGGAAAGGAAAAAAAAAAACACTTTTCCTTACTAATTTTGAAAACCTAAAGGGCAGGTAAATTTTAAAGGGCAGGTGCATTTTTTTTTCAATTACGCATTGTTTTTCTCTAATGCCTGTTAATTTAAACCCAAACATTTTTGAATTTGATTGGTATTGGCTGGCTATATGTTGCGGAACATCGTCCCTGGTCGGCCTTCACGAGCGCAAGGCCGGCGACAGACAGGCTAGGCTGGGGCTGGACTCACTCACTACTGTACCTGTACAATGTAAACGTTACTTTACTCATTATCGTCTAACGTGAAAAGCGTTTGCTTAGCTAAATCTTTGCGAAATTCCTCAGTGATATTTGCGAAGGAGTGTCTCTTTAGGTTTTATTGCAATAACTTTTGATTCTTTAGTGAAAGTTGTTAAGATTCTTTTGAAAATATATAAGTGCGTGTTAGAAACTTAAAAATGGTAAATGACGTAAATCGATACATTATTACAAATCGATAACAATAATCATCAGTTAACAAACGGCGTCTTCAGTTTCTAAACGCTCGCTGTTTTGCAATTTGCCGAATGGCAAATAGTAAAATGCGTCGTCATTTTTTAAAAAGCCAAAATCGAAAGTCAAAAAGTCAAAAGTAGGTGCGACGACGAGCGGAGCGTTTCACGTAAATACATATTGGGAGCCGAGCGAAGCGGAGCAGAGCGAGGTGACCCTCGATAGTTCTAACAGAATTAAGATATGCCTAGGCAAATTATAAAATGCCGAATTCTACGATATGACGACGACGACGCAAATTGCAAAGTAGCGAGTGTTTAGAAACTGACGACGTCCGTTTGTAAATTGACGAATTTCACTATTTGCTTTATCCTAGGTCTCCATCAGGCGCGGTGGAGGCCAAGCGTTTGTTGACACGAAAAAAACTTCATGATGTGTAATTGTTCTTTCACTTTTTCCATCTAAGGAGAGGCGGCTGATTAAATATCTTCAGCAAACAACAGATTTGGTTTGAAATAAGTAATCTGTAGAGTTTATATAAACAAAGCAAATCCATCAGGTATTGGCAATCAGGGACAGCCACTTGAAGTTGAAAATACTCGTAACGCGATTTCTATTTTCTACAATGGCTCCTCATTAAACATCTTTAATTCAAGTGTTTTTAATCGGTCAGGGTTTGCTGCAATGTTGCAAAATTTTACGCTTGTTGGTATATCCTTCAGTTTATTTTTATTACGATTGGCAACTAAGATAAATGTTTATATTTTGGGCTTTAGTAACAGCTGTTTTGTGATTAATCTTGTTTGATTTGTATAATGTGGAAATACTCCAGTTCATAAAATTCAGTCGAGAACAAACCCAGAAGAGACTATCTCATTCATTATATTTTGTCTCAATCTACATCCACCTTTTTTAACAACCAATTGGAAATAAATACAACAAGCAAACGGAAAATTGATTTGGTGGAAGCTGGCCTACTGTTGGTATTACCGGTTTGTAATTCTAAAACGTGTTACTTTAGAAATGCCATGTTTTATTTTGCCTGATGATGGTACGCTAATTGGACAAGAAAATTACATTTGTCATCACAGAGGCATGCCATAAAACTTGCACCAAATAATAAAAGTCAGTCAACAAGAACGTAAAATGCTAATCCATCACGATGAATGGCTGTGCAAACCAACAAATAAAAAATTCCAATAAAAGAATTGGACGTTGATGTAAAAGCGTATGAATAAATAACTGCTGGTCATTTTAGATCAAAGAACGAAAGACTCCCAACTCGGCTACTATAAACTTTCTTAAGACTGTACATGAGCCTAGAGCATGAATAACGTCAGATTTTCGAGGATTCGTTTGAAGAAATTCGCAGTCTGCTTGTATTCAAAAAAATATATTTGATTTATTGATATTTTATCTAGAGATCCTACTTATAAACGTTGTATTAAGATTTATACTTTTGTCCAAAAAAAAGATTTCCACCCTCTTTTTTTTTGTTTCAAACGTTCGTTTCAAGAACGCGATTAAGAGATCAACTTGATTTTTTTTTTCATAAAATAGGTAGATTTGGAGGGATTCTACTTTAATCAAAAAAAAAAATCCCTATAGAATGCTTCAGTATCAGCTAAAAACACACCAATTTGTGATTTCGCTGCGTGATCATTAGTATTACGCGTCCAAGAAAAAGAGGCCAATGAGCTTACATATATAATCGCCTCTATCAAAAGCAAATAAGGTCTTTGCCATTGGACTTATTGTGCTGGACCGGTAATAAATAAGTTGCTAGGGTAGGCCATACTCTTAACGACTTTGGCTGGGACTGATTGAAGGAAAGGGGAGACCGTCATAAATAGTGTTATAATATCGTGTACTGTCGTCGGATACAAACTACCTAATATGTAGATAGCAAACAACGAGGTGGTTCCAACAAGCGGTCGGAAACATAACTTACAAAGTGATCGTTTGATGGCGATCCGATAGCATCGAGTCGATATCCTGTGCGTGTCCAGATCAGACACGGCCTATGCCCAGACAAGGATCTAGGGCCAATTAACGATATCTACAGAGTCCACGGCGATGAGAAAATCCTAACAACGAGCTAACGAGCCAGGCGGTCGACTCTGATAGATTACATTTTACGATCATGTCGTCTGACTTCGCCTGTGAAGTATGAGGTTGATTTGCATCAGACATAAACTCGAAATGGAACCAGGCTAGTTAAAATTACTAAAATTCATAATACTGACAATGATTGTAGAGCGCATTTAGCAATTCTAGTTTGCGACTTCGCACTTGCAACATTATCTTCCCACCTACGTGTAATCATATTTTCTTCTTTACAGTAAACCACTACAATAACTAGTTCCTGCTTCTCACCTGTCCCATAAATTTCTGCAAATGTCCTGGAAAACAATTCCGTTTCCATTTTATGGCCAACATTCGAGCCCTTGTTATTTCTTTGTGTTTGTTTCCAAACACCTTTTGTGGATATTTTCTTTTGTAAAGTTATTATTTTTGCTTATTGTTTTATTTTTACTTTTGTTTACAGGCTGGGCTGTTGCGGACAGAACAGGGAGAGTATTGGATCGAGCCGTCAGACCAAGCGTTAGATAATAGTTTGGAAGGACGACCTCATGTCATTTTCAGAAGATCAGCAGTCGATAAAGTGGCGGCGTGGCATCGAACGAAGAGGGCTGTAAATAACCGAGCTCACAACAACACTCCTTATAGAGGAAATCATAATAATAGGACACGAGAATACTCAAGGTATGCAAACAGAAACCGGGACAGCAAAGAACAAATCGATCGACGAAGACGCGAACAACTCCTGGCACGAAAACGACGACTAGATGAGTTAAGACTAAAAAATCCTAAGGAGTACAGGAGACAGCAACTATTGAGACAACAACAGTTACGGCTACAGCTTGAACAGCGAAGGTTACAGGCAAACCCCGCCACCTCTACCTCAGCGAGCAATTCAGTTGAAGCTAGTAAATCCTTAGAAACGAACAAAAGAAACAAAAGTAAACTAAGCAAAGAAGAAAGGCGCAGAAATAGGCGCCGTCGACGAAGAAGGACGAGACGAAACTGTGCTACGAAACAACCCCCCTATTTATGGGATAAGAAAATTTTCCAAGATAGGGATAACAGAGAACAAAGACTATACAGACCGGTAAGAATCACAGTGAAAACTAACTCGTTATCTGCTTTATTGGTATTCTAATATCATATTTATTCTAGGATCGGCGTCGGCTACATCATCATCAGTTGTCACACCATCCTGATTTCGAGGAGCCACGAAGATCGACGCGATCGGTCAGCAAACCACGGCATGTTGAAGTATTGTTGGTTGCTGATAAATCTATGACTGACTTCCACAACGAGAGCAGTTTAGAGACATACCTTCTTACTATAATGAACATGGTAAGCATTAGATAAGAATATCGTTGCTGTTTAGCAATTAACAACGAAATATCCAGTACCATAAGTTACAATTTCTTGATACAGGTATCATCACTGTACATGGACCCGTCAATCGGGAACTACATCAAAGTGGTGGTCGTCAAGATCATCCTTGTAGAAGAGATGCAGAGCTCGTCAGGACCGGGACTGTCAGTGTCCACGAACGCCGACACGACGTTAGCTTCGTTCTGTAAATGGCAACACCAGCTCAACCCCGATGACGATTCCAACCCTCACCACCACGACGTAGCTATCCTGGTCACTAGGAAAGATATTTGCAGCCTGCACGACTCGCCTTGTAGGTATGGACAATTCATTATATTTTGGAAAATGATAAAGGTTCCGAAAAACAAATGAAATCCCAATGAAGTGCGGCTCACTTAAAGTAAAGTATCAACTGGATAAAATAAATCGAAAGTAGCAAACAAATATGTTAAGGTAAAGCATGTTCAAATTACATTACGGGCAACAAATTAACATACAGCCGAAACAATATTTTTAACGCACTGTTTTCTGTAGGCACCACAGCTAATAATAATTGTTATTGGTTATTAAAATTTATTATTTGTTTACTTATTTATTGTTCTATTTTAACATTCAGTTTAGATGAAGCCTGCACTAATTATACAATCATTTGAATTTTTCACGCTCTCTGCGAGTTATGTATTGGAAATAAATTTTAAAGTTTTGTATATGGAAAAATCTGAAATATTTTACAACGACACGAATCCCCGAGGGAGGTTAGAGAGATGTTTCCTAGTATTTCATATACAAGTCACAATCCGCACTACTGCAGGAGGTTTTTATTACTAAGCCATTTTGTGAGTGGTTTGTAGTCTTGATGAAGCTTGTCAGCTCGCTGACCCATATTCACATTAATCAGCTAACGTTTAAGCAATATATGTTTATTTTCATGTTCAAAAGCAGACTCAATTCAGTTGAAGCCTCAATTAATCATTTAACTGTCTAAACGTCAATTTTGACATGACACCCAATAAATTTACTGGTGGAGACGGAGTAAACGAATCAATTTGGAGAGCTTTTTTTATTATGTTCCACAGTACAGTATCGGTTACATCTTTAGTTTAGTGAAAAAAATCTTAGAAAAGAGACGCCGCAAAAGTGTATTAGCATTTTTTAAACCGTGACAAGGTCAATGGCAGAAGCAGGCGTCTGTTAGCAAAGTAAATAGAGGGGCGATGAGTAACCGGTTCAGAAATAGAACACTTTCGGATTTGATTGCGGGTACATAGGAACAGGTGCGCAAAGTCGGTACTTTTGATCGTTTCTGAGATCACTCACATGATGTCTCAGAGAAACTCATAGATATAAATTAACATTATATCATTGCAGTATAGAAATGCAAAAAAAAAGTAAATCTGGATGTGAGGAGCTCTGAACACTCATAGATCTTCCTTTTGTGTCCTCTTTTAGATACAACTTGAATTTTTTTTATCTCTCCTCTCTCTGAATGACTTACTGACTAAGCTACTGTTTGTTTGCATATCATTATTTATCTGTGTGTTTATGTATGTCTTTGTATGTAGTATATTGTTTAGGTTATAGGTTTAAAGTAACTTTTTATTGTTATGTTATGCACTGATTTAGGTTTAAATTTCTAAGGTTGGTTTTAGGTTTTGTTTGTTTTTAAGGTTTGGTAATATTTTTATGTTTTCCCAAGGTTGACTGGAAGAAATTTCTTATAGGAATAAGTCCGCACTTGCCTTCTATTCGTTCTTTGTATGTATCTTATCTTCTTGGGTGCAATAAAGTGTTCATTCATTCATTCATTCATGTCTCTCCCTGCGGTCCGCAATAGAATTACATTGCTAAAATCGATTACGGAAGTATGAAGTGAATGACTTATGATCCATTGTAATTATATTTCGGACCGCAGGGTCTATACACATAATCACATAATTTAATTATTGATTGGCGCAGAATTCAAGAGACATGCCATCAAGAAGTTGCGTCCTAGTGCGTTTTCACTTGTATGTTGGTCGCAGTCAAACCAGACCAGCCCCCCTATTCTGTATCTTTGGTTTCTAACTGGACAGGGTGCCTATCATCAAAAATATAGATAAAAACTAAACTGTCAAAATTGCCTTTAGTGGGTATTGAACTATTTACGAACTGTGTCGTCGAATTCGATAGTATATCTATGTTTTTGATTATAGAGACCCAGTCCAGTTGGCAACTAGAGATACATAATAGGCCCGCTGAAAACAGTTTTAGTTTTGTTCCTCTACATATTTGTACCATTCTTGAGCTTACTTGTCTGGATTAAATGACATAAATAAATCCGCTAAACCATTGCAAACATGAACATTTTTTACAAGCTTTTAGTGTAAAACTGCATCAAACGGCTCAAAGACATTAACGTAATGCGGAACGTGTTTAAACAGCACCAACCAGACGTCGACAAGCGTTCCGCAGAGACGACTCTTGAGCGATCTTTGTTTAGTCTGTGGCATGTTCGTATTTAGTTTAAGCGAGTGTTTATTTTCCGATAATCTTCAGAAGCCAAGTGGGCCGCCAAGGCACCGACATGTCTGACCAACGGAACGACTCTACATACAAATTACACGAGAATATTGCGTGCGTTATCTTTGCGCATAAATTTACATACACTCGTTTACGCGCGCACGAATTTGTTTACAAAAAAAACAATTTAATCTGTAAGGATGGGTCTCGAAAGTCTTCAGAAGGATAGGTGTTTTTAGTTTTGATACTTTAGCTAGTGCATTCCATAAGCTGAATATCTCTGTGCAAATTACACAAGTTGAACTGTAATTGATCCCAATTCTGATGAGCACTTAAGGGTTATAAACCAGTATAATTCGACACGATGCGTAAAGCTATTAAAATTGAATACGGAATTTCACGATTCGCAGCAAAAACGCGTAGCACCAAAATGCGGGTTATGGATATAAATTACGATTTACATCATTATATTTTTTTGCCTCAATATTTGCAAATCGCTAACGGCAATGTTGGTAAGCAGTAATAATCACACACATCAAAGATGCCGCCACTTTTAAGTTGAAGGCTCTTCGATGTGTGTTTTGGGGATATCGTTGACTTGAAAAAGTACTTATGCCCATAAATGGGAAGCGTATAGTACCTTATTACGTGCCAAATCACGCTGTGCGTTGTTTTAAATTACAAGAGATGGGGGAATACACATAAAAGAAACACAACTATTGCAGAATAACATAATATAGTCCAAGATATATTTCGGGCCCCACTGGGCCCGGCATCAGTTGGAGTAATAATGACAAGATGACAGATGATATTTACAAGATGACAATGAGAATAATACAATAAAAAAAAAAAAACAAATTAAAAAGGAAAAACTACTTCCCTAAAAACTAAACTTTTTGATTTATGTGAGGATGTGTTTGTGGTTGGGATAGAAACAGAGGGTGTTTGTGTGCGTGTAGGATGATTTGTGTGGTGGGTTGAAATGAAAGAGAATGTTGAATTGTGTGTGTCTTTTTTAAGTAAGTATAGTCTAGAATGATTGATTTTTTGAGTCAGGTTTTTGTAATATTTTTATATAGGTTTCGTTTGTCTGTAAGTCAGTGTTGTCTATTTAGTCCAGGGCCGTAATGAGCACCAAGCGACCAGATGTAAGACGACTCCCAGGTCCTTAGCTGAATATCAGTCAGTGGTGGGTGAAATGATTTTATAATGCGGACGGTGAAGCAGTCGTCGAATGGTTTGCTGTGTAGGCGGGTATGAGTTGGGATGGGTAGTGTATTATTATGTGTTTTTGTTGTGAATCTGTGTTGGTTGATACGGATATGAAGCGGAGTTCTCGTTTCACCTACATAGAATGCCGGGCAGAGTCGACATTCCAGTAGGTAAATACAGTTTTTTGTTATGCATGATGTGTTTGTCTGAGCTTTGTAAGGGTGTGTTGTGTGGTGTGTATTAATGTGTGTAGATGTGTTGATGAGTGCACAGGTTTTGCACCGTGGCCGTCGGCATGGAGCTGTGGCTGGGGATGTGTTGAGTGGAATGTTTGTGTCTTTTGAATTTGTTTTTGTGAGAATGATTTTAAGGTTTTTGTTTTGACGATAACAGATCTGTGGGTTAGTGGGGAGTAGTGATTTTGTTTCATCGTTTTGTTTTAGTATGGGCATGAAGTCATTTATGAGTTTTTTGAGTTTAAAACTTCCTTCAAAGTATGTTGTTATGAGTCGGAGTTGGTTGGATGGTTGAGTGTGTCTGTTTTGTGTGTTATGAAATCTAGGTCGGTCGTAAAGATGTTTCTGAATGAATTGGTCTGGGTAGTTACGGTTACGTAGGCTTTTGTGAATAATTTGGTGGTAGTTGTCAAGTGTGGTTTCGTTGCTACATATCCGACGGCCACGGAGTGACATTGAATATGGAATGGACTTTTTGATGTGTTTGGGGTGGCAGCTATTGAAATGCAAGTATTGCAATTTGTTTGATGGTTTGAAATGAACGGATGTGTTGATTAGATTGTTATGATCTATTGTGATGTCGACATCTAGAAAGGTGATTTTTTCTGATGAGATGTTGTGGGTGAACTGAAGTGTGGAGTGATCATTCAAACGCTGTGAACGCTCTAAACTCTACGTACACATTATACAACCAATATTTTTGTATATGCACTGACTTAAAAAATAAGCTAGATGCGCTTGTGAAAGTTAGCCTGATCGCCTACCCCCACCTTTTTCTCCAAATACAAGCAGTCATTTTCAAGGCCAAAACGGATCTGTCAAATGAATACCCCAGATTACACAAAAAATTACAAAATCTGAAAGTATATTACAGACGAAATAATGTTAATCTACCCATTACATACCAGAATCTGAATACAAGTTCAGACCTTAACCTAACCCCGACAGACCTGACGAACCCTTTTTCAATCCCTCCCCCTCCAAAAATAAACTATCAACAAAAAGACACAGACACAATAGTTAACCTCTCCTCAATTAATTTAACCCCTGATGACAGATCAGTACTTAACAAAGGATTGTCTTTTTGTCCAACTAAAACTCTCGATCGTATCAAACTGATGAATGACTTCGTGCAATTTGGCCGCAAAATTAAATGGAAACACTACTGGCAAAATCATCCAAACCAAAATAGCAATAATACACACGAAGCATTACAAAAATTCAAGCCTCCGTCACCGAATGAACCGCCAGCCTTACCAGCAAATCACCCCATAGAAATATTCATGTCAAGTATCCTAGCAAAATTATCTGACGACCGATTCATCCAAACCTTACAAAATAAAACACAAAATCTTACATACAAAGAGAGACAATCCCTGAATAAACTAAAAAACAACAATGATATAATCATTTGCCCTGCGGACAAAGGATCTGCAACCGTCATTTTAAACAAAAGTGACTATATAGCCGAAGGACTCCGACAGTTAACCGACTCCACCTTCTACTCCATTACACCAAGTGACCCATGTGACCAGGTCGTGAAAATAGTCCGTGATCTCCTCCAATTGAGGGGAACAGCTGAGGGTTTATCACAAATTGATATAGATCTAATGATCCCAAGCCATCCGAGAACCCCAAACTTCTACATGCTTCCAAAAATACACAAACCTAACAATCCCGGCAGACCTATAGTAGCATCTTACGATTCACCGACCGAAATAATTTCAGCTTTCGTTGATTTTCACCTTCAACCAATTGTAAAAGACCTCCCATCACATATAAAAGATACAAACCATTTTCTTGAAATCATCCATTCCGTACAGTTACCAACCAATACAAAATTAATATTAGTTACAATAGATGTAGTTTCACTCTATACAAATATTCCCCATGATGCTGGCCTGAATTCACTTCAAACTTACCTAAACACACGCCCATCACCCCATCAACCATCTACAGACTTCATTGTTACTCTTTCGGAAATCATTCTCAAAAATAACTTCTTTTCATTCGAAAATTCATACTACCATCAAATAAAAGGTACTGCTATGGGAACTCGGATGGCCCCAAGCTTTGCAAACATCTTCATGGGTTCAATCGAAACGTCTTTTTTAAACAGTGAGCCTCTGAAACCCCTGGTGTGGCGGAGATTCATCGATGACATCTTCATGATCTGGCCACACAGCAACGACTCCCTTAATGACTTCCTGAAGCGTTTGAATGATCACTCCACACTTCAGTTCACCCACAACATCTCATCAGAAAAAATCACCTTTCTAGATGTCGACATCACAATAGATCATAACAATCTAATCAACACATCCGTTCATTTCAAACCATCAAACAAATTGCAATACTTGCATTTCAATAGCTGCCACCCCAAACACATCAAAAAGTCCATTCCATATTCAATGTCACTCCGTGGCCGTCGGATATGTAGCAACGAAACCACACTTGACAACTACCACCAAATTATTCACAAAAGCCTACGTAACCGTAACTACCCAGACCAATTCATTCAGAAACATCTTTACGACCGACCTAGATTTCATAACACACAAAACAGACACACTCAACCATCCAACCAACTCCGACTCATAACAACATACTTTGAAGGAAGTTTTAAACTCAAAAAACTCATAAATGACTTCATGCCCATACTAAAACAAAACGATGAAACAAAATCACTACTCCCCACTAACCCACAGATCTGTTATCGTCAAAACAAAAACCTTAAAATCATTCTCACAAAAACAAATTCAAAAGACACAAACATTCCACTCAACACATCCCCAGCCACAGCTCCATGCCGACGGCCACGGTGCAAAACCTGTGCACTCATCAACACATCTACACACATTAATACACACCACACAACACACCCTTACAAAGCTCAGACAAACACATCATGCATAACAAAAAACTGTATTTACCTACTGGAATGTCGACTCTGCCCGGCATTCTATATAGGTGAAACGAGAACTCCGCTTCATATCCGTATCAACCAACACAGATTCACAACAAAAACACATAATAATACACTACCCATCCCAACTCATACCCGCCTACACAGCAAACCATTCGACGACTGCTTCACCGTCCGCATTATAAAATCATTTCACCCACCACTGACTGATATTCAGCTAAGGACCTGGGAGTCGTCTTACATCTGGTCGCTTGGTGCTCATTACGGCCCTGGACTAAATAGACAACACTGACTTACAGACAAACGAAACCTATATAAAAATATTACAAAAACCTGACTCAAAAAATCAATCATTCTAGACTATACTTACTTAAAAAAGACACACACAATTCAACATTCTCTTTCATTTCAACCCACCACACAAATCATCCTACACGCACACAAACACCCTCTGTTTCTATCCCAACCACAAACACATCCTCACATAAATCAAAAAGTTTAGTTTTTAGGGAAGTAGTTTTTCCTTTTTAATTTGTTTTTTTTTTTTTATTGTATTATTCTCATTGTCATCTTGTAAATATCATCTGTCATCTTGTCATTATTACTCCAACTGATGCCGGGCCCAGTGGGGCCCGAAATATATCTTGGACTATATTATGTTATTCTGCAATAGTTGTGTTTCTTTTATGTGTATTTACCTATATAATTATATATAAAAAACGAAAAAACAAGCTGATAAAGGCAATATATATATTTTTCATTTTATTCGCATTATTAGCGATCTTATGAGATACATCTATGATTTACTCATAATTTGTGAATAACGAATTTGTGCTTCAAATATTACTCCAAGTTCAAGACCCAACACATCCACCAGCGAAGATAGTAAAACTGAGAATAACGTTTCTTGCACACAATATTTTCTTCGAAGGGCGAGTCTTCTGAAAGTGATTCCTGTTATAAAGAGAGCCCACCCTCAAATACAACCTCATTGCTCGCAATATACTGGAACCAATCTTCATCGAAGCCTGTAAGGATTGAGAAACAACGGTATCTTGAAGACACGACACTGGAACAGCAGCGGCACCAGAAGTTTATTCACTTTGTTTTAGATAGTCACTTTTCTGCTTTAGTAGAAAACTCTCTTCTCCTTTTCTTCGAATACTCGGAACGACTCCATAATTTGTGTTTTTTACAAGTTATTAACGTGAAAACTTATTTTTGTTGGTTATATCAAACATTTCACTCTGTGACAGAACTTCAGCTCAAAGTAAAACCAAACCCATAGATAACAACAAGAAAACTAAAAAGGTTCTACACAAAATCATTAAAGAAGGTTTTAAGGAAAGAGAAACCTTACCTCCATGAAAGAAATTCTCAACAAAATAAAAAACACGTCAAGTAAACTACTTCAATATTATACACATCTTTATTTTTTAGGCAAATGTCTCGAAATTGGAGCTGCACCCAAAGGGCTGATCCCAAAAGTTGCACTACATGCAATACCACCCATTATGAGAAGCAACATGATCATAACAAATTATGTGAACGCTCTAAACTCTACGTACACATTATACAACCAATATTTTTGTATATGCACTGACTTAAAAAATAAGCTAGATGCGCTTGTGAAAGTTAGCCTGATCGCCTACCCCCACCTTTTTCTCCAAATACAAGCAGTCATTTTCAAGGCCAAAACGGATCTGTCAAATGAATACCCCAGATTACACAAAAAATTACAAAATCTGAAAGTATATTACAGACGAAATAATGTTAATCTACCCATTACATACCAGAATCTGAATACAAGTTCAGACCTTAACCTAACCCCGACAGACCTGACGAACCCTTTTTCAATCCCTCCCCCTCCAAAAATAAACTATCAACAAAAAGACACAGACACAATAGTTAACCTCTCCTCAATTAATTTAACCCCTGATGACAGATCAGTACTTAACAAAGGATTGTCTTTTTGTCCAACTAAAACTCTCGATCGTATCAAACTGATGAATGACTTCGTGCAATTTGGCCGCAAAATTAAATGGAAACACTACTGGCAAAATCATCCAAACCAAAATAGCAATAATACACACGAAGCATTACAAAAATTCAAGCCTCCGTCACCGAATGAACCGCCAGCCTTACCAGCAAATCACCCCATAGAAATATTCATGTCAAGTATCCTAGCAAAATTATCTGACGACCGATTCATCCAAACCTTACAAAATAAAACACAAAATCTTACATACAAAGAGAGACAATCCCTGAATAAACTAAAAAACAACAATGATATAATCATTTGCCCTGCGGACAAAGGATCTGCAACCGTCATTTTAAACAAAAGTGACTATATAGCCGAAGGACTCCGACAGTTAACCGACTCCACCTTCTACTCCATTACACCAAGTGACCCATGTGACCAGGTCGTGAAAATAGTCCATGATCTCCTCCAATTGAGGGGAACAGCTGAGGGTTTATCACAAATTGATATAGATCTAATGATCCCAAGCCATCCGAGAACCCCAAACTTCTACATGCTTCCAAAAATACACAAACCTAACAATCCCGGCAGACCTATAGTAGCATCTTACGATTCACCGACCGAAATAATTTCAGCTTTCGTTGATTTTCACCTTCAACCAATTGTAAAAGACCTCCCATCACATATAAAAGATACAAACCATTTTCTTGAAATCATCCATTCCGTACAGTTACCAACCAATACAAAATTAATATTAGTTACAATAGATGTAGTTTCACTCTATACAAATATTCCCCATGATGCTGGCCTGAATTCACTTCAAACTTACCTAAACACACGCCCATCACCCCATCAACCATCTACAGACTTCATTGTTACTCTTTCGGAAATCATTCTCAAAAATAACTTCTTTTCATTCGAAAATTCATACTACCATCAAATAAAAGGTACTGCTATGGGAACTCGGATGGCCCCAAGCTTTGCAAACATCTTCATGGGTTCAATCGAAACGTCTTTTTTAAACAGTGAGCCTCTGAAACCCCTGGTGTGGCGGAGATTCATCGATGACATCTTCATGATCTGGCCACACAGCAACGACTCCCTTAATGACTTCCTGAAGCGTTTGAATGATCACTCCACACTTCAGTTCACCCACAACATCTCATCAGAAAAAATCACCTTTCTAGATGTCGACATCACAATAGATCATAACAATCTAATCAACACATCCGTTCATTTCAAACCATCAAACAAATTGCAATACTTGCATTTCAATAGCTGCCACCCCAAACACATCAAAAAGTCCATTCCATATTCAATGTCACTCCGTGGCCGTCGGATATGTAGCAACGAAACCACACTTGACAACTACCACCAAATTATTCACAAAAGCCTACGTAACCGTAACTACCCAGACCAATTCATTCAGAAACATCTTTACGACCGACCTAGATTTCATAACACACAAAACAGACACACTCAACCATCCAACCAACTCCGACTCATAACAACATACTTTGAAGGAAGTTTTAAACTCAAAAAACTCATAAATGACTTCATGCCCATACTAAAACAAAACGATGAAACAAAATCACTACTCCCCACTAACCCACAGATCTGTTATCGTCAAAACAAAAACCTTAAAATCATTCTCACAAAAACAAATTCAAAAGACACAAACATTCCACTCAACACATCCCCAGCCACAGCTCCATGCCGACGGCCACGGTGCAAAACCTGTGCACTCATCAACACATCTACACACATTAATACACACCACACAACACACCCTTACAAAGCTCAGACAAACACATCATGCATAACAAAAAACTGTATTTACCTACTGGAATGTCGACTCTGCCCGGCATTCTATGTAGGTGAAACGAGAACTCCGCTTCATATCCGTATCAACCAACACAGATTCACAACAAAAACACATAATAATACACTACCCATCCCAACTCATACCCGCCTACACAGCAAACCATTCGACGACTGCTTCACCGTCCGCATTATAAAATCATTTCACCCACCACTGACTGATATTCAGCTAAGGACCTGGGAGTCGTCTTACATCTGGTCGCTTGGTGCTCATTACGGCCCTGGACTAAATAGACAACACTGACTTACAGACAAACGAAACCTATATAAAAATATTACAAAAACCTGACTCAAAAAATCAATCATTCTAGACTATACTTACTTAAAAAAGACACACACAATTCAACATTCTCTTTCATTTCAACCCACCACACAAATCATCCTACACGCACACAAACACCCTCTGTTTCTATCCCAACCACAAACACATCCTCACATAAATCAAAAAGTTTAGTTTTTAGGGAAGTAGTTTTTCCTTTTTAATTTGTTTTTTTTTTTTTATTGTATTATTCTCATTGTCATCTTGTAAATATCATCTGTCATCTTGTCATTATTACTCCAACTGATGCCGGGCCCAGTGGGGCCCGAAATATATCTTGGACTATATTATGTTATTCTGCAATAGTTGTGTTTCTTTTATGTGTATTTACCTATATAATTATATATAAAAAACGAAAAAACAAGCTGATAAAGGCAATATATATATTTTTCAAGAGATGGGGGAAATAATTTTTCTGGCATTTACTCGTAAGGTTTTCACCAGACTCATACGAAAATGCAATTAGCATTAGTTAGGTTTAACAAAACATTTGGACGTCTAGCAATATCCCAAACACGCGTCTGGCTAGCCTCAGCGAATGTTGCGCAACTCTCAAGGAATCATTGCTTTTATTTACATAAACCACACGATTAACTTCCAAACGAACGTTTTAACTTATCAACAGTTACTTGGGTATTTTTACTGTTACAACTCCATTATTACTTATCATTATTTTTGCTACGGACATAAAAGGATTGTTGATTGCTTAGATTTTTTCACATAAGTGACGTGCGCAGTTTTTCTCTTCCCTCAACGTTTAAGAGCGCATCGAGCTTTTTACATACACAAACACGTTTTTATAACCCTTGTTTGAAGTAGTAAACAATTAAATTAAAATCTAGGGAAATATATTGGTATTATTGAGTATGTATACTAGACTGTATACACGATGGAAACACGATTTGATAAAGTTGGCTCGATAGAATAAATTCGCAAAGTTACCTCTTTTCGAGTATTTTTTTCCTCTATTTCCCTACATTTTTATATAAATAAGTTATTTGATGTTATGATTCATTTACTAAAATAAAGTTCATATAAGACTGGAGCGTTTATACACGATGAACAATATGATGAAAATAACAACGAAAAACATAGAAAAAGCACGAAAGTTTGGTTATTTTCTTTACTCTTTACACGTAAAGAAAAAGACAGAGACATAAGCAAACGCTTGGTGCGCCCTTAAATGATCGGCAGTACAACTGGCGTATATTCGATTTCAACATAAAGTAACGATCTCCATACAGAGCACGTACTTTCTGAAAACCGATAATAATTGCCATGAGGAAGCTTGTTCGGCAAACGGTACAAACAGGTAGTTCAATGTTCTTGGAACACGGCAATCAGAAGACAATGAGGGTAACGGGCGGTGGCGTGCATAGGGTTTTTGCTTTTTGGTCAGACAAGCAAGCCCGACCCAACTCGCATATAAGGTGCAGCCAAATACATACTAAATTCTTGGTAAGTGACTAGTATCACGGATCGATAACAGTTTTTGGTAATTTCGCCAGAAAAAATCTCCCATAGTAATTAACTCGGGGCTGGGCTTACGTTTGAAGGGAACAAAAAAAAAATTATTCACGAATTTCAAGGGTCATCGAACCTTGATACTGAGCACTTACCGAGTCTTCAGTATGTATTTGGCTTTATAAAATAATGTCACCTTGTAATAATACAATAAAGCATCACAGTTAAGTGGCTATGAAAAAAGTAAATGAAAACAAAACTACATGGCTTTTTATGCTGGGCAGCCGCCCATATCCCATTTTCTCTACAGCTAAATTGCCTGAAAATACATTGCCATTATACTTAAAGTAATAATTTATAAAATACATATGTCGACTTCGTTTTAATATACTAGTATATACGAAGAAAGTAAGGCATACCCGGGATTTTAAGCGTCTAATATAGAAATCCCGGCACTGGTAACGGACCTGCTCTGGGACCTCAAAAATTCCACCGCGGAGACGTGAGGGAAAAGTTAAATACTGACCGCCTTTGGGAGACGCGTTGCATCATAACATATGTATCGGTGAAAATCAAAGGACCTGTATTCAAATGTCAGATAATACGATCTAAACGAGTTTTTAGCATGCCAATATCCTTAAAACGTTTTACTAATCGTACAAAAATTTTTCTTTTCACGAGATTGTCTTATCAAAGACCCATTCTTCAAACTGACCACTCTATCTTGCTTCAAGACCCCATTCTCACCCAACACATGCTCCTTTCAATAATTGCTTGCATAATTTCGTTCCACGTTCGAAAAATTAAAAAGTAATTCTGCGTAGTGGCCGGTACGGTTGCCGACAAAGTCACTCGTTAAAAATAATGAGGCCGATTAATTCAGATTCGGCGTCGATTGTGCAGCGACGCCAAGCCGTCTCGCCTTCTCGAATGTGTTGGGATGGCATGCGGTGCGCGGATTCTATTCTGTGTACACGCTTATCTGTCGCCTTCCGGCATTATTCGAGCCCGATGGTACTGATAATGTTGCACGATTATACACTTTAGATAAGGGACATTTACTCCACCACTTAATGATCTAAATGGTAACAATAAATAGGCAACTCAAAACAAAGACAGATTTGAAATCTTATTATAATTCAATATTTCATAAATCAGTACAGAAACTTTTTTAAGTCCACGGTTTTTATTTTTACGATCAATAAGAGCCCCGAAAACTTGAACCAGTCGAACTCCAAAGTAATAAATGGCACCAAAAGAGAGGGCGTGCTTCGCAGAGCTCTAAACGGTATTACGCTCAATATTTTTCGTTTTACTTGATATGCAGTGCAATGAGCGAACGCCGCTGGCAGTGGGCCACGCGAGAAGCGACGCTAATATACATTTTCGGAACCAATTCGAAATCGGAATATTAAATTATGAACGGACCACCGCGGGAGACCCTGAATCCACCAATCACGAGGTGTTCAGAATTATACTTTTAACATTTTCAGTCGAATTCGCTTCACACTTTTTATCGGTACGATACAAAACTCGAATTAATTTATCGGTAATTTTTCCACCGTACAAAAGACATCAACGCGTTGCCGCGTCCGTGAAGACATAATTTATTTTTTCAATCAACATTTAACCATTAATTTTGTTCTTTCATAACAAAGATGACAGTTTATAAATCTTTCAAAAATAATTATTGTTTCGGTCACGAGTTCACGACTCCGATATTTTATATTAATATGAGTTTTTGTTGGCTCTATGTCGTAAATTGCAACTTTAAGACGGTATTTATACTTTGAATCGTAAATAAAGTATTTTTGCGGAGAGATAATCTCGTATACTTACTGGATTTGTCATTTGTAATTTATGGAGCTTCCGCTAAGCTTTATGTACTTCTTCTTTCTAGTCAGTTTTATTGATATCTATATATTGATTTATCTTATTCTACCGAAATCACGCAAAATTTTACAAAAAAAAACGCGTTTCCTTCCTGCTTATATGAGCTTCCTATAGAAACTCGGAGGGCAACTGTGACACGTGTGAAAATTTGCTAACGGAGAAGGCGGGTGATTTTTAAAAGCTGTTTATTCGGAAAAGAATTTAAAATAAAAACATTTTACCTCGATTCATAACAAGTCATAGAGTTATAGTAAGCAAAATTATCATCACACAGCATTTATTACGCGATAAACAAAGTCGCATGAAAAATAAAGCGTTGCCAATGTTGGCAATGTTGGCAATGTTGCCAGAATAGCCGCCCTGGATAATAATAATGTAATAACCATAATAAAGTCGTTTATTTCTGGCAAAAAACCCATGCGAAACTAAATACATTTACAAAATTATGCTTCTATAAAATTCAAATAATTACGCACATAAAAAAGCACCGCTACATTTAGCAAATTCTGGCTACTAGAGAGTAGGGAATACTAACAAGATAGTATAACATACATTATATCGCATCAATAAGGAACGACTCAGCCAAGTTTGAAATATACAATATTTTTTTTATAAAAATCGGTTTTTTAACTTTTTGTGAGCCTGTGCTTACTTTTGATTTATTTTATATCATACGATTTCAGTTTTACATGCTACAGAGGCGCTGCCGATTACAGTTTCCGCAATGTTTTTACAAAAAACATTGCTATCAATACTGATTACACGAAACTTTTTATCGATTTGTAATATGTTCTTAGGGTTTTCTTTTGTACATGGATCCCGAAAAGTCTGCTATGGAAACACGGGCGCCGCGTGACTCATACGCACGCGCGTATTATTAGCGTCCTATTCCCGTCCGCGGCTGCGCCCGCGCCGCGCCGGCTTTACTATACTTACTCACCGCATGCATCAATGTTTGGGCAGTTATCATGTACTGCGCGAATACTAGTTGTAAACTTCTAATCTTTTTATCTCCTGTAGACGACATTGGCCAAGAAAGCTCGGTGCCGGTATCAACCTATCACACCGTTGTACGAAAATTTTAAATTTTAAATTTTGTAAAAATCAACTGATAAGACTGGACTTTTTGAACCACTTGTAAAAACGCAAGTTTTGATAAACAGTGCTCTCACAGGTTTTCACATTTTACAAATTAAATTAGATTTCATAACTCTGGTTAAAGAAAAAGGTTTGCGAAAAATCTATCAATTACTTATAAGTATATCCTATATGCGGTTTTCAGTTTTGTAATCTTAGTTATTATTACTACGTAGAACGTATGTCAATGGCTTCGAGAACCATTTATTTTTCTCTACATTTTCCGATTTTATCTCAATTTCTCTTGAATATGACTTTGACTTCGTTTTTTATCTCCAGTTTTACTAATCTTCTTGTTTTGTTAACGGACTACCATAAACTGCAAGTTTTAGTATCGTAATATCCACAATTCTAAAATAATTAAGAACGCACGCGAATAGCCCGTGAAATACTTACAAATGCGTTTCACAACGTCTGCATGGGACCACTTGGGTAGACCACTGTGTCAATGTAAAACCACGTTTATTGCAAGGCTTTGAAATGTTGAAACAACGTTGCATGTCGCTTGTCTAGTGGTAGCTAGTAGACGACTGCTATAAAATCAGAAATAGGACCTAAATCTAACCACCCAACAAAACAAACACACATACGCAAACACAAGTTGCTGGTAACAAGTAAGCCACCAAAACCTTCGCAGTTAAATTCGGGTGCTATTTAACCTAACATTAAATAAATAGAATTCTGGTCTAATTCAGCGAGCAACTATGAGCATCTTACAATTACTATTTCAGCAACCAAATAACATCACAACAAGCAACCGGATTTGGGACTAAGCATCCTATTTACATTGTAGTCACCAAATTCATACTATTAGTAATACTTTATATTCTCTGCTATTGTTTGAATGTTGTGAATGTTTTAGTAATGAAAACTTCACGTTTGCGGTTTACCTAAAACTTATTTATTCCATCCATCCATCCATCAGCCTAGTTCGTCCACTGCTGGACATAAGCCTTTCCAGTACTTTGCCACCGGCGGTCATACTGGAAGAATTGCCCATACTCACACAGGCATGGTGAGCCTCCTGGTTTTTTGCCTGTGAGCTATCCTCTTAGTCTCCCCCAAATTACTTCGAGGGGGTCTCCAAGTAAGATGGTGGTACCTTCACAGTCGAGCCTCAGCTCTACCACCTGTTTAAACTTATTTATTACCTAAATCGAGATCAATCGTCCGTTCTCTGCGTGCACAATTGGAACCAACCCTTAACCTCTGCTCAAACACGTTTCTACTGAGACAACAACCATTGTTGTATACGTTTCCCTCGTTACTGATTGATTTGCGTCATCGAGCCAATGACGACAGTCATCGTCATAGCGAGCTTTCTGAAACTGAAAATGTCAACTGTTTCATAGCAATCTTTTAATTTTTGCCATTTTGACATGTAATCCTATGTAATTAAGACACATTTTACAAGAGTATCACAAGCAATGATCGGGACAAATGATTATTATTTTGAAACTGATCAATTCGCGTAAATAGATACCATACTAGCCCACTTATTGTCTAACTTGAACATCTATTACTATCGCTTTCAAAGCCATCGTGATTGGCTAGAAATGGAAAAATGATGTGTGCATTTCCAGCCAATCACTATGCCTTTGAAAGCGATAGTGATAGATGTTGAAGTTGGACAATAAGGCCTCAGGACGTTTCGATCGCACTGTAACGAATCGTAGTCACACAAGTGAAACAAGGAGTATGGTAGAGGCATTAAGGCGATACCAAAAAAAAATGGGGTATTTTCGAATCCATTTACTTCACTTTAACGTCATCTACGTATTTCATTTTTTGGTAAATGTTTATTGAGTATTTGGTTAAGATTCTCACTGAAGGAAAACGCGATTGGATGAAATTTTCTCGATAGAATTTAATTCCGAAAATACCTCTAAATTGTTTTATTCTTTCCTGTAATTCTGAAATCCTAACTATTTTCATTGTGAAATTGCATTCAAAATGTGGATATTATGCATTTGTAAAGTCTCCTTGAAAATCTTTTTGACAAAATAGCTTAGTACATTTTATATTGATAAAAAACCGACTTTATGCTACTTTTCCACGAATCCGTCCCACTCGCACTGAGAGTTTTTTCGCATATGGAGTAACAAGGACGCTAAAACTTTTACATTTTGGACACAACCAATCCACGCGCAATAAGATCCTTTATAGCCATTGACGTACAGTACCGACGTCAATGTTTATAGCACTGTAATTGCTAATTGCAACGTCATAATGGCAAACTTTTTGGATTAGACATTCTCTGTCTTTATATTTTCAATATGGTACAAAATTTACGATTATGAACTCAAAATAAATAAAATCAAACTGAGTTAAAATTTTTAGACATATTAAATGCAGACATTTTCGTTGATTTTGACGGCTTTAGTTTTAGGTCTGTCAAAACTAAAATGTCTTATATATTTGAAAATATATTATATTTATAATTATTATAAAACCTCATTGGTCTTCATTTATTTATTTAATATGACAGACGAAATAGATAACATTTAAAAAACTTTTTTTTTAATTAGGGGTATTGTTATATCAAGCTATACATCATTACCTACTCACACAAATAATACTCATTATTTGTAATTTTTTGCGTGTATATTATTATATGCAAACATCAATTTATTTTATATACGTTAAAAAAAACCACGTAACTACAAATACATCCTAAAAACTTCAATTTTGCAACACTATTATCTCACGAATGATATTAACATAAAATATGCTGTATTATACTAGTTAAAGCGATAATAACATTAATTTTATTGTTATTTAAGTCTAAGTTTTTACCAACTAGGATGTGGTTTTGGGCTTAATAGTTTTCTGTAACCTTCAACATAATTATACCTAGGTAATGTAGGCATGTACTATATGGGGATACGAATGAAACTTTGCCTTAAGAGGCTATGCGAATTTTATTTTGTCACTGTCACTCCAAGCGAAAAATCGCGCAGTGCGAGAGGGGCGGATTCAGGGCAAAAGCGAAATAAGTTGGTTTTATATTTTTATTACAAAAACTAAAATAGCTAGCAAAATTTCAAATATCAAATCTCTAGATATTGTTGAAACACACCTAACAAAATATGTTTGAGTTCTGTATATTATGGTTCCTATTCGTCAAACGAGGAGAAAAAGTGTGTTTAAAGAGCTCATTTCAACAATTATTTCTATCGAGGAAAATTTATCCAAACCTGTTTTCCAATTTCAAAACCCTAGATTATATAGTGAAAATGCATATCCTAGAAATTTATTAAAATTTTCCGTGTATTAAATGAAATACACAGAAAAGAAACACCCGTATTTTTTTCGCATATCGCCTTAAAAACTTGCGATTATATTTTGAAATTAAATTTGCCAAGAAAAACAAGATCTTGCTCTTTCAAGTTTTAGGTTTGAGAGTCTGAAATCTCGTCAGTAGTGCAATAATTCCGCCCGCCCTGAGAAAGCTCTACTTTCACTGCCTCCTATGCAGAGGGAAAAGCGTTCAGTTTTGTTTTTAGGATGGTGCGACATTCCGTTTTCTTCCTGTAATAATAGGTCTTTACACATGAAATTGCCGAAATTTTCTTACAGATTCATGAGTTCATAGTTCCTGTAATTCAATAGCTATTTCCATTATTTGTTTTTTGTTTGACAGTTGATTTCAAGGTTTTACATCTACGTATTAAATTTTGTTTTTATTGTCAGTTTGATAACCAAAATTAAAATTTCAAAAACAGTTCGTCCTAAATGCCATCCATTTCCATGATAAGATTCGTAATATTTTTTTACAGCTGATACTTTCCAAAAATTCAATTAATGTATCTGTTAGCTTAATGTTATCTTATTCTTACACAAAAGAAATTTCGTAATTTGGATTTATCATTCGTAAAAAAAATGCAAAAATGTTAGTCTTACTGAAAATTGAGTTTCCATCAAATTCTCTATAGAAAACGGCAATTTCACATATAAAGAAAAATATCTTCTTACCTTATTATGTTTAAAAGATTCAACTTTGTAAGGATTACTAACAATAAAGCCGTTTCTGAAGGCTGTCAAAGCTAAAATGTTTCCAAAGTAATTTAGCATCTATTCTTAACACTAAAGGACCATTTTGCAATTAATACAATTTAGTTTTGACAGCTTTAAAATTAAAATTAAAGCCTTCAAAATCAGCTTTAATGAGTTATAAAACGTATATTCTCCAAAACCTTATAAAAAACATTATTTAGTTATTGAAAAAGAAACTTGGGAAGCATAATTTCGGAGATTAAAATTATAAAATAACACGTCATGTTTTCTATAGATATAATGGCAGATTGGCAGGTTTATCTGTACTTCGTCTTGAAAGCCTATTGCCAAGTTTATAAGTTCTGAACATAACTTTTCACAGCACGTTGGGCGTGGCGCACGTGGCCGGCATGTGCAAGCCTGACAGGAGCTGTTCAGTCAACGAAGACAACGGCATCATGCTGGCTCACACCATCACCCACGAGCTTGGCCATAAGTAAGTATACCTTTTTATTTTACTACAATCAAATTATTTAACACTAGCTTTTGCACTAAACACTAATGTGCCCATTTCTAATTTCTCCTATATATGTACAGAACTCTGCGTTAAGATTTAATTTGTATAAAAGATTTGCTAGTGTCGACGAAACTACAAACATTTCCTTCTAGACCGGACATATCGTTTCTGAGAATTTTGCTTCGGTGAGATAATTGTTTTCACAACGCCCAAACATCATCGTATCCTGCAAATAAACTTGGACGTAAATCACAAAGTTGTATTCTAATGCAAAAACCCGAAAATAGAAACCTTTGTGCCATCATAGGACACACATTATAATAAATATTTTACAGCACAATAAATTATTTAATGGGCGATCAAATAAGAAAGATTATAGGCAGAATCTGATTGTGATTCATGTCTACCTTTTAATTTTGTAAAACTGCGATGATATCTACCAAATTGATTTACGATTTAATAAGAATTATCTCCGCCGTATTAGATGAAACGATAATAAACTATATATATATAAAAATATATATATGTAAACTCAGAATAAGTATATTAGAGGGTCAACACCCCAACAACCCCCCCTCCCCATATAAAACATTTAGTTGAAAGCAATAATCTTGTATTACACATTGGTTGAAAGTCTTGAAAATTTGACATTAAGATATAGACATTGCGTATAACCCTTTATCTACTTATGTAAAAAGGTTATCTATTTATGTAAAATAGGTACTCATTCAAAAATTTATCTGGTGAACGAAATCCCTAGTCCCTGGGTTTATCACATAAATATCCAAATAGATAGATCAAAAGCTTTACAATATCATAAATCTTTCATCAAAACAAATTCCGTAATAATCTGTTTTCTTTTTTACGCTAACGGCTTGAAACTACTTGTAAAAAGAACCACTTTATGAACCTTTTAAAACATACAGGGTTTCTCAAACAACCAAGAAAGTCAATCTTGAACAGCAAGTACTATGGATGTATCCAACAAATTTTAGATATTTGGGTTCAAACATTTCAATTCTATTTTTATTAGTAGAGAAAAAAATGCAACCCGTTTCGGTTTAGAACATGGACTTGCAATTGACGAGAGCAATGCGAAGTTAAAAGAGTGATGCTACAAAAGAGGGAAACAAGGCCTCTCTGAGGGCTAAGTGCGAGTTGCCTATTGATGTGTTTTGCCCTACACACTACACAAAAACGTCTATACTAAATTATTGTTTCGCTTCATATATTTGTTGTTAAGCCGTGTCTCCTGCATGCCGTGACTATCAGCAAAAATGTGAAACAAAACGATTTTTTGTGTAGACGTCTTTATTCAGTGTGTAGGACAAAACACGCGCTGGAGACCCAGTTCAACTCGATTCACGCGGTAGTAAAGTAAACTCGCACTTAATTCTCTGGTTTATCTGTGAAAAAGATTGAAATCCCCTGGCTTGAACAGTTTGATTGTTTGTTTTAGTTAGGTAATATTGCAGTATCGAGTTATATTCGGAAGCTCGTTGCTGCCCGCGATTCGGTTTGGCGACTGACTCATTCCCTAGCCGGGATTACGGCAAGGCCACTAGCCAGATTCTACCGAATAACGAACGTGGAAATATCTTGATAACCATTATTTTAATAGGAGTTTATTGCTTTTGTTTTGTTGCTGCGTGAAGCGTTATATTATGACTACAACGGTTGATTTTCCTGGACCAAAAATAACCTAAAGATGAAGCCCTTCAAAATGTAGGTATCATCTGATGGTAAAAAGGCGTCTAATTCTCAAAGCAAAGGCCCACTTGCATAAATCCTGACCTAGGTTAACTAACTAAACTATGATAGAAATAAATTTCTATATCCAAACACTTGGCGATTTATCCATCGCAAGGAGATGCAAATTAACAATACAAATATCAGATTTACTTTTCTTTCTTTGTTTCCATACCGCAATGATATTTTACATGTATTGTTCATTTTTTCATGCCCGACTCCTCGTCACACCAGCTTGTAACACACACCGGTGACGGCGAGTAATTTTTTTCCTCGTCGTCACACCGTTAGTTTTACTTACACCTTTTGTATCACAACATTAGTGTTGTGCTTGTTATAGATACCTAGGTATCTAATAATATAAAAATCTTTGAAAAAATATTTCAAAACTATTTTATTTTATGTAAATAATTTATTATTATATTTATAATTAACACAGCATTTCCATGAAATGATAACTTTATTGTTTAAAAGTCTTAATTGTGACGTTATTACAAAGTTGTCTTTCTCAATTTGTTCTTTTTTTCTTGCTGTTTTCTCTACTTTAATTATGCCTTCTTATAATGCTGTTAATAGTTTATTTATAGTGACATAATTCTTATTTTTATACTTATTCAACTGAGAATGCCAACTTTCGCAAATGTTATTAGTTCTATGCCTTTCTCCAAGGACATTCCACATCTTCATGTAGGATAAGAATTTTTCCAATTTCCCACCTAAATCGCCCAATTCATTGGTTTCGTTTTTTATGTAATTCCATCCTCCACTTTTGCTAAGTTCTTAATTATATGCGACAAGAACACAGCATTAAAGAGTTAACCTAGGTTATGTTGCCTTGTGCAAGTCGGCCTAGTAGGTAAATTTTCTGGACATAGCTGAAAGAAGCAATATTAAATTAGTGGTAGTCAAGCTCCTTCGTCTTATTTCTTACTACGCGTTTACAGCTACACAACTGACTAACAATACCTACCTAGCACCATTATACAAATACAACATTATGTAACCTTTTGAAGTGAAGCAATGAACTTCATTCACCGGCAATAATGAATGCATCTTCGTTCATTACTCTGGGTACTGTCGGCCCACACACTCATTATCTAAATACGTGGTGCTTTTTTACCGACTTCAAAAAAGATGACATTAATTAGTCATGTATGTACGAGTATGTACGTGTTATTTATTATTATGAAACTCCGGTTTCACGCATATTTTAAACTAAATAAAACTTCACTGGTTTCTTTTCACCATAACCAGTTACGTAACCAGGGGGTGGATTGAGGGGCTGAAGCCCCCCCAAAAATCCAAATCTTTCTGTAACTATAACATTCACAATTTAGCAGAATAGTTTTATTTATTCGAATACCAGCAACAAGCCTTTCCGAAGCAGAATTCTGGCTACGTGCCTGCCATATTCCTTTCAGACCTAAGTCACTCTCCTCGTCCAGCAGCTGCTGGTCGAAGCAGCTACTGTACGAGGACAACTTAGGTACACAGGCACAATTGTATAATACGGGTCTGTAAGGGTTATTTAAACTTACATAAGTCACAGTGAAGGTATTATTAAAATCGGTTTAATAGCTTCAAAGTTATAGTAAATTATAGTAGAGATGAGATTTCGTCGGTAATCAATATAGATTAGATAAATGTGTCAGCTCCAGACATCTTCTGTTAAAGAGAAAAAGAAGCTTGTTAAAGGGATGTTTCTTTATTTTTGCAACACTTGAAGACGTGTAGTTTTATTAAAACTTTTTCCTTTATCTCCAGAACAATGACTAAACTCACTATCCAGACTATTTATTTGATAATAATATCTTAAGAACTGAGACTTGGAAATAAAAATATTGTGTTACTCAGTTTTATTAATTACTGCCATTAATCAATTAATACATCATTTAAGTACCTATTGATAATTTTTTGCGAGCATTGAACTCGATATTCAATCCTTCCCCTGTGAAATATTTTACTTAGACACATACTTGTAAATTCATACAAATTATGTAATTATGTGAAACTAAATTTACTGAATATCATTATTTTTTCAATCCTCTTTTTAATTTTCTTCGCTTCAATTGATAAGTCCGCCTTTGTACAAAATTATGTTTTCAAATCTCTGTTTTTATTTTTATTTTGTGTACAATAAACTGTCCATTCATTCAAAGCGTGTTTTTATATTTGTTGCGTAAACGTAAAGCGTGAAAATTATCAATTAGAATTGGTTGAACGACTCGCCTCAAATGCCATTCGTAAAACAACTATCAATCACACTTCTCACTCCCTAATCTAATGTTGTATTGTTATGTCATGTTATGACTCTTATAAATTTGACATAATTACCCGGGCGCCAGATGTAATCTATTTAAGTAGTAGTATACAAGAACACCCTGACTGACTGACTGATCTATCAACGCCAGACCAAAAACTTAGACCTAGAAACATGAAATTTGGACTGTAAATTCATTCCAAATTATATTCGAAATTAATCTTTTTGGTCACAAACCGGCAAGACTCACAGGATCCGAAAATTTTCGCAGAAAGGCACAGAAATTGACAATCCCACGTCAAATAACGCCATAGAATATTTTTTGGGTTTTTCTTGGGATCTTCGTGTTTTTTGCACTTGCATGAAAACCAATTGGGTGATGATGAATGTGACAAACAAATCGAAGGATTTAGACTAGGCGGAACTTAAATGGAATCTTAAAAAAAGGAAAATAATGTACAAAATGAACAACAATTTAAAATCTATCGAGGTACAGAACAATCAGACAAACAACACTCAGCCCGCTGACTTATAAAGATGAAAAATATAGATAACGTCTCAGCTGCTTGGGGCCAAAGTAGGTACGTCAGAGAGTAATAGAGCCATTAAGATTTAATCGCAGCTCTAAAGATAAACGCAATCTAGAATTGCTTAATGATATTATGATGAATAATGATGCGGTTTGTTACAAAATAGGGTTCACCTAAAAAAGGGATTGTGACCTTTCTATAAAACATACAAAATGTACAAAACAGGTACTTATGAAGGATACTAATGAATGGCGATGTAGCTTTGTTAACCCGATCATCACCGGCTTACAAAAAAAATTTAAGGTCAATAAATATGGAGCACGATCGCACGTTGCGGATAACCCTAAGAGGCTGGGACTCTCTGTCCCCCTCTAAATAATGGTAAAATTATAAAAGCCAAAAGGCTAATAATAAAATAACCCAATGCCAAAAAAAAAACCTTTGTGGATAACGTACGGGGTCAATAAAAACAAAATTTTAATCAGTGCATAACATAAATAATAAAAGGTTTAAACCTATATTAATCTAAACATAAATGTACTACATACCAATACATACATAAAAATCAAACATAAAAACATTGTCAGAATTCCCCTCCCCCCAACTTAAACCCTGGCTCCGCCCTCTGTGATCAAAAGGAAATTAAAAAAGAAGGGAATTAAGGTTAAATACCTAGGCAATAGCATCTGCATGTATTGCTAACAACTGTAGGTATGTATGTATGTACCTATACATAATTATCCGAAGTCGTTTGTACAAATTGACAGGCAAGCGTGAGGTAACGGAGTGGATAAGTTGCAGATAAACGCATCTTCACCACGTTTCCTAGTTAGAGCTATTTGCATTGTATACAGGGTGTGGAGGGCTTACATTACCTTAGTAAACAATTTCGTAAAAAAGCATTTCCGAGCAAACCTACAGTTCTGAACAGTTTTTCATAAGCATACTTTTGTAAGTAGTAATATCCATATTTAAGAGCGGTTTCGCAGCCGGATTGTGAAAAACCCGCCTTTTTCTTAAATTCAAAATTCACTCAATAGTTATTCAACAAAACCTTATTACCTATGTACCTATATTGTGTATGTTGCCATCGCAAAATTTTCATTGGTTCCTGTAAATACGAATTTAAAAATATTTGAAATGTTCCATTGGTTTCTGTAAATTAGAATTTATAAAAATTTTGAAAGTTTCCCATTATTTCTGTAGTTCGCAATCTCCTAAGAATCAATAACCCCTAAAGATTATTGGAGTATATTACAAACCAGAAAAGATCAATTAGAAACAAATATGAAGAAAAATATTTTTTGAAAAATCTGGCCAGGATTCAAAATATTTGTCAAACTTAGGAAGGTACTGTTTGTTTGTTTCTAATAGATCTCGTATATTATTTTGTCTAATCCAAAGCTATGGATTTCGCTACAAAACATATACGTACATACCTATGTATATCCCTAAATGATCTTATGATTAAATAATACAGTTTTAATTATATTTTGTGCAACTGTGACTAAATGAGACATTGGGACTTTGTTCGTTTCATAATAGAATGCACGAGTGTCCCAATATCTAATTATGTCCAGTTAGACACAATAATTTATCTACGATCACCAAAAAATATCGTCTTCGCGTTAAATTATTCATAAATTTTTCAACTTACAAATTCACAGGAAAAGAACACTGGAAAGTATTGTGTCCTTTTTTCTCGTCGTTGCTGCTGATTTGTTATCTAGTGGTGTTATAATAAATTGGGCCAATCACAGGAATCGCGGTGTTATTAACATTGGAACATCGCTCAATGTAACTACATTGAGCGATGTTCCAATGTTAATAACTTAGGTAATAACTTAGGTACTTATAAAACCGTTTTAGATAAAATATATTAAACTAGCGTGAGAGATATACTAAGTTAATTTCAAGAATAGTTAACTCTTATTTAACATTTCCAACAACGCGCTTGATCAATTCATGTTTTTAACTCAAATTTATATTTATATTTTCCTAATTAAATATATTTATATTAAGCATAAGTTTTTTTTTTTTTTGAAAGTTGCTTAGAAAAATCAGCAGAGTAAATTTGTCTACTAAATATCAGCTGTATATTAACTCGGTATTTATGTAGTTAATTCGTACTTCGTATAGAAACAATATAAATAACGCACGATTTATTGCCCATATATACCTTCGTACATGTATTTCTAAATAAATTAATTGCAGCGCTTTTGTCTTCCTATTTACCCACTTAAGATGCGAGTTTGTTCAAGTAGGTAAGTAGGTAAATAATTTACATCTCATTTAGGACTCAGCCAATATTTAGTCATAACAAACCAATCAATCATCATAAATACATGTTTTTAGGGTTCCGTGCCCAAATGGTACAATTATACTACGAGTATTATGGTGAGACAACATTGTCCGTCCGTATGTATGTGACGGCAAATTCTAATTAGATTTGAAATTTGGGACAAAATAGTGTATTACGATACGAGAGCGATGAAACGTTTTCTGACGAGTGTGAGTTTGCGGCACGAGCCGAAGGCGAGTGCTGCAATCACACGAGTCGAGAAAAAGTTTCTCGCACGAGTTTCGTATAATTTTTTATAGCACAAGTGCGGAAAATGCCGACTTTACGCACGCGCAGCTATAAATACAATTTGCTTGCCCACTCAATTTATGATAAAATAATAAAATAAATGAGAAAATTCAAAACCCATAATTTTAGTTCCATAGAGAACAGCGCTTTTTTTTAATACAATAGTGGTATCGAGTTACAAGTATTAATTTTTTTTTTATTAAAGTTATGCTGTAGCCATTTACTAACAAATAAGAAATAAAAAAAAAAACACTATAGTGCGTATAATATAGCTTGACCCCTGTGACAGCTGTCAGCGCTATACATATTTGAGCATGAGAAAGAGAGTTAGAAATACAAATTGTGTAGCGCTGTCCTGCTGTCACAGGGCTCAAGCTATATTATACGCACTATAGACAAATTATGTCCCCCCTCTCTCTTATTACCGAATCTAATGGACCGACTATACGACCGAACTACAAGAAAATATCACGTACATTACCTACGTGAAAAATGTAGCTTTTGAAATATTTAAATTAAATTAAGATGTTGTTATACACAGAATGTAGCCGATTAAGTTTTAGTGCTGTCAAAACTAAATTTTCATCTTTGCAAAATAGTTCATAAGTGTGAAGAACAGAAGCTAAATTACTTTGGAAAAGTTCAAGTCTTGACAGCACTAAAACTAAAGTTAAAGCATTCAGAATCGGTTTTACTGTTTGGGGCATCGATGTAAATATTTTCAGCGATGATAAAGGAAGTGATTTTGAACATTTTTAACTGAATTCACCATTATCCAAGTTTAGTAGTTTTCGAGTTACTTACAGACATTTTTTAGTTTTATCTAAGACTTCAAATAGGTAACTGCAATGAAAGGTTAATAAAACACTATTTTTGACTGAAAATTGTATTTTTATTTCAAATTATTCCTAAATACACTTTAATAAAATAATAAAATATAATAAATGTGTTTAAAAAGACGTGGAATTAAACATAAAGCTCAATGCAGTACGAAGAAACAGAATTATTATATTGTTTAATTGAAGTGTAAGAAACAGTAATTTAAAATAAAATATTATTTTTAGCCATAAATAGTGTTTTATTATTATTTCATTGCAGTTACCTATTTTTTAGTAACAAAACTAAAGAAGTAAGTATCTCGGAAACTACAAAACTTTGGATAATGGTAAGTAAATGTAATCAAAAATGTTCAAAATCACTTCCTTTATCATCCCTAAAAATATTTACATAGATGTCCACCCTGCACAGTTCCCAAATTTAATTAGCTATCTTCGAGTCGCACTTGAATTGTGTTTATACAACATGTAACCATATTTGAAGAGCTTATTCAGTCAATGATATAGAACAACTTTTACTATCGTACAAACCCTGTATCTAAAAAAAAATGCTTTTTCATAGAAAAATGCAATGCCGCTCGGCCGATATGTATGGAAGGGCGGATGTTTTTTTCGAGATTTCATGTTTGGCTCCATAGTAAAAGTTATTCTATACCATTGACTAAATACGCTCTTCAAATATGGTTACACCTTTCTGTTACACATTGTATAACAAATCATAAGCAACATCTACCAAAGACCTTACAAAACACAATTTTTGATCCTCAGCTTCGGTCTGTACCACGACACGGAGAAGATTGGCTGCCATCGGCGTGAGGGCTCGACTCTACACATCATGACGCCGATCTTCGAGGCTGACACCGTGCAGGTGGCCTGGTCGCGGTGTAGCAAGCGGGACGTCACCAACTTCCTCGAGTAAGACCTCTACAGTACAATCATCATCCATCTATCCGTCCATCGACCTGTATCAGTGGCTGGACATAAGCCTTTCCAAAATTTTACCACTCTTGGCGGTCCCCCCGCTACCCGCTCATCCAGCCGCTACCCGCAACGTCCTTTCAGAGCGGTTTCGCAACCGGATTGTGAAAAACGCGCCTTTTTATAATTACTCGAAACAGAAGACTTAAATTCAAAATTCACTCAATAGTTCTTCAATAAAACCTTATTACCTATATATTGTGTATGCTGATAAATTTGAATTTCAATTCTCTCTTTCTTTTTTGTGCAAGATTTTTGAAATTCGAATTTAGAGTAACCAATGGAAACTTTACAATGGCAACATAAACAATACATAGTCGTATTAAGGTTTTGTTGAATAACCATTGAGTGAATTTTGAATTTAAGTGTTCTGTTTCGATTAATTACAAAAAAGGCGGGTTTTTCACCATCTGGCTGCGAAACCGCTCTTCAGGTCGTCGGTCCAGTGGGCATAAGGGCGGATCGAGTCTGCAAGCCAGGGGGAGGCACGGGCTCTAAAAAAAAACAAAAAATAGATATCTTTTTAGGGAAATTTTGATCGGCCATATTTCCGGAACGGTTGATGATAGAGCCTTCGGTACCGTTTTCAGATTTGTCAATTTTTGACATTTGACAAGTTCTTTGACATGTCTTTGGCAAAACTTTAATTAGCCATATCTCCGGTACGGATGATTCTAGATCACCCATATTTTGACTGTAATGAACAGTATTAATTATGGGTACATTCTGACCGAAGTTATTTTTTCACATTTGACAGCTGTTAAAGTTTGATATCAGCGAAAATTCGTCCGATTCGCATGAAAATCCGTTTCCACACGTTATGAACTTCGTAAATCACTCTCACAAAAGATCGAACGGTACGCGGGCGGCCGCATGCGAAGAAGGGTGCAGAAAAAAATCAGTTCTTGTTGTTCTTGTAATATGTGTATGGTTAAAAAGTTAAGTGTAATTTAAGTTTAAAAAAAGGTTAACCTAGGCCCCCATAACCCCATGACCACTCCCTGGATCTGCCCTTGGGCGGGCACGAGGTCGGCCTACGCTACGCTTTGCTGTACGTAGTCTCCATTCCAACACCTTTCGGCCCCAACGGCCGAAATATCGTCCAAAAATAAACCTCGTCAGGACATCAATGCCCGAGAGGCCAAGAGTTTCCGTATATGGACTGTGAAATGCAAGTCACAGTTCACACTTGTAAACCCACGTTTAATTATTACGTTTTATTACGTCCCAGCGTATTATCTTATTTGCTAAATGAAACCTTATTTAAACGACAATTGCACGAGTCATGGCATACCCTAGCAATTTTTTTTATTACCCGTCCAGCACAACAAGTCTAATGGCAAAGACTTTATTTGCTTTTCATAGAGGCGATTATATGTTGCCTCTTTGGCCTTTTTTTTTCTTGGACGCGTAATACGCATAGTGATCACGCAGCGAAACAACAAATTGGTGTGTTTTTAGCTAATACTGAAATATTTTGTAGGGAAAAAAATATTGAATTTAGGTGATATACCTTCATATTTCTATTACCTATTTTATGAAAAAAAATCAAGTTGATCTCTTAACCGCGTTCTTGAAGCGAACGTTTGAAAACCAAAAAAAAGAGGGTGCAAAACATTTTTTTTGACAGTAGTACAAATCTTAGTACATTGTTTATACGTAAGATCCCTAGAAAAAGATTAATAAACCAAATATATTTTTTTCAATACAAGGAGAGTCTGAATTTCTTCAAACGAATCCTAGACAGCCTGGAGTTGGTCATGCTCTAGGCTCAGGTACAGTCTTAAGTATTAGTAGGTACTTAGTGTTCTTTATTTTTTCTTACCCTTAGTTTATTCCTCGTATACTAGGTAGGTATTAATAACATAGTAATATATGACTAGGTTACTATGCTGACTATAAAATTATGCAGACTCTGTTTTGCATACTATGGAACAAATCAACATAGTAAATCGTTTCAGCCTACGAAACACCTGTTTCTGTAGGATACTCTTTCATCGCAGCACTCAAATTATAATAATTATTCAGCTAACAATGAGTAATTTTGCACGCTTACGCATGCATGGCAACGAAACACATTTATTTGGGAAGGTCAAGTCTGTTTTATTGTTTTGGTCTCCTTATAGACTCACTTTCAATCTTCCGCCTTGTGATGTCCTACTCCCACCTAAGTCTAGTTTAGAATTATCTTTTAAGGCGATATGTAAAAGTTTTAGCGTCCCTGTTACTCCATATGCGAAAAAACCCTCAGTGCGAGAGGGACGGATTCGTGGAAAAGTGGCAAAAAGTCGGTTTTTTATAGATATAAAATGTACTAAAGTTGCCATCAAAATTTCGTTTAACCAGGTCCTAGATATCGTTAAAACCCATCTAATAAAATATAATTGCAGTCCATATGTCATTCTAAATTGTCAAACCAGGAGAAAAAGACCCCACTTCAATAAATATTTCTATAGAGCCGAATTTCTCCAATCGCGTTTCTGTTTTAACAGATCCCTAGAAAAAGAATCTAAAAATAATATATATTTTTTTTCAAAATAATACATTATTTACTGAAGTAGATATGCACGTTCTTAAAGTGTCGATTTTTTTTTCGTAGCGCCTTAATGACATTATTTATTATTTTCAGCACCGGTTCCGGCGAATGTCTAGGTGACACTCCATCGCAAGAGGATTACGAATATCCATCAGTTCCTGCTGGTAAATTTTTTTCACTTTACAAAAAAGAGCATTGGATAACGCCTCTCGAAGTAATTTCTAATCTGAAAATAATGAATTCAGGTGTAATCTTCGACGCAGAGAAGCAATGCCACTTGCAATTCGGTGAAGAATCCAAGGTGTGCGCTGAGCCAGCGGAGCTCTGCGAACATCTGTGGTGTAACGTGAACAACACATGCAAGACTATGCTGCGTCCCGCCGCGCCGGGGACCACTTGCGGCTCGAACATGGTGAGAATGTAACTTTACTGTTCCTGAAAAAGGCTCCTGAATTTTAATGAAACCGAGGGGCGATAGGACGGGGTATTATGTCCTTTGTTTCTACCATAACAGGGTGTTTTTGGGCTGATAATAATTGAAAATACATAGCAGTGGTTCGTATTTTTGATATATGCCATGCCGTCGAATCTGGCAAATTGTTTCAATTTTTTAATAGAAAATCTTTCACCAAAAAGTTAAAAATAGATGCGACGGCAAGCGGAGCGAGGAGCGTGGTAGGTTGGAGCCGAGCGAAGCGGAGCGAGACGAGCCCTCCTAGTTTTTACAGAAATATAATATGCCTAGGCAGATTGTGATATGCTGAATTCTACGATATGCCGACGACATTATGTCTGTAACAGTTTTTCAGTACACGAGAGTTTAGAATCCCTTTACAAAGAGGAACTTACGTTAGTAAAAAGCCAATAAATAAATAACCGATCTCTGTAAATTAATAAGGACTTTGTTGTGAGAGATTTTAAGGATTAAAACAGTATTTTGTTGTAGTGGTGTCAAAACATGAAATGCGTTGCGCGCGTGCCGACCCCGCAACCCCGCGACGGTGGGTGGGGCGAGTGGAGCGAGTGGAGTGAGTGCTCGCGAACGTGTGGCGCAGGAGTGCAGACCAAGTCCAGGGAGTGCAACAACCCTGAGCCGATCAACAGCGGGAAATACTGTATTGGGGAACGAAGCAGGTGAGATATAAATACAGAACATACGAGTGTGGTCCATTTACCAGGTTCTTTATGTGAAAGAGGAATTCATGTTTGTTTTTTTGTTAACAGGTATAAAATATGTAACACAGACGCATGTCCAATCGGCGAACCAAGTTTCAGAGAAGTGCAATGTCACAAGAAAGGCAACAATGGCACCGAAGACTGGATGCCGTATTTTGATCAAGGTGTTTACCTCTACCTACTATTGTATATTTATCGACTATTATATTTATCTATTACTTAAAAGCTACGACGCTCTTGTCGGTGCAGTAACCGCCATTCTTCTGCTAATGATTTGACCTCTTCCACTTACTATTTGTTGTCAAATATTATAATTTTGTTGCATTCGCCTCGCCGAAATATGGTACGAAAGGTGCAAACCACGTTATAATTTTTAGGATAGCCACTCTGACTCGTGTCAACCTGCAACGGAAATATTTTTCCTGTGCCCAACTGCACCAAAATATCTTGCTCGTTTAATTGTTTATTTATTAAAAAGTTCAATCCACAGACAAACCGTGTGAGCTGTTGTGTTCTCCGATGAACGGAGGGCCAGAGTCCGAGTATGGGTTCGTGGCTGACGGAACACCGTGTCGGCAGACCGACGGAGCGAAAGACATGTGCATTGCTGGTAAGTAACCATCATTCCTATCCATCAACCTGGTTCGTCCACGACATCTTGGAAAGGCGTATGTGTGAGTATGGGCATTTCATGGAACCGTCAACGTTTCTCTTGAAAGAAATGCCCATACTCACACATGCTGAGCAGGCGAGTTGGCAAGCGGTGCCGAAACCCTCGCACCAGTGACGCTACTGCCCGTCAACAATCTGTTTTATATAAGGGCCGGCAATTGAGGACAAATATACTGCCATCAATCGGACCCAGGAGGCATGGTGGGCCGCCTTGTTATGCCTATTTGAGAGCTCTCCCTCTCACTCTCCCCCGAATTATGGAGGGTTTGCGACTAAGATGCTGTTACCTTCATCGAGCCTGGCATCAGCACTACCTCCTGCCTGCATTTCTATCCAAAGAACCAATATATGTACTAGAACTATCAAAGAGATAGATTTAGTCATTGCTTCTCTAGACATCCAGATTATGTTATCAGGGGAAGTACACGTTGTAGCAATCAGTTTTCTATTAGTTTGATAGATCAATGTACTGATAATCGCCGTTGCCAATGGTATTAAAGTCTGATATATGTTTTCAGGAGTGTGCCACAAGGTCGGATGCGACTGGATCGTAGACTCCGATGTTAAGGAGGACGCGTGTGGTGTGTGCGGCGGCAACGGCTCTACCTGCAACACTGTGCATGGGGTCTACAACAAAGGAACCACTAAACAGACTGGGTTTAGCGAGGTTTGTATCCTTAGTTTTACAATGTTCTCAAATGCTATCATCTTTTTCCAACAAATTTCAACAATTGTTGAAGGATTTGAATTGAATGTGATGTTTGCAACAAAGTTTTGGCACGTTTCAGGTCGCTGTTATACCAGCAGGCTCCAGGAATGTAAGAATAGAAGAGAAGGTGAATCCAGTCAACTTCATTTCTATTGGGAGTGCAAGATCGAGGCGACTCTACATCAATGGGGCACATCAGTAAGATCCTTTCTCGATCATGTGTTTGTTTTCAATGACATGCTGCTTTAATGAATTTTAGAGGCAAGAATAAAGATTTTATATATCTATCTATCTTAATCACATATTTACGTGTAATTTTTGTTACAGGCACCAACCGTTAACGGAATACTTCGTTGCTGGCTCTCAAGCGATCTACGAAAGAGATCGTGATTGGGAGAATGTCCGGATACCGGGACCTATCGCTGAAGATCTTAAAGTTTATGTTAGTCCTTACCTAAATTTTATAAGATGTTATAACACCTAAAATCATAAACATGATTATTAAACAGAAGTCACCAATACCGTTCTGGTTACTCAATCCTATCGATAGATCAGAAAATTACATAGAACCCATTACAATATTGTTAATTTATAGAAAAAACAATAATTATATAAATAATTTGTCTCAAGGTGCCAATCACCTCCACATGAGAGAAATTTCCATCACCTAGTTACAACAACCGTCTTATCCCTCCCCAGCAACACATCTCGAGCAAGAACCGCAACCCGGTAGTGACGTACAAGTACACAGTGGACCGGGCGCCGCCCCAGCGCAGAAAGTTCCGCTACAAGTTCTCCGAGTGGTCCCCTTGCTCAGTCACATGCGGGGGCGGGTACCGGCGGAGGCACTACCAGTGTGTCGACGAACGTCACCGTGAGTACCTCTTGGTTCACCTTACGGGCGGAGGAACAATTCACAGTGAAGACTAGTTCGCCCAGAAACAATCAGTTTATATTGACAATGCAATATTCGTCCACAGGGATCGTGGAACAGGCGCAGTGCTACCACATCGAACAGCCACGCTCGGATGCCATGATGGAGCAGTGTCGTCGCCCCCCGTGCCCTATCGAGTCTCATCTCACGCACTACTGGTGGACGGGGCAGTGGGGCGTCTGCTCCCGGCACTGTCGCATGCCGGTTAGCATCTCATTCTAGTGTTACAACTCATTTCATTTTCATTATTACCGCTAGGTTTGCTGTTGCGATAAGACGCAGCATCTTTGCGGATACAAGGTATATAGTGCTCCTCGTTGGGCGCCACTAAGCCGCTCATTGGGCGCCACTAAGCCCCTCATTATAGTGCCATAATGATCGAAATTGTTTTAAATTCTTGGAATAAGTAATTTTACAATAATTTAATAGAAATCATTATTTATAATTTTCAGGGAGAAGAGTCAATTAAGCAACGCAACGTGTACTGCGTTGATAAGATGCAGAACAGCATTGTTAACGATTCAGAATGTCCCGGAACCAAACCTTTAACCAGCATTATATGCGCAGACGTACCGCCATGCTAATGGATACCACAGAAAAACTACTTTGGAAAAGTTACCAAGAGGGAGAACTAACTATTCTTTCTAAAATTTGACTATCAGTTCGATAAGGAATCCTCAGATAGAAATCTGGATACATCGAACGATGTAACAAATTGAAATAAAAAGTGGAACGAAACGCGAGTGGTTGAAGTGATATTCAAGTGAGTTTCAGTGACATTGACACTGAGGTAGGATATCTCTATGTGTGTGTGTGTATTTATGAGACGGTGTCGTTCACAGAACGTATGTGGTTTACATGAGACTCTGTGAAAGCTAGTATTGTTTGTTTCGTTATTTGTTTGAAATAACCCATCGAATAGATGTTATTCACTTATGCGGTGCATCGGTACTCGAATAATGTCACTAGAATATTTCCGTGACGCGCAAATGCAAACCTATGGTCGCTTATACGAAACTTTTCGACATTGAGCTCTGCAACTGATGTATGAAACTGTACAAGTGCCGTATAATTACCACTTACTGCCATATTACTTAAGTAATGCCTAGTTTTTTATAGTCCCCGCTTAGCTTATTTATAATAACAGACTTCATAACTACGACGTATATAACAATATGTATTAAAGTGGTGTATGTAATTATTGGAAAATATTCTGTGGATGTGTTTTAAGATACTAATAAAATTCGGACCAAAAATAAGTTTAGAAAACAAATTCGCGTTGCCATAATCACTGTACTGCCAATATGACACGTATTATGTAGGTAATTTAATATTTACAATAGAATTACATATTTAACATTTGAATTTATTAAAGAAACTCATTTATTAATATTTATTAAAGGAATATCTTGCATAGCATTAAAATGCACAATTTGAAGTCTTAAATATAGATCACCGACCATATTATGACTTAACTTGAATTTTGTACCTACTATTAATTAACTATCTACTATTAAATTCAGCTAGTCAAAGGTATAATTTTAGAAATGGATAATTGTAGCAAGGGATAATGCTTTGACGAAATGTTTTCATGACAGTTATTTCGTTTGGAGGCCAGCAAGCATTTGGTTGGTTTGATTTCGCTACAAACTATGAACTATCATTTTAGTATTACAATTTCTAGTATTGTGAAGTGAGTGTGGTATCGACAACCTTCTAGTAAGTTGTTGAACTTGAACAAACACACTTTGTTTCTCTTGCTACTCATGAATGTTACACTATGTTTGTAATGTGTTTGAATAAAAACCGGAACAAAAGCTCTTGTAACCTATTATGTATTGTAAGTTTCTAATAGTTTCGCAAGTAAATATGCATAATTTATAATTTCGTAATATTTAATTATTTCATGTGCCTATTTTTTATATTATTTTAATTTTGTACATGAATTAAAATCTGTCCTGATGGCTCCGTTCTAAGACTCGTCAGAGGATCTTTGTCGATCAATTGATACACAATTTTAAGTTTAATCTTCGCTTTTGTAGATTTTTGAACATCTTGTAGGTATTGTGAACATTGTCATAAAATTGTGTATGGAATTAGATATGGCAATAAAACCGTGCATTGTTTAAAAATATCTTGTTTTATTTGAGTTTTCTACTTTTGTGACAGTAATTTAGAAACAAATAATCATCTTTGCTTATCAAAAAATGCGTTTAAGACGGTATAGTTAGTAATACCTATCCTTAACAGATAATCACAGTAAATTTTTTAATCAAAGCGTTGCATTTAAATCAACTTATATATTATAATGTTAGAGATTGCTAACTCCCATGCTTTTACTCAGTACATAGGTGTGTCAATGATGTGCTACTTGCAACTATTGAACCACATGTTATACCATTCACAATGAATACAATGAACTCTATCATAGTTATTGAAATAAAGGAAGACAATACTTTACACAATAAACTGTCCAGTACGCAGGTGTTTTGTTTTACGAGAAAGTGAAACATTTTAATTTATCTAAAGTTATAAAAAAAAAGTCCCCTCGTTATAAAGGATGTTTTTGTTCCACAACTTCCGCCACAGTGTTGATTATTATTCACAATAAATAAAAATGGTTATTCCAAAAAAGAAACCCTCAAACATAAAGCCATGCCTTGCTTAATTTGTCCTTAAAATTATTCGTCAGCGCAAAGAGCATAACTTAACTTGTTTTTCTTGTTTAGAAATTTAAATTTGCAAAGCATTTTGGTCTGTGGCAATTGACGCTAACAGTTCAGTACTAGTGAGGTTTATAAAGCAAGAGTTTGAAATTGTATACACAATTAGTAATGATCTTCTTAAAACCAACTTAAAATGCTGTTTTAACTTTGTTAGGACAAATTTTGCATTAAATTTCAAACTCATGCTTTATGAACCTCACTAATACTGAACTATTAGCGTTAACTACCACATACCAAAATGTAATTCAATTTTTTACTTTTAAACAATAAATACAAAGGTAAGTTATGCACTTTGCGCTAAGCGACTGGCGTGACGTTTAACCTTAAGTTGGTTGCGTCAGTTTTCGTTTACAAACGCACAACTTATTATTGTTTTCATTATTTTTGAATAAGTATTAAATGAATGTGATTTGTCGCATTACGCGACGATAGTTTAATGTTAGCTAAGCTTTTCTAGCAAAGTTGTGTTTGTTTTATACATTACTTTGTAATGATCGTGTACAATAACTTTAAAGCGTGTTTATAGTTGTTGTACAGAATCGTTTTCAAAGTAACATATAAAATAACACAACTTTGCTAGAAAAGGTTAACTAACCTTAAACTATTGTTTATTTGATTTGCTGACAAATCGCATTTATTTAATACTTTTTATTAAAAAATAATGAAAACAATAATAAGTTCTGCGTTTGGGAACGAGCCCTGACGCAACCACCTTAAACTTTATGGCACACATCGCTAGTTAAAATGGCAATTATTAAAAAAATGTAAAAATATTAGAATATTTTTAATTTTTTTACTTCAGTATCGTTCACGTATAAAACACTGTGAAGGAAGTTACGAACCGGATCCTGTATAGGTACGACCAGTAGAACTTGTGATTTTAGTTTTTTAGCAAGTAGCCGATACACCCGACACGTTACATATATTATGTATATTTATCGTGACAAAATTTACATATTTTGATTTTTCGTAACATTCGTAAGAGCATTTTGAGGGTCGAAAATTTTCTCTAAATTCTTTAATCATAGGATATTTTATAAATAAGATCACGCATGTTGTGACTTATCAGTAACTTATTTTAAACAAATGCTTTATTAAAGTAGTAACTAAATAATACGGCCGATAAATGCAAAGCAAGTTGAAGAAACAGTCTTCCAAAAGCCAATTTTGGTAAATTATAGAAACGTGTAACAGAAAGGTGTAACCATATTCATAAGAGCTTATTCAGTCAATGGTATAGAACAACTTTTACTATGGAATAAACCCTCTATCCCGAAAAAAAATTAACTGTTTCATAGAAAAATGCAATGCCGCTTGGCCGAAATGTATAGAAGGGCAAATTTTTTTCGAGATTTCAGGTTTGGTTCCATAGTAAAAGTTGTTCTATACCATTGGTTGACTAAGCTCTTCAAATATGGTTACACCTTTCTGTTACACCTTGTATAACTATAATAAAAAATATTCTAGTATTTTTCCAACTTCACTGTTATTTTGACTACTGTCATACATAAGCAACGAAAGTACTAATAAAACATAATTTTCTCATCAATCAACATTCCTGCCTGGAGGGGCCCAAACTTGCTGTATTTTGAAAATATGTTTTTTAGAAAACGAGTGGCTGAAATGTAATGAGGTACTACATTTTTACAATCAGCTCATAAAGCCCTTTCATTTGGTACCCCGACAGGTATCAGAAAAAAAAAAGGAAAAAATGTATAAAAAAAAAATATGACGTTATAAAAACCAAACATGCCTATCACGCACCCAGTCTATCATTTTTGGGGTTCCATACCACTAAATGAAAAAACGGAACCCTTATAGGATCACTTTGTTGTCCGTCTGTCTGTCTGTCACGACCTTTTTGCTCGGCCCCCGTATGAGATATAAAGTTGAAACTGATACCTCCTACAGAAGTCGACGGCCCCATGGTGCTGTTAAAAAATCAGGCTTCTAAATCGACGCGAAAGAAAGTTATTAAACTTCACATAAGCGATTTCATACAAATTGTTGACACTCGCAAGGGAATAAAAACCTATAGGGCACTTCTAGTTGACTTAGAAACTTGAAATTTCGTTTACAGATTGGTCTTATAGCACACACATGGGAAAACTGACAATTACAAATATGAATTTTTTTAGGAAGTTCTGAATTACCAACTTAAGGGTCTAACCTTTAGATACATACGGTGTAACTACAAAACAGTGTTTAACTTTAGACAGTGTTTAAATCTGTTGCTGTCATTCTTTTACAATATGAAAGAAAAGGCGACAACATCAGATTTAAACACTCTCTAAAGATAAACACCGTTTTGTAGTAACACCGATAGAGTTTAATAGATCGTAAGTGTAAAGTTAAGTTGGACCTCCATAACTGCAAGTGGAATTACTTAATATTTTTAGGGTTCCGTACCCGTATTGTGTGGTGGTATGGAACTCTTTGTGCGCAAGCCCGTCTCTTACTTGGCCGGTGTTTTTCTAATTTCTCTGTTTTTGACAACCCATCCACAAGCAATGAAAGTGCTAAAAACACCCTTTTCTTCTCTTTCAGCGTTTTACTCTGTCGTTAGCATTCTAAGAACCATAATTTAAAAAAACTTACTTCAGTAAATATCACATAGAAATACATAAATTACAATACAATAATCATTTACTCGTGCTTCTTATTTTCAGAAACTGTTTGTATATCTAAATATAAATTGACTTTAGTAAAACCAAAATATAATCACGGCGGACTTAAAGTAATAAACTTACAAAACTATTATATTATCTAGGCTTACAGCGAGGAACCTAGCTAATAAAGCCGATTCTGAAGGCTTTAATTTTAGTTTTAGTGCTGTCAAAACGATTTTTTTTTTTGCAGTGCAAAATAGTCCTTAAGAAAAGGAACGAAATTACTTTGGAAAAATTAGAGTTTTGGCAGCACTAAAACAAAAATTAAAGCTTTCAGAATCGGCTTTACTCTCTCCTTATCTTATTATTTGTTATAATATTATTATTTCTCCTTATCGCCGTTACCGCCTTTTTTCTTCTGGAATTAATATAAAATTGTAATTTTTAATCATCAGAAAGCACAGGAATTTGCAAGCAATCAGAAAGCATAAGTCATATTCTATTATATAAAATCGAAAAGTTAGAAAGGGACCAAATTCATAGGAAAGAGTGAGATGGCGCTCTACACACCTTTGTGTGCGCGTATCACTCACACGAACGCCAAAATCGCGAAAAAAAATATGCAATTCGATTCCTTGAATTGTGACAATGATGAACGGCATAAATAATATGGGTTTGATTAAGTGATCGCTTAATAATTAAAGAATGAAATTATGAAATCAAAATGTTCCGCATTTCAGAAACGTCAGATCTGTATGGCGTATAGCGTGTCTAAACGGCCGTTCATACTGTTTTGGGTTTGCAAAAACGTAATATCATGCAACGCAACTTTAAACGCAAATTGAATATTTATTAATTTTCCAACGCGGCGGAGCCGCGGGCACATCTAGTTTGAAATAAAAATCAAATAGAAGAGATGTTATAACTTTAATTGGATTTTTCGTTTCACTTAGTTAACATTTTTTTATAATTTTAGAAATTCAGTATTTATATTCTTATGTGATAGCTTCCGAGGAAACGTCAAAGCGTATACTTTTCTTTCTAGTTGGCTTTTTCTGCAAATAAAACAAAACTTCTATTCCACGTATCATCTGCACCTTCGGGCCTATTATGTACAGTGCGCGCCAATCTTTTAGTCGCCTCTGAATGAGTTACGAGTGCAAGCTTGCGCAGTTACAGTCGAGGAAACAATAATATCAACGGTTGATTATTAAATGTTTACTATAAGTGGGAAGGTGTACTTGTTTTACATACCTATTTAATTATTTATTTATTGTTTTGGTGCAATCTTAACAATATAAATAAAACGCATTAATATAAACACCGTTTTCTTACATTAAAGCCGATTCTGAAACTTAATTTTCTTGATTACAAAATAGTCTTTAAATGCTAGGAACAGAAGCTAAATTACTTTGAAAAAGTTTTAGTTTTGACAGCACTAAAACTTAAATTAAAGCCTCCAGAATCGGCTACATTGTCACCTTAAAACGCTCTAACGTCCGCGAGGCATAGCAACAACAATAAACTTAACAAACTAAATCAACAAAACAATTAATAAAGGCAACAAAAACAATAACAAACAGATTCAACGATAAACTTAACGAATCATAGATTTTTTTCTCAACGGTACTTTTCATGCAACGCGCGCGTGTGTAATGAACGGACGTAGCACAAACACTAACGCATAGTGTTGACACCTGCTAAATGGCGAGCGGGGGGTGTGGTGCGGCACGCAGGCGGGTGTGCTCCGCGCCCTCGCTCCTGTAACGTCCCCCTGACACCGTAAAACGGCTATTGCGTCGCCTCTTGCGGCTATCTTCAGAGGAGACTAAAAGATTGGCGCGCACTGTATCTTTAAATCGGTTGCCAACCACCAAAACTTAGATGAAAACTGAACTTTAAATTGCCTTCAGTGGGTATTGAACAATTTACGAATTGTGACGTTCAAATGTGAACGTTCCTTAGACAGTCGGAAGTCGATAGTGTATCAGTGTTTTTGATGGTTGGCAACCGATTCAAAGATATATAATCTAGGCGCTTGACTCACAGTGTAAGTATGTTTGGGACAATATTTTGGATTTTGCAAGCAAGTCTGAAATAATATAATTTTATAACATAAAGCATGGGCAAAATTTATTTTGTTATACTCTGTCTAGGATACATGGTCTAGCTAATAGATGACTCAATAGATACGCAGTTTGTGTGTATGGGCCCGCTCGCGAAATATTGGTTAACTACTTCGATACAAAGTGAGAAGTTTCAGTTGTTTATTGTTCTCATCCATCTCTTTCAGAAGCAGTATTGTAACAAAGATGAATAAACAACTGAGAAATCCCCCAGTTTGAATCCTTACCTTGTCCTTACTCCGTGGGTCACCATTCTTGGAGCGCTCTTTCTCGAGCTCAGTGTGGAGCGCCGACACTTCAGCTGTCAGCTCCGCCTGCACTCCCCGGAGACGCTCCACCTCTACCAACACTTCTGCTTTGTCCTTCACTGGAATTTAAAGACAAGCTGTTCAACTGAGAGGACTATAGATCATCAGCTAGCCTAACATGGTCGGCTTTTAACACCTTTTATAACACCTTTTGACATAACAAAACACCAAATTCTATGTGTTTAATGTCGAATTGGGCTGTCAAAAGGTGTTTGGAGGGTGTTAACGGCCGACCATGTAGGCTAGCAGGAAGACAGACCCGTGGTGTCATACACAATTTTAAAATAATATTGACACTCGTACTACGAAGACTAATTATTTGTTATCCAATAAGAATATCCGTTAAAACTTTGCAAAGTGATAGGCAGTAGTAATTGTACGTATGCATAAATTACGTACCTAGACATAAGTATACTGACTCTCAAACAAAATTTTAAATGCATATAACTGTATTTATTTCTCACGATAGAGCGGACGCTAGAAGAGGATCGTGTAGCAGTTATTGCTTTACAATGTGGCCACTCAATATATCGTCCGTGCAAAGGTCCCCGTTACGCCTAGCAGAGAGACACGCAGTTCGAGAGGAACGGAATCGGGGAAAGTTGACAAAAAGTCGGTTTTAAATTAATACAAAATTAACTTAAATAGCTATGAAAATTTCCATAACCAGTAATTTAGGTATTGTTAAAACCCATCTAAATAAATATTGTCGAAGTCTGTGTGGTATCCCGATTTGTCAGAATATCGAAAAAAGTGCACATTTAGACCTCATTTCAATAATTATTTATATCGAGTGGAATTCCTCCAATCGCGTTTCTGATAGTCCAGAATCTAGAAAAAGGTCCCAAAATTGTTATACTAATTTATTTTACTTAGGACTTGGTTTGAACAGCAGATAAATAACTTCAAAAAGTGTAGATTTTGACGATATACCCCCTTAAAGCTGCTTCATAATTTGAAAATCACGCAGAGGTTTCTTCATCATACCATCAAGGATTATAATGAAGAGTATATAAGATACATATTGGTGACAAAAAGAAAGCTATACTTAATTCATTAACCTTTCATACATAATAAAAATAAATCAAAATGATTAAGTAGTTTAATTTTTATGACTGGTTTAATTATATTTGAGACAATATTTAAACACTGACCTATCAAAGACCACTTTTGAGTTTGGGAAAGGGTTTCCGAAATGAAGGTACAATAACAACAACTTAGGCCCACTTGCAGCATTTTCTTAACTCGACTTTAACACTGGTTAAGTCAAAAAATGGAGGATTAAGAGAACCTCTTTGGGTACAACTAATTACTTTGTGGTAACATTCTAAATAAATGTCAAACAATCGCTTAGCTCGGGATTACTAACCCGCTTCGATATTATCATGATGCAATAGGACTAAATAAATGTCGGGTTAGTTAACTCTTTCCTTGGGTTAGTTAACCCGAGGGTTAAGGCGCTACGGAAAAAAAATCGACACTTTTAGAACTTCAATATCTACTTCGGTAAACAATGTATAATTTTGATAAAATAGTTTTTTAAAATCTTTCTCTAGGGATCTGTTAAAACAGAAACGCGATTGGAGAATTTCGGCTCGATAGAAATATTTTTTGAAATGAGGTCTTTATCGACACCAATTCTCCTGGTTTGACAATTTAGAATGACATATGGACTGCAATTATATTTTATTAGATGGTTTTTAACAGTATCTAGGACCAGTGCGTCTACCGCGTAATTTTCATTTTCATCAACATCAACTTGAGATTGAAATTTGACGTGCGTGCGACGACGCCCGCCTAACATGCCATCTCTTTTGCACGCGTTGAATTTCGCATGCATTTGCTTGAAGTTGATACAAATGAGAATTACGCGGTAGAGCCCCTGGTTAAACGAAATTTTGAAAGCATTTTTTAGTACATTTTATATTAATAAAAAACAAACCTTTGGCTACTTTTCCACGAATCCGTCCCTCTCGCACTGAGGGTTTTTTCGCATATGGAGTAACAGGGACGCTAAAACTTTTACATATCGCCTTAAGGATTTTTTTCTCGATCATGTTGCAAATGGGCCTTAAGTGTAAATTAAAACTACAACAGAATAATAATACTCACTCTCGCCCTGTCCCAGAATATTACACAGCTTCTTATTCCTAGATTTTACAGTGAGAAGTTCTTGTTTCAAACTTAGAACCTCCTGCCTTAAAACTTCTATTTCCTTATCCTTTCTCTCTAAGGCATCAATAAAATTAACCCTGGTTATAACTTCGTCTGAGACAGGCTTGCGATGCCTCACCCTGTCGTTGATTTTATCCTTTAAGAGCTCATTTTTAGTTTCATCCTTGACCCTCTCAAAGAACTTTGTGTCTTTGTCTGGAGACTTCGGAGAGATGGATTCCTCGTCGTTTTCATTCTCATGGTTGTCTGTGGAAGAAATAAAAACAGATTTAGAATATACTTACATAAGAGCTAAACAGTAAGTTGTAACTTAAAAGAGAAATTGTTCAAAATATTTCCAAAACAAAAGCAAGAAAAATAAAAAATATTAACCTAAAAATACAATATGGGTATCAAATTGTAGATATTAAGAAGCTGACTGTAAAAATATATACTTTTACTATATTTACTGGCACTGATTTCGAGAAATCTTTAAAAAACCACTAAAATATGTATGTCCCCCCCCCCTTATCTCCGAAACTGGTATATAAAAAAATAATATCATTATAATTGAGGAGCTGTGGAATAAAAACCGTTGAATCCACATTTCGTATTTTTACAGAAAACAAAACATTTATTATGGATATTTTTTGTATAGCTAAAATATATATATATAAAAAAGAACACCCTGATTGACGGATCTATCAACGCCCAGACCAAACAGCTGGACTTAGAAACATGAATTTGGGTTGTATGACATAAACATTGGATAAGAAGGCACTTCAGGGAATTCCTACGGGATGGGGAGAACTGCTGCGGGGCGACCGTTAGTATTAAATAAAGAGGTAGTGTTCAAAATATATAACTGAAATTGGTATGTGTTAAAAAAAATGTAGTAATAGTCTCATTACCATTTTAATTTAAAATGGAATTATCGAGTTTTGAAAAGTGTATTTATCGTTTAAAAGAGGCAATTAAGAGCGGTTACGCAGCCCGATTGTGAAAAACCATTGTAAAAAACTCCAAAGCAAAGTTTGAAATTCTAATCTATAGAAACCAATGGAAACGTTGCGATGGCAGCATACACAATACATGGGTAATAAGGTTTTGTTGAATAAGTGAATTTTGAATTTAAGTGTTCTGTTTCGATTATAAAGAAAAAGGCAGGTTTTTCACAATCCGGCTGCGAATCTGCTCTTAAAGCAATTTATCCTTACATCTGACATCATCACCAGAAACCATGTCATTGAACTGATCCAGACTCATGACATTTTTTTTCTTCTGCTTCTTGTTGCTGGTCTTGGAAGCTTGCTCTGAGATCTTCTTCTCAAGGACTGCTTCTTTCTTAGACAGTTTGTAGACATCTTTCTTTTCTTCAAAGTCAAGTTTAGACAAGAGAATGGCCTGAAAATCAATATTTTTATTATTATTCTTTTGTGTACCCGAAATAAACAAATTAAATTTTCTTGAAGGACCTTAGCCCGTTGAGTTTTGACATTTATATTATATACTTAGTCACGGAACAGTACATAATTTGGACAGCTCGAAAATCGCATTGAAAATGATCAATAAGTGGTACATTAAACTAATATAATTGCGTTCCTTGTGAATTTATTTACCAGTGATTGTTAAGAGGCGTCATCACACCCAAACCTACATACAAACGCTGTCACCACTGTTATTATAATATTTTAGGTTGATTCCATTAATATTATCTAGATCTATGTTTAAATCGAACTAAAAATCGTGAAATTTGAGTAATACCTTAACAACAAACCCCTAAAATACGTAAATTTAACGGTTATTTACCAAAGGTGAAGCTGAATTTGCTTTTATTGTTTTAGATAAAATCTAAAAGTTAATGTGAGTCGAACATCGAAAATGTTATCAATAATAACCAAAAATTATGTTTGAAAACTTTCAGTCCTGCCAAAATATGATTTCTTCTGAAACAAGTTTTAAATTTTTCGCCCGCGATGTTTGTATTGTCCTCGCAAGTTTCATGGAGCTGAGTTGGTCGCGTCACGATGTGTGTTCTTCAGATAATTTTCTAAAATACTTCCTGCTCTAACTTTAAGAGTTATTAGATATGACAGAAAAAATATTGATACTCTTCCGAGGCTTAAATTCTCTAAATGCTCTATCTACCTATATATGTCATGGGTAGATGGTAGAAATGGACAGATCGTAAAGTATGAAATCGAAAATCTTTCATTAAAACTCCAAAAATACGTGTGACTACGAGCGAAGCGAGGACTGTATTAGTTTTACATACATCAAAAATAAAAGCAATAAGAGCAAAGCAGTTAGGCGACCCTCCTAATTTTTACAGAAATATGATATGCTAAGGCAGATCCTATGTGTCCAAAGTCCAATCCTACGATGTGCCATTCACATACATAAAACCACTCTACAGAAATCAGAAACAAACATAAGCTGGCTTTTCCAAAAATCAAACTTGCCAACGTAAGTTCCTCTTTCATAGGACATGGAATAAGATTTAACAATAAGCTTCCAAAGGAAGTCCTTAATTAGCCAGAAAAGAAGTTTGAAATATGTATTAAGCAGGGACTCCTGAAAAAGGCTTATTATAAAATCAATGAAGCATGGTGTAATAATAATAGTGATCTTCATAGTAATAGTAATTTTGTACACTTTTGCTGTTCACCATTTATGGATAGTCATCATCCAAATTTGCTCAAATTATATTTCCTAAACTAGACAAGCGACGGATGTCGTCAAGCCAAAAGGTTAAACCTTAAGGCGAAGCCCTGTGAAATTTGTGGGAAGATAGTAAAATGCACTATATCCGTGCTTTTTGCAAATATTTTGTTTCACCAACTTTCCGTAACCATGATTTGTTAAGACCTGTTTAGCAGCCAGATTGTGAAAAACCTGCCTTTTTTTAATTAATCGAAACAGAACACTTGTATTAAAAATATTATTACCTTATTACCTTATTACTTATTACCTATGTATTATGTATGCTGCCATAGCAGTTTCCATTTTAAAATTCTAATTTACTTACTTAATTTCAATGGAAACTTTGCGATGACAGTTTACACAAAACATAGGCAAGAAGGTTTTGTTGAAGAACTATTGAGTAAATTTTGAATATAGTGTTCTATGTCGATTAATTAGAAAAAGGTGGGTTTTCACAATCTGGCTGCTAAACCGCTCTTGAGACTTAAAACTGCCAAGTAATGTCAATATTCCAATTATTTGGAAATTAATTTTTAAATAATTTTCAAAATATTAGAGTTTAAATTAGAATTTGGAATTATTCTAACATGCCAATTCAATAATATAAAAATAAATACCTCATCAATTATATAAAATACCAGTTTTAATAAATAAACAAAAACAACAAATTGAAAAAAAAAACATTCAGTCAGTGATGATTACTGATGATTGTCGGAGGTAGGCATGTATTTATATATGTAACCTATTACTATGTAGTATATAGGATGGGATTTGGTCGGCCGCCTGGATTCGTGCTGGGGGCTCGGTTGGTGATCATTGAACCTTGTTCCTGGTCCCTGGCCGGGTCTCCGGTATGGGTTCGGGCGGTTGATTGGATTTCACCTTGTATAATAATATTTTACCTATAATTTTAATTCTATATATATTGCTACATAAATTAAATAAACATTTAATCTAAGTAGTTCATGTACATTTATTATTTAATTACATATATTTTTATAAGATTAAAATTTGAGTTGTGAAACGTGTATTATATATACCTACTTTGCAAAATAAACTTTCTGAATTTTGAATTGAATTTTGTCTTCGTTTTTATAAACCACATCTGCTTATGTGATTAGTTCTGCATTTTATCTATAATATAAGTGTACTATAGCTTTAAAATAAAAAATATGTAAAAACGCTGAAGATGGTACCTTAGATTAAGGATCAAGGTATGTGTATGCAGAGTTTCAAATTCCCAAATCGCAAAACATCATACCTGTTGCAACTCAGACTCGTAGTTACCATCAACCAGTTGTTCATCTTTCTGCTTCCACTGCTCCCATTGGTCGGCCGTAGCGGGAGCCCCCTTTGACTTCTTCTTCTTGGGTTGAGCCACAGTCTGCAAAAGATTTTTGTGGATTCTGTTTTTTTACTAATAACAATTTTCATTCCATTTCCCCAGTGAGCAGCTCATAGAAATTTGCATGAAAGTTTCCATTGAACCTATTTCTTGGTACAAGCTTTATTATTTAAATAGTGTTTGTCTTTCGAAGTGATGTTTATTTCGCTTCCTCAACAACACTAAAATAGTAAACAAACATTTTTAGGCATAATAACTGTTAAAGGGCACCTGAGATTTGGTGTTTGTATTTTTGCTGGGTTTCTTAGCAGGTTCAGGCTTCTTAGAGGCGGTCGTATTCGCTTTATTCTTCTTAGCTTTCTGACCATCGCGAGGAGTCTGGAAATCGTCATCTTCAATCTTGAGACCGGCGAAACGGGACTGAACCACAAGAGCAGCCATTTTTTTGACTTTGTTACTGTATAAGACAAATTGTAGTGATTTATTTAATTTAAACATAAAGTGGGTAAGCAATAAAAATCTTTGTATCATGGATGTAAAGCATAGCGATGAAATAAATAATCTCCAGCAACAATAAAACATCACACGAACGAGAAAAATAGTACAGCAAAAACTATCATCAAATTTATTAACAAACAAGTCGGCAGATATGGTACTCACAATAGGGATTTCCTGGAAATTGAGAAATTTACTGGTTTAATTTCTTTGTTTTGATGAAAAAAAACGCGAAAAAAATCGGTCACCGAGACAAAATCGGACAACAGTTCTTTTGAATGTTGCCAGGCTTGAGAGTTGGTTTTCTTTTTTGTTTGTCTATGTTTTGACCGGAAGTTTACTCGCTCTACGGATGTTACCTATAAATAGGGAAATGAAAACGATTGTACATATTCAAAGCACAAAAAGGGGAGCGAAAAGTAAAATGCGAAAAATGTAGTGTGGGCGCGTTTTGTGTACCAACTGCGTCAACCTGTTAGGCCGATAATGTAGCTGAATCTGAAGGCTTTCATTTTAGTTTTAGTGCTGTTAAAACTAAATTTTCATACGCGCAAACCTCCACACAAACGTTGTCTAAACATTGTGGGGTGTCTAATGTCTATGGAATGTTATTACAACATTTAGGCTAGATCCATTAGCATTATCTAAATTTATGTTTAAGTAGAACTAAAAATCGTGAAATTTGATTAATATCTTAACAACAAATCCCTAAAATATGTGAATTTAACGGGGTTTTTACCAAAAGTGTAGCTGAATGTGCTTTTACTGTTTGGATATAATCAAAAAATTAATAGTAGTCAAACATGGAAAATGTTATCTAGATTAATAAATAATAATAACAAAAAAATATATGGTTGAGAACATCCATAATCTTGTCAAAATCATGTTTCCCCTGAAACAAGTTCCTTTTAAATTTTGCACCCGCGATGAAATCGACACGATTGTATTGTCCTCGCAAGTTTTATGGGGCGTGCACTTTATAGCGAAATGAAACAGCATGACATTTAGCCACGCCCACAACTGAGTTGGCCGTGTCATGAAATTTTGACAGCACTAAAACTAAAATTAAAGGCTTCAGAATCGGCTTTATTATATTATAGTAAAGCCAATTCTGAAGGCTTTAATTTTAGTTTTAGTGCTGTCAAAGCTTAAATTTTTCCAAAGAAATTTAGCTTCTAATCATAAGGACTACTTTATATTGAAGAAAATTTTGTTTTGACAGCACTAAAACTAAAATTAAAGCCTTCAGACTCGGCTTTATTAACTGCTATTCACCCACTCCGTAGAGAGAGTAAATATATAAGTAGAGCAAGGGATAGCGTCACCAGTTTTGTGTCGGTGAAAGTATTTATGTTAGTGTGTGTAAAAGTTACCAAAGTAAAAGGTAATTCCCAAGAAATGGGGAAATTCACAGACTACAAACACTCACTCATTAGTATAGGTCTACCAGAATCTCATGGCAAATGGGGAAATAAAATTTTGTAGTGTGCAATACTGGGGAAATTGGATTAAACGATCTTGATACTGTTTATTTTTTATTCAGGTCTAGTATTAATGAACATGAAGTATATTAGTTATGTGTATGAAAGAATGAAAAATAAATAAATCATAAATCACTTTGTTTACTAATTTATTTTATAGTGTAAAATAAAAGGATATAGAATTCAATTATACGAATAACTTAACACCTCATTCAGAACTAGAAAACGGTTTCAAGACTTCTACTTCTATTTTTTGTTCTTCATCAGATGATGAAGATAAAGATGTATTTATTATAAATCGCCCTATTATAAATTTTTTCCCCCCTCCTTTTTTTACCAGGCGTGGAAAACACACCATTATTCGATGTGCCCTCACTTACAATTCGCCGTATAGTAGTCCTGGAAACCCCTGTAAAGAAGTCACAATTAAGTATCTAAGAAAAATATAACTAAAAGTATCAAAACAACTCACTCCAACTTACCGGTCAACTCTACCACGCGCTTTAAAATAGATGATTGAGTTTGATTAACACCTTCTTCTTCCTTTATTTAATGATAAACATTGAAAACAATATTTCTCGCTTGAGATCGAAGTGGCTTTTTCGACATTTTCACAAAAACAACCAATTGTAAGAAGATAATCACAAAATCTCAGCAGCTTTCGTTCTTTGATTTGACAGGTGACACTGTGACATTGCCATATAAAAATCTATTTTTTGTTTATTTTTTAAATGCCATGAGATTCTGGTAGACCTATACATGCACTTATTTAATATAATACGGCTGCCAAAAAATCAGACGCATTATGCATTTAATGCGTGTTTTTTATGTGAACAATAAAGCCGATTCTGAATTTAGTGCTGTCAAAACTACATTTTGTGTATTGCAAAATGGTCCTTAAATAATAGGAACAGAAGCTAAATTACTTTGGAATAATTTTAGTTTTAACAGCACTAAAACTAAAATTAAAACCTTCAGAATCAGCTTTACTATTATATATTTTACCCGTCCCTAGTCAAAAACTAAGAACTTTGTAACTAGACTGGAGTACTGACCTCTTTTGAAAACTGCACGCTAAAATAAATGAACTTCATGTGTCTCTTATACTATTATTACATTATTACTCATGAAACTTTTTTCTCTGGGTATTTCTGTCTATATTACTCTTGAAAGGTAATAAATTTAAAGGTCAAATTTTTGAATAGCCGTCTGGGCTAAATTGTAAGTTAAAATATGTAGTAATCTGGTGCAATTTTAGGTAAATGCCAAATATAATCGACGAAAATGCCAACATAGGATTATTATTGAGGTAGGTGTTAAACATAAGTATTTAGCCCATTTCATTGCGCTTCTTTCGATATATATTTATTGTGATCTGATGACCGTACCCTTTGACAAATAAATTTTGAAAAATGGTCGTTTATCATGTTGGGCTATATCACAAACGTCAAAAATCGCGGGAAAAAATTGGCTGTCATGCGTGATTGTGCAGCTAACTACAGGCCACTATAAAAAACTACTATGGTATGTACTATAGTGGTTGGTTTATTCTCCTTATTTATATAACCGACTTACCCACGATAGCTGAATCTGATGACCATACCCTTAATTACACATCTATTCCCCGCACAGTGATCCCAATTTGAAATTTTATGGACATAGGGCCTCAAGTCAGAATTTTGACCTGATGATTTTTTATATGACAGATTTCAAGTGACAAATACTGATTGGTAAATTTCTGCGAAAGTGATAGTTAAGGAGAAAAAAAAAATATTTTGTACGGTTTGAAATCCATATTATGAATACATCAAGTGATTCTATACTCAAAAATATATTATCACGTTATATATAAATGCAACTAATGCCGAGTCCAAGAGGACTCGAAATATATCTTGCTTCTATTAATTAATATATATAATAAAAAATTAAAAAAAACACTATATATAGGTATATATCAATATTTATAAAGAAAAGCCGAATGGTAACATTATATTTTATTATGTCATATATAAATGTGAATATCACCATACACACATTTTTTTTATCTCGAAAACTATCACTTATGCAGAAATTTACCAGTAAGTCAGTCATTTACTATGTCACATAAAAAATGTCAAATTGGGATCACTGTGCGCCGCAACCCGTTGCTGCACAGTTCATCGCTGCGGGCGGTGCGTGGAGTTATACAGGACAATTGACAGTTTGTTTGATTGACATTTGACAGCAATCAGCCTGTTTTTTGGCGGGTTGAGTTTTACGATATGGAACTGGAACTTGAACCGAAAGTATTATAGAGTTTCAGTTAAAAATGAAATTGCAATGCACAATAGAAGTTATAAATAGGCTGCACACTTTCCTAAATATACGCACTACTGGAAAGTACGTTAAATCAACTTTAGCGTTAGGCAAGGAACCTAAGTGTGAAGCAGACTATTTTGTAATACATTTTTCCACTATCAACAAAACTGGAATAAAGTATAAAGTTAAAAGTATCAAGCAAGTGTTCGTGAAGTGTATAAATGAAGGTAAAGCTACAATAAGATTCGACGAACCTCCCCATGATTTGTGTATAAAATGTGAGGCCGTACAACTGAAATGTTTCATGCGATTACTGAAGTCCTGTTTATCTGGGGAAACTAAAGGTTTGCAATTAACAAATTTGTCCAACATCAGTGTGACAGCCAAAGATGTTGCACCCTCAAAGTTAGTAATTCGTGACCGCAGTGAGTTCCCAGCTAAAGGGTTTCCTAGGACTCTGAATACTTTGTTTATCACTGGATTGAAACTCTGCAACTTTCGTAGGGACATTCTTTTACTTAGACAGTTAGTTGTGCTGGATTTGAGCAACAATGAAATTGAGAAAATACCTGCAGAATTTGGTAATTTATTTTCTATTTCTCTTGTAATGTTTATTTCGTCATGTATCATATTTTGATGTATACTTCTATTTACAGGAAGGATGCCCAAACTATCTGAGCTATATCTGGCAAATAATCAACTCGGTGTCAAAGGTGACGTTGACTGGAAATGGTTATTGGGACCTCAGGTAAATAATGATTTCACTGTTTTTGAGATAATTTAGACTATCATCACGTAATCCATAATACTCATGCTGTCTCTTAGAAGGGTATGCAGACTACAGATTATCATCTAACATCTGCAATATCCATCAATGGAGTGGTACAAACTTTGGGTTAACCCTGGGTGCGTTTTATTTTGGTATTATTCCTTACCTTGATGATGATGTTGAGGTGGGATCCCTGCTGAGCTCAGGCAGATAGTCTGCTCTCCATTTGGAGCTATTCCATCCAATTCGAAGTTTGTGCATGACAACGCTTATTAACCGTCCCAATTCCCATTGTGGCTATACCAATAGATTGCAATCTGGATAGTGACTCAGATCTATCTTATATTTAGGTAAAAATTATATTATATAACTTAGTGCTTACGGCGCCCACATTGTATTGGCTTTGGCTTAGGCATTTTTCCAGCTTAATATGTATATGTAGTTAAGTGGTAAAAAATCAGCCTTGCTTTGCGGAGTTTGGCTTTTCCCCCTGTACAAAATTGATGTATTTTTTTTTTCAGATAATAAATACTTTAAAACTCCTGGATCTCAGTGGAAACAAGTTGGGTGTTCTACCTAAAGCTATTTGGAAGCTGCAAAAATTAGTAACTCTGAAATTGGACAATAACATGTTAGAGAAATTGCCTGCTACATTAGGAAGGATTTGTACACTCAGGTACACTAGACTTTATTTTATGATATAACTGGTCCTCTATGAAGGTCGCTTTGGATGAATAATATTATGATTCCGTTCTAATGCCGTCTCTTTTGCAAGCGTGAAAAAACTCTGACTCCATCCTACTTTCAAATAACTTTATGATTCACCCAAGTCGGCCTTTTTAGATCCCCTGATATAATAATAATTAATAACTGATTTATATAAAAAACGGCTCACCTCAATACGTGTTATAATTGGGAAAGCCGACCAGTTTCAGCAGATTTAGACTGCCTTCATCTGGGCGAGTAAAGACGTTTACGGGACGACGTTACGCCTCACACTGCAGGCTGCGGCTCGCAGGGCTCGGGATGACATTGATGCAGATGGTATTGGTGGTCGGACCAGTAATTAATAACTAACAGACTGTTTGCTGATGAATTATAACATCATTGGTTTGACTGTCTGTATATCATACAAGGACATTTGGTCTAGCCGTTGATGGATAAGTCAGTCAGTCAGGGTATTCGTTTATACTATATATATATATTATATTATATGTACCTAACAATGTTACAACGCCATGAAATTTCACAGCAACCTAACATGCCCTCCTAGCTTCGCTCATGGTCGCACCTATTTTTGACTTTTTGTTGAAGACTTTCGTAAATTGATTCTTAATTTATGATATGGCCGTAACATAAAAGATAAGTAATTGGTATTTATGTCAAAGTTGTGGACCCAATATATTTTCATACCCAATATATTTTTTTGATATTTTTGCAGGTACCTGACATTGTCCCAGAATAAACTCTGCTCATTACCGTGCAGCCTTATGCAGTGCCGGCTAGAATACTTGGACTTATCTTCAAACAAATTCCATCACAGAGAAGAAAGGCTCCAAGAAAACAAATACACCCGTTGGGACTTTTGTGTAGGCAACTTGGTAAATCTTGCTTCCAAAGTTGTTCTGAAACAAAAACTGTTCTATGCGCCAAATATAATTCCCTGGACATTAGTCGAGTTTCTGGATAATGCCAACATGTGTGTCTGCGGTGTCCCGGTGGTTAACGATAAATTGTATATAAACAAAGAATTTGAACTAAAAGATCATTTTACAACTGTAGTTTTTGATAATAATAGGACGAGTGCAGTTAATCTAGAATGCTATTATTGTTCTCAGAAATGTTTTAATCGGTGATTTTTTTATAGTTATATTTATTTATTTATTGATGTGTCATAGAGTTAGTAAGTAAGACAATAGACCAAGTATTAGTCTATGGTAAGACAATGAAATAAAATAGATGTAAGCATGTATCTTATTTTTTTTATATTTTCATAAAATAATTGTTAAACATTTAAATATTGTTCTTATTGCATTAACAAATATAAAAATCTTAAAATATGAAATCGTTTAATTTAATCAAATCCTTCCAATTTCCAGCTGATATCTTGAATGACTGGCGCTATTCTCATGTGTGAATCTGAAGAAAAAAAAGGTTTATTAAAACGTTTCAAGATAAAAGCTTCCCTTTATGAGTATGAGTATTCCCTATGTAAGACTCGAGCTTATACCTCGTGGGTGTTCGTCACGGACGGAACGTTATAATAACGGGTAAATACGGATACGGAACCCTAAAAACATGGTAAATAATTCCACTTCAGTTATGGAAGTCCAACTTAACTTCACACTTACGGTCTATTAAACTCTATGTATCTAAAGGGTCTGGTTAAATTGGTCGTAGATAACTCTCTAAATAATAAAATTTTTGTAATTTTCAGATATTTTCTGAAATATAAAACTCATTGGGGCATGCCCAACCGGGGATCGAACTTTGGTCTCAAGATTGAGAGTTGTAACGCCGCTAAGGTAATTTAGCCCTACCTATTCCGATCACTGGTGATCACATTGTAAGGGGCTGCACAATGCTAAAATTCAGTCCTGCTCTAACGCTTTTGTTTTTTAACTTTCTATCCTGCTATAATCAAATGCCGCGCACGCATAACTTCAGTTATTTTGAAATCACGGCTGCATTAGGACATTAACTATAATTTCTTTATGTAATAAATATGTTTTTTTTCTAGGCAGTATCTGCGTGTGTAGGTTTCGTTTCAGTCGGTTTTGAAATATGGAAACTGAATCGCATTTATCGTGAAATTGACGCTTTTTTTAAAGTAATATAATTAAAAGAAGATTGAAAGTATGTTTATTTATAAAGTGAAATTAATAATTGTCTTGAGTCAAAAAATACGCCATATTTTTTTCAAATTTTTACTATCTATATTGAAGAAATTGAATCCAATGCAAAACTGATGTTTAGCATTGTGGAGCCCCTTAAATAGTAACTTCTAAAATTGTATAAATTACTCACCGAGTGTAGCAATCCCCTGCGGTATCACGCTGCAGCCTTCGGGCACGCTCTGCGCTGACAGTTCAGCTTGCGTCGCCTCCAGCACCAGTTCACTTGTCCAGATCTCCTTCAAACTGTCCTTCATCTCTTTAAGAAGTTTCTCGAGGCTTTTCTGGAATTATTTAAAGAAGATGGACGGCATTATTTATTTGCATAAAATTTGTACAACATTACAGTAAATTATCTTCTAGTAAGCTTACTTTTTTAGGGTTCCGTACCCGAACGGTGCCAAACGGAACCTTATTACTAAGCCTGCGTCGATTAATAATTTGTAGAGTTCTCTAGCTGTATTGTGTGGTGGTACGGAACCCTTTGTGCGCGAATCCAACTCGCACTTTGCCAAATTATTAGGTATTTCATGATTTATTTATTTTGGCCTTTTATTTGAGATGTGTATAAGAAGTGTGGCAGGATCATGGAAGGATATCTGTAGTTCTATAGTCTATGCTCACCAACATGAAACCCAAGCATGAGTATGCCATGTATTCCGGCAAAGTTTTCGGGAGACCGCAGCCCGATTCGCGTTCTTGACCGGAACATCACTGAGACTTTCGATATTTACGATACGATATTTATATGAAGAAAGACGATAGAAACACAAGTTTGACACAGTGCAATTATGTTGTCAGTTTACTCGTACTTACCTCATAAGGTTGAATAATTATGCAATATCACCCGTCAGCTTGTAGTGACCGCAAGCACTTTTATGCGCGACTGTATACATACGTAAACTCATCCCCGGCTAGCTTCAGACGTATTCTTTTTACAATACGCGAGCTGTAGCTTCGTACTGGAACATAGAGAAATCATTGTTCAGAAACATACCTGTAATATAAACATCTCCTTGTTCTTGCCACAGCAGCAAAGCGCCACATTGACCTCCCTGACTTGTGTTCTCAGTTCAAACGTCGAGGTCACCAAAGTATGGAGCGCCATCACCAAAGCAACGTCCTCGTACTGCGAGCCCTCTTTCAGAGACGCCACTTTACGCTCGTGCTTTCTTCTGTTCTTGCTTGACCGGAAAGTTCGACTGGAATGGAAAATATTCTTAATGTTTTGTATGTTTTATAAATCACCAGTCATCACACCCGTGCAAATAAATGAAAGTGTTCTCTTATCCATACTAACTTTAAAAGCTTACTGTAAATTTTGTATGAGCAAGTTAAACAGTAGGGGCCCTTTTTAACTTTCTTTTATAGATCTAAAATTTTAGTTTGTTGTATAGATCCTATATAAATATATAATATCAATCTCATGTGAACTCATGCTATGTCCTTTCCTCCCCCCGCCTCGCCGCACGGCGCCTAAGGCGAGGCACAGCGGTTACGGTCAAGCAATAGATCAGTTTAAAAAAAAAAAGGACTGATCTATTAACGGGTACTGATTTACCTTGAACTCCTAGACGTGGATGAAGCGATAGTACTACCGGCGTCCGAGTACAAATCACTGTCTTTGTTCGCGTAAGAAGGATCGTATACCTCTACGGGAGTTTCCCTTTTCTTCTCCCTGACCACGCGTAATCTTTCTCTCTGCTTTATGAATGTAGACCAGTTGGTCTCGATCCGCTCTTGAAGGATACTATAGTCCTTTAGTAAGGCTGGTAGCAAGGCGTTAACTGGAAAGAAAATTGTGTATGGTTTTAAATTGCATATTTATTAATTTATGGCGACAAAATATATTAAAAGACCACCAGTTGTATCTCTGTTTTGTACTATATCTACCATGAATTCTGCCAATTCTACAGTGGTTTTTTAGTTAAAAAAAGACTACTTACTCTTCAAGTCTTCTCTGCCACATTGCGAGCATATTCTTAAAACTGTCTTGTAATGGCCACATTCTATTGCGTATGTGATTATATCTTCTTTATTATCACAAAACTGCTCTAGTATCGTAAGCGCTTCCGTATGTCGCTTTTCGTCTTGTAATCCGGCGACGAGGTCTCTATGAAAATCAAATTATCTATTAGGTACAACTTTCAAAATAAACCAAATAAAATATCAGACAAAGATAAATTAATTACCTGCACAATTCTTTGAATTGTTCTTTAGGCCAAGTATGGGCTAATTCTATAGCTAACTGCCACTCTAATGCATCCTTGAAACATTCTATGGCCTTATCATTGTTTTCAGCTCTTCTGTAAATAATTCCAGCCTCTACAAATTGCTTCTTTAGTTTCAGATATGAACCAAAGTCATCAGACATTTGTTTGTAGATCTCTTTTTCAGAACTAAACAGCTCCAACGCTTTTCTATACAAGCTGTGATATTTCACGAAAGTCCTCAATTCTCCGTACTTATCTGGACCACATTTCGCTAAGCATTCTACAGCTCTGTCAAACCTCTTTAAATGTTTATTAACTGTGAACCTTTTAAAATTTTCCTCCATTTCATTCAGTTCGTTTAGCATTGGAATGAATTCCTTCGGGTCCTTTTGCGACTTATTTGCTACCAAAAGAACTAAATCGAAGTCGTACATGCCTAGAGCCACATCGAATAGCCGGCTGACATCAACCATGTAGAGCAAATACTTGAGTGCTTCATCAGATCCCACGGGAAGTTTGGAACCAGCAGATTCTTGATCTTTCAATTTCTTTATGACAGAAAGAGCGTTTTCTAGATCAACTATTGTATTCTTTTTGACGAAAGTTGTAAGGAGAGGTAGTATTTTACCTTCTCTATCATCTCTTTTACCCAGATGAGCTCTAACAACATCGCATATTCTTTCTATCTTTGTATCACTATCAGTTTTCACAGAACTTCTGTCAGCATATGTACTGGCATACATTGTTTTCGTTACATCAAGATTTTCTAAATCAGATAAGAAGAGACTTAACCATGAATTGTTTTTGATGTTTTCCAAAAAAACATCAACATACTTTAAGAACTTCTCAGGATCATGATCATAAATAAGATTCAAATTAATTCTCTGTTTTCTCATCAAATCAAATGCTTCATGGTATTTAAGATTATCTAAATATATCCCAATAATCTTTAGGGACAGAGGTCTTGGCTGAATAGCTTCTAAATTACCTCTTGGTAGTTGGAATATAGTTCTTGTGTCATTTGGTACAGCAATAACTAGCTTTGAACCTCTTTCAATCTTCCTTTTGTAAACCTGTGCTGATTCATTCTTCTGATAGTCTTTGATAGCATTTAGCCCATTATTGGTCAGCTCAGTACATAAAAGCAGATGTTTCAATGTTGTGAGCAGTAGAAAATCAGTGTGTACAAAGAATGAACTCACATTATTCATGGCAAGTGCATCATCTAGATACAAATTACCTTTGTGTGAAAGTCCCAAAAAGTGCAACTCATTATCTATAGATAATACTGTAAACTTTGGACAAGAAGTTGGAAATGAAATATCTTGTGGGACAATATTTCCTTCACCAGATATTTCAATTATCTCTCCATTGTTAAGCTGAAGGAACAGTTTAGATGAATCGGTTGGATGTTGATGAATTCTCGTTACTGCTGATGGCACGCTCATCACACTGTTCAGATTTAGCTTCTCAGAATCTATGTTATATTGTATCACATTATAAGCATCATCTGTAACTTGCACGGCTGCTATCATATTTTGATTAATCCACTGCCAGTTATAATTTTCAAAAGGAAATCTATCTTTATCTAAAGAAATTGTTTTTGTTGCTTTATATTGCAAAGGCAATTTGCTTATCAGTTCATAGAAAACTATTCTCTGGTCACTTGTGCAAGCAAAAAATGTATTTGGGTCTACACCATTTATATCTTGACATTTTGGGGCAAAATGAATAGAATTGACAAATGAATCCAATTCTAATTCAAACGCTGCCATTGGTGGAGGCACCACTGTTTGTCTGAACCCTGTAACCAATATTTTCTTCCCATCAATGACTGCAATTATAGCATTGTCATCATCAGTACTTCCTCCACTGTGATCAATATTCCATATCCAAGTATAAGAAAAGATTTCACCAGTTTTGAGAATAACATGCAGCTTTTTGTTATTAGAAACATCAAAATCATTGTCCCATAGTATCTGACAAATTTTCTGCTCTAACTTGAAACACAAAGTTTGTTTTAAATACCAATGATAGTTGCATGTAGTGAACAAAAGAACTTTTTGTGTATTATCTGCAGAGTCAAAGCATTGCAAAGCTAATATTTCAGAGTCAGAACTCCAGGCCAGGTTTTCAACATGAGTTGTTGCACTGACTGGTATGGTAAAGCCACCATGTTTCAGACCATTCTTCTCAAAGAATGATACGTCATATCTATCAGGTAACTTTTGCGTGGTAGTGATAACATTGCCACTTGGCCTCCATAACAGGTTGCACTCTAACCCTTGTTGTTTCTCGCTGGTGTATTGGAGTTGGCCTTCTCTGTCAAATACTTTGAATCTTCTTATTCCTTCTACTGTGAAACCAACAGCATATAACTGGCCATCTCCCCTCCAAGTTATCTTTACGGCATCTCCAGCTGTATTTGGGTCTGGAAAAAAATACATAATTGTAAATTGCAAATCATTAAAACTATTTGTAATATTGAGATTGGTATCGATTCGGCATAACACGTCTTAACTTATTTGACAGGACTAACCTTATTTTAAGCGTCCTGTCTTTTTCTTTCTTTATCGAAAAGACAAAGACAGAATGCTTAAATTAAGTTTAGTCCTGTCAAATAACTTAAGATGTGCTTCACCGAATCGGTACCACTGTCTGCAAAAAGTATTCTGCTAGTGTAAAAAATATCAAAATGGCAGCCAAGCTTCATAAAATGGAATTTGACAAAAAAAAACATATTACTACTTGAAAATTTAGCAATAACCCACCAGCACTGACTTCACTCTTCAGTCTAGCAGCTTTTCCTTCAGAACCATGAAACTGTGTCTCTTTCTTTCCCCACCCGACAGTAACAAACTGCTTCTCCCCAAACTCTTGGTCAAGAAGATTCACTTCATGCATTGGATCAAAAGTGCAGGACATCAGGATTGTGTTCAAGTCTTTCGTAACCGCAACCAACAGTTCTTGGTCAGGGCTCCATTCTACAGCCTGAAAGGAATTGCAATATTTTATGATATATAAAATAAAGAGACCCAATTGATTCTCAATATCCAAATCCCCAGGCCTGTGGATACAAAATATCCTGGTATCCCATAAATTTGACAAGACTTTTCAATTCGATTCAGGTGCACTTTTGCATAGGTATTTAAGGTGTAGATAGGTATGAATATTCAAATTAAGAGTACTATCAAATACTATCAATGGTGTGGTGTTATGTCTCAAGTTGTAGGAACTCAGGAGAAGTGAGACGATTTTATGCTGTCGCTGGAAACTTGAATACCAATGTTAGTTTCACGAATAAGGAATCCCCAAATGTTAAGCCAATGTACAATTCTGTCACAACACCTTCGTGAATATGGACAATTTGCATTTTGTAATGGACCTCACCAATACGGAGCTGAAACTTGTATTCTGTGGCTGGCTGCAGGTAAGTACGTAGGTGACTACCAGCTGTGGTACTATGGTTCATGAATTAACTTGTGTGTTACAAAAGAAAAATTATTGTAATAATTCGTGATTTTTAGATATTTGTATTCAACCACACATATAGATAGGACTCCTTGTGTAGATCACCTACATTCCGGGGCAAAAACGGTCAAAAAGTCAGCGTGTATATGAAAATAAATGAAGTATTCTTCAATAGATTGATTAAAGTATTCTTCAATAGATTGATTTCCATACAGTTCATGTTATTATTACATGTGGGGCTCCCTCATAGAAGGTATATTAATATGATTGAGCTATGTAAACATAGGTGCTAAACTATTGAACCATGAAGCTCATACCTAGGTTGGGATGTAGATTAGGGAAAAAATTTTGACCATTTCAGTTGAGGTAGATCCCTTGGGCACTATGGGAAAAAAGACTGTATCATGCCCCTAATCAACACTGACCATTTTTTAACTTGCCCCCTAATCGACACACGGATCAAAATTTTGGAAATCTTTCAATACAAAAATGAGCCGGCAGGTTAGGTTCTAACCATCATGGCTATTTTTTGTGACCCCTTTCCGACACTCGGACCCATACCTGAGAGGTTACTGTACTCACCAATAAACCATTCTGACAATAACCAGCAAGGTCGCAGTTGTCGCCTGCCTCATTGATGGTGAACAGCTCACCATTCCACAATCCTACGCACAAAGTATTTGACAGCGACAAAAATGTAACATTAACGGGAACATTATTGAAGACCGATTCAGATGTTGAGGAAGCTAGTTCAGAAACATCTTCATTCCTCCATATAACAGCACCATTTTCATCGAATTTAGTAACAATGAGGTTATGTGAACAAACGTAAACATCGTCACTTTGAGTTTCATCATTGTGTCCGTAGCACACATAGAGGTTTTCTTCTGAAGGAACTGCAAGTTTCTTATATGAAACGTCGTAAACATCTAAGTTTTTCATAGCTAATTATCTTTATACCACGTTTCGTTTGGTTAATTGTAATGAAAAACATAAATTCTGATTTAGACTTGCTTTGCATTTGCTTGACTTTTGTATTTTGACACATGCTTTTTTTTTTTTTTAAACTGGTTTTACGGCTCTGGATGCAAGTCCCATACTTTATAATATTCTCTGCCCAAAGCTGCCCAAAGTGAGTGAGTGTTGCTATTGCTAGATCCGTAGGTTAAGAATTATCCTTTATTTACTGCAAAATTTTCGTGTTTTTGTCACATCGTCTATTCACAAAATGATCGTATTTTACGCTTATACCCTTGATATTTTCGTTGCAATTGCTACTAAATAACTTGCAACTGCCACAGCTGCCCTTCCTTGTATATTGTTATGCCCCAGCGGGGTCATATGTGAACTGTACATTAATATTTAAGATCCAACACTGTACATATGAAAGCAATAAACGATTGAATATGAATATGAATATGAATAATATGAGAATAACCCGTGCTACATCGAAAAAAATAGTGCCTTGAACAAAAACGCGAAAAGGGAACATTTTTTTAGGGGGTGGCCCACAATCTACCTACACACACACACACTACATTTCAAATACACTCAACTTATTGTAATCAAGGTACAATCAAGGTAGGTACAAGGTGTAACAGCGCACTTACCGTGGAACTGGGATCTATCAGCTCAGTGCCTGCATAATATAAGATAAATTTAATCAACCGCCCGAATTCATACTGGAGACTCGATTAGTGATCAGGAACAATGTTTAATGACTCTTTAGGAAGAATAAAAAAAAACTTTTTGCTCCCGTGCTGCCTAGACTAGACCAGTTCGTATATGAACAACAATTTTTTTTTTATGGTTTCGAGAAAAATAATCATTGAACCTTGGTCCTGATCACTAACCAAATCTGCAGTATGAATTCATGCGGTTGATTAAATTTCACCTTCTATAGGTACTAAAGTTAAGAATTATTATTACTAGGTAAAAGTTCTATTAAAAAAAAACTCCTAGTAAGAGTAGGACTCGAGCCCTGAAGGTTATTAAAAAACCAAACATATTCCACTTGGACTTAATGTCCACCAACTTATTTTGACACTTACGATTTACTTAACTCTACGTATCTGAAGGGTCTTATTAAATTTTATTGGTCATAAATGACTTCTTTATCATAAATAACGCTTAGATTAAATTATGTTAAGGTGTGTTAATTCGAAAACCATTTCGAGATTTTGGTTTAATAACGGCTTATTTTAGAACTTTTGGTCTAGAAAACGTCATGATGATGAATATTTTTATGAAATAGATTTGACAGATGAGAAGACTGACAAAGACCAACCACTTTTTTATAAGCAAGGCAAAGGTCCACAATCAGTTTAATGCCTAAAATGCCTCAAGTGACGTCATATCTGAAAATTTATTTAAACAATCTTTAAAAAATAATGATAACATTATATACCATAATAATGAACACTATGATCTAAAATGGCGCATATTCTCCGAAAAAAAATAAAAATTCTTTTAGGAATTAATCTAGGGGAATTAAATATAGCTTTAAAATTTTTCCCTATACATGTGCTATAAGACTTACTTGTGAATGAAAATTCAAGTTAAGTACTAAGTCAACTGGAAGTTCCCTATAGGTTTTCATGGTCAGCAAATTATGAAATAATTATGTAAAGGGTACCAATTTTTTTTTTTTGCATTGTGTAAGAAATCTAATTTTTTTTCATTTTGAGGTACGAAACCCTAAAAATAAAAACAATCAACTCACCACTCACAAAGAAAACTCGGACTGAACGAATGGAAAATGGTGTTCGGATACACAGATCAGAATTTGTTTAAAAAATTAACGTATAACTGAACAAAATATCGTGGAATTTCGATGAATTATCGTGCAATACGTAATAATCATTTTTATTGCATGACACATAAAAATATCATGGATCTAGGATAATTATCGCACGTCAGGCCACAGCTCAGCGATGAACTGTGTAACAGATTGGATGTGATAAACGACAATTTTTTACCCGTCAAAATGACAGATAACATACAGAGCCACAAATATATCTCTTCCGGTGGGCCAAATTAAAATGGCTTCTATATTCAGTTGACGACAGTCATCGCCACCAGAACAGATAAGTTTGTGGCTTGTATACGAATACGATGCCGAGAGCATCGGAAATTATTTGCGATGCTCGCTGCTTGCATCGAAACTTGTCAAAGTCAAGTGAGTTAACAATTTTTGTAACCCGTTCCACGCTTCTTCGATGCAGGTGTGTAAAACGCTACAAATGACAGTGGGGCGGTCATGTAATCCAACACGTCCACCACGCTCAGCTATCGTTGGTAGGTTGGTTACGTAAACAACTCGGACTGGACATCGTGACCGACCACTAATGTGTCAAATGAATTTGTCTCCTACAAGAAGACTTATGAAAATAATTTATGTTTAAAAAGCTTAAAACAGCCGTAAAACTACTTTTACGATATAATAAAAAGTGACAAAGTTATTAGCATTCAAAGTGAGCTTAATTTAAAATACATACTGCCGACTACTACCTAGCACGTGACGTCATCCGTCACGACCGGCTAGCTGCGAATTGCATAGAAAGTATAACTTTGATTAAATTGATTTTGATACAGTTATTGACTTAACGCTTGAGTTCATCGAATTGGTTTAGTTTTGATCTATCAGCTTTTATTAAAAACCGGCCAAGTGCGAGTCAGGCCACGCGCAGTGTAGGGTTCCGTAGTTGCCCTGCACATTATGCGGACTTTTTCTCCAAGTACATTTTATAAGTTTGTGTACAGATCGGGCCAAACTTCTAGTACCCTCGGAAGTTGCTCTTCCCAAGAACGGCCCATACATTTTGTTCCTGCTGATACGAATCGCCCCGTGTTTAAAGAGGACTAAAAGTTTGGCGCGATCTGTACACGTTAACTTGTAAAGTCTACTTAGCTGTAAAAGTACCTACTGTATGTATTATAGTGCCTATATGCAGTAGCTCAACGTATAAAACCCCAAAAAAGAAAATTTTCTTTTACCTAGAAAAAATGCAAACAAATAATTCAGCATCTTCTAAGAAAGAAACCCTAATTTTTATTAATTGTTTTTTGCTTTAGAGTAGGTACAATAATCTGACTTGTACATATGTACAAGATACAGCTTTAAGATACAGCTAAAACAAATATTTTTTAAAAGAACCAGTCAAGTGCAAGTAAGACTCGGGCCCGGAGGTCTGAGTTCGGCCCAAAAGTATTCTGTGGTTCGGCCGCTCAACCTCGCAGATGCAAAAAGTGATTTCTTATTCTTACTACCTATCTTCTTATATACCAACCAGTATTTGCTATTGAAGTATTATAAAATATAAAATTACGTGTTTAATGTATAAGATAATAATTAATCATATACCTAGTTTTATAATTTGTGAGGGATTTGTCAAAGGCCAATCTGACAACTTACCTAAAGTGGACATTTAGCACAGTATTTTTCCAAAAATAGTGACTACACTATACGTGTCTCCAAGTCCTCATTCCATCACCTCTTAATCCTTAACTAATAGAGTTCAAACACAACTGCCTTACTATTCCTAGTTTCAGAGCTTACTATCTCCAAGTCGTCATTCCATCACGAGAATGAGGACTCGGAAACAGTATCATCTTTAAATATGTTTGAATGAATGTAATATTTATTTAAGCAGCCAAGTTCATACTGAAGACTCAGTAAGTAATCGGTAGCAAAGTTCGATAACCTTTTTTGGGATATATTTAAAAATTATATTTTTCCTGTCCCCTACAAAGTCAAAATGTTCTTTTTCAAATTACGCAAAAAATGTTTATAATCTTTAATACAGATCACTTGTCAAGCCTCTAGTATGAGTTTGGCTGTATAAATATATGTCACTTTTTTCCTTTCATGTATTTATTAAATCGATTAGTTTAAAGATCTTAGTTTAAAAATAGAACACAGAACATCATCATGATTCTTTAGGACACGTGACAGTCGGTACAATGAAATTTTTTGACTTACGATATCCCCGACAATCAGAAGAAACACAAAAGAAAACTTGAAAATTTCTAAAAACACGAAAATATGTTACATTCTCTTTTGCTTAGATTGGTGTTGAAAATTTCTTCAGTTGTTTGTTCTCATGTTAACTTTTTTATTATATTTAAAATTACAATGGGCTTTTGGTCGACATTTTAGGCTAGCCAAGGCTGTTAAAATATGTATAATCACTATATAAGAACTCGCACTATTCGTAATAGCCAAGAATCAGTATCATGGGACGAAGATGTAGGTTAAAATTTTGTTATGTTCATAATGGATGCATGCGATACACCTGCCACACGGCTTATTTTGATTGCTAACTAAGAAGTTCCGCGGATGAAAGCATTTACAGGGAACTTCTTTCGTGAAAATAACTTTGGTCAGATTGGCAACTGCTTACCTCACATCACACGACCCAATTTTTTTAGCGGTTATCAGAATAAACAGGGAACTTCTTTCGTGAAAATAACTTTAGTCAGATTGACAACTGCTTACCTCACATCATACGACACAATTTTTGTAGTGGTTATCAGAATAAACAGATCGTTTATGTAAATAAACAGAATAAAACTAATAAATCCATGCGGACTTTTAAAACCACTACCAAAGTCCATACCACCGTATGGCAGGCCTTTACGCTGATGCATCCAAAACGGAACTCACCCATTGCTACCAACTACCGACCTCTAGTGGCCAGTGCTACCAACCATTGAATAAAACCTATAAAACTGACCGCGAAAATTTGAAACAAGTTTTTTCGATTTAGGAGGTAGGTATATCTGAATTGTTTGTCTCGTCTTTGTATTCCTTATTCTGAGGTCTCGTCAGTACTTTTTTTTTATTTACATAGATCAGAAGTGACGTGGTGAAAAAACACTAGTCAAGTGTCTTTGACTGAGCGATCGCTATCGTAAATTAATGACATGACATCGAATGTCGCTATTATTTGTATCAAATTATACACTTTCGTATTTTGAAAATGATTAAGAATGATAAATTATGTTCACGTTATCTTTCTTATGTCCACTTTGTTCTGTTTTATAAACTCAGAAGGTAGGTTCGATTTGCTAACCTTACAACTTAACTTACTAACAGTAGGAAAACGTACTTGCACAAAAAACTTTACTGTTCATCAGTGAACAACCCTTTTTATTAGTTTTTAATTGATCACGTATTTAGAACTGCTTCAGTCTGAATACTTCATAGATGAAGATCATTATCACATTACTAATTGTTTTGTTTACTAACAAAGAGAAACGATTATTTTGGAACGAAGCTCCTTTATTATCGCACGTTACACTCCAGCTAGACACTTGGCGAATGAGAGCTAGGCTGGAAAAACCGGCCGAGTGCGAGTCGGACTCGCGGACGAAGGGTTCCGTACCATTATCTATAAAAACGGCAAAAAAATCATGTCTGTTGTATGGGAGCCCCCTTAAATATTTATTTTATTCTGTTGTTTAGTATTTGTTGTTATAGCGAAATACATAAATAACAGGAATACATCATCTGTGAAAATTTCAACTGTCTAACTATCCCGGTTCATGAGATACAGCCTGGTGACAGACGGACAGCGGAGTCTTAGTAATAGGGTCCCGACCCTTACCCTTTGGGTACGGAAACCTAAAAACGACCGTCACGATATTTTGATATACTTAGTGTGTGTTTACAAGCGTAGTTATATTACTGCAGTACGGACGTGCGGCGTGCGCGCCAGTAGCGAAAGGAACTTCGTTCCAACCGGGTATCAAACGACACCCCTCGTTCTTTTTTTGTACCTACAGGAACTTATAAAGTTTGCGAAATGTTTTTGTAAAATTCACATTTTTCCATCTCTAGGGAAATTAAAGTTGGATCAGTACACGCTAATAGTCCAACCTCTAATAAACAAATAAAACTAATATATATATCAATAATTTAAAAACTAACATAACATATATTAAATAATATTTATCAATATATTTTATAAGTTAATTTGAATTTATAATTATGTATCCTTTTATATAATTTATGTAGTCTTTTATTAATATTTATTAGTACTATTATATTCTATATTTAAATTTTATTATTATTATTATTATTGTATATATTTATTATATCTCGGGACTATGTTGTACCGGAACTTTGAGAGGCGTGCATGGGGCCGAAGCCAACACGTAGACAATTTTATCTAAATATGATGTGACACTAACCGACGATTATCCCTGTACGCACTATTACTATAGTTCTCCCAATCTTCGTTTTAGTTTTAATTTTAGTCTTATAATTAGGTTTTAATAAATCAACTTTTCTAATGATTCTTTATTTTTATTATACTCGTATCTTAGTGTCACTTTGTTAGCCACCTGTACGAACACTGTACCGGCAGCCATGGTACACTCTCCATGGTCTAGTCTGGGAGCCACTGAATGCTGCTTCAATTTTATTGTAAAACTGTTTAAGTGAAATAAAATATTTTTCATTTTCATATTTCTAAACATTCTCAATTACTGATTCTCGATAACAACTGATTTAGATTACAATGGACTTCCGGCACGATTGTGCCTCCTGCCATATGCCTCCTTACAGGACTCGTTTTCGCTAAAACAATGTAAAACAACAGTTAACATAAGTAATAATATCTTCCTTCTTAGTTCCAGATGTAAATTTAAATGTAATGTTACTCAAAGCCGAAGAAACTACTGGCGAAATTCGTACAAGGGATTCGTCAAAAAATTTGCCAGCCACAGTATTTGCATCTACCTCGAATTTCACTGACAAAAACAATAATATGGAGCTACCAAATTCAACATTCTTTAATGTCGATGAACACAAAAATTCAACAGATTCAATGTTTTCTAGTTTTTTCAGTAATTTAGTAAAGAGGAAATGTAGCACGCACATTCCGACATATTACATGACTCTTTTAATAGCCCTCGACGATAGCTTCATTGAATATCATAAGGATATGGATTACAAAACTTATATTTTAACTATTATGAACATGGTAAGAAACGGTTTTATATATATGTATGTAGGTACTTATTATTATAGTTCGGTTCAGTACAGAAGGCGGGCGTTAGTCACAGATGGCGTCTTTGGCGGTTGTTACCACCTCTGGTTATAATTATCCATAGTAGGTAGTAGATTATAATATTATTAAAATTCGCGTGAGCTGACATTACTAAATTATTATTACATGCGGCTTGAACATCACGTGTGATTGTTGTTGACCGTTTCCAGTGGCGGATTTGCAGTCTTGGCCGCCCTAGGCTATGTAGTACCAGCCGCCACTTTCTTAGCTTCCATAATTTCGGTAATACATATGAATTTACTTGTTAACTTTTATCGAAATATATTCCGAAATTTGATTATGCTTATGTCGTATATAGAATACAAGTCACATGGGTATCAAATTGTAATTAAAATATATTGCTTGGCTATATTTACTTGCATCTATTTCAAGAAATCCACAAAAAAATGCAATTTCTCAAAAACTGGTGGACCGAAAAATATGCCAAAAATCATCTTGAATTAAATCATGTTAATATCTGCTTACGTAAAGATTACAGGAAAAATATAGCGGTTGAGAAATACACGAAAACAAAATTAAAAAATTAAAATTATGGAACTCGAGTTTGACCGGTTTTTTATATTTCAGTAAGCACGAAAATGGAGACATTATTCTAAGAAATTGTCATCTTAGTCAGTACAATACATCTTTTGTAATGCTTTGGCCTTTTCTTTGATTTCTGACGCGCTTAGTTTCGTCAGGTTAATAATAAAATAAAATAAAATATTTAATAACAAAGTAATAGTTACTTTGGGTAGTTTCTTGTTATCATCAGTGTATTTTTTGCCACGATTGGCCGCCCCTAATATCTAGGCGCCCTAGGCCCGGGCCTACTGGGCCTTAGGGCAAATCCGCCACTGACAGTTTCAACGATACAATTTTGGCATTATCGGTTTGACAACGACGGTGAACGTCGCGTCGTCGTCCTAAGACCGACAATCGCCTTGATAATGTCGAAATTTTATCGGTGAAACTGTTGGCATATATAGTCAAAAACGATCACACGTGAGTGTGATAATAATTTAGTAGTAGATTAAATTAATAGTAATTTTCTATTTACTAAGTTTATATACTTATAGGGTGGGTGCGATGTGTCTCGCTTCCGAACGCACTTCTATGATTGTTTTTCTTATTTTTAAATAAAAAGTGTTAAATAAATGTGAGATTATGGCATATGATGTCAATTGGGCTTTTCTAGTAAAGTTTTGTTATTTTATGCACAGCGTTATGAATCCTATTGATCCTGTACAACAATAAACATGCTTTAAGAACAGACATCATGACGCGACCAACTCAGTTGCGGGCGTGGCCAAATGTCATGCTGTTTCATTTCGCTATAAGGTGCAGGCTCCATGAAACTTGCGAGGACAATACAATCGTGCCGATTTCGTCGCGGGTGCAAAATTGCAAACTTGTTTCAGGAGAAACCAGATTTTGGCAAGACTGAGCACGTTTTCAGATATTATATTTGGGTTATTATTAATCTAAGTAGATAATATTTTCGATGTTTGACTCGTTTTAATTATTTGATTTTATCTAAAACAATAAAAGGACATTTGGCTACGCTTTTGCTAAAATACCGTTGAATTTACGTATTTTAGGGGTTTGTTAAGATATTACTCAAATTTCACGATTTTGTTAATGGACTCAGCCTAAAATATTATAATAACAATATTGGTGACAGCGTTCGTATGTAGGTTTGGGTGTGATAGATAACGCCTCTTAAAGTTGTCGTGCAGGATCATTTACAAAGTAGTACGTAAAATAACACAACTTTACTATAACATTAAACTATTGTCGCGTGATGCCAGAAATCACATCTATTTAATGAATTTTTATTAAAAAATAAGAAAAACAATCGTGCGTTGAGGAACGAGACCCATGGCTGCCACCTAAACATGTTTCAAATTTTACACTAAAAAGAATGTTTTAATTACAGGCTGCAGATCATTTCCAGGATTCAACTTTAGGCGTGGAAATTAAACTGATAGTTTCCAAAATCTACATAATGGGTGAAGAAAGCAAACCTTTCCGAAATAATAATTACATGCAAATGTCAGAAAGTTTCTGTAAATGGTCAAGAGATTTCAAAAAATTCTACCCGGATTACGATGTCGCAGTGTTGATAACTAGGTTAGTGAACAATCTTTAACGGGACACCTGACGCTAGAACATCAACAACACCAGGTTTTCAAGGGTTCATTGGAAGAAACTAGGTCTCTCCTCATATTGAAGAAAATATATTTGATTTATCGATCTTTTATCTAGGGATTCCACCTGTAAACAATGTTTTAAGATTTATACCTTTTCAAAAAAAAAAAAAGTTTTCCACCCTCTTTTTTTGGTTTTCAAACGTTCGTTTCAAAAACGCGGTTATGAGATCAACTTGATTTTTATTTTATAAAATATGCAATAAAAATATGAAGGGATGTTACCTAAATCCAATATTTTTTTCCCTACAAAATATTTCAGTATTACCTAACTAAAAACACACCAATTTTTTGTTTCGCTGCGTGATGATCACTAGTATTACGCGTCCAAGAACAAGAGGCCAAAGAGCCAACATATAATTTTCTCTATGAAAAGCGAATAAGGTCTTTGCCATTAGACTTATTGTGCTGGGCGGGTAATAAAAAAAGTTGCTAGGGTATGCCATCCTCTTAAGAGGCTACGCGAATTTTATTTTTGTCACTGTCACTCCAAGCAAGAAAACGCGCAGTGCGACAGGGGCGGATTCAGGGCAAAATGGAAAAAAGTTGGTTCTATATTTTTATTAAAAAAACTAAACTAGCTAGCAAAATTTCCAAAATCGAAAATGTAGATATTGTTGAAACCCATCTAATAAAATATGTTTGAGTTCTTTACATGGCTGCTACTCGTTAAACGAGGAGAAAAATGTGTTAGAAGACCTCATTTCAACAATTATTTCTATCGAGGAGAGTTTATCCAAAAACAAAACCCTAGATTATGTAGTCGAAATGCATATAACAGAAACTGATTATAATTTTCCGTGTATTTCATGAAATACACAGAAAAGAAACAACCGTATTTTTTTCACATATCGCTTTAAATAACTTTTATGGGGGAAAATTCCGCTGTAATTATCTATTGAAAATAATAACACAGATAATATAATACTAGATAATAATTAACGGCTGTAGAACGCTGGCCTCTCAATCTTGAGACCCAGCTTCGATTCCGGGCGTGCATGCATCAATGAGAATCGAAATTTATGTGCATAGTATCCACGCAGGTATTCCCTATACAACTTGCTGAACGGTGAAGGAAAAAAATCATGAGGAAAAGTAAGCCCTAAAAAGCGTGTAAATGCGCTTTTTAGGACTTTTTACACAAATGAGCCTGATGAAAGGCGATAGGGCTCACCACCCATTATGTTGGGACGTAATAATCGCCGGTGAAACGCGTGTGTACCGAGTATGAACTACACTCGGGAACACCTGTCATTCACTCTGGGATTCATGTCGTGACAATATATGACTTATATAAAGTCTTTCATTGCTCTGAGGGTCTTTCAATTTAAATCGAAAGTAATGTAGGAGGTGATTCAGTATCGTTAATACATCACATTCCACTGCAAAGTACTTTTTTTGCGCGAAATTTTTCGTTACTTGTCCATACAAACTGAGTCAGCTGATCGCACCACTTTGTACTGAGAAGTGAAAAAAAAGGTTGGGCAAAAAAGTGCTTTGCAGTGGAATGTGATGTATTAACAATACTGAATCACCTCCTAAATTACTTTCGATTTAAATTGAAAGACCTTATATATGGACATTATTTTTTCAGATATCAATTTGCGAACACCTCGAATGCTACATTTGGAGCAACGTTTCCTGGTTCCATTTGTGATATTGATCGGTCTTGCATTGTGATGCAAGACACTGGTCTGATGATGGGCGTCCAAATTACTCGCCTACTAGGACGTCTGTAAGAAAACTTATTTTTATATCATATAGGTACATAGATACAAATAATTGTATCTACTCCCATACTGCAATACGGTGATTGCAACATCAAAATTAGTTTTATAAGTACTTACATACCTACATTGTTTATCCAATGTTATAATATTACATTATAACACTGCTGGAGAACCAAACACAAACAACAAAGGCTGATTTACTTACACGATGCCAGTACCCGGCACAAGCAGGCGCCGAAAACGCATGCTTAATTTCATACAGATGAAATTAAGGGGAAACAAGTGTACAAATTTTCAAATAAAAAAACGGAATTTTTTTAGAATGCTTTATTGTCAGTGCCTCTGGAAGTACGTCGTGGCAGTTAATATACAGAATATGGCAGTTAATATGGCAGAATAACATACCTACAAGTCATGAACGTAAAACGTTCATGGTACAAGTGCTGTTACGAGTATTTATCACCGTGGCAGTTGTGACTAGCACCACAGTAGAGAGATGTGCTAGCGCTTAGAGTCATTTGCCAAGGAAATTTAAGGATAAATACTCGTAAAACAAAGGCATATCTCCATTTTTCCATCATATATTGCTGCGGGAACATTTAGCTGCACAACAGTAAAAATCCACACCTAAATATGTACAGCAGTTTTAAGGCGATTCGCCTGCATATAGAACGACGAAACTTTCTGATATTTATTTCCTTGTTTTTACGAACTAACGGGGGAATCTATTTCCACTACTAACAAGAGATAGTACTACATAGTTTTTATTTTAACAATCCCCATTTCAGATTAGGGCTACAAATCGATGATGGCACGGCAGCACGCTGTCCGCCAAAAGCAAAAAGCAGTATCAACATGACGTTGCATCACATAATGGCACCACACTTGCAATTTTCACAATTGGCATGGTCAGTGTGCAGCAGGATCGCTGTTAGAATGCTTTTTAGGTGAGGAATTATTAGATAATTTTGCTTGTCATGTAAGCAGGAGGTCGCAGGTTCAAATCCTGGCCCTAGGATATTTTTCAAAAATATTTGTTCTTTTAAATTTGTGTCTGATTGATTTCTAGCTGGTAATGCACTCTAATAATAATTAGAGTATTCAAAGCGATGGATTTTGCAATAAAAACATATAATCTTAGTTAATGAGAACTGTGATCCAACAGGTATTGTAGCGACGATAGCGCCTTCTGTTCAGAATGAGCAAGGCGTGAAATCACATAACGCCCTCGTCAGCGTTCAGTATGTGCATTACAAGCTGGTATATCAAGTAGTTACAAAAAAAAATCGGTGTACAGATATAGTGGAAAAATTCGTCGTTCCAGATACGAACCTCGGTGTCATGTAAGCAGGAGGTCGCAGATTCAAATCTAGGCGCGAGGAAATTTTTCAAAAAAATATTTTTGCTCTTAAATTTGTTTCTGATTGATTTCTAGCTGGTAATGCACTCTAATAATGATTAGATAATTTTGGTATTGTTAACTTGAGACCCCACTTTCCTTGTCCTACCTGCGATTTGATATATTTGCCTCTCGCTCTTCAGGTTTCAAGTGGACTTGGCAGATTTTATGATCCCATAGCTTAATTTCCAAGCTTTTTTTTCAGAGAATATAGGCCATTTTAGATTATAGTTTTCATTATTATGGTATATATAATTAGACCATTACTTTTTAAAGAATTTTCAGATATGACGTATCTTAGGGCATTTTAGGATTGTGGATCTTTGCCTTGTTTATAAAAAATTGGTCTGTCTTCTCATCTGTCATCCATCTGTCAAATCAGTCGGAAGCAAATTATTATAAATTTATCTGTGATAGACGTCATACGATGTCAAATGGAAGTTGCACCTTTTTCGTAAAAATATTCATCATCATAAGGTTTTTTAGACCAAAAGTTCAAAATATCGAAACGGTTTTCGAATTAATACACCATAACAAAATTTAATCTAAGCGAATTGTAATCCCACTTCTGATATTTATTAGATTCACATATTCATTTCCGACTACTATAGCAGCACTTTAACGAAATTTGAATGTACTTACATTTCAGTCACTTTTCTTACAGTTCCGGCGGCGGATGGTGTCTTATGGATAAACCAAGCAAGATATTGTATAAATATCCAAATATGCTGCCAGGAGTTATGTACGATTTAGATTTTCAGTGTTACTTGGTGAGAATTTGGCTTTGTATGATTAAGAACCTTATCATTATCACACACTAGCGATTAGCGAGCGTGTTTCAAGAAGCGAACTTGGATGAAATAAATTTCGCCGCGACTTTATAACCGAGTTTTTTTATGCTTGTAGGAAAACCAATATCTTTGAAGTAACGCCGACAGCATGATATCCTCGTCTAAATACAGTTTGTTAGTAGCTGTCCAAAACGCGGAACGCACGACGTGAGCTCGTCACGCACGCGTGGCGAACACGTTGCGCAAACGCGGTGAATACGTCGCGCACCCGCGGCGGGCACGTAGACCAATCGCCCCGCCTCCAATGATTCCCGCCTCGCAAATGCCCTTAATGGCAACGTTTATGGCAAGTCATTAAAAATAAAAGTAGTGCATACTGATATGATAACTTAATATTGAAATTTTCCAGAGTCACCGTGGTACGAAAGCTCAAATAAGTGAATCAATGGATTTGTGCACAAATGTTATTTGTGCGGACAGTACCAATCATTTCAATATTACAATCAAACCTGCTCAGGGCTCCCCTTGTGGAACTGACAAGGTAAGCTGTAAAGTGGACTTATATGGACCCAATACGACAAATAAAGACCTGGGGGTCTACCGCGTAGCGTAATTCTGATTTTCATCAACATCAACTTGAGATTGAAATTTGACGTGCGTGCAAAAGAGATGGCATGTTAGGCGGGCGTCGTCCCACGAACGTCAAATTTCAATCTCAAGTTGATGTTGATGAAAATCAGAATTACGTGGTAGACCCGCAGTATTAATTACCCCAAAACTATGATAAAAATAAAATTCATCATTCGCTCGGTACACAACAACTTAACTTTGAAGTTAAATGGCAATTCACGCGAATAGTTCGGTATAGTAAGGTTTACGAATAAACAGCTTGAAATTTAATGCACAATGAGCCATGATTTTGTCAAAACAAACTTGGAGAAAATCGTGACGAATTGTGCTTTTTATTTCAAACTATTGATTTATAAACCTAACTTATACTGAACTATTGGCGTGAATTGCCACAGACCTATATCTTTTTCACTTTTAACTTCGAAACAAAAAAAAACAAAGTTAATTTCTGCACTCTGTACCGAACGACTGACATTTAACCGTAAACACTCGGCGATTTTTCCGTCGCAAGGAGATACAAATTAACAATAATATCATTGCGGTATGGAAATGCAGAAAGAAAAGTGAAACTGAATGTGAGGAGCTCTGAAATGGGACTCGAACCCGGGACCCCTCGCTTACCGGGCGATTGCTCTACCACTGAGCCACCTGAGCTATCGAGTTCTCAACACAATCCGCCAATTTACGCATGTGCTTCCCCATACCGCAACGATATGTATTATGTAGGTAGGTATCATAATGATATTATTCTAATACACGTAGGTACTCAATTTATAGTGAGTCACTTGGCGTCTGTGACTAGCTTTGAATACACTAGCGTCTTCTAGACGCCTAGTGACTTACTATGAGTACGTAAAATAATAATTTCTTCTCCACCCAAAGTTGGGCTGGAAGAAATTGCTTAAAATTGGGACATCCCACTCAGCTGCCATATAAATGCTTTAGGTGTTTGTGACTTTCTGATGGCTTTGATCTCAATTTAACTTTGAACACATCTTTATATATGTTTCCCTTCCCCTCCACACCGCACTCCGACCCATCTCTCATCAAGAGGTGCACGATGGCGAGATAATCAAAAAGCGCCGAATTTGTGAAATGGTTTCAGGTAAAAACTGTTTTTCATGAAACGGTAACGGTTTATTAATAGAAAAGTGTATAAACTTAGTCTTCTTTATATGAACGACGTCTCTATTTCTCTCTTTTTTATTTCCAGTATAGATGAAATTATACAACTAGCTAAACATTATGTAAAAACGAGGCAATATTCACGATATCTTGACAGCTATTATTATGATGGCGTTTCATCAAATTTTGCTTTTTTGGGCTATATAGAGACGAAGTTAGATATCGCTAGATAATACTTATGAAAAAAAAATGTGGAAAATAAGCTGTTGACTTCACATTCAGTTTTTACCTTTTGTATGAATCTTAAGAAAAATCAAGGCGTAAAGATTGTGTGTTGATTCTTGTTACAAAATTACGTGTTCGAAACTCATTTTTATTTAACTGTGTAGGTACAATAAAGTGTATACATTCGGTGGTAAATTTATTTTCAGTGGTGTTTCAACGGTGATTGTGTGCATATTGGGTTCAGGCCGGGAGCAATCAATGGACAATGGAGCGAATGGCTACCTTGGGACCCTTGCTCTAGAACTTGTGGCGGTGGTGTACAGGTACCCGTACACCTTTAAGGCGATATGTACATTTTTTAGCGTCTCTGTTACTCCATATGCGAAAAAACCCTCAGTGCGAGAAATACAGATTCCAGGAAAAAAGCAAAAAGTCGGTTTTTTATTAATATAAAATGTACCAATCAAAATTTTATTCAACCAGCGGGACTACCGCGTAATTCTGATTTTCATCAAGATCAACTTGAGATTGAAATTTGACGTGCGTGCAAAAGAGATGACATGTTAGGCGGGCGTCGTCGCACGCACGTCAAATTTCAATCTCAAGTTGATGTTGATGAAAATCAGAATTACGTGGTAGACCCGCAGACTCTAGATACTGTTAAAACCCATCTAATAAAGTAAATTGCAGTCCATATGTCATTCCAAATTGTCATACCAGGAGAATTGGTGTCAAAAAAGACTTCATATCAAAAAAAAAATATCGAGTCGAATTTCTCCAATCGCGTTTCTGTTTAACAGATCCCTAGAAAAAGATTCCAAAAATAATGTACTATTTTATCAAAATTACACCTCCTTTACTGAAGTAGATATGCAAGTACTGAAAGTGTCAATTATTTTTCCACACTGTACCGATATCAAATTGGACCTACATTGTATTCTTATGTTTGATCAGGTATCTCGACGATATTGTGATAATCCTCCGCCTGCTTTCGGAGGAAGTCCTTGCTTTGGGTCTCCGTTTCGTGCACGGACTTGCAATATCATGGTAATGAATTAGCTATGAATTAGTCATGATACTAAAGCCGATTCTGAAGGCTTTAATTTTAGTTATAGTGCTGTCAAAACTTAAAATTTTCCAAAATAATTTAACTTCTGTTCCTAAAATCTAAGAACTATTTTGCAATGAAGAAAATTTTGTTTTGACAGCACTATAACTAAAATTAAAGTCTTCAGAATCGGCTTTACTGTGGTTGATTTTAAAGGGTTTAGTGACGTCAGAACTAAAATCCCGATTTGTCTATTTTCTAATTAATTTTAAACCATGAAGTTGTGATACGAACAACTTTTACAATAGAGCCAACCTTCACTTGCGAAAAAAAAATCTGCTGTTCCATAAAAAGTTACATAGCTACACGACCAAAATGACCAAAAACAACAGATCTTTTTTTTTCTCGATTTCTCATTTTTTTTTCACTAAAAGTTGTTCGTATTTACGGGTACTATCGCCAATTTTCGGCTTCCGCAACTTTAATTTCACAGCCTGTATATTTTGGATACATTCTTTATGCAGATTTTTACGGTTCAAAACGCGATACGTTATACTTTGCTCGACCGAAAAAAAAACTCGAAGCTTAGTCGATTATTCATGCTTTAAATAACATTTACATTGCCAAATGATATGAAAATTGCAGGGAATTATAGAAAATGTAATTTAGTAAATACTTTTGCGGATAGTTTCTTTAAAATTTCACCGTAAAAATGTTTTTACAGTGAAAATCTTTCTCGGAACGCTCGCGGTGCATGTTTCGGTTGCCGTAACAGTCACGGCTCAGAGCGCGCTATTTTAGATAATAATGAAACGTCACAGAGGTCAGGGGATCTAAAAAGGCCGACTTGGGTGAATCATAAAATGATTTGAAAGTAGGATAGAGTCAGAGTTATTTCACGCGTGTAAAAGAGACGGCATTGGAACAGAATCATGTGATTCATGCAAAACGGCTTTTTTAGAGGACCAAGGGGATCTAAAAAGGCCGACTTCGGTGAATCATAAAATGATTTAAAAGTAGGATAGAGTCAGAGTTTTTTCACGCGTGTAAAAGAGACGGCATTACAACGGAATCATAATATATGATTCATCCAAAGCGGCCTTTTTAGAGGACTCCGTTCTACTTGATGCAAAATGAGATACTCAATGTTTGGGATAGGGGCCCTTAAGTTTACATAATATAAGCCAAATATCCCTTTTTTTAACCGACTTCAAAAAGGAGGCGGTTCTCAATTCGACTGTTTTTTTTTTTTTTTTTTTGTGGCGTTGTTACTCCATAACTCCGTCATTTCTGAACCGATTTGAACAAATCTTTTTTTGTTTGAAAGAGTGTACTTCCAGGTTGGTCCCATTTTGGGTTTGATCATGATCTGATGAAGGTCTTCAGAGATAGGCAGTGGAACTCCTCAGAAAATTACAGCATACCTATCGAAATTGAGGTAATCGCTTTATACCTGGGTTCTGATTACAAGGTATTACTTAAAAATTGACATTCTTCTACCTCACCTTCGATCCTGGCTTCATCACCATATTCACCATAGAACTCCTCAACGGATCAGAGCACATAACTCGAGATTGCGGCAATCACTGCGTTAGGGTGCTAACTCAAGGGTATTACTTGGAGATTATCAGAATACCCACCTGACCTTCGATCCTGGCTTCATCACCATATAACTCCTCAACGGATGACAGCACATAACTTTGGATTGCGGCAATCAGTTTGTGTTAGGGTGCTCATTGCAGGGCATTGCTTGAAAATTGCCAGTGTACCCACGTGACCTTCGATCTTGGCTTCATCACCGTAGAACTCTTCAACAAATGACAGCACATAACTCGAGATTGCGGTAATCATGTTGTGTTAGGGTGCTGATAGCAGGAAGCTACTCAAACATAGCTACTTATACTCACTTGAACCTCGTTTCATATTAACACCACGTTTGCAAGAACTACCTACACCTCACAATTTAACCCGCAACACTAAAAATGTGAAATAAAATAAACTTTTAACAAAAAAATAGCATCCGACTTCAATAGTAACAGCAGTCATTCACTAAAAAGTTAATAATAATTCTATAAAGACCGATGGTACCGAAGCAACACTTTTGCTGACTTCTTTCTTCCTGAAACAATGTGTTATCTAGAAGTCGGCGTATTTCCTACGATATAGCAACATAAAAACCAATATAAGAGCGCCGACTTCTAGATAACACATTGTTTCAGGAAGAAAGAAGTCAGCAAAAGTGTTGCTTCGGTACCATCGGTCTTTATAGAATTATTATTAACTTTTTAGTGAATGACTGCTGTTACTATTGAAGTCGGTTGCTATTTTTTTGTTAAAAGTTTATTTTATTTGTTTTGAACGCTCTAAAGCAGGGTTCGGCAACCTTATGGTATAGGAGGGCCACAAATGCTACCAGGGGATCAGCGAGGGCCATATTTTGTGTACTATTGCGTCTAAATGTGCATCTTTTAACAGAGAATATGGGTGAGACTGGACATGAGACCGACATGAATGAAAAATAATGGAAAATGTCTGCTCACACAACCTTGCGAACCTTGTGGGCCACATCAAAGTGGCTCACGGGCCGCATTCGGCTCTCTAGCCGCCGGTTGCCGACCCCTGCTCTAAAGCATTTAAAATCAGCTTAACTATCTGGGGCTCTACCGCGTAATTCTCATTTGTATCAACTTCAAGCAAATGCATGCGAAACTCAACGCGTGCAAAAGAGATGGCATGTTAGGCGGGCGTCGTCGCACGCACGTCAAATTTCAATCTCAAGTTGATGTTGATGAAAATGAGAATTACGCGGTAGACCCACTGGAACCTAGTTCAAGTTGTGTTTTACGAGGTAGCTCTACATATTTTGTATTTACAGGAGTGTGATGTGTCGGACCCTTGTTTTCGCGAAGTGCAATGTGCAAAGTTCAATACCGTCGTGATAAACGGTACATTTAATAAGTGGCGGCCATTACATCTTTATATTGAGGGTGACCGTTGTGGACTGTATTGCCTAAACGAAAAGGACAAGTTGGCTCGTTTGATGCCTACTGTTCAAGATGGAACGACCTGTAGAATTAACACCAAAGATAGATGCATTGATGGAATTTGTATGGTAAGATTCATTTCGATTTTTATGGCGCTAAATTTTGACTAAACTTGTAGGTCGAAGAATTGGAAAATATAATCGAATCAGCACAATTATCAAAAAAAAACTGGCCAAGTGCGAGTCAGACTCGCGTACTTAGGGTTCCGTATTGTGGATGATAAATTTAATTTTGCCATATTATTTCATATAAACACATATTGCCATGATTTTTTTCATATATTTCGGCCCACCAGTTTTGGAAATATGGGGGGGGCACATACATTTTTATGGTTTTTCAAAGATTTCTCGAAAAACATGCGATTAAATATAGCTAAACTAAATATTTTTACAATCAGCTTTTTAATACCTACAATTTGATACCCATATTGTATTTTTATAAAATATTTTTTTTTATAAAAATTTCATCAATTATTTCGATCGAGGAATATTTATTCAAACATGTTTGCAAAAACAAAACCCTAGATTATATATTCCAAATGCATATACCAGTAATTGATTGCAATTTTCCGTGTATTTCATGAAATACCCAGAAAAGAAGCACCAGTATTTTTTTTTACATATCGCCTTAGACCCGTTTCGCAGCCGGATTGTGAAAAACCGGCCTTTTTCTAATTAACCGAAACAGAACACTTCTATTCAAAAATTACTCAATAATTATTCAACAAAACCTTATTAACTACGTATTAAAGCCGATTCTGAAGGCTTTAATTTTAGTTTAAGTGCTGTCAAAACTTAAATTTTTCCAAAGTAATTAAGCTTATATTCGTAACACTTATGAACTGTTTTGCAATGAATAAAATTTTGTTTTGACAGCACTAAAACTAAAATTAAAGCCTTCAGAATCGGCTTTATTGTGTATGCTGCCGTAGCAAAGATTACACAAAACACAAGTAATAAGGTTTTGTTGAGGAACTATTGAGTAAATTTTGAATGTAAGTGTTCTGTTTCGATTAATTAGAAAACGGCGGGTTTTTCACAATGCGGCTGCTAAATCGCTCTTATAACGTTTCAGAGTGTCGGTTGTGACTGGAAAGTGGACTCGGATACCATAGAGGACAGATGCGGAGTGTGCGGAGGGGACGGGTCATCCTGTGAAAGAGTACACGGCTGGGTCAATGCTACTGGAAGTAAAATGATAAGTAAGGAAATGCCAACAGTTTTATCCAAAGATGAGGATAAAGTCTGTCTAGAGCAGGCCCGTCCAACATACGGTCACCGGGCCACGTGGCCCGCGGACACCCTCAATCCGGCCCGAGAACGCAGTTGTTTTCATACACTCGGACTCTTTATACAATATTAATCTATCATTCTCTTTTTTATACTTGCGAGCAGTTCTTTTCCAGCATGAAACATGTAACGTCAAAAACAAGATCGTCATTGACGGACGACCATCTAAACGGCCTTCTCGGCATTGCGACATCTAAAATATCACCTGATATAGACACACTCTGCAAACAAACAAAAAATTCAACTATTCCATTAATATTTCTTTGCTTATTTGTATACAAAAGCAACCTAGATTATATGTTTTATTGAGAAATCCATCGCTTTGAATACTCTAATTATTATAAGAGTGCATTGCAAACTAGAAATCAATCAGAAACAAATTTAAAAGGCAGGAGGCAGGAGGTCGCAGGTTCAAATCCTGGCCCGAGGAATTTTTTCAAAAATATTTGTACTTTTAAATTTGTTTCTGATTGATTTCTAGTTGGTAATGCACTCTAATAATAAAAACAATCTACAATTTCTATATTTCATGGTACCGCCTAACTAAATTTATGTTTTATTTCTGCATTTCTAAAAGACAAAATATATATTTTGGCCCGCCAAAATGTTAAAAATGTCTAATTTGGCCCACCATAGAATTATGTTGGACACCCCTGGTCTAGAGAATGTTGACACTACCTTTACCTGACACGGGTACAAAAAATATTTTTTTTTTCATAACTTTTCCATACTCGTGTCAAGTAAAGCTACTGCATTCCCTAGACAGATTATCAATATTTTTTGTATTATTTAAAACTAACTTTTTTTGCAGATATCACTTTATTGTTGACAATACCTGCTAACAGTCGTTTTATTGAACTGTACCAAACTGTTCCGAGTAATAAAAGATTCATGTTCCAATTTGCGGCATCAAATAATTTATTAAAGGAAAGATTTGTAAATACTTTGTTCGCAAAGGATACATTGTAAGTCTTATAGTTTCTTATTTATTCTGTATATTATTATATCTATATCTCTGGCGTAGATGTGGTCTCTTTCTGATATAAGTAGCTCATATTTACATATCCTACTGCTGAGAAAAGTTCTAAAACAAACGCTTTTAAATATTTTTCAATGCAATTGCTCGTAAAGGCCTACTTTTTATGCATCAAAACCGAACAGAAAGTCGATTATTTTGCCCTAGGGCTTTATTATTATTTTTTAAATTTATTTACAATGGTTGGCTAACCTGCAGCCTTTCCTGTGTACCATAAATTAAATGTTATACTTTTTTTTTCACTGTTTAACGGCTCTGGATACAGTCCTTTTGAGCCAATCATAGTTTTAAGTTCACAAGATTATATTTGTTTTATTTCCTCACACTATGCATTGAAAAACGTAGTATGATACGTAAGAGCAATAAGTTATTCGGTTACGTTTAAAATACTCGCTACGCTCGTGTTTTAAATCGTCCTCGTAATTTATTCCTTTTCGCCCTTGTAGCATAAACTACTTTTATTCGCAAGGGATATATGAAAGTCTTATAGTTTTTTTTATTAATTATGTATCTGAGTAAAGTTCTAAACAAACTTTTTAAAAACTTTGTAATCAAAAGATATTTGTAAGTTTTGTAGTTTTTTTTATTTATTCTGTATATTATATCTATATCTCTGACGTGGATGCGGTCTCTTTCTTAAAACCCGCTTTTGTATAGGCTCGTAGACACATCCCACTGCTGAGTAAAATTCTAAACAAACGTTTTTAAAAACTTTGTTTGCAAAAGATATTTGTACCTAAGTCTTATTGTTTTTTATTCATTCTGAATATTTTATCTATACTATACCTCTGGCGTAGATGTGGTCTCTTTCTTAAAACCCACTTTTGTATACGCTAGTGGTTACATCCCACTGCTGAGTAAAGTTCTCATCCTTCTGAATCACGGGTTATCAGTATAAGGAAATACTGTGTCTAGGTCCAGTGCTACTTGAAATATTTATTTTATTGTGTGCTTTTTTATTGTATTTTTATTTTCAAAAATCTTAACCTAGTTACATAAATGCACAATCAACAAAAACCCATACCGTGTTACCACAAAACGGTGTTTAACTTTAGACAGTGTTTAAATCTGTTGTTGTCGCCTTCTCTTTCATATTCTAAAAGAGTGACAGCAACAGATTTAAACGCTGTCTAAAGTTAAACACCGTTTTGTAGTAACACCGTTAGGGTTTATCATTGATTGCGGAGTTATGAACTTATATTAAATTATAGTAGCAATAGGTAAGCATCTCACAACCATAGCTGGGTGGTGATCGCGGTCGGTCCACACACAAAACACGCTTAGTTTGTGTGCATCAATATGCATGTAAAATAAATGCAACTTCACATTTTTCCAGCCCTAAAATGTTTTATGTGGGTACGACACGAAATAAACGAATAAAAGCCGTTATGAAAGGTCCAACAAAATATGACATCAATGTCTACGTAAGTTTGGTTTACGTTATCGATAGAATGTATTTACAATGATCGTTTGTTTTGGACATGATATTTCCATTTGTTATTCTAGGTGGAAAGCGGTGATAACGTCGTTCCAGTTCATTATTCCTATATGGTACCAAGGAAAAAATCAAAGTTTATGTCTCTACGTAAAATTTTGCCATTTACGAACACTCTAATATCCAGCGCCAACTTTTTTGAGTGGCAGTATCTTGGTTGGACCAAGTGCTCTGCACGGTAAGAATAAATAATTTATAAAAAATTAACAGGAAACGTTGTGTAATTGTGATCAGATCCGTTGTATTATAGGCCTTTGCTATTAGGATAGGACATAGGGATACCAGTAAAAACCAGAGTTAACGATCTAAATAATATTAGATCTTTACATATGAAATTGCCTGTAACCGCGAGGTTACAGAAATGCAGAGAAAATGGCACGGGAGAATTGTGGAAGAAACGTGAGTGAACTAACCTTTGTTCTGGATGGTTTATTTGAGCCGGCGAATGCGCTGCGTGGCGTCCCTTCTTGTTGGGCTGATGAAGATTGGGCTGATCTTGGGCAGGATGTACTTATTGGTTGGTGGAGTAATGAGAACACGACACTGGTATAAGCGCTAGGTACGCGAGATTTATCGGCGTGTCGCGTCGCGAGTGTGCACACGTGTGTTTCGGGAGACGTCCGCCGCGGAAGAGCGCAAGCGCCGGCGCGCGAGTCGAGTTGGCGCCAGGCGCTGCGGCGCGAGACTACTCATGCGCGTCACGCTTGTGGCGTGAACATTGCCGTTTTCTATAGAGAATTTGAAGGAAACTCAATTTTCAGTACTAGCATTTTTGCATTTTTGTCAGGAATGACGAATCCAAATTATGTTATTCTTTTGTTTATGTATGAGACAACATTAAGCTAACAGCAACACTAATTAAATTTTTGAAAAGTGTTAGTTCTAAAAAAAAATTGCGAATCTTATCATGAAAAAATTGCACAAAATTATGTGTAGTTTAAACTCAAAGAGCTTTAGGTGAGACTTAAATAATTGCTATAAATAAACAGCTATGAATCACACTTCATTGCCTTTAGTCTAGCTAGATCAACAAACATTTTCATAATTATACTGACAATAGTTGGCTGTAAAACTAGATCTTAGGTAATGTTATTGGCTTATACAAAATATCTGCACAGATATTTTTGTCATAATTAATAACCGCAGTTTGAAACGCTTTAGGCTGGCAGTTGCAACTTCTTTCCTTTGAGAACTTTGGTGATGCAAAGGTAGAAGAAGTCACAGTACAAAACAGTCTGGATGACGCCAGCTACTATAGCAATAACCTCATAGTGATCTTCCACCATGTAACGGTATACCCAGTTCAGGAGGTACAGAGCTCTGTAGGATCCAAGTGCAAAGAGGTAATGTGAGGTGATACTTTCAGCTTCACCAGTCTTAGAGACCAGGAACAGTTGCGGTACGATGGCAACAGCTTCCGAGTAAATTGAGAATGTCCAGAGGATCTCCATCACATCGCGTTTCAAACTGCGGTTATTAATTATGACAAAAATATCTGTGCAGATATTTTGTATAAGCATAATAAAAACATTACCTAAGATCTAGTTTTACAGCCAACTATTGTCAGTATAATTATGAAAATGTTTGTTGATCTAGCTAGACTAAAGGCAATGAAGTGTGAATCTTATCATGGAAATGGATGGCATTTAGGACGAACTGTGGATCAGCGGAGCCATAGATAAATAGCGGAGCCAACCTTCCTTCCTCTTCTTATTGCTCTGTGGTTCTGTGCCAATCTGCAGAGACTGGCGGAGTCTTTGATGTTGATCCAAATGTTGCCACCCGCCTTCTCATCTTTCGACGTTTTAAATAAAAGTAACCAAAACACTTGTAAACAAATTCCAGGTGTGAAGGGGGCGCGCAAATTACAATACAAAAATGTGTTTCGATTTGGTTCGGCGAAGTATCAAACTATTACTGCAATTTCAGCAAAAAACTGGTAGTAATGAGCCGTGTGTGTAACTTACGAACATGTTATATAAGGTAAGTAATGTATTTAACAAAGAGTAAAAAATTCTACTTATGTTTTGAATTTTATCATCTACAAATTTTCTAGATGGCGTGTGGGCCCATGGTTCAATATTATTGGATATAATAATGCTATCCAAATGAGACATACATATTGCATGAAAGAATCTCCATCTTATGATCAATCTGAGATTTTCGTTAGCTCTGACTTCTGTAAAAGTATCAAACGGCCTCAAAGGCTTCGGTTATGTAAGTATTTGTAGCAGATTCTGAAAGCTTTAGTTTTAGTGTAATCAGAACTCAAGTTTGTTCATTGCAAAATAATACTTTATAGGAGTTTATTGCGAAGTTTTAAGTCTAACCAGTTTTTTTTCGTTCAGCGGTCCTGACGGCACCAAAACTAAAGCCATCAAAACCTGCTACATTATCAAAACAATAAAAGTTTTAAACCGATGTAATAAATAAATAAATAATAATCTATTTGGAAATCTTATTTCAGATTCAAACCTAAATGATGATCAAAATGAAGAAGCGAAAGGTAAATTAATATTTTATCATGCTAGAAAAAATAAAATAAAGAATTTAGAGCAACCACAAAAAAATGAAGAAACTAAATTAAACGATCAAAGAATCATTATGGACCTCAAAGACAAAATAGTTGTGGAACTTAATCCTAAAACTGAAACACAACAGCAACCTAGCACACCTACATGTCTCGATAATAAAACTAAATTAAGCGGTAAAAAAGCTAATTTGGACTTAAAAGGAAAAATTGTTGTGAAGATTCATCCTAAAATTGCAACACACCATCAATCCCACCCACCTACATGTCTAAATAATAAAAGTAAATTATACCCTCATGAGACCAATTCAGACAAAATGGTTGTGAAGATTAATTCTAAAAATGCAACACACAAGCAACCCGGCAAACCTGTATGTGTTAATAATAAACCTAAAATAAACGGTAAAATAGCCAATACGAAACTCAAAGGCAATATGGTTGTGAAGATTCAGTCTAAAACCACAACACAGCAGCAACACGACGCACCTGTATGTATAAATAATAAAACTTCATTAAACGGTCAAAAAACCAACACGAATCTCAGAGAAAAAATGATTGTGAAGATCCATTCTACAAATGCAACACACCAGCAACCTGGCATACCAATATCTCTAAATAAGAAAGCTGAATTAAACTGTCAAAAAGACAATTCTGGCCACAAGTACAAAATGATTGTAAGGGTTTATTCTAAAAATGAAACACACACGAAACCCGGCACAATGACAAAAACTATGGTATTACCAGAAGTATCGATAAATTACCCCGGGAATAACAAAAAACGCAAACGTCATGTGTCCTTTTCATTTAAAGATTTCCCAATGAGATACTTACCGTCTTTAAAAAAAAAGAATAAAGAAGAAAAATATGTAAAAAAAAAATTTGTACAAAATTTCAGTATGTATAGAATAAAAGATATCAAAAAAACATTGTACATCACAGAGCAAAAACCAGAAGCAAAATCTAAGTACTATTTAGTGTTCAGTTTGGACGCACCTTGTGGGTCAATTTTAAATCAAAATTTTAATGAGATTTCGGTTGGTTTGTGGATAGGCAAATATTTTTATAACATTGAAAATAAAATTAACAGTCAAGCAATTGCACAAAGAGTTTTTGAAAAAGCTTTGAACTTTATGGTGGGAAAAGAAGATGCCAGTAAAAAAATAAAACATTTATCAAAATTTAAAAAACTATTTGCTAAATTAAAGAATAAAAAACAAAAAGACCAAAAATACAAAAATGGAAGGTACCGACGTTTATATAACAAAATAAAAAATGATATCTATAGCCCTAATATAAAAAACAATATCGAAAAACGCGAGCAAACCTCAATGATTATGGCACCTCTCAAATATTCCGATACACCCAACAATGAGACACCTAACAAAATAATGGAATTCACTAAAAACGATGAATCTATTTACGCCGAAACTATTGAAGGATGGACGACAGAATATTATTTACAAACACCAGAATTTGGTTATATAACTGCATCAAACAATAACGAATCTTTAAATGGATTGGATTATAAAGACGAATGTTCCAATAATAAAACACAAGGATTAATTGAAACATCGTCACATAAAATATACAATATCGAATCATTAAACCCAATGGAGGTGCAGAAAACTTTTCCCGTAAATAAAGAAAAGTTACCTTACAATACATCTATTCGTTTTAGTTTTACCATTGATACCAAAAACCTACAACATGAAACGAAAACTAAAGGGAAACATAAATGCAAAACTATAGAAAAACTACCGAAAAGAACAAAAAATATTAATTATTACGATATTCAGCATGTTAAGGATACCTTTTATGTAGAACCATATTTTAGGTCGAACAGAGATATGTTCTTGATTGTTAATTTAGATTGTAAGGCTTACCGTAAATTGTGCAAAGTTTTAAAACCTCAGATGGAAATACTGTTTGGAAATGAAACTTTAAAATTCAAATTCTTACGAAAACCTGTAAGTTCAAGTTCATTAAAAGACTGTAAATGTATAGGATAAAAGTACATGTACAACTGTAGATGCAAACTTATTTATGAATATTTGTGCGTTGTTTTGTTGTTATGAATTATGTATTTACTTTAATTAACATATTATTTATAAGAGAATTTACATACTTACTTACCTACCTTATAATTGTGTCGATTCGGTGTAACGCGTTTTAACCTATTTGACAGGACTAAACTTAATTTAAGCGTTCAGTCTTTTTCTTTCTGTATCGAAAAGACAAAGACAGGACGCTCAAAATAAGGTTAGTCCTGTCAAACAAATTATGTTGATTGTAAAATTGTAATTAAACATGAATTGACAAATATTTGGCTTTTTCTTCAAAGGACTATGGGCATACTATGGTATCGCCACAGAATAAAATACTATCGCTTCGGCATAACACGTCTTAACTTGGACAGAACTAACCTTATATTAAGCGTCCTTTCTTTTTCTTTCTTTATCGAAAAGACAAGGACAGAACGCTTAAATTAGGTTTAGTCCTGTCAAATAAGTTAAGATGTGCTTCACTGAATCGGTACCTATGGCAACTTTGGTAAAATCAAGTGCAAAAATAGTTTTCTACTTAAAAAAAATCTATATCCTATGAAGCTACGGTCACTCATTAACACGGTTGTTCTCCATGAAGAAGTCGTGTAGCGTCAAAGTGACTCATGGGTGAAATGTCAAAGACATTTATGACTGGGGGAGAAACTAGCATTTGTAATTTTTTGTCATTTAATAACAGTCAAAGTTTGACATTTGTTAAAAGTGATCCGATTCATTGTCTTTGATTTATAGAAAGACCATGAAAATAAATTTATACCAAGCAAAAATACAGTTGAAGATATTAAAATCTAGTTCTGGGTAGCCAGTACTGTTTTTTATTATAAATATAATAACATAATTATGATGTGTTTTAGTTTAATTATCAGCTCTATTATTATACCTCCTGTGTTAATAAATGCTGAGACAACATTTAAAAAGCAGAAATAAAAAATTAACACTGGCAGGAAATTCGTAAAGCCCAAAAACAACATAAAATCACAATGTTTTATTCTTCGTTAAAATAGTACCAACGAAACATATGCAGTCCACAACTTGACAGTAATTTCACTGTCTGGGGCAGGAAAAAATACCAATGCAAATTTTGGGTGATATCAAAATCCCGAATCAAGCAGAAATTTTGCAGGGAGAGCCATTGATCTCAATGACCAAACGAGAAGTGGCTGACTGCGGTCTCTTCTGTTATTAAGTAAAGAGGCGGCGTAAAAAGAATTCACTCATAGTAGATTATTGCAGCTGCCGGCAAGTTAGACAATGAACGTGATAATGTGCAAATAAGCTGCAATGAACTAAATATGGGCAGTCGCTGGTGTGGGACGCAACATGCGTCGACACCGTAGCGCCGTCCCATCTCCAGGGGAGCGCTGTCCTTGCTGGCACCGCGGCGTTGACGGCTGAGGGTCTCAAACGGCGTATATACGTGGAGCTGGCTGAAGGCTACATTTTTATGCCTTTTGCCGTAGAGACCCTGGGGCCGTGGGGACCAGACGCAAAGCGCCTATATAAGGAAATATCGTCGAGGTTGGTCACCGCTTCCGGAGACCCAAGGGCTGGGACCTATTTTGGTCAGCGAATAAGCCTCGCAATACAGCGAGGCAACGCCGCCAGCCTATTGGGTACTCTCCCCGATGATGGCGGTGATCTGGCTCACATATTTTATTTAATCTAGAGCCCGCTATGAGACAGACAGGTTGGTATTTGTTTTTCTTTTTTATTTAATTTTAAGTTAGTTTAATGAAAAAAAAAATATCATTATTTATATGTTATTTAAGTTTATTAATATACAGTATACCACAGCAAAACAAGAAAAAAAAAAAACTAAAATTTCAAGTTTTTTTAATAAAATTTTAGTTCGTTGGTATGCTGTATTTAAACAACAAGTACTGAAAACGCCGATTCCAAATGTAAGTTAAGAGCGGTTTCGCAGCCGGATTGTGAAAAACCCACCTTTTTTTAATTAATCGAAACAGAACACTTAATTCAAAGTCCACTCAATAGTTATTCAACAAAACCTTGTTACCCATAGTACATTGTATTACGTGTATGTTGCCATCGCAAAGCTTCCATTAATTTCTGTAAATTAGAATTACAAAATATTTGAAATTCTGAAATTTTGAAATTCAAATTTACATAAACTATTGGGAGACTGCGATGGCAAAATACACAATACATTAGATTTTGTTGAATAACTATTGAGTGAATTTTGAATTCAAGTGTTCTGTTTCGATTAATTACAAAAAGGCGGCTTTTTTAAAATCCGCCTGCTACACCGCTCTGTAATAATTAATAATTAAATTAAATATCAGTATAATTTTCAGTTCTTTTCTTATAAGACCTACTTGTGAACGGAATTTGAAGTTTCTAGTCTCCAGTCGCATGAAACCGAAATTAGTTTAACGAAGACTTGAAACAATAGAAAAAATACTTGAAGCAGCAGCAGAACGCTGGCCTCTCTCAATCTTGAGATCCAGGTTCAATCCCCGGTCTGGCATGCACCAATGAGTTTTCCGGAATTTATGTGCATAGTATTTAACACTTAACAGTTGCTGAACGGTGAAGGAAAACATCGTAAGGAAACCTGCATGTCCAAAAGCGTGTATTTGTGCCTGAACAACGGCAACAGGGCTCACCACCCATCACGTTGGGACGTAACAATCGTCGTTGAAACGCGGATGTACCGAGTGTGGACTGTAACTTTCTGCATTTGACAGTTCACACTCATGTCGTGACGATGTATTTTGTTTGAAATTGATGTTATTTTCTTTTTTCATACGAAATGTGAGCGATGGCATTAATTTAAACGAATATTGGTTTCGTGCAACTAATGTTAAGTCTCCTGGAAATGCGTTATAGGTAATTTGTATGAAATTAATTACGTAAAGGATAATAACTTGTTTTCGCTTAGAAGCCTGATTTTAGAAGTTAAATATTATTTACGCTAGTTAAGTGATTTTTGCATTTGGTAGGGGAAAATCTTATGGGTTTGCGTCACCGACATGCTAATGGTAACAGTAAAGTTTTCACTTCTGTCAGCAGTCCCCATGACTGCCTATGTTTTTTTACAGCACCATTTGGCTTTAGACTTCTGTAGGAGGTATTAGTTTCAACTTAACATTTCCCACGGGGCCCGAGAAAAAGGGTCTTGTGTCAAGACTCTTGACAGACAGTCAGGTAGACACACAGACAGACTGATAAACTGATAACAAAGTGATCTTATAAGGGCTCCGTTTTTTAATTTTAAGGTATGGAAGCCTAAAAACATAAATAAATCCTGACTTACCCATTAGTGCTTGGTGATTTTAGCCCGTTGCACCTTCGATATCGCTAGCCGCACTCTCAATATTGAATTTTTGATAGTTATATGAAATTTCGTAAAGTGCATCTCATATTAAAATCTCAAATTTGTTTATTCACAATGTATTCTAAATTCCTAGGCTATTTTTTACATTAAATTTATATTATATTACACGTCTGGGTAGTAGGTGGTTTCAAACTTCTTTCGGCTCTTAGGATATGGGCGTAAAACTTTTGGTATGTAAGCAGGTAGGTGCTCATTCAATCTTCGCTTGTACGGGTTGATTCCCTTTTCAAATGGTCTTCTTTTCGCTTCGAAGAACCGTGTCTGGTGTTGTATTTTGTAAATGTACTCCCAGTGATAAATTTCAGGAGCTAGGTAGTGTTTTGGTCTGTTTGAAACGATATGTTTGTATGTGTTTTCTAACCAACACCGTCTGTTATCATCTTCAATATCAGCAACCACTTGTTCTTCTTTACCTAAGTAAGGTTTCATGTCGTGTTCGCGTTCTTCAGGTTCATTTAAATACACCTGTACAATCATTTTTAGCACATCTTCGTTCAGGCCATTTACTTTGCCGTTTTCAACACTTTCATACAGTTTAAGCGGCTGAGTGCCGAAACAGACATTGCTTCTCGGATTTGTATCTACTTGGTCATTGTGAAATGACACGGTATTTAATTGGTACGCGTAAAAAGACCACAGTTGACCATTGGATATAATGGTTTGAGTTGCTAATGGATAGGTAATATCGTTGTAAGTTGTGAAGCCTTGGTAGTTGGCCTGAGCTAGCAACCATCCAAAACTGGCTTTCATTGCTTGGCAATGCAGTGCCTCTAAATTATCTTGTGAGCCAAAAGATTCTTTTCTTTTAAGAATGTGCCCGCGTCCATGAATGGAAAGTAGCCCAAATTCGTCGCGATCGCCAGGCCAGAACCCTGGAAAACAAACATATCACAAACTTAAAAAAGAAGAGAGTTTTAAGACCCGTTCAGCAGCCAGATTGTGAAACACTCGCCTTTTTATAATTAATCGCAACAGAACACTTAAATTCAAAATTTGCTCAACAGTTATTCAACAAAGCTTTATTTATTAACTATGAATTGTGTATGCTGCCATCGCAAAGTTTCCATTGGTCTCAAATTTTAAATTTTAAAATTCTTATTTACAGAAACCAGAAATTTTGCGATGATAGTTTACACAATACATAGGTAATAAGGTTTTGTTGAATAACTATTAAGAATTTTTTTAATTTAAATGTTCGGGCGGGTTTTTCATAATCCGGCTGCTAAACGGCTCTTAATAATTTATGGAAACTAAACTAGTGTCCTCCGTCCTGGCCACGCTTGTTTCTTGGATACTAAGGTGATAAGTATACCAAATCCATCGAACGGCGGCTTTGATCATTCTTCCTGTAGAATTCCGCATCCACAAAATAATTCCTCACAATTTAAATAAAAAATCTACCGGACGGCGGAAGAATAATGTCTAGAATGCGATTCCGCCGGCGAATGTTTAGTCACACCGTAAAAATAAACTTACTGTTTAGTTGAATTTTAAAACGAAAGTACTAAAATTAAAAAAATATGTTTAAACGTATTTAAAAATGATTGTTAATGATTAATCTTCTTTTGATGAAAATATGTGTAGTACTTACAAATAAAACTACTAGGACACCCACTGGCACCATTGCATTGATCAAATATCAGTAATCTCATTCGTGAATCCACACGCAGGAATGTGATTGGTAAAAATTTACCAATATTTGCCATATGTCTGGACACAGCATGAAAATATTGATAACATACCTGGAATATTTGTCCCGTGTCTGTGTTCTGTCTGATACCCAACAGTTTGTGGCTGGAAATCAAACTTGGGGACTTTGAATTCTGGATTTTCAGCTTCACTGTAGGGAATGATAGGTCTCAAAGGTAGGTTGCTTCTGATTGAGAGAATAGGTGACCCTAAAAAAAAATTATCTGCTGTTAATATTGACCATTATCAGAACATATAAATAAAATCAAAATGTCTGTTTATAATCAGCGTTTTTGAGTGTTTACACAATACTACAAAATCTACAAAATTGAGACTTGTGCCACTGTCGGTCCCGTTGAAAAGCATACACTCGGACACTATGTAGATATACAAATACTTACACATAAATTCTGAAACACTAATTGTTCAACCGGCAGGATTCAAATCTGAGCATCATTGATGCTTGTACAGTGGAGATCACATCAAGTTAGACACTTGCAGTACTAAAATTAGCCTCTATAGTGAAGTGTATAAGTCTAATGTGAAATGTATAAATACAAATGTGTAAAGGGTTAACGTGATCTCGACTGTACAAAACCACAAACTCAAACTACTTTGAGCTGTCAAAATCCTCTAATTTTGACAGCTCGAAAAGCACTGCAGTAAAAAAATGGGTGCCATGAGTTAAATTTTTGGGTGCTTAAATACGTATAGATATATCTATATGTATAGTCAGTATTTCTCTTTTATTTTGCGCTGTCTTGTCAGTCTGTCTACCGCAAAATTTAAAAAGCTATTGGTGCGAAACTATTAATGAGCTGAAAGGAAAGTAAATGCAGATTTGGATAAAAATTCCGGGAATATCCATTGGTTCGCAAATTACGTAACGCAATTTGTGGGGGCAGAGGGGCGGTCCGACCAGCCGTTATGATCGTAGTATGTTGGGGGAAGGGCAGGGCAAGGTTTGCGTTACGTTACGATTTTAAAAACTGAATAATTTTCAGTTTTAGTAATAATGGTATTAAAAAATCTTTCATTCCTGAATATGTCCAAAACTTTTTACAAAGCACCCGGCATGTAACGGAAAGGAGGAGCGGGCGGCCAAGCATTACGGTCCTGTTACGTGGGGGAAAGGGGGATCAAAAATTTCAGAATGATGGGTTACGTAATTTGCGAACGATCCCTTTATCGCGCCCCCTTATCGACACTCCGACCAAAGCAATACCTACATTTTTCACGCCAAGTCTTTGAAACTTTTTAAGTATCAATTCATAGAGAATTTATGTACTTTCCCAAACATTTTTGGTTAAAAATAACTTACCTAAATATTGGACTGGTCTATCGACAGGTTCATCTTTCCTCTCTTTTAACCATGGATATTTTTTCCTCCAATTGACAACATTCTTAGGGGGGTCAACTCCACCCACCATCCAAAAGGCTTCGTGACGAGGATCATAGTCCACCTTGAAAATACACAACAAAATATACAGGGTGTTAAGATGAAGTTGCGGAAGCCGGAAATTGGCGATAGAACTCGTCCATATGAACTACTTTTCGAGAAAAATAATTTTCGAGGAAAAAAAAAACAGTTGTCTCATACATTTTGGTCCGGTAGTCGACAAAACACTGTTAAATGAACTTGTAACTTTTAAAGATGGCATAATAAGAATTTCAAACGAGAAACCGCAAATGTCGGCAAAAAGCGATAAAAGTATATGAAATGCTCTAAAGATGGCAAAATGCGAAAAATATAAGAAGGCCTAGTAAAAGTCCACGAAACAAGAAAGTCGGCTAATATCGAACAGACCTTTTTATGGAACATCTGATTTTTTTTCGCGATCGACGGTTGGCTCTATAGTAAAAGTTGTTCATATGGACGAGTACTATCCCCAATTTCCGGCTTCCGCAACTTCATCTTAACATCCAGTATATATCAATATACCAATATCGTCACATGAAACGAGGGGGTGTCAAAAGGTGTTTCGAGTGTGAACTCAGAACTCAGGAAATGCAAGTCACAGTCCACACTAGGTACACCCACTTATCACCGAGGATGATTACGTGCCAACGGGTGGTGAGCCCTATCGCCGTACTTCGGACATGAATACATATTTTAGAGCATGCAGGTTTCCTGGCAATGTTATCAAATACTATGCACATAAATTCCGAAAAACTCATTAGTGTATGCCCGACCGGAGATCAAACCTCAAAATCAAGATTGTGAGGCTAGTGTTCTACCCCTGAGCTACCGCTGCTCCAAACAAACAACAAAATAAGATGTTATATAAACCACATATACAGCTCAATTAGAATTAGCTTGGCCCGGCTTGCTGCTATATATTATTTAAAGTAACCTCCACATTCTCCAAAAGTTTTACCTCCAGTTTCTGATTGTTTATTTATTTATTAAATTATACGCTTAATGTACATTTACACAAAAACATGACATTTAAAAATATTTTACAGTGTACACAGGCGACACTTATTGCTATATAAATATCTTCCAGGCAACCTTTGGGTGAAAAAAAAGATAAGAAAAAATATAGAGGGGATTGTATAAATGTTACGAAATAAAATACTAGAAACTACATATACTGATTAAATGGGAGTTTCTTTATGCTATAATTAACTAATACATCAACATACACAAAAATATAGTATAAAGAATATAATAAATATATTTCTATAAATACATAAATTTACACATACAATAATAAATCATTGATAATTTTGAATAAAATTTGAGTTCGAGGTGTAGTTCACTAAAGTAGTGAGCTTTTAGTTTAGTTTTAAACACAGACCACTTAGCCATTAGACATCTTATCAACCAAGGACAGGTGAGAACTTTTTCTGCCACTGCACTGGGTTGTTGCAGGGTAATGGGGAGGGTACTATGCAAGGAAATAGAAATGGGGTAATATGGATAGACATTTGTACAGCAGTGCAATTGCACTGACATGTTGGTGAAAAAGGCTTGCCCTCCTTACGACGTCTAATGGCTAAGTGGTCTGTTATTTTAAAGGTATTTAAAGTACAACAGTTTTTCAGAACTGTTCACAGATACAGGTAGACAATTTCATAGTCAAACAGCATGCACAGAAAAGGAGTCAAAGTGAAAAACAGGTTTATGTTCATATACATGAATTTTTCAGGTTGACAGGGTGTTTCAATCTGCCTCAATCAGAATTGAAAAAACTAAAACATTCTTGTGAACAAGGTGAAGAAGCATTCAGAATGTATTGCTAAGAAATAGAAACTTAATCTATAAATGAGCCAATTGCGGCACTGCATTTCATATTTACTGACACATAAATGATTTAGCCTGCAAAATTAAAATTAAGGTTGATGTGGCGGATTGCATTCAGAAATGCAAAATTTATGATTGTGTTATTTTATGCTTTAATTTACTAGAAAAGCCTAATTATCATTAAACTTATTGTCGCACAGTTCCATAAATCACATTTATTTATCACTATTTATTCAAAAATAAGAAAAGCAATCATATGTTTTGCGTTCGGGAATGCATTTTATTCTATCACATCTACCATAAGCCAAAAAACTTACCTGTGCAGAGATAATATGGGACACTTTATCAGCTAAGTTATTTGTGATTACTCTGTTGATGTTCCTCAAAATATGTTTGCTAAATTCGTTCTCTCTCAGTTGAGCTTGAGACAAGTCTTGAAGTGTTGAGATGTTATGCCTGAAACACACTTGTTTTTTATTTCCCTAATGTTGCAGATTTATTCAAGGGCAGATCCAGGGGGAGCACAGTTACACGGCACAAACAAAATACGGAGCTCAGATATTAATACCATACCGCTTTAATAACATTTGTTTCTTTTAGCATACATAGTGGTGTATGTAACACATAATAATTTTTCATTATTAAACCTTTATGGTTATTCTTGTATGTCATTAAGAGTTAATCCCAAAGATACCTATTTATATTGCAATACTACAGAGGTCACTCCTTACCTGTCTGGCACTTGTGCCCCCCCTCCATAAATAAATCCTGGATCCGCCCAAGGATTTATTACTGTCTTATTGTCATATTCATGTAAACAAAACCAACTGTACGTTATTGTTCAGATTCTCCTCATTTTACCCCCTGCAACTGTTTTGCTTACTTAAAGATCAGGCCCGTACAGAAGACACACGTGAAGTGAGTTATAGATGGTATCTCAATTCTGAATTCTTGAATCTTCGTTGAAGGGAGGGTACATTTTGCAGATATCAATCAGGCTCCAATTATTATAAAATAATTACACCAATAAATAGACAACAAAATTTCAATTAAATAATTAATTATCAACCTGACCTGAGTTGAAATAAATAAGAAAAGCAGGTACGCACCGTAAGCCTTCATGTTCAATACAAATTACATCCTCAATAAGAGATTTGATTTCCTTAGTAATAGAATCTGCAGCAGCTTCAGTTTCTTTATAGACCTCAGGAAGTTTATCAATTGGCATAAAATGACTCCTAGTGTAATGTTGGATCAAAGACATGGAATTGAATGGTACCCAATCTTCCCTTAACATCAAACATTTGAAACCATAGTATCTGGGCATGTTTAACGCAATCTGCTTTTCTTCTACGGTGTTTATGTTCTTTATTTTGTTGTATATCGACTCTCTGGAACGTTGTTTCCTTGCCTGGAGTGAGAGATCCTGGATAGGTGGGTACTCAGGTGTCTCTGTGTATTCCGACTCATTTTGATCGAGTAGTGCTGGCTGAGAGTATGGTCTCACTGATAACTTTTTGAACTTAGGAAAAGTCCTATGGACTCTTACTAAATTCATTTCTAAATTTAAATAAAATACAGCACCGCACAAATTTTATTTGAGGTTATTTATTTACTTTTTTGTTTTTTTTTATCCACTAAGTGTGAAGGCAAAAGGAACTTAGCCCATACAGCCTCGGCTTTTTATGTCGGTAAGTAGTTATGTACTATGTACAGTGGAGACCGCATCAAGTAAGACACATTGGACTTTGTACCCATCTTATATTCTTCTCTGTAGGGGCTAATTTCGTAATACAAGTGTATAGCTTGATGTGGTCTCCACTGTACTCTTCTTACTCACATATCGCAACCACCTTAGACCCCCTCGGTGGTCGTGGATAAAGTATTTGAGGACACTGTGTATTACGAAACTCACTTCATTTGTTTCCTAAACAAGCACTCGCACATTATGTCACGGTTAGTTGCACAAAAATTCACAAAATATTAATTTGTGAATTTGCCATAAGATGATAAGAAGTTTCAAAAATGTCTTGCTTTGCCCGATTCGGTTTACTCACAGACCAATGAAAGTCTGTGGATTAAAGTGTATGTGGGGTAAAGTTATTTCCGGTCTTTGTCTATGAGCTGAAAAATCAAACTTGCAAAGAAAACAAGCTTGATTTTCTACAGGTTGGTCAGCCTCAAAAAGATAACCAAAGACAAAAAGCTGATGCAACTTTTGACATTTATTTATCCTCATGTTGTAAATTCTAACCAATTAATTTTTGTAAAGAGAATTAGCAAGTAATAAAATAGTAATCATGGATGAAGATATGATATTTGATCCTTCTCTGAAGAAGAAGAAGAAAAAGAAGACGGGTTTTGACATGGAAGCCGCATTGGCTGAACAAGGTGAAAATACGAGCAAGGAGGTGCCAGCCGACGTAGGTGACGTAGACGTCGACATCCCAGAGGATGATAACCTCGATTTAGATAACTTCGGTAAGAAGAAAAAAAAGAAGAAGAAGACATTCTTCAACTTGGACGAGCTCGAGAACGCTCTGCCAGAAACCAAGGAGGAGAAACCTCCCGCGGAGGAGCCGGAACAGCCTGAAGAAGAGGTTGTCGACGATCTTGACCTTGACATAGACTTCTCCAAGTCTAAAAAGAAGAAGAAGAAAAAGAACATTGATGAGCTAGTAGCTGAAGATGAGAATAAGGGAGAGGATAAGGAGAATGTTGAAGATGTGCACGGAGACTGGATCGGTAGCGACCGTGACTACACATATGATGAACTACTTGAGCGTGTGTTTGATATCATGCGGGAGAAGAACCCTAGCATGGTCTCTGGCAAGAAGCAAAAGTTCATCATGAGACCTCCACAAGTTGTTAGAATTGGAACAAAAAAAACATCCTTTGCCAACTTCACAGAAATTTGCAAAACTTTGCATCGGCAGCCTAAACATTTACTAGACTTCTTACTAGCTGAGTTGGGTACCAGTGGTTCTGTAGATGGTAATAGCCAACTCATTATCAAGGGCCGTTTCCAGCAAAAACAAATAGAGAATGTGCTTCGTAGATACATCAAAGAGTATGTCACATGCCATACATGTCGTTCACCAGATACCATCCTGCAGAAAGACACGCGGTTATTCTTCCTTCAATGTGAAACCTGTGGTTCAAGATGCTCAGTGGCTAGTATCAAGTCAGGTTTCCAGGCCGTTACCGGCAAACGTGCTGCAATCCGTGCAAAGACTGCATAAAAGTATTAGTGGATAGTGATGAACCAATTTATCTGCGAAATTGGGGTACATTAAGACATTTCTTGCTTTTAAAAACATTTTGTTATTGTTCTAAACACTTTCACCAGTTGTCTAGAAATGCTTTATGTAATTAACTTCTTTTCGTGCAATACTAAAAAGGTATTGGTACCTTGTTATGCCAGTAAATTATTAAAATTTTAAAGCTGTCCACAAACAACAATTCAGAACAATTATTCTAAGAGTCATAAATATGTTGATTAGGTGTAACTTGTTTGACAGGACTTAACTCATTTTAAGCATCCTGTCTTTGTCTTTTCGATACAGAAAGAAAATGACAGAACACTTAAATTTAGTTAAGTCCTGTCAAATAAGTCAAATCGTGTTACACTGAATCAAAACCATTTTGTATTGTAAATATTGGCGGGACCGAAGTGACCAACACAATTTGTTGTAATGTGCTCAAACAATTATTGCTGTGTAAGAATGTTTTCTGCGTGTACCCCATTCCAAACCCTTATATTTATGTATAGCTCACTTCTGTATTATTCTCATTACACATGTTTTTTAATTTGGGAGTTTTATTCTATTTTATTTATCTTCTGCCCAAAACCCTTAGACGGTATAAGACAAAACTTGACCTTTCATTAATTGTTCTATTGTATTGTAGGTATGTTATAAAATGAAATTATTGATAAATTATAATGCAACAATTACAATGATAAACCATTTATTAGTAAATAAAAATTCGATTATAAGATTATAACATTCATAAAAAATGAAAACAATTTCATTACAATGAAATGCAAAAAATAATCTATGCTATGGGATTCAATTGTTACGAATAATCTGAGGCTCATAATCATGTTGTACAGCTTTGGCCAGACTTTCAGCATACAGGTCCAAGCGCTGAGTCATACTGAATCCCCATTTGTCCTTGATCTGACGGCATAGGTTTAGATCCATTTCTGCTATTAACAACCCATCCTTAATCCTTGACAGACCAGGAGTTCTGCTGCCATCTGGAGCAGTCACATAGCTTGAACCATAGAAGTGACCAAAATCTTTGTGAGCTGGCTTCCCATCACCGGAGGTGAATTCATTTGGGAAAGATTCTGTCCCAACTCTGTTTATAGCACAAGTAAAGTAGCTATTGGCGATTGCTGCATTTCTTGCTTCAACTCCCCACAAATGCTCACTCAAGCCACCCACAGTAGCTGATGGATTAAAAACAATCTCAGCCCCATTAACTCCGAACATCATCCAGTTTTGGGGATGGTGGCGACCATAACAAATGTTAATAGCAATCTTGCCATACTTGGTTTCAAACACAGGATGGCCAGTGTTACCTTCAAAATAGTAAGTAGATTCATTGAAATCACCAACACGAGGAATGTGATTCTTTCTGTGTTTGCCAATAACTTTTCCAATTTCATTTATGACCACAGCGGTGTTCCAAATTGTGTCTCCATGAACCTCATCTCTTTCAAGAATAGGTGATACAATAACCATGTTGTATTTGGCTGCAAACTCCTTTAGAAACCTAGTTGATGGTCCATCAGTGGCAGATTCGGCAAACTCACACCACGGTTGCTTCTCTCTGGTACAGAAGGCGAAAGGCATATTCCAAGCCTCTTGAAGACAAAGGACATGAACACCTTCATTACCAGCTGTATTTATGATTTTTTCAACTTTTTGGAATATTGCTTGACGTTGTTCTAATAGGGGCTGGCTAGTAGAAGCTGCAATGGAGTGCTGGACTATGCCTACCCTTACGATATGTGGTGCTCTAGTTTCTTCTTTCTTTGCAGAAAATGTGTAACCTGCGATTTCAAAGTTGTTGTTTGTCGCAAACTCTTGGCTACACTTCGTAATTTTTAGCGTATCATGGTCGGCTTTTCCGTAGTAGATTCTATTGAATTCTGCGAGATCTTTCCCTGATAGGGCACTTGCGACAAGTTTATCAAAACTTGGAAGTTCTGAAGTTCCAGCCATGATAACTAAGCTTATAAATTACTGAAATGCAAATGAAGAGTGAAGAATTTACCGGAATAATAGTGTATATTCTTTGAATTTACCGTACCACCGGTGTTGGGTCAGCTTATCAGTTCACCATTATTTTCTTATCAGTTGTCATCCATGATCAAAGAATAGCACCTTTGAGGGGTTTTCAAAGTCAAAACACAGACAGGACAGACAGAGACAGATCATGTCAAATAAGGCTACGTTTCAAAACGTGTGATCTTCGTGCGAAATTTCACTCGTTTTTAAGAAAGAGACAAAGCTATATACCAAAAAGAGAAAGAAAGATCTGGTTTTGAAACGCTTGCGAGTGATTCCCGTGAGAAAAGCGTTTTGAAACGGTCTGGAGTGACACACGTCAAGTAAATACATAACCTCAAATCAAAATAAATAAATTAAGTAAAGTAGCTAAATACCTATTGCTTTTAATATGGATGGCATTGCAACCTTTGCATTTGCAAGCCATAATCCTGTCGAAGCAGTTTCGAAACATTTTCCCGTATTCGTACGGAAATGTTGAATTCTATTTTCAAAAATTGTCCGAATCCCGCGAAAAATCCGAAATGACAACTGTCAGGCGAATTTTAACGGTACCCAAACAGAGTTAGAAATCGCACTTGTCAGTGCGATATTCACATTCCCCGAAAGCGTTTCTAAACACTTAGCGCAACTGTCAGGTAACAGTTCGTTTACCCTCGGTTTCACTCGGGTCGATTTTTGAACGATGCTGGGTAAAATTCGCATCGCTCCGAGTGATAATCACACGTTACGAAACGTACCCTAAATGAAAAAAGTAGTACCGAACTACTCAATAGATGGCGCAACCTGTACTAAAAGTGTAAAATATATTTTCGGCAACACTGAATTCTTTTGTTTTTCACAATTTTTTTTGGCAAAAATTTACGCTTCATCTTTGCTTCGTTTTGTGTGCTCTAGTGATTTCGTAGTTTTCTTTTGTTTTTCTTGATATTACCCAACGGACCTTGCTATCTTTCGGATTCTGACAAAATAGCTAAATGTATGGAGCTTCAGTCCTTCCAACAATTCTACAAAAATATCATTGACGGCGCTTTCCAACGACTTAAAATAAATTCCTTACGTTTTTATCATACCCTATGATCGTTTCGAAATATTTCAAGAGAAATAAAAATAAAATTAACTAAGATTATTCGAATCTGAAGTTTAATCTAAATAAAATTTCAATTGGAAATTTTGACTAAATACACTTATGTACTTATAAATGAATTTCCAAAAGCAGCTGGCTACAGCCCCATTTGCCACTGTGAATTCTATTGTGATGGATGATACTCCCACTTGGCACGTTCAGGCGAAGGCAAAACATAATAGCGACTCGCTTCAATAATATTTTCTTCAGTTTTTTGAGTCATATTAACCAAATCGTATTTTTGCGATTTTCTTCTTTACTTTAACAGGATACAAAATCGCGGATGATAATACCTGTGCTTTTAGTGCCTTAAGTATATACTTAGGATATATATTAAAGACTTAGGGTATATGGCAGCTCTTTGATTACCGTATTAAAATATACGGCAATTGACTAAAGAAAACAAAAAAAAAAACGTATTAATCAGTGACTCGGAATGACGATTGACGCGATATAATCGATTATGCAGTGACTCGGAACGCACTATCAGTGATTCTCTCATTTGTCGCGTCTGCATCGGGGTTTCGAATGACATGACAGCACCGAACATCGCCACAAACTTCAAACTTGTGAAAACTGTCACACACTCAAAATAGAGGCCATTTTAGTTTGGGACTGTGGTTTACCACTGGAACAGCTTTTTCTTAGTTTTCCCTAAAAATCTAGCAATTTTAGAATTATAATACGGCAACCCTAAATTTGTCAGGAATAAAACAACAGTGGTTTTATTTATTGAATTTGTATTGAAGTAAATTATAATATTAGGTTTTACACAATTTTGTAGTAGTGAGTTACAAATACCTTAAAAATGAATGTCCTACCAGCTCAGCCTATTGGCATACAGAGTACTGCTGGGGCTGTCCCAGTACGCAATGAAAAAGGTAAGTTATTGCTTAGCTTGGCAATCAGATGTTTCATCTGGATTGTGCCTCTCTATATAAACCCTTGACATATATCTTCACCTTTGTGCCTTTAGTTTGGGTTTAAAACTCATTGGATTCTGATTCTACAGTACAGGTATCCATTGTAAATATTAAAGTATCAAAACCGAAATAACGCAGAAACTAGGTTACTATTACAATTACCATGTTATTTTTTTTAGGTGAAATATCTATGCAAAAAGTGAAAGTGCAAAGATATATATCAGGAAAAAAGCCAGACTATGCTCAAGGTGCATCCTCATCAGAAGAATCTGATACAGAAGACTTTATAGAACAGCAGAGGCCCGAACGGCGGCAAGTTTTGCCTCAAGTTATCAGTAGAGAGGAACCAGTTCAGAGTGATTCTGAAACTGAAGTGAGTATACACTATTTAAAAATAAATTATTCAATCTTTTAACTGAAAAATGTTATTATATAGTGAAAGAGTTTATTAATGATAAATCAATCTAATTTTATATTGTGACATAGATACTTGTTATTGTAATTATTCAAATCTTTGGCATGTTTGATTAAAATACAATTATTTTCTTTATAAGTTAAGCCTAAGTCTGAGATCCGATTGCACATTAATTACATGTCTAATTACATCTCATGAATGCATGCTAATGTTAAAAATCTCTTTATGTTGATTAATTTTATATTTATACGCCTTTCGACAGAGTGTAGAGCACATAAATTATCTTTAAGATCAATTATATTACTAACTACCTACATTCATGAATAAATGAATCTTATCTTATCTTATACATCTATTAGAATAAAACCTATACCTGTTCAAAGTAGCTCATATTTGGTACCCAAACAAGTTCAATATTTTGCTGCTTCTAAAGTCTGTTCGGTGAGAGTTGATAAAAACAAACTAAAGCAGGGTTTCAAAATTTGAATTTTGAATTTGAATTTGCGGTCTAATGACACATTCTAGGCCCATTTCATTGCCCGCCCAGCCTCACGCTTGCCAACAGCTGTGAGCCTTGTACCATAAAATTCAGTGCGTGTGGTGATAAGGGACACCCATCACACATATTGCGATACATAAGTGACACTCGCTATGACATTTTCATAATATTTATCAACTCTTTCCGAACAGACTTCAAGTTGAGAATATGATATCATGCTCAATTTCATAAATTAGTTACTTACCTCAACCAAGCACAAAGGTTGACTGAAAAATATTCAATATCTATATAGATGAACTCCACACTGGAAGAGTTGTCTTGCTCAGAGCAACCCAGCCTGCCTTAGTGTGAGAGAGAAGTTGTAGTTTTTGCCATAAAAGCCCATAAGTTAGTACTTCCGTTCCTATTCAATGATATCAATGCATTTGGAAATTTTATGGCTTTAATCTTTAACTGGACAACGTTAACAAGAAGTGCCTGCGGTTAGATTTGTGACTAGAATAGACTTTATCATTAGAAAGCAACACTCAAGTGTGTTTTAGTCCCGTTAGAACGAGTTTTCTGATCTCCGTATTTCTTGTTCTAAAAAATTGTGTAAAAAAAAGAACAGGGAATTCTAGATATAATGTGTCAGATCAAACTTATCTAGGTATCATGAAAAATTAAGGTAAAATGAAAGAATGACAGAGGAACTCATTTTGTTTTGCGGAATCTCCTTACATACTCGTACAGCCCTTAAATGCCCAATGCCTGACCAGTCCAAATTTAAATTATAAACATTTAACATTTTAAATAAATAATAGGAAGACACCAACTCTTTACTCTAGATCAAATAGAGCTCGACATTCTAATATTTCCCTTATTTTGCCAAACATTGTAAATGGCAAGGAAATTTATTTAAGGAAATATATGCTATTGTAAACGGCAAGGACTAATACCTAATATACCTTAAATTGAATGAAATAGTTAACTGCTATAGAAAAAGGTGTTATCAAAAACATGTGCCAAAGAAAACTATGATTTAATTCTCGATACAGCTACATTTTCTCTTCTTTAAAAAAACTTCTAGGTTGATGATCCAAGGCTACGTCGTCTCCGCACAGCACGTTCTTCGCCCCCTCGCCGAGCGGAGCATAGACCAGAGGTTATCGATGCTGAGCCAGAACCTTCAGAGCCGAGTGCAGACGAAGCCAAGAGTAGCTCTGAGAGTGAAGATGAGCTTGATGAGGAGGAGATTGAAAGACGTCGGCAAGCTCTTAAAGCTAAGCTAGCAGCTAGGTTAGTGGAAAAACTACGATGTGTATCAGAATATGAATAAATTTAAAAAATACTTTTTAAAAACAAAAAAAAGATGCCTTCTCTAGGACATGAAGTTCTGGGCACACCACTGATATGTGTCTATATTTTTATGTATTTAGCAAAATCTCAATTACTAGATGTAAATGGACTGGTATCTTCAAGTGGAATTACATAATCGACTAATAATACTGAATAACTTAAAAAAAAAAATACTGAAAGGAAACAGGTTTTTTTTTTTTCTGCAGTTATAAGGTGAAATTGTCATTTGACAGCTTAAGAGGGCGCCGAGCAAAATAATCTAAAACGACAGTCACTGTTAAATTTATTTATTGAATAATATTTCAATGATAAATAAATAAAATAATTATTCATTATCACAGAGAATGTATCTACACTTCCGCCGCAGCGAATATTAAAAATAACTTATGGTGTAAGAAACAAATATATCTAAAGTAGGCCCAAAATCTAAAAGAGGTATTGGGGTTTTAGTCATTTCAATAACTTAACTTTCGAATTTTGTCTCAACCACAAATCAAGACAATCACAAACGTTATAAAATACAATTGGGCCGTTTCACATTTTTAGAATTTTGTCTGGTAAATTAAATATAACTTTTTCTGTTAAATTCAATAAATACGACCACGATAAATACGGACCACGAGAGAACAAGCGAGGTGTCTAATCGTTCTACGCTCGGCGCAGCCTTAAAACATACAGTTTCAATTGTCAAGCTGCTATTCGCCTTAAGCAATTTAGCCAGTTTGACTGTTAAAATAAGTTTTACGTCGTACATTTCTTACACAATTCTACAACAGAGGTGCAATTGTGTAAGAAAATCGTATTCATTTGACAGCTTAAAACGTAGTTGTTACAAGTTTGACAATTACAATCGTACGTTTTACGTCCTACGTTTCTTACACAATTCTACAACTGATCTATTTTGAATTTACTTTCCCAGGGAAGCAGAAAAGGAGGCACTTGGTCGAGATGATGAGGAAGAGATGGTGGATGCTGCTAAAGAGGAGAGTGAGTCTTCAGACACCGAGTATACTGACAGTGAAGAGGACACAGGTATTTTATTTATTTTTGTAAGTTTGTATGTAGATATACCAATAAATGATGTTTAAACAATAACCAATATTTCATAGAATTGAATGAGACTTGAGGATAATTCATGATTTATATAAAAACGGCTCACCTCAATACGTTTTATGATTGGACAGTCTAAATCTGCTGAAACTGGTCGGCTTTCCCGATCATAATACGTATTGAGGTGAGCCGTTTTTATATAAATCATAACCAATAATTCCATCACTTTTATATAGCATTAATAAATGTACAAAGTACGTGATTGATCGATCAGGCTTCAATTGGCTAGCTCTCAGTTGTATTTTGAAAAACCCCTACATAAAAGAACATATAAAAGTAAAAACCACACCAAAAGCTTGTAACAAGCGAACATTCACTTGTGTTTTATGTGCATGTACAGAAGAATGAAGATAATCATTTTTCAGGTCATCGAAAGATATGCACAAAATTAGATATTTCTATACCGGGCGTAAATAGATCGCTACCTTTAAATGAAACTTCATATTCTACCGGTCATACTGAACCACTTTTCCCAAGAAACATACCCGCGCAAACCATTAGTTTGGTAAATATTTGAGGTTCAAACAAAAATGCGTGAACTCTAACGCAACGAGATACGGGCGTTTTTTAAGACAGCGTCGTCCGTGAAACAGCTGTTCACGCGCAGTGTTCCAAAATAGACCTTCATCCAGCGAGATAAAGTCTTTAAGTTACAGTTGAATATCTTTTTCTCTGAAGGTTTGTAGGTATTTTTCTTTGTTCAGTATGATCAGTAGAGTATGTAGTTTTATTTAAAGGTCGCTGTCTATCTATTTACACCCTCCATAAAACTCAGTGGCTTATTTTGTTTTGCTGCCCAGTCGGCCACTTTGTATTTGAGTTTTTCGCGTCTAATATTTCATCTCAAAATAATGCGCAGGCTTGGATAACAATATTGGTTGTGCAATTGTGCATGGCTGTGACTCTACTTTTGAGTGACACAGTGACAAGACTTTTTGTGTCTAGTTAGCTGGCGTATAGGTTTTATGTTGTAAAATAAGCTTTGTACGGCCGTGATAAGACGTATTTTAAAAACCGTAACTCACACAAATGTAAACAATGCCATCGTTATCTATAATGTATCTATCATTTTTATATAATATACATTATTTAAACTATGATGGAAATAAATTTATATATTTTTTATTACTTGGCGATGTATCCATCGCAAGAAGATACAAATTAACATTATATCAATTCGGTACAGAAATGCAGAAAGAGAAGTCTCTGTACGTGAGGAGCTCTGAACCAGGATTCAAACGGGATCTCTCGCTAATGAGGCGATTGCTCTACCAACTGCTTAGCCCGGGTTCGAATCCCGGTTCAGAGCTCCTCACATGCAGATTATATTAATAATATATTTACGTTCAGTCACGTACAACACATAAATATGTGTATGTGTAGCAATCTCCAATACGGCATTGTCAGACTTCCTCTTAAATAGCAGCAGTTTCTCCTAGCCTTATATAACAAATACAAAAAGTACTCAATCCCAAAAAAATATTCAGGTCCGAGAGTAAAGCCAGTATTCGTAAGAGCATCAGAAAGAATGACGGTCGCAGAAAGAGAAAGAAAAATGAAGCAGCAAAAGAAAGAAGAAGTAGATGCGAGGAAAGAGAAAGAAGATAGGAGGAGGGAGGCTCTAAAACTAGTTGAGGATACGATCAGAGCTGAACAGAAGAATTCACAGGTAACATAATAAAGTTTCATGTTTCTTTTCGGTCTCGCTCAGAAACACAAAAAATAACATCAAAACTGAATAATTTACTCTGAATTTCTTCAGTATTATTATAATTTCTCAGCTTCCCTTTGAGCTAACATTATCAAAGAATTATCTCTTATAAGAAATCTGCTGTATGACCCCACGACTACTCACGATATGTTAGTCAGATTTCGCCTGTCTAGGTTTTAACTGACCTCTTACTCTAGACAAATCTATGTGTAGAAAGATAGGCAAGCGGTCCAATGAAGAACACCACGCAAACCTAATTGCGGTTAGCTTTACTACTATCGCCTTGTCTCGAATTTTCTTCAACAACTGTCAAATATTAATAGTTTTTTTTTCTTTTTTCTAAATAAAATGTATTAAATAAATTATGTACAGCTAAATTCACGACACGGAAAATCCAATTATTTTCAAGCTACTATGAAAATATAGGAAATAAATTTGCGTTGCGTTCAGTATGTGCATTACAAGCTGGTATATAAAGTAGTTACGAAAAATTAGGTGTACCAGGTATGATGGAAAAATTCGTCGTTCCAGATACGAGGTCGCAGTTTCGCATTAAAACAATATTAAGATTATGTTTATTTTGCGAAATCCATCGCTATGAATACTCTAAATATGAATAATCTAAAATATATCAAGCGCGCTACCAATTGCGCAATTGGTAGCGCGCTTGTCTTGATAAAAAGAGGTCGCAGGTTCGAATCCTGGCCCGGGATTTTTTTTCAAATTCATGTCTTTGGATTTGTTTCTGATTGATATTTTCTAGTTTGTAATGCACTCTAATAATATTTAAAACAATATTATCTAAAATTTAGATTCTAAATGAATTCGCTTTTGCAATTTTACATAAAGTATAGGTACATTATTTGTATACATTGCATTTGGCGGAGAAATTTTTCTTTGGTGTAATAATTATTTCTTAAAATTTCGCTACGAATCCGAATAATCGATCTTTACGACATGCACTTGTGACGTCATTCCAGTCGGAGCACAAGGAGGGCAACATCAACGACGTGTGCACAGACGACGAAAACGACGAGCTCGAGTACGAGGCGTGGAAACTGAGGGAGATGAAGCGGATCAAGAGGGACAAGGAGGAGCGAGAGGCGTGAGTTTATCTCATCTTGTTACTTTGGTAGATGGTAGAGCTGATGATGGGCGCGACTGTGGATGTACCACCATCTTACTCACAAACCCTTTCGAAGTTATTCGGGGGAGAGTAAGAGGACAGTTTCCAAACAGGTACAACCAGCACTGGTAGCATAGTGTTTAATCGCGCGCGACGCCACTAGTTGAATCACAAGTGCAAGGAGCGTGGAGTACTGTTTAATCGCAAGAACATCGTGTCACGCTATTCGCACTTGTGATCAACTAAGCGGCGTCGACCGTGATTAAACACTGTGCTACGAGTGCAGGTGCCCCACCATGCTTGGGATCGATTGATGGCGGTATATCTACCCCCAATTTCCGGCCAACCGGCCTGCCCAGGGTGTGTGGGTATGGGCATTTCTTTCAGGAGGATCGCCATTAAAGACGAAATTTTGGAAAGGCCTATATCTATAAACACTTGTTACTAATGGGGTAGCCAATCAGCGCAGGTGTACGCTGCCTGAATTAAAACGAAATATGTACAGTTCGCATCAAACTTAAATGTGTTCGAGTGAAGTTAGCTTCAGCGAGAGGGATAGAGAGAGATAGATGACAAAGAGGGATATACAATACAGAGATAGACCAACTTTAGAGGCGCATTTAGGGTTAAATAGCCAAGTAAAGGCGCTTATACCCCATCCGACGAGTGACCAGCGAAGGCTGGTCGAAATCCAAACAGTGGTCCCCGGACGGTGGGGTTTAGTTAGACTAATTTATTACAGGTAATAACATTAAAGTAATCTTGAAACCTTTGATAATGGTGTAAAACCGAAATCGGTTGGATAAAATAAGTAAATATACTGTGAGACGAGTACAAGTTCTGTGTTATTCATCGTGTTGTTATCCAAGTTTCACCAAGTGCCGACAATCGCAAATATTAATCATAGCGGTCCCCGAGTTATGTACCGTTCAGATAGACAAAACTTTTTTTTAATAACTCATGGGTTTCAAACAGTTTTTTTTATCTTTGTGTGCACTTATGAAATACTCACTTTTTGTTTAATCGATTCTATCACCAGGGGTTTGCTGGTAGAAATCCCTTTCAGAGATAAGCTCGCCTTTTGCTTAAACTGTCAGGTTATTGATACTTGTAATACGTTTTATTCTTGTGTGCAATAAAGGATTTTGAATTTAAGCTGTGGGTCCATATCTGTGTACCTAAAGTACTGAAGTCTGTTTGAAGTACACCCAATGCTCACCACCCGTTTCGCGAAGATGTAACGATCGTCGGTGAAACGTGGTTGTGGACTGTGTCTTGGCAACACCTCTGACACCCCCTCGGGGATTCATGTCGTAAAGATGTGTATCTACTGCATCCATTCCTAATGTTCTTTCAGTATCGAGAAGGAGCTCCTGGCAGTAGAGCGAGTGCGGAATATGACTGAGGAGGAGCGGCGCGCTGACCAACGGCTCAATCCGAAGCTCATCACTAACAAGGGAGTTAAGGGGAAGTACAAGTTCCTGCAGAAGTACTACCACAGGTATGTTCTGCTTAGAAGGATCTGTCATTACATTTTACGACGGATGTTCACCGCCGACAGTAGACTCAGCGGCGTCCGTCGTATAGGTGAAAGTCCAACAGCCAAGCCCCTAAGACGAAGTTGGATTTTCACTTTTACGGGAGATTGAGCATTTTTTGGTAACCATCAAACTTATTTACTATACTATTTTTTTACTAGCTCTTGCCTGTCACTTTTCCTTCGCTGATACGTAATACACGACTCAGTTTACAGCGCCATCTAGTAGTTAATTCGTGAACTAATTAGGCAACAAAACGTAGTCTAGTAAATGTAGGTACACGTAGCGCCATCTATTGACATTTTGGCGGAACTAAACCTAAGTGTATGTTTTTCGAGGTGTTACAAAAACATATTATACCTGTAAAAGCTATACAACAGTGAAAACCGCTTATAAATACGTTTATTTGTTTTTACGTGAACAGCGAGCATACAGACAAAAAAAATCTCAGTGTTTTATTTTATTATTTTTCATGATACGGTGTACGTTTAAGTTTATTTTCCTTGTACGGAGAGACTTCAGTATGATATTTTGTCATTCCTTATTTCAAACTGTTGACCTAATTACTACAGTGCATGACATATTTAACTACTTGGTAGTAACAGGTAACCTTAATTAATGAATACAATTGATTTTCTTTCATATTATTTGTCGGTCATTTCATCAGTGTTGCATATTGCAAATTTATTTAAATCTATTACCAACCTTGAAAAAATTTCATTCTAACCGTCATTGTTAACTGATTGAATAGATAATAGGTCTTTACGTATGAAATTGCCGAAATTTTCTTACCGATTCATGAGTTCATAATACCTGTAATTCAATAGCTAATTAAATTATTTGCTTTTTGTTTGAAAGTTGATTTTCAGGTTTTACATCTACGTATTAAATTTTGTTTTTATGCTTGATTATAAAAATTAAATCTTCAAAAACATTTCGTCCTAAATGCCATCCATTTCCATGATAAGATTCGTAATAATTTTTTACAGCTTACACTTTTCAAAAATTAAATTACTCTTGTTATTAGCTTAATGTTGTCTCATTCATACACAAAAGAAACTACATAATATGGATTTGTCATTCCTAAAAAAAATGCAAAAATGTTAGTACTGAAAATTGAGTTTCCTTGAAATTCTCTATAGAAAACTGCAATTTCATATGAAGGGTACAGGGAAAGAACAAGGAATGTCACATTGTAAGGAAGGGCTAAAATAAATGTATCAATAACTTTAATAGAACTTTTATTTTCGGGCTAAAATAAATGTGGCGATAATTTATATACTTATATGTTTTTTTTTTCACTTTATAAAAATAAGATTGTGTGTTCATTTTCGCTAAACTCTGTTTTAAGGTGTTACTTTACCTTTTTACAAAAGATTTTTTTTTTTTTTTATTATTTACACATTTATTTTAGCCCTTCCTTACGATGTGACATTCCTTATTCTTTCCCTGTACCCTTCATATGTAAAGACCTAATAAATGTGTTTTATTTGACAGAGGTGCTTTCTACCTGGATAAGGAAGACGAAGTTTTCAAACAGGACTTCTCTGGAGCTACTTTGGATGACCAATTTGATAAGACTGTTCTACCTAAGGTTAGTAAATAGAGATAACGACAACAAACATACCTTCACGACGTAAATCCCCGAGGGGGTGTCAGAGGTGTTCCGAGTGTGAACTGTGAATTGCAAGTCACCAACGTTTCACCGACGATTGTTACGTTCCAATGAGCCCTATCGCCGTACTTCGGGCACAAATACACGCTTTTTAGGGCATGCTTTCCTTACGATGTTTTCCTTCAGCGTTCAGCAAGTGGTAAGTAAGAAAATGTGCATAGTACATGAATTCCGAAAAACTTATTGGTACACTGGCTCACCTCATGTCGTGTCCATCGTGCCCGACCACCTGCACGATGACCGATCTTTTTGAGACCAACGACAGAGCCATAAAAGTGGCCTCTGTCTGGTCCGGAAAGGTTTAAAATAATAATAAGTTGATGGCATCGACCAATGATCTTCCAGCCCTAGATTATGCGACAGCGCGCTAAAAGTGGCCCCGTACAAACCCACTCAATACAGTTGAGGAGTGGGATTGTCGTTCAGATAGCGCGTGACCCCGCGTGACACAACACGCTAAATTGTTGCCTAAAAAAGTGTAAAAACGACACCATAACGCAGCAAAAAAGAGATGGCATCTCATATTTTTGGTGATTATTCAGTATTTACTACCTTTTATTACATCAAAGTTGTAGAAATATGCTTAAATATAATAAATAACACTAAAATCGTAAATATTTCGGTGTTTTAACGGAAAAAATTTGAACAGCCATTCGCTTTGTTGTTATCTCTTACATACGCATCACAATTCATGTACGTTAAAGTAGGAAAGTAGACAAGCAACAAGAACATAGTACAAAAAGTTCTAATGGAGTCGCCTTTTATAAATATTTCTTTTTATTTTTTGATTTATTTTTAAATATCATTTAATACAGATATAAGCAGTTAATTTATATTTCTCAAAAATAAATTCAAATGTTATCATTTCACACAATAAAGTTAGACAAGCTAGTAAGTATTTCATCCTGGAGAGCTATTTCAAGTTTCCAGTAAGTTTTTCTTGTCTAGTAAATTAGTATGAAATTCATATGTTTATTTTGAAAACCATCCGATACTATGACGTTAGGGATGTGCTTCGACATTCTTTGAATTTGGCATAGTTAAGTCCCCGACACTAGGGATGGGCCTTGTTATTTTTGAATTCGAAATAATGATGTCCCCGAGTTTGTAGTGATGCCCATGACATGATGTGGTGCTTTGCATTCTTTGACTTTGAAATAGTGATGTCTCTGACACAAGAGATGTACCTGTCATTAGGGATGTGCCATTCATAGTGATGTGCCTGGCACTAAGGATGTACCCGACACTAGGGATGTGCCTGAAATTGCGGTTGTTCCTGACAGTAGGGATGTCCCTGGCAGTTCTGACACTAGGACCATCACACTAGGTATGTGTTAACAAATATCGGCCAAAATGTTTTTCGCCAAAATATTCTTTCGGGCATACTTCGGAACGAAAGGGTGGTAGACCCTTAAGGTTGGATTACAATGTGTAAAGAAAGATTTTTTTATATCAAAACTTCAACGCCCCACATCTCCTAAACGGCTGAAGCTAGACCCATGTTCATGGTAATTTAAGAAAAGGTATTAACGAGATTTACACACAAAAAATTAAAAAAAACGAAAATGGATTTTTTTTTTGGAAAAATTTTGGTTGACCATACATACCTCATTAACGGTTGGTGGTAAAGACTCCGGGTTTAAAGTATAATGAATGGTTTAAAAATTGATGCCCACACCAAAGATCAGTTTAATCATGTGTATGATTTGACTAAGGCTGTAACTGAAAAGTTTGTCGATGTCCGTCTACATTACATATGCAAAAAAGATAATGTTGAAAAAAAGTACACTTCAAAAAGACAAGTACATAACAAGTTAAATTTGTGCCAAGGCACTTAATTATCTAATAAATAAGTTTTTGTGTCACAATTTCGGTTTTATTTCTTTTGATGACGTTAGATTCACAATACATGTTAAATATTTTTTATGAAATGTAAATTTCACATTAGTACAAAATAAACAATGCTTCTCGGTAATATTAGCAATTTTTTGTAAATACGTTTACAAGATATTGCATTGATTTAGAATCAATGCAATATCTTTTTAGGTAGCTTTTTATACTTACAACCGAATATTGCCGAAGTGCATTATTTATTTCGTTCTACTGTATGTTGTTTTACAGTACGTAAACTTTTCTGAAAAAACCACTAATTGACATTGAAAACTGTATAGAAATCCATCCAGTGGTTATTCTTCCCGAATGATGTATCTAATAATATTTCATAACATTTGTGTGATATATCAAGCTCCTATCTATTCCAATATTTTAGTTTACTTTATATTAATGAGTTACTTTTGCAGCGCCCTCTAGTGACAAGTACAAATGAATAAACCTGCTTCGATCCAGGGTACACAAACTCTGGTTATATTAAACAAATATATTATATATCCACATAGCTAAAAGCTACATGCATTCATATTACATACAAACAATCATACATACATAAATATATACAAACCTATATTTATTTATGTATGATTGTTTGTATGTAGTACATACCTTAAATATAAATAATAAATTACATCTTCTTTGTTCCGTCATCATCGTCATCAGTGGATAGAATAAACGAAGCGCGACTCCATTCATTTTATAGTCCTAAAACTAACTTTGCCTGTTTCAACAATAATACGTCGTAAATCGACAATATGATGCAATCCGTTTTCTACCTTAATGCATTAGCATAAAGGTGAAAAATATAAAAATAATCAACATTGAGCTCTATATTCGCTGGCTGGTCGATATGGTTTTACGACTTTTTGTGAGCTACGGAAGCAAAATGGAATTTCTGCTTACATCGATCGTGGAAAACAAATCTTATGCTAGAGCGGACAAGGTCTAATTAACGAAACATCCTTACTTGGCTTTTATGTTATTATTGTTTTGTTTCGATGTATAGATGTAACCACAAACTTGGGCCATGATTTTCAACTGTCTATATATGGAGTAAGATATCTAGGGCTGGAAGATCATTGGCATCGACACGCTAAAAAGAAGAAGACTGGAGACCGGGATTTCGAGATAACGTATATTGTCATGTACGACAAGATAAATATCACAAAATTGGTAATTAATAGTAAAAAAAAATAAAGAAGATCTTACAGTTGACCGCTTTGCAGGGCCTGCAGTCTCGACAAAGATAGCGGTCGCTATCCGACCGGTTTCGGCCGTTAGGTGATAAAAATCACCTTTTCTTAGGCGTAATCTCTATCGTCAAAACAACCGACTGAAATCGGAAGCGTATAGATAAAAAAAATCGTTATAATTCAATTTTTATAACTTAAGAGGCCCCTTTATGCCTGGATTTTTCTCAAGATTCATACAAAAGATAAAAACTTATTGTGAAGTCAACTTAAGAAGGGCTTATTTTCTTTATATTTTTTTCGTCAGTAATGGTACCGATTCGATGAAGCACATCTTAACTTATTTGACAGGACTAAACTTAATTTAAGCCTTCTGTCCTTGTCTTTTCGATAAAGAAAGAAAAAGACAGGACGCTTAAAATAAGGTTAGTCCTGTCAAATAAGTTAAGACGTGTTATGCCGAATCGATACAATTATCTAGCCACATCTAACTATACGTAGCAAAATAAGCAAAATTGTATGAAACACATAGGATATCGTGAATATTGCCTTGTTTTCACGCAAAGTTTAGCAAGTTTCATAATTTTCATCTATACTGGAAATAAAAAAAGGGAGAAATACAGACGTCGTTCATGTAAAGATGACTATAATATAATAATATTTTCTATAAATAAGCAGTTACCCTTTAATTGAAAACAGTTTTTACCTGAAACCATTTCACAAATTCGGCGTCGTCAATCTCGCCATCTCGCACCTCATGATGAGAGATGGGTCGGAGTGCGGTGTGGTAGAGAAGGGAAACATAATCTAAAGATGTCTGCAAAGTTTCATTGAGATCAAAGCCGTTGTGCGGGAGCGTAGTTGTTGGTTTTGCTCTTCTATAGGGTCTGGGACCGCCGATGCCGAAATAAAATTCGGGATAACACGATGCAGGCAGGTTTATTGTACACCATTCGATCAAGGAAGGAAGTAAGAAGCGACAGTTCACAGGAAGTTATACAAAAACATTGCCATAGAGAAAAATTACCATTTCGGTGTTGCTATAATATGCAACAGCCGTCAGGACGTCAAAAACACCTAAACTATATGGCAGCTGAGCGGGAAGGGGCCACTTAACAATCGAAATCGGTAGGATAGCGATCGCCATCTGATTTAGCTTCTGAGGCAATCACCGGACTGAATTCCGGTGTCTATCGCTGCTTATGTTCGGCTTATTCCACAAATCCCCTGCGAAGATCCCCTGCGTCGGGGATTTGTGGACTTTTTGTCCAGAAATCCCCGCAGATAAATCCACGTTGACGAAAAACATGCATTTTTTACGCCGCATAGACTTTCTTGACTGTATACATAGAAGTGACCAACCCAAATTCTCATCATTATAGACATTTATGTACGGTATATGTAAACTTTTAAGTAGTATAAGTACTTGAACTTATCAATTATTAATTTATTTTATTTTGTTTATTAGCATGTAATTTAATATAATTTATTGAGTATTTAAGTATAATATTTGGAAATCATGGCACTACCCCAACAACTTCCCCATTGCCAAAGGTTAGCTGGTAGAAAATACTAAATAGTATTAAGCTCGCCTGTGTACAAAAATTTAACTTGTGCAATAAAGAATTTTATTATTATTATTATTAACCCATATCTTTTTACACAGGTGATGCAAGTGAAGAAATTCGGTCGGTCCGGTCGCACCAAATACACCCACTTGGTGGACCAGGACACGACGGAGTTCGATTCTGCGTGGAGCAACGAGGGATCTGCCGCTAGGCTCGCGAACTTCAGGGGCGGGATGAAACAGGTCTTCGAGAAACCGTCCGCCAAGAGAAAACATAATGTGTAAAGCGGCTTAAAATACAGGGTCTTAAGATGATAACCTTTTTCCTTAAAATGGGGTGTTCTACCCGTTACTATGAACAACGGTTGGCATATAGTCAACAACAATCACACGTGAGTGTTCAAGCCGCATGTAAAACTAATTAATAATAAAAAGAAAATCAGTTGTTTCATACGTATTTTGGTTGAGTAGGTATTAAACTTTTCTATAGGACAGCTGATTTTTTTCTCGCCATTTCAAAAATACAGGGTGTTAAGATGATAATCTTTTTCTTTAAAATGGGGTGTTCTACCCGTTACTATGAACAACGGTTGGCATATAGTCAACAAAATTCACACGTGAGTGTTCAAACCGCATGTACAATTAATTAGAAATTAATAATAAAAAGAAAATCAGTTGTTTCGTACATATTTTGGTTGAGTAGGTATAAAACTTTTCTATGGGACAGCTGATTTTTTTCTCGCCATTTCAGTGGAGTAAAAGTTGTTCATGTTGATTAGCAGAATACTCTGTTTAAAGGAAAAAGGTTATCAAATTAACACCCAATATAGAAAGGACTTATTGTTTTTGTCGTCCGTTTTGCTCTGTCAAATGGGACTCTTCGATAGGAACACCATCAACGTCCTGAGCAGAGGTGAAAGTGGGCCGCGTTCATAAACTAGGGGTCGCGACACGGGTTCCAATGCTATCTCTGTCGCACGCGTTGAAAATTGTATACGCTATCCTGCTGTCAGTGTTGTAACCTGACGAAATTGTTAATTTATGAATATAACCTGGGGACCTCAGTCAAATATTGGTTAAAACTTTACTGGACGTGAAAGTTCCCGTCACATCATAAAAAAATATCTGTCAAACGGGGCTAAGGTTAAATCATGCAAGGTGGATTATTTCAAAAACCGTTTTGAGTTTTTATTTCAAGAAGAATATATCTTAAAAAAAGTTGTTTATTATACTCGTACGAAGAAAAAGTGCTTTTCTTAAAATTAACCTCTTTATGTTCACTCGGTATGCGCCAAAACCTCAAAACGGTTTTCAAGTCAAAATTAAATTTAAGTCCATAGACAATACAGCCCAGAAAGACGTCTTCTATTGTTCAACATCTTGCGTACAAATAATTCTGTCAACAATCGAAACGGGATACTGCAATCCTATTGGCTCTTCCTATCTTACGTATAGCGCCACAAACTTATCTTTCCCGAAGACGAAGACTCTAACGTAATGAATATAGAAGCCATTTTGGTTTGGCCTACCGAAATATGTAATTTTGGAGTGGCAAATTGTATCTGCTGGTTCAGCCAGATGTGTTGACAGAAATCGGTCGCCCGTTATGAGGAGTCTGTGTGCTGTGTTCGTCTATGTCTAAGTCCAACCAACCACTTTGGATGTTGGATTAAAAGCGAAAGGAATAAAATATTTTAATAAATAACATATTCTGAGCTAGTTATTTAACCTATGGGCTGCGTTCATAAAACATTATTTAGGCAGCCAAATTCATACCGGAGGTATGGTAAGTGATCAGTATCACGGATCCATAACACTTTTTGCTAATATCGCAAAATAAAATGTTGATTGACCTCCCATATTAATTGACTCGGGCTAAGCTTGCGTTTGTAGGGAACACGAAAAATATAATTTACGAATTTCACAAAAAGGGTCGTCGAACCTTGGTACTGAGTAATTACCAAGTCTTCAGTATGAATTTGGCTACATAAATAAATGTCCTTGTAGATGAAAATGAAAATATTTATTGATACCATCAATAAGAACAAAACATTAGGCCTTTGTTACTTTTCGATGACAAACAATGGAATCAATTGTTTCGATCCTTGACTAAACAGACGAGCGGTTAATAATAATACAAAGACATGATTTGTTACACTGCAAATAATAGGGATCTATATTGCCAAAAAATAATGGGGATCCACATTGCCAAATTTATTTATTTATTTAATTGCAAATACATAATTACATTACAGAAATCCATTTCGTAATTAATTGCATCACTTAAAACTATACATAATATATTTAATGTTGCATATTGTTATAAAAGTAATAAGGAACTAACACATTATAATTTATCAAAAACGGATGTCAACAAAATTAGATTTCATTACAATAAACTTAACTTACAATTTTATTAATATCAATGTCAAAAGATTAAATAAATTGCAATATTGAATAATTATTTCGTACAAAATATCCCTGTAGATGGCGCATCGTCGATCCAGCTATGAAAATATATCATTTCGGTACATTGTTATGGTTTTTGCTTAGTTTTTTATAATTTTCGATTAATTTCTTGGAATTATATAATAATTCTTTGTGTGCCGTACCAGGTGGCTTTAATAATGGTGTTAATTTATTCCCGAAAAACCCCATATTAAAAATGAATAACATAATAACAATAACAAATATATAGCATATTGGAGTACAGGTGATAAGAGGAAGTTAAAAAATGCGAGATATTGGAGAAAAAAAAGGCATAATTCCAAGAAATTAATCGAAAATTATAAAAAAACTACGCAAAAACCATAATTTTTATGGCTGGATCGACGATGCGTCATCTAAAGGAATATTTTGGCAATGTGGATCCCATTATGGCAACATACACATTTTTTATTTTACGTGGACTGGGTTTTTTTCTGTGAAACACTAATAATGACGATTGATGCATTAAAACGTAAAAGCAGATTGACAAACCTCAATTACATGATTCCTTTGAATTAATGAATTAGGTTTAATGTAATTTAATCGAATGTAAACACTGCTTTGTGTACAGTACTCCCAAAGTAATAATGCGCATACAAATCTATAGCCGAGCGACCGAACGTACCACGTGACCTTATTGATTGTATAGAAGGTGTTAGGAAATACGAACTTTGCCGAACAGTGGCGAAGATTTGTATGCACATTATTACTTTGGGAGTACTGTAGCGTACTTATAATGTCGTTCAACCAATTGTACTCGTGACAATAATTTATGTAGCCAAATTCACACTGCCAGCTTGAAAAGTGATCAGTATTACATTGATTATTAACACTATTTGATAATTACGCAGAAAACAATGTTAATCTTTCATAGTGCTTGACTTGGGGCTGCGCTTGCGTTCGTAGGGAACTTGAAAAATTAAATTTACGAATTTCACAAAAAAGGATCATCAACTTTGACACTGAGCAATTACCTAGTCTTTAGTATGAATTTGGCTACATACATTAATGTCAGCTTGTATAACAAACAAAGACTAGGTGTTAATGATGTACCTATATATAAAAATTGCGTTTAAGCAATGCCTGCGATTTTTTCTATATGATTGGTTGTTAAAAGGATGAAATAAAAATTGTTTAGCTTCTAATGTTTTGCTTTCAATCACTTACCAGCCTTTTCCCGCGGCCCCGCCCTTGTTGATTAGAATCTGAGCTCTGCCGCATTTCTCAGACTTGTTTTTCATAATGGTTATTGATATAATACTTACAAACATTCCTAAAGAAAGACCGTGGCATATAGTGAAATCTCCATCCATCAGTCAGTATGGGGAAAATCTAAACTATTGGCATAGACACAGACATAATTTATTCGCCACAATTATAGCTAATAACGTTATACAAGGGTAAGAGGGGTAAGCCATTACATTAGGTACATTTAAAGATTTCGTTATTCTATTATCTTCCATTATTATTCTATATCATAATCACACTCATACATAATACACTTAATTACACACCCTCACTTCTAATGCAGTATACGCCCTCTTTTCACTTTGTTAATAATAATGAATAAGTTTAATTTTAGCAATTACTAACACTACTACAACCAAAAAAAAAAAAGCTGACCAAATGTTAAACCTTCATTTTCTAATCTAATTGTTAACGGTAATGCCTCTTTTATTATTAATTGCACTTTTAATATTTTGTGATAGTTATAGAAAGAGCAGTCGATAATTTTATTTAAAAATCTAGTTATTAATTTATTCATTCTTTGTTAAAATACTAACATTAAGTTAAGTTAAAAATAATTAAAATTGTTTCATAATTTTGTATGAACCTTTTTGGTTATTGATTATAACAAACTGAAATTATGGGAATGTGCTGACTCCTAGCTTGCAGTTAACACTTTTTTTATGAGTCAGATACTCATTGTATTTTATGATGTTTTATGGTCATTAAAGATATTTTATGTTATGTTTATGTATTAAAAAAATTTGTTTTAAAAAACACTTGTACTTATCCACATATTACGTACAACTTTATTATGCCCGACCGTTTTCGCTGTAAAGCATTTTATAGGGCTTTTTACACATCCTAACTAACAAATAAATCACATAAACTACAATCATGTCTAAAATGACGTGCAATAAATGAAACAACAAACAGCAAATTAAAACAATTAAAAAATTTATAAAAAAACAAATTCCATAAATTAAAAACAGGCATTCAATTATGAATGTCATTTATATCAAATTAAGACTAAAATAAAAACATATCATGTTATGTCAGAATCTAAAAACTAGATAATCTAAATAGAAAAAGAACATTCCGAAAAACATAGATGTAGCATAGAGTAAAAGATCGGTTATGGGGTATAAAAGAGAGAAAGCGAGACCAAAAAACTTGACAAGAGCAGGTCGCTTTTCGTGGACATCTGCCGAGCATGGAATTAAATTTATGTAAATATTGTAATTTAGGGAATTCCCGTAGCTTAATTTCTAAAAGATTTATTTTTCATTTTTTTTCAAAGAATATACGCCATTTTAGGACATTATTTTGGTATATAAATTAACCATTATCTTTTAATTATTTTTTAAAGAATTGTCCGATATGACGTCACTTGAGAATTTTAGACATTATATGGATTGTGATGGGTGATGGCTTGTAAAAAATAGTGGTCTGTCTCTGTCTGTCTACTCATCTGTCATCCATCTGTCAAATCAGTCGGAAGCAAATTATTATAAATTTATCTTGATAGCAAAGGACACATTTCTAAACAGCCATTTCTCAAGTGACGTTACACGAAGGCAAATGGAAGCTGCAGCTTTTTCGTAAAAATATTCATCGTGAGGTTTTTTTAGACCAAAAGTTCGAAAATACGGTTTATGAAACCTAAATCTCGAAATGGTTTTCGAATTAACATACCTTAACATAATCTAATATATGCCAATTGTGTATTAAAAGGCCACAATTATGATGATAATATGTAATATGTAATGCAATGCGAAGTGAAGGTTATGAATAGAAAAAAAAACGAGTAATGGTTATCACTTTAAATTTAATCCATAGGTATTCAGAGGAAAAATGAATAAGTGCGATAATTTTTCCCACCTATCTCTGTACAAAACTTTTGTGTTAGATCTAAAACATTGCATTTAGACATTGAACTCTATGTATTTCATTTAGATAACAAAATATTTTTCAATGCATGTGCTCGTAAAGGCCCACTTTTTATGCATCAAAGCCGAACAGAAAGTCGATTATTTTGCCCTAGGGCTTTATTATTATTATTTTTTTTTAATTTGTTTACAATGGTTGGCTAACCTGCAGCCTTTCCTGTGTACCATAGACGTTATACTTTTTTTTCCACTGTTTAACGGCTCTGGATACAGTCCTTTTGAGCCAATTATAATTTAAAGTTTACAAGATTATATTAGTTTTCATTTCCTCACACTATGCATTGAAAAATGTAGTATGATACACGGGCGTAAAAGCAATAAATTACTCGGTTACGTTTAAAACACTCGCTACGCTCGTGTTTTAAATCGTCCTCGTAATTTATTCCTTTGCGCCCTTGTAGCATAAACTACTATTAACAGTACGTACATGTGAAATTTACAATTACTCGTATGTGTTTTTTTTTCTTAAATGATTTGCATTTGGGCTCTGCACACGTAACAATAACTAATTACGGGTAATAAACACGAAATTACACTTTAAAACCAGATATTTTGCAAAAAATAAGCAGAATTTGTTTCGTTCATAATTAACTGTTTATAGGTCCATAGCTCTTAAGAGCGGTTATGCAGTCGGATTGTGAAAAACCCGCCTTTTTCTAATTAATCGAAAAAACACAACACAACAAATGCATTTTCATTTTAATTTTAATTTTTTCAACACTTAAATTCAAAATTCACAATTCACTCAATAGGTAGCTATTCAACAAAACTTCTAAAATAAAAAATATTGAAATTCTAATTTGCAGAAACTAAAGGAAACTTTGCAATGGCAGCATACTCAATACATTGGTAATAAGGTTTTGTTGAATAACTATTGAGTGAATTTTGAATTTAAGTGTTCTGTTTCGATTAATTAGAAAAAGGCGGGTTTTTCACAATCCGGCTGTGAAACCGCTCTTAATATTTTGTTACAAATCTGGAGAAATGGCCTTTAAGATAGCGATCAGAAATGAGTTGTGTTATTTATCATAAGTATTTAAAATATTTTAAACACAATACTTCTACTAACTCTTGGGCCAAAGCAGAGTTATTTTGGAACCTGTTAATTTTTTTACGCTAAATCGCCAAGTACCACAGAAAAAGCTTTTGGGTACTAGTTAGAATACAATATCCCATTATTGGTAGGTACAAAGTGGTACAACAGTGGTACAAAGTGGTGGTACTACTATACTGGGAACAAAACTTTTATCCGATACGTTCTGATTCAAGTACAAATCCTCTATAAGCTGCATCGCTGTTTTGAAAATAAACCCTTAACTTTTCAGTCGTTCAACGCTCGACTAAACAAGCAAAACAAAACTCTGCAAAACAATCCGATCAACATACGTCTACAAAGTAATGCAAAGTGAATGGTGCATCGCCAAAGAACGGTCTTGTATAAACCGAATCTGGACCCATTTGCATTCATTTATGCGGAGATTTCTTTGCAGTTGCACTATCCAGGATCCATCTGCAAGGATCTCCAAGTAGCTTACAGTTAGCTCCGAAGTTTGGAATGGCTTACAGTTAGATTTAAGAAGTTCCGTCGTTAGGAAGTTTTATATTTTACGGCGTTTTACGACGCGACGACGAAGGGGATAGGTTCAGCCTGATTTATGGGAGATCCTCTTAGCACATGTGGCTGAAAAGTTAGTTTTAGTATTAGTAGGTCAAGTGGAGCGTGTGAACTGTGAAAGATAAATTGATTGGAAACAGGAGAGCCATCAAATTTTTATTTACTCTAGTTTACAAAAACTTAGCTGCTTGTCTGTTTTTCCGCGCCATGAGAACCTTCAATTTATCTCTTGAGCATGGCCTAGCGGCCTGTAGCATAGTGTTTAAATTGATAATTCTTCAGACATGGGTATGGGCTTTGTACCCTTTGCCTTCCCACATAGTGAGAGAATAAAAAAAAAAGTAATTAAATTTTACGAGTGAAAATTGTTGTTTGCTAATTCAATTATTTAACTTACTAATCAGCAGTTAGTGCATAGTCTGGAGTTAAAAAGTGTATTCTGGCGTGAAGCTGATAGCCAGAATGCCACAAAGAAATGTTTTACAAAAAGCTTTTTTTTTTAATAATCGTAATTATCGTAATGAATAACGATTATTGTCGTAATCATGATCGTAATGGCCGAATCGTTGCATCCCTCAAAAAAACCTGCGCTAGTGATAAAAAAAATACCGTTGTGAGAGGGCTATTAGTATTAAATGTCTATGGAGGGCTAGTATCATAGTCATCAAAGAGTACATTATAGAGGAATTATTTTCTTCTATGGCTAGTATGAACGAGAACTTGACATTTCCATTTTTAAAAATATAACAAAATAGCGCTCTTAGAAGTGACCTTAGCATAAGGTTATTTATTCTAAGGAAGTGACCATAGCTATAAAAAATAAGTATTTTCTTTTCTATGTCATAAGATAAATATGTAGTGTTCTATCCACAGACCACTTAGCCCTTGGTATGTGGTTCTATCAAAATAATAAAATTATATATTTGAGTAACGTAACCCAGCTCATCCAACTACCACCCAACACAGTTTAAGAGTAAAATAAAAGTTTAAACGTCCCAAACTCTGTTCGAGCTTCGGCCGAGATGATAAAACTTTCCTGTCCCCCGCGGCCATTACGCGATGTTTGTTGGAACAAACATGTTACTCTAGGTTTTAGGGCCACTTTGGACGGGCCCTAACCTCCGTAGTAATGTTGTGGCCTAAATTGCTTGTTTGGCACTGGTTTTGGGCCACTTCTTTGCCTTTTCAGCTGCACACAGTAACAATTCTCTCGGAAGCCAATTTTCATTTTGTACGTACCTACTATATTATACGTGTTACCAAATAAATGTATTTTCTTTCTTCTTTTCTTTCTTTCTTTGTTTCAATATACTCGTAGTTTCGATCGATATCTATACCGACACAGGTCGACTCAAGGTCGTTGGTGGCTACCTGCCCCTTAACGTGCCTTTCGAAGCACGCAGACTGAACACAAATGTGCCCCATGGGATTTGAACTCGCGACCTCCGTATTAGTGGTCGAGTAAAGGAACCACACATATAGCGATTGAATATAGCCGAAAATGTTACATGTAATGTACCTACATTAACAATTTATTCCGTTTTATTTGTTCCATCCATCCATCAGCCTGTATTTGTCCACTGGTGAGCATAGGCCTTCCCAATATTTCGCCACTCTTGGCAGTCTTCCCCGTCATCCTCATCCAGCCGCTACCAGCGACGTCCTTCAGGTCGGCGGTTCAGCGCGGGCATGAGGTCGGCCTACGCTACGCTTTGCTGTACAAAGTCGGTCTCTATATTCCCACCCCTTTCGGATTATTTATTACACGATACAAAATTTACAAACATAATACAAAAGCTACGGATAACATTAATAGCACAGTATGGATTTTTAAACTGCGATAATAAAGCCGATTCTGAAGGCTTTAATTTTAGCTTTAGTGCTGTCAAAACTTAAAATTTTCCAAAGTAATTTAACTTCTAATCCTAACAGTTAAGGACTATTTTGCAATGAAGAAAATTGAGTTTTGACAGCACTAAAACTAAAATTAAAGCCTTCAGAATCGGCTATAATATTATGCTATGTTTTCGTGCTTACTAATATTAGTAAGCACGGAAACGTAGCATTAGTTGCATTCTAAACTGTAAGTAATATCATATCATATATATATTTACGTAGTAATCACAGAACATTTAAATGTTCTGAGGTAGTAATACTTAGTCTATGGTAATATAAATCCATATAAAGTGACTTTGGTTGATATAGCCAAATTCATAATGGAGTGACAAGGTTCTGATTAGTAACAAAGTTCAATTACCCTTTCTGTGTAAAACGTAAAATAAAATTTTGGGGGTTGTTCTTAAACAGGTATAGGGGCACAAATAAAATATTTCGTATAGTTATTGCATAGAAGGTCATTGAAACTTGGTGGTTGAGTTTCCAGTATAAATTTGGATATATCAATAATATTAAAAATATCTACTAAATTAATATTTTCACACATATGTGCGTAATTGTTATATACCATTAATTGAATTGGTTATGCAAGAAAAATCAGCCGTTAAATCATTTGTACAGCAAAATTATTAATTGACCGGTAGAATTATTATTTGACAGGCAAGAACTTCTCAGAAGTTTTTGTAGTTTTCTTCTTTTTTATCGGATTTAGTTTTACGGCAGTGTTTTAGCAAAACGTCACAAATTAGGTTCAACAACGAGAGGAGCGAGGAGCGTGTTAGGTTTACATACAAATAATATTATTCGCAAATTAGTTATGATAATTATTTTTGCTGGGCATAAGTAGCATACCAACTTGATGTATTTGGCAGCAGAATACATTTTTCTGCCGAATAAAGCTTCTGATCGTTTGAATGACAGTCCTTCTTATTCCGCGCCGCCTAAAGCTTCGGTCTTTCGATCCCAACGCACAATGTTGCGTCAGAGAATATAAAGTATTACTACGTGTTGCGTTGAACGATGTGCGTCGTCGAAAGAATGAATGTATAGGAATGTTCTATACTGGTCATTAGTTCCGTCGACGTTTGCATCAGCGGTAAGGGGCATGCGCGGAGCATGCACACTGCACATGCACACCGCAGCGTTGCGTGTTGCGTGGACTTGTGCTGTGCGCTTGCTTATGCGTCAAAATGAATTTACGTCCACGTCGCGCGTCGCTAGCCGCGGCAGAATCGAATGACATCTAGGTGGGTTAGCTAGAACGCTGAACCGTTCACCGCAACGTTTTGCGTCAGGATCGCCTGCGAACCTTGACGCTCCCCTCGTAGGCGGGCGATCTAACAATTGTATGGTCGGAAATAGGCAACAAAGGTTTTTATAGAACCAATCGCGCAGCAACAAATCCCTTAGTTTTAATCTGCGGTCCAAGTCCATTAAAAGTGCGGACACTTTTTAAATTCAGGCTGGCTACGACAGGAATAAACTCAAATGAATATAATAAAATACTATTATATCATTGACCCACCTAAAATCATATTATAAGTCTTTTATAGTTTTTTACTATATCTATCAATCTAGCCATGCCAAAAGATTACACAGACCCAATTGTTATAAACTTCCTCAAAGAAACAATGACAAAATCAGATGAGAAACGTACGGATTGGTTTTTAAAAAACAGGGAAATGCTGGAAAAAAGGTATGCTTTTGGCAAAGATTTCAAAGATATCCAGACAGAAGATGTCTCAAGAAAACTCATTGAAGGCATAATGCCCGCTTTAGCTAAAGAAAATGAGTTGGGCGCGGTAAATCGACGGAAAATATTTCCAAGTGATGTTTCCGTTATCAGAAAATATGCACTCAAAGATAAAAGTGGCAAGCAAGATACATCTTCATTAGAAACTGCAAAGGATTTAGTTCCAGAGCATATTATGAAACCAGTTGGAAAAAAGGAAGCCAGTATTCTATTCAAATCAGTACCAGAGCACGGTCGTCGTCGATATCTTAATGTCAGAAACCAAAAGGATCCCGAAGATAAATACTATGATACTGTGTGCACTAATCAGGTTTATGGATGGAGACTGTGCGACAGTAAACTGAAGTTTATATCAAAGCATGGACGGAACACCACTAGTTTTAGCAGTCGCACTGGATTTCAACCAGATCCTCCTCATTATAAGGAACCGGATAAAATTAACAAAAGTACTTGTGTCCTATAATTAGACTTTGACGCAATCCTTATTAAAACATCCGTTGATATAATTGCCAGCTTAGAGAAAATAAATTAATATAAAAAAATGTTTAATCTAAAACTTCAGTTACATATTCCTATGATTTACAGACTATATTAATCTAAATATATAAAAGAAGAACCTGACTGACTGACTGACATATCAACGCACAGCCCAAACCGTTGGGTCTAGAGATTCCAAATTTGTCAAGTAGGTTCCTTTAGAGGTCTAGGGGTGCACTAAGAAAGGATTTTTCAAAATTCACCCCCTAAGAGGGTGACACGGGGGTCCGAAGTTTGTATGGGGAAACAAGAATAGTTAGACTATTTTATTCGAAACTTCACAGGGGTACTCTTATCAATAAATGAGTAAATACGTGTTTCAGGTTTTTTCAAAATTCAACCCCTTAAAGGGGTAACAAATTCTGAAAATCAACATGGGTATCGTTTGTATGGTTTATCGGGTCGCTGATCACGAAAACGACTACGATTTTAAAATACAACGTAGTGGACGTGAAATACCATCATCCCCTGTTGGGGTGCGATGGGGTTTAAATGTTGAAATGTGTAAATATCAATATGGGTGTCGTTTTTATGGTTTGTTGGGACGTTTATTATGAAAATGGCATCGATTTTGCAATTTAATATACCTAGTGGACATGAAAATTCTTAAAAGTATGTGTGCCAGAGCAAATCGGCTGTAACCGACGGACAGACAGACAGCCACACAAGTGATCCTATTAGGGTTCCATGTTTTCCTTTTGAGATATCTATCGATCTATATATCCACAATCTATCTATCTGTCTATATATCTATCTATCTATATCTATCTATATCCAAGTAAAATATCTTTTAAACGGAAGGTAGTGCATCCCTAGGGGTTGGACCACGGGATGCCAAAAAAAGTTTTTTTTAATGTCAAAACTTTGACGGCCTGTATCGCCCAAACGGCTGGAGTTAGACCCATGTTGATGGGTGTCTAGGAAAAGTTCTCGACGAGATCTGTCTGCCGAAAGTGTCAAAACTTTACAGGCCCATATCTCCCAAACGGCTGATGCTAGACCCATGTTCATGGTACTCTAAGAAAAGGGCTCGGCGAGGTCTAGATGACGGTAAAAAAAATGAAAGTTCGTATGAAAGTTCTTTATTATAAAGTTCGTCTGTTTCGAAGTTAGGATCTTTAAATTTTGTGTTTAGACTGACAATTGAAAATAACTTTATACGTGTCTCAGCGTTTGTGATAAATCAAACCCCGAAGGGGTGAAAAGGGGGATGAAATTGTCTTTGGAAAGTCCTTCAATTTCAAAGTAAAATCACTAAATTTGTTATTTAGGCTGTCCGTCTGTCCGTCCGTATAAACGGGAGACTCGGTAAGTGGTCAAGACCAAGGTGCAATGACCCTTTTAGCGAAAAACACAAAATAAAATTTGTGCCCTATACTAATTTAAGAATAACTCCCAGTCAATTAGTATAGGAAAACTATTGTTTTTATTGTGTTTTTTCTCAAAAAGGGTCACTGACCACTTACCGAGTCTTGAGTACGTATTTTTGGCTATATAATTAGAAGTGACCTAATGTATGTATCTCACAAATATTAGGAGTGTGTTTACTTTCGTAAGTACTTTCTAAATCCAATAAAAGGAATAGAAAATGTGTGTTTTGATGTCCATAAAAATTTAAGGGATGAGTTCATGTTCTTTCGTCTTGCGGATGCACTCTTCTCATGTAAGGTACATCCAACTAATATTATAAATGTGAAAGTTGGGATGGATATAAAGTTGTTAAAGTTGTATAAAGTTGGTATGTTTGTTACTCTTTCACGCCGTAACTGATGAACCGATTGAGTTGAAACATTGCACAAATGTTGTTCTAAACCTGGAATAGGACAAAAGCTATTTTATATCCGATAAATTAGTTCTCATAAGATGGCAATAGGTTGTCAAGTTCCTATAGAAAAGTGATGTACTGTTACTCCATCACGCCATACCTACTAAACCGATTAGGCTCAACTTTGCAAAAATGTAGTTCTAGACCTGGAATAGGACATAGTAGACCACTTTTTATCCCATTAATCAGTTCAGAGGCAATTGGGTGTCAAGTTCCTATAGAAAAGTGATACACATCTTCACACCGTACCTCCCTAACTGATAGGGCTGAAACTGCTTTAAATGTAGTTCTAGACCTGACATACGCTACTTTATATCAAATCAGTAACCAAAAAAAAATTTTCGTTTGGAAACGCGGCATGGCTTTCGGTCTCGCCAAAGACCTTTTAGCAGAGGATTAATTGAGAGAACAAAAAATGGTGTCTTTCGGAAACGCAGCCCAGCCTTCTTCTTCGCCAAAGACTTCCAATGATACTTAAGCAGATGATTAAAATTAATTAGAAAACAAAAGATAGTGTCAACTGGAAATGCGGCTCGGCTTTCAGCCTCGCCAAACATGCTATACTAGGGGATTAAATCAGTTATCAAAGACAGCCGTTACACATTACCAGAGGATTAATTCAGAGAACAAAAAATAGTGTTGATCTGCAAAACGGCTTGGGCTTCGGCCTCGGCAAAGACGGAAACGTGTCTTGGTCTTCGGCCTCGCCAAAAAAACTTTACATAGGGATCAAATTAGAGATGATGAGAACCAAAAACACTTTAAATACTCTAAATCAAAGTCAGGTCAACTACTAAAACTAAAAATATTTACAGTTTCGATACGACTATACAAAAACTAAATCAACGCGGGCGAAGCCGCGGGCAAAAGCTAGTATTAGATAAGATTTTAAATTTACACGCTCACTATAAACATTATTAGTTCCGCGACCATGGCAGATGAAACTCTGCAGAAAATTCGGGAAACTATAAAAACCAAACACGGTGAGCCTCGTTCTCCTAATAATGTTTATATTTATATTAATATTATCCAGCATTGGCTTGACATTCGATTGGAAAGTGCACAGGCGTTCCATCACCAAATTTCTTCGCAATAGAGTTGATCATCTGTGGTGTGGCCTCCTTCAAATCTTTAGCCCATCCGATGTAGGCAAAGAATCTGATTAGCTTAGTGGCGCAGTTGAAGAAATCAAAGTGTTCAGCGGCTTTATAGTCGAAGGGGAAGGCATGATGGTAGTTGTGCCAACCCTCACCGAGCGTGAAAATCGCCACAAATCTGTTCTCCATAGGCCGTATGTTTCTGAAATTTTACAACGATAGATCATTTGAAAAATGCTCCTTTCGTCAGCATCTTATGAGGCTCGTTTTTTAGGGTTCCGTAGTTAACAACAAGGAACCCTTATAGTTACGCCATGTCCGTCTGTCTGTCTGTCTGTCTGTCGGCGGCTTAGCTTAGAGACTAATAGTACTAGAAAGCTGTAATTTGGCATGGGTATACATATTTATTACGCCGATAAAGTGGTACAGTAAATTTTTGAAAAAGATTTTTAAAGAAAAGATTAAAGTGGGGATGATTTTTTTTTTCTCTTACATTCCCTAGTGTGGGGTGACATTGGATAGGTAATTTAAAAACATTGCGTGTGTGAGAAGACGATTTTTCGATCCAGAGTTCCGTTTGCGAAATATTAAACTTAAAAGTGTTAATTTTTGTTAGAGTCATGTGTCCCCGCCCTCTGTCGGCGAAATGGTTGTATTTGGAGACGTGAAAAAAATTACGGCAGTAGTATACGTAACGAAATTAAAGAGAATACTATCAAAGCTAAGTAGTCTTTACAAGTTAACGAGTATAGATCGCGCCAAACTTTTAGTCCCCCTAAACACGGGGCGATTCGCATCAACAGGAACAAAATGTATGGACCGTCCTTGGGAACAGCAACTTCCGAGCGGACCAGAAGTTTGGCGCGATCTGTATTATTATATAATGGTACAGAATCCTTCATGCGCGAGTCCGACTCGCACTTGGCCGGTTTTATTAAATTATTTGTGCCCGAAGCACGGCGATTGGGCTCACCGCCCACTTCACTTTTGCGACGTAATAACCGTCGGTGAAAAGCGGGTGTACCTAGTGTGCACTGTGACTAGCATTTTACAGTTCACACTTGGGAACACCTCTGACACCCCCTCGGGGATTCATGTCATGATGATATGTATTAGGAGCTTGTAAAGAAATGGCAATAGATATAATCTTATACATACATGTCAGATTTATTTGTTATGTTATTTCGCCTTGCTATTAGCTATGCTGCCTGTAATATACAATTTTGGGATAAGCAGAGTTATATGGTAGGCATAAGTACTTACTTATTATATGGCTTATAGCCATAAAAATGTGCTAGGCTGTTGACAGTAAGCTCACTGTGCGTGACTACGATAAATCTGATGAAGCATTGCCACGCAACTGCGCACTTCCACTCTTCATCCCAGAGCCAGATCCCTGTCATCGTGGGGAGGAAGAAGCAGAATATAATTTTCAGGGGCATGAAGTATCTGAAAGACATTTTCACTTTTAATGCATATAATCTTATGAGGAGCAACCTTGAAGCTGGATCTACATCGCACAATGTGTACAGCGTATAGACGACACACATCTATAATAGTAGTTTATGCTACAAGGGCCAAAAGGAATAAATTACGAGGACGATTTAAAACACGAGCGTAGCGAGTGTTTTAAACGTAACCGAGTAATTTATTGCTTTTACGCCCGTGTATCATACTACGTTTTTCAATGCATAGTGTGAGGAAATGAAAACAAATATAATCTTGTGAACTTTAAATTATGATTGGCTCAAAAGGATTGTATCCAGAGCCGTTAAAAAGTGGAAAAAAAAGTATAACATCTATGGTACACAGGAAAAGCTGCAGGTTAGCCAACTATTGCAAATAAATAAAAAAAAAATAATCATAAATTATAATATATATAATCGGGTCTACCGCGATCAATTTTTACCTTTTTACGAAAAGGGGGACACCCGACGTTTCGAGACAGTTGCATGTCTCGTGGTCTACGGGAAACTGGCAAGTATGGCGAGGCGCAGTGATGAGATGCAGGTGACGACCGAAGTATTTTCCTTGTACCCGCAAAAACACTTTAGTCTTTATCATCACTGCGCCTCGCCATACTTGCCAGTTTCCCGTAGACCACGAGACATGCAACTGTCTCGAAACGTCGGGTGTCCCCCTTTTCGTAAAAAGGTAAAAATTGATCGCGGTAGACCCGATTATATATATTATAATGTGTACAAAACGCGAGAGTTTAAAAATAATAATAAAGCCCTAGGGCAAAATAATCGACTTTCTGTTCGGTTTTGATGCATAAAAAGTGGGCCTTTACGAGCACATGCATTGAAAATGTAATTAAATTACAAAAAGTTAAGTGTTGATAGTATTGCTACTAATACAGTCTTCCGAATCAGCTACAGTATTAGTTAGTTTTAAAGAGATACCTGTAACACCTACAACCTTGGGGTTATAGAGCGTAGCTTATTGGAAAAAATGTATCAACGTAAGCATCCCACTAATATTATAAATGCGAAAGTTTGGATGGATGTATGGATGTTTGTTACTCCTTCACGCCGTAACTACCAAACCGATTGGTCTGAAAATTTGCAAAAATGTAGTTCTGTGCCTAGAATAGCACATAGGCTACTTTTTATTCAATAAATTAGTTCCCATGGGATGGCAATGGGGTGACAAATTTCTTTAGAAAAGTGAAGTGTTTTACACAAGCTCAAGCACAAGCTCCTTTAAATTTGCACAAGCGCAAAGTACAAAATGGTACCAAATAAAAAGAAAAACGGTCAAGTGCGAGTCAGACTCGCAAGTCTTCCGTAATTCGACAGTTTTGCGAATAGAAAATTTAATTTTGACATTTTTGGAACTTTAACGGTGAGATTCCGTTGTCCATCCATCCGTATGTCACAGCCTCGTAACTTTAGCACTGTTAAAGACAAAGACTTATAATTTTGCACAAAAGAGGAAAAAAAAAATTATTCCTAAAACCACAATATGGGTATCAAATTATAAGTTTTAAGGAGCTGATTATAAAATTATATAATTTGGCTATATTAACTTGCACCTTTTTCAAGAAATCGTCGAAATACCACAAAAAAAAATTATGTACCCACCCCGATTATAGGTCATAACTGGCCAATTACAGGATAATTATAGCGTTTTCTTTTTAATACAAATGAAAAATAAAAATAAAGTTAAATAAATTTATACATATTTTTTAATACAATATAGGTATTAAAAAGTCGATTGTAAAAATATATAGTTTTGATAATTTACGTGCATCTATTTCGATAAATCCTCAGAAAACCACAAAAAATGTATGTCCCTTCCCTTATCTCCAAAACTGGTGAACCGAAAAATGTAAAAAAAAAAAACCACGGCAATAAGTGCTTACGTAAAGATTACAGAAAAAAAAATTGAGAAATTCACGAAAAAAAAGAACAAATAAAATTTTCTGTTCCCAAAACTGTCGAATTACGAAACCTAGGTACGCGAGTCTGATTCGCACTTGACCGGTTTTTCGTCAAATATAACAGGAATAATTAGCGTACTTACGAGTACAATCTACTACGCGGAACTTATTGAAAATCATTTTTGAATTAGTAAACGTGCGACAACAAATTTTATAAGCAATCGTGCTTTTTCCGTTCAGAAACGCTGATACGCCTTCGACCTCGCCAAAGACACTTTATCTGGGGATAAAACATCTAGCCATCCATCAGCCTGTGTTCGTTTATTGCTGGAAATAGGCCTTTCTAAAATTTTGCTACTCTTGGCGCTCCTCCGTCATGCTCATCCAGCCGCTACCCGCGAAGTCCGCCGGGCCAGCAGGCACGAGGTCGGTCTAGGCTACGCTTTGCTGCACGTGGTGTCCATTCTAGGCCTTTTGGCTCCAACGGCAATCACGTCGGCGACAAATATGGGCCTACCCACTGCCACTTCAACTTACTGATTCGGCAGATTATGTCGATGACTTTCCGCAGTGCTTAAAGGCAAAAGTATTTAATTGATAAGTTATCTCTTACCAAGGGCTTGATCCACCGACTTAAGGTCGCTTAAGGAGCTATGGAGCGAGCTATGCGTGGGATATCTCTAATGAATAAAATCGAATCAAATAAAAGTAAAAAATAATTTCGTTCGGAAACGCGGCTCGGCCTACGGCCTGAACAAAAACACTTTAGCAAAGGACATTTCAAAGAACAAAAAATAGTTTCGTTTGGAAAAGCGGCTCGGACTTCGGCCTCGCCAAAGACCACCAAAGATACTTTAGAAATTAAGATGACATTTTTCAGGGTATTCGGAAAATCATTCCATAAGGACAAAAATATTTTTCGACTTCAGTTGCTTTAAAGTTACAGAGCTGAAATTTTGCTTCTGTTACTAGGGTTGGGTTTAAGGATTTAATATATTTAAGAAAAAAATATTGTGTTTCAAACTGTTAACACACTAACCGAAGTTTAATTCAGAGAAAAAAATTATAATTTCGTTCAGAATTTACCTAAATTTTCAATTATGAATTTACAAATTTTACCTGGGAATCAAATAAGTGATCGAGAAATTATTTCGTGAGGAAACGTAGCTCGGCCTTCGGCCGCGTCAAATCCTGAGAATCAAACAAGAGATCAAGAAATAATTTTAAACTACAAAAAACTAAATCCACGCGGGCGAAGCTGCGGGCAAAAGCTAGTTTGATATAATATTGTGATGGTTTAAAAAAAAAGAGTCAAACCTATCTTGAAACACCAAGTAAGGATCGCTGGTAATATCGCTCATATCGATCTCTTTTCCCTTTTTACGGACTTCCTCATTCTTCTTCATCATCAACCAGCCGATGTGAGAGAAGAATAGTCCTCGGTTAGCGTTGTGAGGGTCTGCGTTCGTGTCTGAGTATTTGTGATGGACACGGTGGTCTAGTACCCATTGTTTCACAGAATTCTGTAATATGTATTTGATATAAATATTTAAATCAACATAGAAAATCCTTTTCAGGGCCGCAGGATTGCATCAATTATAAAAAATCACAAGGATGGACACGGTGGTCGAGTACCCATCGTTTCACAGAATTCTGTAATATTTGACGTGTAACCATGAAAGGTGTAACCATATTTGAAGAGCTTCTTCAGTCAATGGTATAGAACAACTATTACTATGGAACAAACCCTGTATCTCGAAAAAAAAAAAAAAAAAACTGTTTCATAGAAAAATGCAATGCCACTCGGCTAAAATGTATGGAAGAGCAGATTTTTTTTTTGAGATTTCAGGGTTGGCTCCATAGTAAAAGTTGTTCTATACCATAGACTGAATAAGCCCTTCAAATATGGTTACACCTTTCTGTTACACCTTGTATATTTATATTTGATATAAATATTTAAAACAACAAAGAAAATATTTTTCAAGGCCGCAAGATTGCATAAATTATAAAAAGTGGGGTAAATTTTCAAGGTTTGGTCTACACATCAACTTGTTTGCTCATCTTGTTTTTGTGGACGTTTAGTAGATCTAAAAGTCTCTTACCTGACCAGCAGCTGTAAAACACGTGAGTAGGAGCAGTCTTAATGGCAGGTTGGCTTTGTAAGACCGATGAGTGAACAGTCGATGGATTCCCATCGTGATTCCTAATGCATTGGCTATTGCCATGAATATGGCTGAAATAAGGTCCAACAAGTTACTTAGCATTATAAGAAGTAAAGCAAAGCAAACCTTATACAATGTAAACTACACTACACGGTGACACTATATCTTTATGTATAATTAATTACTAAGTATTTATTATTAAACTATAATTTTCAACAACAACGAAATTCATAAATACTATGCACATGTAGTACGAATTGACAATATCTTATAAGTTTACAGCATTTACGAATTATATTTGAACTCTGATAAATCTCTGATGAAACTTGATTGCCCTAAAAACCATGTAGGTAGGTATTTGCACAAAGTACCAAATTATTTGTGCAAATACCTACCGTATTTGCACAAAGTACTACGATATGCCCACCCCATATCACGGTGTTCCGGTCAGTGAAATATGTGTGTACGAGTGTTGGTTAGAAGCATGATATACCGGTTGTTCGTTTCGTATAGACTATATCTGTAAGTATATCAGTGTCGTATCTTAATGTTGTAACTAATTGATTTATAAACTATATGGGATCTTAACTATACTTACGTATAGGCAAGGCACATTCAAAATTAGAAAATGTTCACGGATATGTGAATCTTAATCAAGAGTTATACAAGTAGACGATATCAGAAAATGCACAATCTCTTGATATGTTTGAAGGTTTGGCATTATTTCTGTTACTACTGATTTAAGGGATGCAGAAAATACTTATTATAACAGCGAATGAGTTCACTGCATGGTAATGAAACGCCATAAACTAAAATAGGTACATACCAAACAAGACGGTCTCCCATTTCACAGGAGAAGCGTAAAAATAACACCAGTAAATTCCGAGAACGTGAATTCCACCAATTAAAAATACATTGTCCCATTTAATCACATTTTTGAATCCGAGACATTTTTCCCATTGCCTGAACATTTCAGAAAGCGGTATGCTTGTGCGCGAAGTACGTAAAATCGGTCTAGTTTCTACATCAGGCTGTGCAGTTTTGGATAGTGTACGTAGTTCTTGATCCATTCTTTTGCTGATTTTCCAAATTAAATTCCCGTCCCCCATAATGTATCCTTGATGGGTGCTTCGATATACTCCATTTTAAGCACTCGTCAAATAAACGAATAACTTATTATAATAATTATTGCAGTATTATTGGACTACTTGTTTTGGGTGATGTCTGATGATTGATAGCAACACTGAACTTTTAGTGGTTATTTATATGCAACTGTATTAGGGTTCAGTAATGCAGGAAAAAAAAACAGAATTTATAAGTTATCCAGTAGTTTACTTTTGTGTCCACGGCACCCGCTACAAATTATGTGATATCTATTTATATTATTACGTCTACGACGCGTAGCAATACGTACAATATATTCGTAAATACGTATTTACTACGCCGCCACCGTGGCGGAATCAAGGGAGACAATTCATCATTCAGCCCACATCCACCTACTATTGGGCATAGACCTCTTCTTCTCCAAGCCATTTTTGTCATTTTCTCGCAAGCTTCATCCATTGCCCACCACATCGTCTCTCCATCGGGCCATCGGTCTATCCATAGAACGCTTTTCTGGCCTCGGCTGCCACTCTGTAACTGCCCTAGTCTACCATCCATTTAAGTCTCACGATTTGTTTACCCACATCTAGGATTCTAGCTCGTTGTCAAATCTCGACGTTCGGTACAAGATCCACAAGAGAGATGCCTAGCATAGCATGGCTCTCCTAAAGGGAGACAATTACTAAAACATAAATACCTTTAATTTTTGTAAGGAGCACATTCACTAATAAAGATTGAACATTATTTGTAACTAGTAGTAACCAGTATTCAATATTGAAAAAAATACAGAACCTTCTTTTTTCACGAAGTTTGTACTTGGATCATTGTCATTGGTGATAATGACCTTCACAAGAACAGTCTGAATTCGGTTGACATAAATACATTTAACTTCTGATCTGAGGTCAAGTTTGCGTTTAAAAGCATTGTTTAAATTTGCAGATTTCAACACACAATACGCCACTGTTTGTGTCATTCCAAATGCAATGAAGTAGGAATAATCGATCAAGGGCGAGCATAATTCGCGCAACAAGTTTTGCGTCCCCTCTACCCCTATCTTTGTTCTTTATTGTACACAGATACATTACGTAGAATTATTAACAATAAAATACATGTACATAGGCGAGCTTATCTCCGAAATGAGAGATCTTCAAGCAAACTTTAGTAGGAGAGGACACTATAATAATAAAAATAAGTAATCAAACATACGTGTTCTACAAATAAAGACATATTAACATACAAATAAAATAATAATATATAAATATATACTTCTATAGATAAATACTAATATAAATAAATACATACAATAACTTACCAACTTTAAGACGGAGAGAGGTAGTGCTCTACGACTAATAGTGGGACAGTCACGAATACCATGCGGCAATAAATTCCACAGTTCAATAGCTCTAACATTAAATGAGTTACCATAAGCTCCAGAGTTGTGTTCGGGAGTTTTTAATAGGGAAAAAATATTTGAACGTAAAGGTTTATCCCAAGAAAATAAGAATTTAAAACGCTCACGTAGATACGGGGGTGAAAAGGGGTTTTTAATAATATTGAAAAGATGAGAGAGAATATGAAAATTCCGACGAAGACGAATAGGAAGCCATTTTAACACTGAGCGGAAGTGAGACACGTGATCGTATTTGCGAAGACCATAAATGAACCGGATACCTAAGTTTTGAAGACGTTCGAGTTGGTTTAGTAGTTCCTCAGTGATATCGATGAAACAAACATCGGCATGATCAATCAGGGGGAGGAGCAGAGATTGCGCAAGAATAATTTTGGTTTTAAAGGGTAGAAAATTCTGGAGTTGCTTTAGGGAGTGGAATGCTCCATGTACCCTACGGCTGATCTCATTTACATGAGCTATATGAATACATGGAAATATCTTCTCTTCATAGAAATAAAATGGAATATCTGTCTTTTGTTTTGTATGTAACTATAACCTGTGTGTGATGAATATCATAATCCACATCCAAAGCGGCCTTTTTAGAGGATCTGAGGCTCTACCGCGTAATTCTCATTTGTATCAACTTCAAGCAAATGCATGCGAAATTCAATGCGTGCAAAAGAGATGGCATGTTAGGCGGGCGTCGTCGCACGCACGTCAAATTTCAATCTCAAGTTGATGTTGATGAAAATGAGAATTACGCGGTAGACCCACTGGATCTTCCAATTTACAAAACAACAGTCGACCGTTTGGTTGTTTCAAAATTACACGATTTTTCTCTTTGCAGGGTAATCTAGTGTTTACGAATTTTTAACGCTGTTCATACAAACCCCTGTAGATAATTCGGTCGTTTTCTAACTTCAATATGCTACTTTTGTCTTTTTTTTGGAATAAACAGATCTATTTAGGTGTGTAATTTAAACCTTTTTTCGTGATTTTACACCTATTTTCCAAGTATTTTAGTATTTACAGGAATCATATTAGGTTGAATGGTCGAATCCTTGTCAAACTTTAGGATATATTCAATATATATATTTTTTCGTATTGAAATGTCTAGTGATGACGTCAATGAAGGTCAAATGAAAGATATACAATTTAAAATTTTAAATTGTATAATGAATGAAAGTGTTGGTTTTACTAGGGACACATTTTCTGCAATCAAAAGGAGTACGAAAGTTATTTGCCTTATTATACATGATTCATTAAAAAAACTTAATATGAAATACATATTTGAGCACGCGATATGACGGCAGTGCTTTGTATCACCATAGGTTTTAAAAATAGCGGGAAGTGAAGAGAAATAATTACGAAGATGAAAGATCTGACCTTGGGAAGGAGCTGCATGCACCACAAACCACGCTTCGCCTGAGCCACCAAGTCTCTGGTGTTCTCCAAGATGGTTTTCTTCTTCCTCTTCGTGCCTGGTTGCGCTCTTCTCGGCTAATCTTCTTCGTAATAGTAATAGATGAAAATGAGGCGCACAGCGGGTGCGATCTCAAAATGGCGGGCGGTAGGGTCGAGGTAGGACCTAGTCGAATGACAATCAGCGTATACCTCCGGCGTGAAAGGCTTCTGATTGACGACTGATTGATTTGCGTCCAAAACTAAGCGGGTGGAGATGCAGCGAAAATGACAGTTGAAAATATTAATTCACAACTACCCCGCAGTATGAGAGCCACAAGAAGTGGCGCGAACATTTGCCCCCGGCGTTAAAACCATTGGTTTTAAAATAAGAATAGAAAAGTAAAAATAAGACAGAGAATAACGAAATTTTGAAGCGGGGGCAAAGAAAGGAGTTATTGAGACGGGAGAGGGCAAAGACGCACGACAGGTCGTTTGTAAACACCTGTCGTCGTTTTGACAGAAGCTACCCTAATGACATTATCTTTGCCAGGGTATACAGCTACAATAACACCGAGCGGCCATTGAAGCGGTGGAGTGTTATCGGTAACTACAACGACAACAGATCCAATTTTGATTGGGTTGGAAGGTGTATTCCATTTTCCTCTAGACTGGAGAAGATGGAGATAATCATTCTTCCATCGCCTTGCGAACGATTCTACCATTTGATCAAGCAACGCATAGCGACGTAATAAATTAACTGGCTCATCAGCCACCTTACAAGCGGGTAATTCTTTTAAAGGAGTTGACATCAGAAAATGTGCAGGAGTTAACGCGCTAAGTTCAGATGGATCTTCACTCAGCAGCGTAAGCGGACGAGAATTTATGACACATTCTATTTGCGTAACTACAGTTAATAATTCTTCGTAGGTCAACAGTTGAGTACCTACTACTCTATGCAAATGCGTCTTAAATCCTTTGACATATATCTCATAATGTCCCCCAAAATGTGGGCTACGTGGAATATTAAATTTCCATTGTATTCTATGATCGGCAAGTTCATTCGCGAAAGACGTTTTAAATTCTTCGGAGTTTGTCAAATTGTAAATTTCTGAGAGGGCATTTCTAGCGCCTACAAAGTTCGTAGCATTATCTGAATATACGAAAGACACTGCTCCACGTCTAGATAAAAAACGTTTGAACGCGGAAAGAAAAGTGTTCGTGCTAAGATCAGTTGCCAATTCAACGTGAACTGCACGAGTCACCAGGCATACAAATATGCAGAGGTAACATTTGACGGGACGGACTCCACGTTTTCGATACGGAGTGATACTGATAGGACCACAATAATCCACAGCGCAGTGGACAAAAGCTTTAGCCTCATTAACGCGGCATGATGGTAAATCTGCCATGAAAGGGAAGGTTTGTCTCGGCTTCGCCTTAAAACAATAATTGCAGCTATGTATTACGCGACGAACAATATTTCGACAGGAAAGTATCCAAAATTTTTGGCGGATTATTGACATTAAAGCCACTGGTCCAGTGTGACAATTTTTGCGATGATAATGAATGATAATCAATTCGACAATATGATTTTTACGAGGTAACAACACAGGGTGTTGTTGATCGAACGTCATGTCTGTGTTGCGAAGTCGACCACCAACGCGTAACAATCCATTTTTATCTAAAAATGGCGATAGTCGATTTAAAGCGGGAGAACAAAGTTTATTTGACTTTAATCTTTTTATTTCATCAAGAAAATAAAATGCTTGAAGAGCTTTAATCAATGCAACTTCAGCGAAATCCATATCGGTAGCGGTAAAAATATTAGAGCGCGGTAAAATACGTAAAAATCGGTATATGTAAATGATTGTGTGTAAAAGCACAAGCCATGACGAAATTCTTTCCGAAAGAGAAAGAAGAGGATGCGGTTCTTCATTACTAAAAGCGGGAAGAGAAATTGTTTTTGATTCCGGCAAGTTTTCTTCAATAGAAGCTGATTCTATTGTTTTGATTGGCCACTCTTTAGCGTCCAGATAAAGCCAAGCAGGTCCAGTGAACCAGAGCGGGTGACTCATCAACTGCGTGGGAGTGAGACCACGGGAAAGACAGTCGCTCGGGTTTTGAGAACCAGCTGTATGGTAAAAACATTCAGCGGGAATAGCGGATATTATTTTTGTTATACGCGTCGCGACAAAGGTTTTAAACCTGTGCGGTGAGGAATGTATCCAGCGTAAAGTTACCATAGAATCGGTAAAACAGTAAATACGTTCAATATTGTGACGTATTTTATAAGCGTCAACTACACGACGAGTTAATTTCGACATGAGTAACGAGGCACAAAGCTCAAGGCGGGCGACACTGACGGTCTTGAGCGGACAGACTTTTGACTTTGCGCATACCAGCCGAATGCTAGTGCAAGTGTCTGAGTCATCTTGTACTCTAATATATACGACACATCCGTATCCACGTTCACTTGCGTCTGCAAATGATATTATCGAAATTTTCGAATTTTGGAACACGTCTAAGTGGCGTTTAATACGTAAATCCCGCAAAACAGGTAGCTCCTTCAAATAGTTTTGCCAAATCTGCGCAATATCAGAGGGTAGTGTTTCATCCCAGTCTAATTTTAAAATACAGATTTTCTGCAAGAGTAATTTTGCGTACAAGATCACAGGAGCGGTAAAGCCGAGGACGTCGTACTGACGTGCTATCACGGACAAAACATTGCGTTTAGTACATGGGCGACTATCTAGCGATACAGTAAAAGAGAACTCGTCAGAATCAGGCGACCACTGTAAGCCAAGAACTTTAAGAGTTTGAGTTTGTTCTTCAAAATTCTTACTAGAATTTAAGCGGTGAGTATCAGGCAGTGTATCAAGTAACTGTTGACAGTTACTAGACCACTTGACGAGCTCAAAGCCACCGGCCTTAAGCAATCCTACCAGCTCATCTCTGAGCTGTAAGGAGCCCTGCACGGTGGGCGTGCTATAGCAGATGTCGTCCATGTAACAGTTTCGTGCGGCTGCAGTAGCGGCGAGCGGGTACGCTGAACTCCCATCCTCACAGAGTTTCCTGACTACTCTCATCGCAAGGAAAGGGCTACTACGTAGTCCAAAGCAGACGCGATTGAACTGATAAGCGATAAGCGGTGAACACGTGTCAAAGCGGTATAAAAACTTTTGAAATTTGCGATCATCGGCGTTAACCAAAACTTGTAAGAACATTTGTTTGATATCCGAGGTAAAAGCGATTTCATACAAGCGGAAGTCAAGTAAAATTAAAAACAAATCGTTTTGCAAATTAGCACCTGTGTGCAGCGTGTCATTTAATGAGACACGAGTACCATCAGCGGAGTCAGTCTTAGTACTGGCATTCATACAAATACGCACCTTTGTCGTTGATTTATCAACACGCACTACGGGATGATGCGGAATATAATAACCAAGAGATAATTGGTCATCATTATGAAGCGGGGATATGTAACCTTTAGTTAGGTATTCATTTATTATATTGTTATACTCGGAACGTAAATCTGCGTTAGAAACAAACCTACGCTCAAGAGACATAAAACACTTTTTTGCGTGATGGTACGAGTTTCCTAGTATGTTAGGATTCCGTGCGAACGGTAAAGAAACCGAATAGCGACCAGCGGGGTCACGTGACACATTGTTAATAAATAATTTTTCACATTCATCATTTGCGGGACTAGAAGCAGGTTCACAATGCACCTCTTCTAATTGCCAAAATTTTTGTAAAATAAAATCTATTGGCGGTTCAATCTCCATATAAGAGCATAACGAAATTGAACATGCGGTATTTTGGTAAACAGGCGTATTACCAATTAGCGTAAAACCGAAGATGGTCTGAAATCCCGTCGGCGTACCCGGGGGACCAGAGACGCGGCCTGATAACAAGATATCCGCGAATAAAGATGCACCGATAAGAATATCAATCTCACCCGGTAAGTAAAATGTTTCATCAGCAAGTGTGATATATTTTAAATACGAAAGCGTAGACAAATCCACCTGCACCGATGGTAAGTTGTCGGTAATACGGTCGATTACATAAGTGTCAAGCGAAATTGAAACCGAATCATCAAATCGTGAAAACAATTTAAGGTTTGTCGCACCCTTAATTGGGTTTGATGAAGAGCCGATGCCCTTAACAAAAGCGCGGGGAATTTTCTCATATTTTAAGTTAAGCTTCTCACAACAGGAAACCGTCGAAAAACTGGATTGTGACGCAGGGTCGCAGAGCGCACGTAGACGGACAGACATACCGTTAGAATCTTTCACGATCACTTGAATTGTACCTAAAAGGCATGTTTCATTACGCTGCGAGTTAGGCTGTAAGTTACATAAAGAAATATTATTACTCGCAGTTGGTACGGATTGAGAATCATTAGTCATATGTTCTGTGTTAGTCGCCGATACGGCAGGATCCACCAACCTCGAAGATTGCGTATGTGTGCGTGGAGACACGGTAATATTTTGACCAAGCGCGGTGTGAGTATTCATCACATTTTGTTTGCGGCACAACATCGAATGGTGTTTACAATTACAATGGCGGCAATTATAAGACGATTTACAAGCGGAATTGTTATGCGTAATACTTAAACAATTGGTGCAACCGTTATTAGATTTGATGAACTGAAATCTTTCTCGATATCTAGTTTCACAAATTCGGGACACTTATATAAATTATAGTGTTTTAATTGTTTACATAGCGGACAACAATTATTATTGGTCGAAGCGGAGACAAAAGCATGGGTTGACTTGGTACTGTACCCGGTTTTGTTGTTATTATTATTAACGGAGCGGTTCGGAGCGGGAGCGGTAATTGCGGGTGCAGTGCGGTTCAGTATCTTAGTTTGTTCCCGTAAAAATGATATTAATTCATCATAATGGGGTAAATCGGAACCACGTTTAAACATTTCAAATGAACGAGCGGTTTCAACATCAAGTTTTTTAAGGGCCAAATACATAAGGATAAAATCCGAAAGATCTTTAATATTCAGCGATTTTAAACACGAAACAGCGGAACAGAACTTGTCTAAAAACAAGTCCAAGTTTTTTGAACTAGCGGTAGTTAAAGGGCGAAATTCAAACATTTGATCCAAATAAGTAGTGGCTAAACTACGCGAGTCTTGAAAAGTAGAAACGAGTGTTTTCCAGATTATGTCGTAGTTAGTTGCGTTCGGTGTGATTCCAGAACAAATCGAAAGTGCCCGGCCAGAAAGTTTACCCATCAGGTATTGTACTCGTTCGTTGTCGGTCAAGTCCGGATTATCGTGAATCGTGGTTTTAAATGTTTCATAGAATGTTGGCCACATAGTAGCTTCACCAGAAAAACCAACGAGTTCCAGTTTTGGAAGCTTGATAGTAGGTTTTTTGGGACATTCCATGTCAAGTGGAGCTTTAACTTTAGAGTCAGCCGATTTCGAAGAATGTGATAACTTCCGGTTGATGTATTTGCAATGGGAGTAAAGATCCTCAAAAGCTGACCAACTTTGATAATTTGGTTCAAAATTAGGATTTATCAATACCTCTGTGTCATTAATTTCATCTATGATTACATGAATTTCTGAGCGTACAGTATCCAAAGTTTCGACATTGGCCATAAACAATTCTGCCGAAGAAACATCCTCTAAAGCGGTTTTAGAAAAGTCATAAACTCTCTGAAGGCGATTAAACAATTCTTGCCTTTTATTTTTAAGCTTCTTTAAACTATACGACATCTTTAATTTTGCAGCTTCTGCGGAATTTGGCATGTTATATAGTACAAAGTTAGGCAAGTACCAGAACTATTGAAAGTTTTATACTGACTACAACATAGAATAATGCTAATGAGTTAGAGATAACACGGGCGGCGGACGAACCTGTGTACGAGTACCTCTCGATAATATTAAGAATTAGCAGGTAGGCAGATAATATTTTCTGTGAAATGATCAAATGGTATAATCGCAGCGGATAAATTAACAGAATGGCGTATTTCACTGTAGATAATTTATAATTTCCAGTATATAGGAAATGGAATCACTAATATTTTGACGAATGCGGGGTTTTAATGCATAGATAATGCAAATAAGAGCGGGAATGCGGGGTAATACTGCGGGCAGAGTGAAAATTAGAGCGGAATTCACGTGTTCTTTAGACAAAGAACATGAAGATAGCGGTTGGAAATACCAAAAAATGGTTATAGATCGCAGATCAAAGGGCCTAAAATGGATCTAGATCCGGCTCGAATGGCCAAAAAATGAGCACGCGATATGACGGCAGTGCTTTGTATCACCATAGGTTTTAAAAATAGCGGGAAGTGAAGAGAAATAATTACGAAGATGAAAGATCTGACCTTGGGAAGGAGCTGCATGCACCACAAACCACGCTTCGCCTGAGCCACCAAGTCTCTGGTGTTCTCCAAGATGGTTTTCTTCTTCCTCTTCGTGCCTGGTTGCGCTCTTCTCGGCTAATCTTCTTCGTAATAGTAATAGATGAAAATGAGGCGCACAGCGGGTGCGATCTCAAAATGGCGGGCGGTAGGGTCGAGGTAGGACCTAGTCGAATGACAATCAGCGTATACCTCCGGCGTGAAAGGCTTCTGATTGACGACTGATTGATTTGCGTCCAAAACTAAGCGGGTGGAGATGCAGCGAAAATGACAGTTGAAAATATTAATTCACAACTACCCCGCAGTATGAGAGCCACAAGAAGTGGCGCGAACAATATTAATAGGCAAGTTTCAAACAGATTGCTTAGAACAACGATTTGGTCGTTATAGGTCTCTGTCTGGGTGCAATTATAATATATCATATAATCAGATAATTGAGTCTGAAAAAAAGATTCGCATTCAGCATATCCTGAAATCAAAGGAATGCAAAAGTATGTTGAAAGAACTATCAGCTAGTTCTTGCGAAGTGGCTAATGCTGATAATGTTGATATCACAGGGTTCATGTTTATAATAACGGAGAGTAACTACCTTGAAATTATGGAAATTGATGAAGACGCAAAGCTGTATGTGTGTGGCTATGTAGCTCACAGTGTAAAAAATAAATTATGCTGTCGCTTATGTGAAAAATATGTTGTTGAATCAAAAGGTACTGAAACAGATTCACAATATTTCAATTACTTGCAGAGGGGTGGTTTAATTGTACCTACTGCTTCTGTATGTATTATGTTCTACCACATGTGTAGTATTTTTGAGTATATAATAAATAACAAAATTCTAGAAAGCAAATTTCTAAAAAAAGGCGACCACAAGGCTGTTTTGTATAAATTAACAAAAGCAAGCCTAGAGTCAGACTTTATCACTATCTATTTGGTAGAGAAATGTGAATGTGGTAACACATTTGACAGATTGTTTCAGTCCATTCTGAAAATAATGTGCAATATTGTTTTAAACAATTACCAGAAATTTATGAACAATAACAATGAATGTAACAAAGGAAAAAAGAGGAAACTTATGACATTAAACAACTAAAATTGCTAATTTGTAATTTAAATGTAATATTTATTGTAATGTAATATTGTAAATGTGTTAAATAAAGGATTGCATTAAAAATATATATTTTTTATTTATTTCCTATTAATTTCACCTCTAGAAATGGGACTTGTTTTATATTCAAGCATGATGTGATGAATTAATTAATTGATGATCATAGATGAGAAAGGACCATAGGACCACTAACTGACAGCTAGGCGACGTTGCCAAACTTATGTTCATGGCTTGTAAATGGAGACGGCTATGCCATCGCTAAATATTTTCAAAAGACGGCTGAAGGAGCACCTTTTGTCACTGTCATGGGTATCTTTCATAATTAATTAATTAATTTTACTTCTTGGGTATTTATTTATTTAATGTATGTATTAGTATATTGTATATATTTATGTAGGTTAATTTTACATTAATAGTACTTTCTTATACTTAAATCAATTATTATTATTATATATTCTTTAATCTATGTATACGTATGTATGTCTACTTTTATATAAATTATATTCTATTATCCCCAGAGGTAGACTGGAAGAAATCTCTATAGATATAAGTTTACCTTTGTACATGTCAATTTAGTTTTACGGAAGTCTCTTAGCAAAACGTCACAAATTAGGTTCAATGACGAAAGGAGTGAGGAGGAGCGTGTTAGGTTTCCATGTTAATAACATTATTCGCAAATCAGTTTATGACAACTATTTTTGCTAGGCATAAGTAGCAAACTAACTTCATATATTATTTAGTTGCAGAATCAACGACATTTAATGTCGTTGGGCAGAATACATTTTTCTGCCGAATAAATCCTCTCATCGTTAGAATGACAGTCCTTCTTATTCCGCGCCGCCTAAGGCTCCCCTCGTAGGCGAGCGATCTGCCAATTGTATGGTTGGTTTTTTTTTATTTAAGAGAGACAGGCAACATAGGTTCAACCGATCGCGCAGCAACAAATCCTCTTAGTTTTAATCTGCGGTCCAAGTCCATTAAATTACTTTATTTATACTTTTTAAATGCAGGCTGGCTACGACAGGAATAAATTTAAATAAATATAATAAAATGCTCGTATGTCATTAACCTACCCAAAACCATATTATACGTATTATTTTTCTATATTTACACTTATTTTTACGAATATTTATACTTTTATACTATATCCCATTAATCTAGCCATGCCAAAAGATTACAAAGACCCAATTGTTATAAACTTCCTCAAAGAAAGAATGACCAAATCAGATGAGAAAAGTACGTATTGGTTTTTAAAAAACAAGGACATGCTGGAAAAAAAGTATGCTTTTGGAAAAGATTTCAAAGATATCCGGACAGAAGATGTCTCAAGAAAACTCGTTGAAGGCATAATGCCCACTTTGACTAAAGATAATGAGTTGAGCGCGGTAAATCGACGGAAAATATTTTCACGTGATGTTCCCGTTATCGGAAAATCTGCGCTCAAAGATAAAAGCGCCAAGCAAGATACATCTTTATTACAAACCACAAAAGATTTAGTTCCAGAGCATACTATGAAACCAGTAGGAAAAAAGGAAGCGAGTATTCTATTCAAACCAGAGCACGGTCGTCGTCGATATCTTAATGTCAGAAACCAAAAGGATCCCGAAGATAAATACTATGATACTGTGTGCACTAATCAGGTTTATGGATGGAGACTGTGCGACAGTAAATTGAAGTTTATATCAAATCATGGACGGAAAGCCACTAGTTTTAGCAGTCGCACTGGATTTCAACCGGATCCTCCACATTATAGGGAACCGGATAAAATTAACAAGTGCAGGTAATTGTGTCTTTTGACGCAATCCGTTGGTATAATTGCCAGCTTGGAGAAGTAGAGAAAATGAATTAGTATCAAAAACTGTTTAATCTAAAACTTCAGTCACATATTCCTTAAGCCTAATCTAATATGATTTACAGACTATATTAATATTAATATTATCCAGCATTGGCTTGACGACGTTCGATTGGAAAGTGCACAGGCGTTCCATCACCAGATTTCTTCGCAATAGAGTTGATCATCTGTGGTGTGGCCTCCTTCAAATCTTTAGCCCATCCGATGTAGGCAAAGAATCTGATTAGCTTAGTGGCGCAGTTGAAGAAATCAAAGTGTTCAGCGGCTTTATAGTCGAAGGGGAAGGCATGATGGTAGTTGTGCCAACCCTCACCGAGCGTGAAAGTCGCCACCAATCTGTTCTCCACAGGCCTTACGTTTCTGAAATATGACAACATTAGAGCATTCGAAACCAATTTATATAATAAAATACTAATATGTGGATCGTTTTTTTATTAAATTATTTGTGCCCGAAGTACGGCGATAGGGCTCACCGCCCACATCAAGTTTGAGACTTAATAATAGTTGTTCAAAAGCAGGTGTACCCAGTGTGGACTGTGACTAGCATTTTATAGTTCACACTTGGCAACACCTCTGACACCCCTTCAGGGATTCATGTCGTGACGATATGTATTAGAATCTCGTAAAGAAATGGCAGTAGATTTAATATTACATTAAATAAATGTCAGATTTGTTTGTTATGTTATTTCTCCTTGCTATTAGCAATGCTGTAAGATACAATTTTGGGATAAGCAGAGTTATATGGTAGGCATAAGTACTTACTTATTATATGGCTTATAGCCATAAAAATGTGCTAGGCTGTTGACAGTAAGCTCATTGTGCAAGATTGCGATAAATCTGATGAAGCATTGCCACGCAACTGCGCACTTCCACTCTTCATCCCAGAGCCAGATCCCTGTCATCGTGGGGAGGAAGAAGCAGAATATAATTTTCAGGGCCATGAAGTATCTGAAAGACATATTCACTTTTAATGCATATAATCTTACGAGGAGCAACCTTGAATCTGGGTCTACACCGCACAATATGTACATCAGCGTAAATATGTAATTAAATTACAAAAAGTTAAGTGTTGATAGCATTGAAACTAATACAGTCTTCCGAATCAGCTACAGTATTAGTTAGTTTTTACAAGATAACTGTAACACTTACAACCTTGGGGTTATAGAGCGTAGCTTATTGGAAAAATTCATCAACGTACGCATTTGATATAATATTGTGATGGCTTAAAAAAAGAGTAAAACCTGTCTTGAAACACCAAGTAAGGATCGCTGGTAATATCGCTCATATCAATCTCTTTTCCCTTTTGACGGACTTCCTCATTTTTCTTCATCATCAACCAGCCGATGTGACAGAAGAACAGTCCTCGATTAGCGTTGTGAGGGTCTGCATTCGTGTCTGAGTACTTGTGATGGACACGGTGGTCTAGTACCCATTGTTTCACAGAATTCTGTAATATGTATTTGATGAAAGAAAATATTTTTCAGGGTCGCAGAATTGCATAAATTATAAAAAGTGGGGTAAATTTTCAAGTTTTGCCTTACACGGGAACTTGTTTGCTTGTCTTGTTTTTGGAGGTCTAAAAGTTCTAAAAAAAATCTTACTTGACCAGCAGCTGTAAAGCACGTGAGTAGGAGCAGTCTTAATGGTAGGTTGGCTTTGTAAGACCGATGAGTGAACAGTCGGTGGACTCCCATTGTGATTCCGAATCCAGTGGCTAATGCCATGAACATAGCTGTAATAAGGTCCAACAAGTCACTTAGCATTATAAGTAGTAAAGCAAAGCAGACCTTATGTACAATGTCACACTACACCACACGGTGACACTATAACTTTATGTATAATTAATTACTAAGTTTTTATTATTTAACTATAATTTTCAGCAAGTACAATACTTATTAATAATAGGCACATGTAGTACGAATTGACAATATCTTATAAGTTAACAGGATTTATAAAATAAATCTGAACGGTTTTTTGATGAAATTTGATTGTCCTAAAAATCATGTAGGTATTTGCACAAAGTACTGCGATAAGTCCACCCCATATCACGGTGGGCCGGCCGGTGAAATGTGTGTTGTACGGTTGTTCGTTTTTTTTTTAATACAAAAATACAAAAACAAAATTATTTATTTCAAAACTTATACATACAATTTCGTAGACAGTGATAAGTAAGATATACCTGGAATAGGAAGCTCCGCTCTTCCATAGGTAACAGATAGTTAAATTATATTAATAAGAATAACTTTAAACGTAATAATAAGAAAAATAAAATACAAAATCAAAAAACCAAGACAAAAAGTAGATATAGAAAAATTAAGTAAAATGTTGCCTATATTTATATGATGTGTAAGTGTGTATGCGTGAGTAAGTGTGAAAGGGTGGGTGAAAGTGTGGGTGAAAGCGAATGGGGTGTGTATGAAATTAAGTGTACAAATAAAAGATTTCTTATTTGTGTGCTCAAGTCAAGAGTAGTAGTAGTTATTCTAGTAGAATATCGTATTTATCCTACAAATATCACAAAATATTAAAAGATAAAATTTGTTAAATACTGCGTATAATTAATTATGTTTTAGGTGTAAATATTATAGATGTTAGTGTTAATTATATTTAATATTGATATATAATATGTTAAAGCACGTAAATGGTGTGTTATGAATAACTTGGGTACTAGTTTTACCTATTGTACATTATTAATTAATTAATGTATATATAAAGTTAAATGTTTAAAATTGAAAATTTGGATGGTATACTACCAGGTGCCAGGTAAGATTTTAACACTTATAATATTGTAACTGTTTCTTAATGTAATTATATTTAGTAACTCTTCAGATAGTATTTTTTACAAGGCCTTCTGTCTCGTCTTAGTACAGACTAGTATAGTATAGTATAGTATAGACTATATCTGTAAGTATATCAGTGTCGTATCTCAGTAACTAATTGATTTATAAACTATATGGGATCTTAACTGTACTTACGTATAGGCAAGGCACATAGAAAATTAGAAAATGTTCACGGATATGTGAATCTTAATCAAGAGACAAGTAGACAATATCAAAAACTGCGCAATCTCTTGATATGTTTGAAGGTTTGGCATTATTTCTGTTACTACTGATTTAAGGGACGCAGAAAATACCTTTGGTAACAGCAAATGCGTTCACTTCATGATAATGGAACGCCATAAAATAAAATAGGTACATACCAAACAAGACGGTCTGCCATTTCACAGGAGAAGCGTAATGATAACACCAGTAAATTCCGAGAACGTGAATTCCTCCAATTAAAAACACATTGTCCCATTTAATCACATTTTTGAATCCAAGACTTTTTTCCCATTGCCTGAACATTTCAGTAAGCGGTATGCTTGTGCGCGGAGCACGTAAAATCGGTCTAGTTTTTTCATCAGGCTGTGCAGTTTTGGATAGTGTACGTAGTTCTTGATCCATTCTTTTGCTGATTTTCCAAATTAAATTCCCCTCCCCCCATAATGTATCCTTGATGGGTGCTTCGATATATTCCATTTTAAGCACTCGTCAAATAAACGAATAACTTATTATAATAATTATTGCAGTATTATTGGACTACTTGTTTTGGGTGATGTCTGATGATTGATAGCAACACTGAACTTTTAGTGGTTATTTATATGCAACTGTATTAGGGTTCAGTAATGCATGAAAAAAAAAACAGAATTTATAAGTTATCCAGTAGTTTACTTTTGTGTCCACGGCACCCGCTACAAATTATGTGATATCTATTTATATTATTACGTCTACGACGCGTAGCAATACGTACAATATATTCGTAAATACGTATTTACTACGCCGCCACCGTGGCGGAATCAAGGGAGACAATTCATCATTCAGCCCACATCCACCTACTATTGGGCATAGACCTCTTCTTCTCCAAGCCATTTTTGTCATTTTCTCGCAAGCTTCATCCATTGCCCACCACATCGTCTCTCCATCGGGCCATCGGTCTATCCATAGAACGCTTTTCTGGCCTCGGCTGCCACTCTGTAACTGCCCTAGTCTACCATCCATTTAAGTCTCACGATTTGTTTACCCACATCTAGGATTCTAGCTCGTTGTCAAATCTCGACGTTCGGTACAAGATCCACAAGAGAGATGCCTAGCATAGCATGGCTCTCCTAAAGGGAGACAATTACTAAAACATAAATACCTTTAATTTTTGTAAGGAGCACATTCACTAATAAAGATTGAACATTATTTGTAACTAGTAGTAACCTGTATTCAATATTGAAAAAAATACAGAACCTTCTTTTTTCACGAAGTTTGTACTTGGATCATTGTCATTGGTGATAATGACCTTCACAAGAACAGTCTGAATTCGGTTGACATAAATACATTTAACTTCTGATCTGAGGTCAAGTTTGCGTTTAAAAGCATTGTTTAAATTTGCAGATTTCAACACACAATACGCCACTGTTTGTGTCATTCCAAATGCAATGAAGTAGGAATAATCGATCAAGGGCGAGCATAATTCGCGCAACAAGTTTTGCGTCCCCTCTACCCCTATCTTTGTTCTTTATTGTACACAGATACATTACGTAGAATTATTAACAATAAAATACATGTACATAGGCGAGCTTATCTCTGAAATGAGAGATCTTCCAGCAAACCTTAGTAGGAGAGGACACTATAATAATAAAAATAAGTAATCAAACATACGTGTTCTACAAATAAAGACATATTAACATACAAATAAAATAATAATATATAAATATATACTTCTATAGATAAATACTAATATAAATAAATACATACAATAACTTACCAACTTTAAGACGGAGAGAGGTAGTGCTCTACGACTAATAGTGGGACAGTCACGAATACCATGCGGCAATGAATTCCACAGTTCAATAGCTCTAACATTAAATGAGTTACCATAAGCTCCAGAGTTGTGTTCGGGAGTTTTTAATAGGGAAAAAATATTTGAACGTAAAGGTTTATCCCAAGAAAATAAGAATTTAAAACGCTCACGTAGATACGGGGGTGAAAGGGGGTTTTTAATAATATTGAAAAGATGAGAGAGAATATGAAAATTCCGACGAAGACGAATAGGAAGCCATTTTAACACTGAGCGGAAGTGAGACACGTGATCGTATTTGCGAAGACCATAAATGAACCGGATACCTAAGTTTTGAAGACGTTCGAGTTGGTTTAGTAGTTCCTCAGTGATATCGATGAAACAAACATCGGCATGATCAATCAGGGGGAGGAGCAGAGATTGCGCAAGAATAATTTTGGTTTTAAAGGGTAGAAAATTCTGGAGTTGCTTTAGGGAGTGGAATGCTCCATGTACCCTACGGCTGATCTCATTTACATGAGCTATATGAATACATGGAAATATCTTCTCTTCATAGAAATAAAATGCAATATCTGTCTTTTGTTTTGTATGTAACTATAACCTGTGTGTGATGAATATCATAATCCACATCCAAAGCGGCCTTTTTAGAGGATCTGAGGCTCTACCGCGTAATTCTCATTTGTATCAACTTCAAGCAAATGCATGCGAAATTCAATGCGTGCAAAAGAGATGGCATGTTAGGCGGGCGTCGTCGCACGCACGTCAAATTTCAATCTCAAGTTGATGTTGATGAAAATGAGAATTACGCGGTAGACCCACTGGATCTTCCAATTTACAAAACAACAGTCGACCGTTTGGTTGTTTCAAAATTACACGATTTTTCTCTTTGCAGGGTAATCTAGTGTTTACGAATTTTTAACGCTGTTCATACAAACCCCTGTAGATAATTCGGTCGTTTTCTAACTTCAATATGCTACTTTTGTCTTTTTTTTGGAATAAACAGATCTATTTAGGTGTGTCATTTAAACCTTTTTTCGTGATTTTACACCTATTTTCCAAGTATTTTAGTATTTACAGGAATCATATTAGGTTGAATGGTCGAATCCTTGTCAAACTTTAGGATATATTCAATAAATATATTTTTATTAAATTGTATAATGAATGAAAGGGTTGGTTTTACTAGGGACACATTTTCTGCAATCAAAAGGAGTACGAAAGTTATTTGCCTTATTATACATGATTCATTAAAAAAACTTAATATGAAATACATATTAATAGGCAAGTTTCAAACAGATTGCTTAGAACAACGATTTGGTCGTTATAGGTCTCTGTCTGGGTGCAATTATAATATATCATATAATCAGATAATTGAGTCTGAAAAAAAGATTCGCATTCAGCATATCCTGAAATCAAAGGAATGCAGAAGTATGTTGAAAGAACTATCAGCTAGTTCTTGCGAAGTGGCTAATGCTGATAATGTTGATATCACAGGGTTCATGTTTATAATAACGGAGAGTAACTACCTTGAAATTATGGAAATTGATGAAGACGCAAAGCTGTATGTGTGTGGCTATGTAGCTCACAGTGTAAAAAATAAATTATGCTGTCGCTTATGTGAAAAATATGTTGTTGAATCAAAAGGTACTGAAACAGATTCACCATATTTCAATTACTTGCAGAGGGGTGGTTTAATTGTACCTACTGCTTCTGTATGTATTATGTTCTACCACATGTGTAGTATTTTTGAGTATATAATAAATAACAAAATTCTAGAAAGCAAATTTCTAAAAAAAGGCGACCACAAGGCTGTTTTGTATAAATTAACAAAAGCAAGCCTAGAGTCAGACTTTATCACTATCTATTTGGTAGAGAAATGTGAATGTGGTAACACATTTGACAGATTGTTTCAGTCCATTCTGAAAATAATGTGCAATATTGTTTTAAACAATTACCAGAAATTGATGAACAATAACAATGAATGTAACAAAGGAAAAAAGAGGAAACTTATGACATTAAACAACTAAAATTGCTAATTTGTAATTTAAATGTAATATTTATTGTAATGTAATATTGTAAATGTGTTAAATAAAGGATTGCATTAAAAATATATATTTTTATTTATTTCCTATTAATTTCACCTCTAGAAATGGGACTTGTTTTATATTCAAGCATGATGTGATGAATTAATTAATTGATGATCTAGATGAGAAAGGACCATAGGACCACTAACTGACAGCTAGGCGACGTTGCCAAACTTATGTTCATGGCTTGTAAATGGAGACGGCTATGCCATCGCTAAATATTTTCAAAAGACGGCTGAAGGAGCACCTTTTGTCACTGTCATGGGTATCTTTCATAATTAATTAATTAATTTTACTTCTTGGGTATTTATTTATTTAATGTATGTATTAGTATATTGTATATATTTATGTAGGTTAATTTTACATTAATAGTACTTTCTTATACTTAAATCAATTATTATTATTATATATTCTTTAATCTATGTATACGTATGTATGTCTACTTTTATATAAATTATATTCTATTATCCCCAGAGGTAGACTGGAAGAAATCTCTATAGATATAAGTTTACCTTTGTACATGTCAATTTAGTTTTACGGAAGTCTCTTAGCAAAACGTCACAAATTAGGTTCAATGACGAAAGGAGCGAGGAGGAGCGTGTTAGGTTTCCATGTTAATAACATTATTCGCAAATCAGTTATGACAACTATTTTTGCTGGGCATAAGTAGCAAACTAACTTCATATATTATTTAGTTGCAGAATCAACGACATTTAATGTCGTTGGGCAGAATACATTTTTCTGCCGAATAAATCCTCTCATCGTTAGAATGACAGTCCTTCTTATTCCGCGCCGCCTAAGGCTCCCCTCGTAGGCGAGCGATCTGCCAATTGTATGGTTGGTTTTTTTTTATTTAAGAGAGACAGGCAACATAGGTTCAACCGATCGCGCAGCAACAAATCCTCTTAGTTTTAATCTGCGGTCCAAGTCCATTAAATTACTTTATTTATACTTTTTAAATGCAGGCTGGCTACGACAGGAATAAATTTAAATAAATATAATAAAATGCTCGTATGTCATTAACCTACCCAAAACCATATTATACGTATTATTTTTCTATATTTACACTTATTTTTACGAATATTTATACTTTTATACTATATCCCATTAATCTAGCCATGCCAAAAGATTACAAAGACCCAATTGTTATAAACTTCCTCAAAGAAAGAATGACCAAATCAGATGAGAAAAGTACGTATTGGTTTTTAAAAAACAGGGACATGCTGGAAAAAAAGTATGCTTTTGGAAAAGATTTCAAAGATATCCGGACAGAAGATGTCTCAAGAAAACTCGTTGAAGGCATAATGCCCACTTTGACTAAAGATAATGAGTTGAGCGCGGTAAATCGACGGAAAATATTTTCACGTGATGTTCCCGTTATCGGAAAATCTGCGCTCAAAGATAAAAGCGCCAAGCAAGATACATCTTTATTACAAACCACAAAAGATTTAGTTCCAGAGCATACTATGAAACCAGTAGGAAAAAAGGAAGCGAGTATTCTATTCAAACCAGAGCACGGTCGTCGTCGATATCTTAATGTCAGAAACCAAAAGGATCCCGAAGATAAATACTATGATACTGTGTGCACTAATCAGGTTTATGGATGGAGACTGTGCGACAGTAAATTGAAGTTTATATCAAATCATGGACGGAAAGCCACTAGTTTTAGCAGTCGCACTGGATTTCAACCGGATCCTCCTCATTATAGGGAACCGGATAAAATTAACAAGTGCAGGTAATTGTGTCTTTTGACGCAATCCGTTGGTATAATTGCCAGCTTGGAGAAGTAGAGAAAATGAATTAGTATCAAAAAATGTTTAATCTAAAACTTCAGTCACATATTCCTTAAGCCTAATCTAATATGATTTACAGACTATATTAATATTAATATTATCCAGCATTGGCTTGACGACGTTCGATTGGAAAGTGCACGGGCGTTCCATCACCAGATTTCTTCGCAATAGAGTTGATCATCTGTGGTGTGGCCTCCTTCAAATCTTTAGCCCATCCGATGTAGGCAAAGAATCTGATTAGCTTAGTGGCGCAGTTGAAGAAATCAAAGTGTTCAGCGGCTTTATAGTCGAAGGGGAAGGCATGATGGTAGTTGTGCCAACCCTCACCGAGCGTGAAAGTCGCCACCAATCTGTTCTCCACAGGCCTTACGTTTCTGAAATATGACAACATTAGAGCATTCGAAACCAATTTATATAATAAAATACTATTATGTGGATCGTTTTTTTATTAAATTATTTGTGCCCGAAGTACGGCGATAGGGCTCACCGCCCACATCAAGTTTGAGACGTAATAATAGTTGTTGAAAAGCAGGTGTACCCAGTGTGGACTGTGACTAGCATTTTATAGTTCACACTTGGCAACACCTCTGACACCCCTTCAGGGATTCATGTCGTGACGATACGTATTAGAATCTCGTAAAGAAATGGCAGTAGATTTAATATTACATTAAATAAATGTCAGATTTGTTTGTTATGTTATTTCTCCTTGCTATTAGCAATGCTGTAAGATAAAATTTTGGGATAAGCAGAGTTATATGGTAGGCATAAGTACTTACTTATTATATGGCTTATAGCCATAAAAATGTGCTAGGCTGTTGACAGTAAGCTCATTGTGCAAGATTGCGATAAATCTGATGAAGCATTGCCACGCAACTGCGCACTTCCACTCTTCATCCCAGAGCCAGATCCCTGTCATCGTGGGGAGGAAGAAGCAGAATATAATTTTCAGGGCCATGAAGTATCTGAAAGACATATTCACTTTTAATGCATATAATCTTACGAGGAGCAACCTTAAATCTGGGTCTACACCGCACAATATGTACATCAGCGTAAATATGTAATTAAATTACAAAAAGTCAAGTGTTGATAGCATTGAAACTAATACAGTCTTCCGAATCAGCTACAGTATTAGTTAGTTTTTACAAGATAACTGTAACACCTACAACCTTGGGGTTATAGAGCGTAGCTTATTGGAAAAATTTATCAACGTACGCATTTGATATAATATTGTGATGGCTTAAGAAAAGAGTCAAACCTATCTTGAAACACCAAGTAAGGATCGCTGGTAATATCGCTCATATCAATCTCTTTTCCCTTTTGACGGACTTCCTCATTCTTCTTCATCATCAACCAGCCGATGTGACAGAAGAACAGTCCTCGGTTAGCGTTGTGAGGGTCTGCATTCGTGTCTGAGTACTTGTGATGGACACGGTGGTCTAGTACCCATTGTTTCACAGAATTCTGTAATATGTATTTGATGGAAATATTTAAATCAATAAAGAAAATATTTTTCAGGGTCGCAGAATTGCATAAATTATAAAAAGTGGGGTAAATTTTCAAGTTTTGGCTTACACGGGAACTTGTTTGCTTGTCTTGTTTTTTGGAGGTCTAAAAGTTCTAAAAAAAATCTTACTTGACCAGCAGCTGTAAAGCATGTGAGTAGGAGCAGTCTTAATGGTAGGTTGGCTTTGTAAGACCGATGAGTGAACAGTCGGTGGACTCCCATTGTGATTCCGAATCCAGTGGCTAATGCCATGAACATAGCTGTAATAAGGTCCAACAAGTCACTTAGCATTATAAGTAGTAAAGCAAAGCAGACCTTATGTGCAATGTCACACTACACCACACGGTGACATTATAACTTTATGTATAATTAATTACTAAGTTTTTATTATTTAACTATAATTTTCAGCAAGTACGAAATTTATTAATAATACGTACATGTAGATGTAGTACGAATTGACAATGTCTTATAAGTTAACAGCATCTATAAAATAAATTTGAACGGTGAAAGTAATCTTTGATGAAACTTGATTGCTCTAAAAATCATGTAGGTATTTGCACAAAGTACTGCGATAAGTCCACCCCATATCACGGTGGGCCGGCCGGTGAAATGTGTGTTGTACGGTTGTTCGTTTTTTTTAAATACAAAATACAAAAACAAAATTATTTATTTCAAAACTTATACATACAATTTCGTAGACAGCGATTGGAGTCTCCTTTTAAGTAAGATATACCTGTAATAGGAGGCTCCGCTCTTCCATAGGTAACAGATAGTTAAATTATTTTAATAAGAGTAACTTTAAACGTAATAATAAGAAAAATAAAATACATAATCAAAAAACCAAGACAAAAAGTAGATATAGAAAAATCAAGTAAAATGTTGCCTATATTTATATGATGTGTAAGTGTGTATGCGTGAGCAAGTGTGAAAGGGTGGGTGAAAGTGTGAGTGAAAGCGAATGGGGTGTGTATGAAATTAAGTGTACAAATAAAAGGTTTTTTATTTGTGTGCTCAAGTCAAGAGTAGTAGTTATTCTAGTAGAATATCGTATTTATCCTACAAGTATCACAAAATATTAAAAGATAAAATTTGTTAAATACTGCGTATAATTAATTATGTTTTAGGTGTAAATATTATAGATGTTAGTGTTAATTATATTTAATATTGATATATAATATGTTAAAGCACGTAAATGGTGTGTTATGAATAACTTGGGTACTAGTTTTACCTATTGTACATTATTAATTAATTAATGTATATATAAAGTTAAATGTTTAAAATTGAAAATTTGGATGGTATACTGCCAGGTGCCAGGTAAGATTTTAACACTTATAATATTGTAACTGTTTCTTAATGTAATTATATTTAGTAACTTTTCAGATAGTATTTTTTACAAGGCCTTCTGTCTCGTCTTAGTATAGACTAGTATAGTATAGTATAGACTATATCTGTAAGTATATCAGTGTCATATCTCAGTAACTAATTGATTTATAACCTATAGGGGATCTTAACTGTACTTACGTATAGGCAAGGCACATAGAAAATTAGAAAATGTTCACGGATATGTGAATCTTAATCAAGAGACAAGTAGACAATATCAAAAACTGCGCAATCTCTTGATATGTTTGAAGGTTTGGCATTATTTCTGTTACTACTGATTTAAGGGACGCAGAAAATACCTTTGGTAACAGCAAATGCGTTCACTTCATGATAATGGAACGCCATAAAATAAAATAGGTACATACCAAACAATACGGTCTGCCATTTCACAGGAGAAGCGTAATGATAACACCAGTAAATTCCGAGAACGTGAATTCCTCCAATTAAAAACACATTGTCCCATTTTATCACATTTTTGAATCCAAGACTTTTTTCCCATTGCCTGAACATTTCAGTAAGCGGTATGCTTGTGCGCGGAGCACGTAAAATCGGTCTAGTTTCTTCATCAGGCTGTGCAGTTTTGGATAGTGTACGTAATTCTTGATCCATTCTTTTGTTGATTTTCCAAATTAATTTTCCCTCCCCCCATAACGTGTCCCCGAAGGGTGCTTCGATATATTCCATTTTAAGCGCCCGTCAAATAAACGAATAAGTTATAACAATAATTATTGCAGTATTATTGGACTACTTGTTTTGGGTGATGTCTGATGATTGATAGTAACACTGAACTTTTAGTGGTTATTTATATGCAACTGTATTAGGGTTCAGTAATGCAGGAAAAAAAAATCAGAATTTATAAGTTATCCAGTAGTTTACTTTTGTGTCCACGGCAACCGCTACAAATTATGTGATATCTATTTATATTATTACGTCTACGACGCGTAGCAATACGTACAATATATTCGTAAATACGTATTTACTACGCGGCCACCGTGGCGGAATCAAGGGAGACAATTCATCATTCAGCCCACATCCACCTACTATTGGGCATAGACCTCTTCTTCTCCAAGCCATTTTTGTCATTTTCTCGCAAGCTTCATCCATTGCCCACCACATCGTCTCTCCATCGGGCCATCGGTCTATCCATAGAACGCTTTTCTGGCCTCGGCTGCCACTCTGTAACTGCCCTAGTCTACCATCCATTTAAGTCTCACGATTTGTTTACCCACATCTAGGATTCTAGCTCGTTGTCAAATCTCGACGTTCGGTACAAGATCCACAAGAGAGATGCCTAGCATAGCATGGCTCTCCTAAAGGGAGACAATTACTAAAACATAAATACCTTTAATTTTTGTAAGGAGCACATTCACTAATAAAGATTGAACATTATTTGTAACTAGTAGTAACCAGTATTCAATATTGAAAAAAAATACAGAACCTTCTTTTTTTCACTTCTTTTTTACTTGGATCATTGTCATTGGTGATAATGACCTTCACAAGAACAGTCTGAATTCGGTTGACATAAATACATTTAACTTCTGATCTGAGGTCAAGTTTGCGTTTAAAAGCATTGTTTAAATTTGCAGATTTCAACACACAATACGCCACTGTTTGTGTCATTCCAAATGCAATGAAGTAGGAATAATCGATCAAGGGCGAGCATAATTCGCGCAACAAGTTTTGCGTCCCCTCTATCCCTATCTTTATTCTTTATTGTACACAGATACATTACGTAGAATTATTAACAATAAAATACATGTACAGAGGCAAGCTTATCTCTGAAAAGAGATTTCTTTCAGCAAACCTTAGTGGGAGAGGACACTAATAAAAACACGTAATAAAAATAAGTAATCATACATACGTGTACTACAAATAAAGACATATTAACATACAAATAAAACAATAATATATAAATATATACTTCTTTAGATAAATACTAATATAAATAAATACATACAATAACTTACCAACTTTAAGACAGAGAGAGGTAATGCTCTACGACTAATAGTGGGACAGTCACGAATACCATGCGGCAATGAATTCCACAGTTCAATAGCTCTAACATTAAATGAGTTACCATAAGCTCCAGAGTTGTGTTCGGGAGTTTTTAATAGGGAAAAAGTATTTGAACGTAAAGGTTTATCCCAAGAAAATAAGAATTTAAAACGCTCACGTAGATACGGGGGTGAAAGGGGGTTTTTAATAATATTCAAAAAAAAATATGAGAGAGAATATGAAAATTCCGACGAAGACGAATAGGAAGCCATTTTAACACTGAGGGGAAGTGAGACACGTGATCGTATTTGCGAAGACCATAAATGAACCGGATACCTAAGTTTTGAAGACGTTCGAGTTTGTTTAGTAGTTCCTCAGTGATATCGATGAAACAAACATCGGCATGATCAATCAGGGGGAGGAGCAGAGATTGCGCAAGAATAATTTTGGTTTTAAAGGGTAGAAAATTCTGGAGTTGCTTTAGGGAGTGGAATGCTCCATGTACCCTACGGCTGATCTCATTTACATGAGCTATATGAATACATGGAAATATCTTCTCTTCATAGAAATAAAATGCAATATCTGTCTTTCGTTTTGTATGTAACTATAACCTGTGTGTGATGGATATCATAATCCACATCCAAAGCGGCCTTTTTAGAGGACCTGAGGCTCTACCGCGTTATTCTCATTTGTATCAACTTCAAGCAAATGCATGCGAAATTCAATGCGTGCAAAAGAGATGGCATGTTAGGCGGGCGTCGTCGCACGCACGTCAAATTTCAATCTCAAGTTGTGTTGATGAAAATGAGAATTACGCGGTAGACCCACTGGATCTTCCAATTTACAAAACAACAGTCGACCGTTTGGTTGTTTCAAAATTACACGATTTTTCTCTTTGCAAGGTAATCTAGTGCTTACGAATTTTTAACGCTGTTTATACAAACCTCTGTAGATAATTCGGTCGTTTTTTAACTTCAATATTCTACTTTTGTCTTTTTTTTGGAATAAACAGATCTATTTAGGTGTGTAATTTAAAAAATTTATACTTGCGATTGTCGGCACTTGGTGAAACTTGAATTATCATTGTTTACGTTGCTCAGAGCTAGTGCCTGGAATCATGTGAAATATTTTTAATTAAGATCTTCCCTTGAAAATGGAGTAAAATCCGAAACCGGTTGGGAGTTAACAAAAATAAAGTGAAACTACAGTACAAGTGTTTTAATTCAAGATGTGTAATTTAAACCTTTTTTCGTGATTTTACACCTATTTTCCAAGTATTTTAGTATTTACAGGAATCATATTAGGTTGAATGGTCGAATCCTTGTCAAACTTTAGGATATATTCAATAAATCTATTTTTTCGTATTGAAATATGTGGTGATAAACCAATTTTCGAAACACTTTTTCCAATCCGCCTCAGACACCTCTTCTACGGCCTTCTCGAACGCTATTAGTGCATCTTCTGGCGATGAAAACTGTATCCCTTTGAGTTGATTTTTTATTTTAGGGAATAAAAAGAAGTCACACGTTGCTAAATCAGGGATGTAAGGAGGATGACCCATAAGTTAAACGGATGTGCTGTCCAGGAAGTCCCTCGTTTTGAGCGCTGAGTGCGCTGCACACCCCCGACACTTCATAGTCCACGCTCAAGTTATTTACCTACACTCTCACGCGCGCATCTGGCTTGTCCGCACACGCTTGTGTGTGTGCGTGAGCTAGTCTAGGGCTGGCAGCAAGCGTGTGAGCGTCGTCGATCGAGAGGAACAACATTTATAGTCAGCAACTTATATGATTCTCTTCCTAAATTTTAGCGTGGTTAATCCCCAGGTCCTAGTTCTGGTTCCCCATGGATAAATTTGTATTAAAAATATATATATCAACATGACCTGAATGCGCGAGAGGGTGTCAGAGGTGTTCCGAGTGTGAACTTTGAAATGCAAGTCACAGTCCACACTCGGTACACCAGCGTTTCACCTACAAATATTACGTCCCAACGTGGTGGGAGGTGAGCCCTATCGCCGTAAGTACTTTAGGCACAAACACACGATTTTTAGGACATACGGGTTTCCTCACTATGTTTTCCTTTACCGTTCAGAAAGTGGGAAGTACTTACCTATTAGCAAATACGATGCGCATTATGTAAATTCCGAAAAACTCATTGGTGCATGCCCAACCGCGGATTGAACCTGGATCTCAAGATTGAGAGGCCAGCGTTCTACCCCTGAGTTACCGCCGCTTTTTCATAACTTTAAAAATAAATTAACATAAAAGAAAATGGCTTAGTTCATCGGAAGGAAGCCAATTTGAAAAATCTCCGTTCTTTATTGGTTGCTCCGTTTTCTAGGCATTCATATATACCACAATAACGAACCAAATTGATTAAAAATCAGTATCGTAATAAAACAAAACAAGATTTATACTTGCGATTGTCGGCACTTGATGAAACATAAAAAGCATCTCGATTTTGAACACAAACACTTGTACTATTTGTTTCATAACATAAAACAAATTTTATGAAACAAATAGTACAAGTGTTTGTGTTCAAAATCAAGAAAACAAAACAAAATACGCGCGCAGCGAACGAGTGCTACTCGAGCTCTGCCTGCCTCCAGATTTGCCACTACCTTGCGGGGGACCACGGGGGACGTTAAATTCGCGCGGGGAGGTGAGTGTCGCTTCTTTACGTAGTAATACTTTTTATTCTCTGGCGCTGGCGCGTTGTCATGGTGAAGTAGTAGCCCGCAGAGCCTTGTGTTTGGTCGCTTGTTGCACACAGCAGTGAAAACTTTTGGCAGGCATGTGGTAGTATAGCATTTGGCATTGATGCTTCTTTGATATCGTAAAGGAATTGAAAACAAATACCCCGTCAAATTGAAAAAACTAGCGATCAAAATCTTCTCTGCGCTTCTCGATCGCTTCACTTTGGTAGGCGTTGTTTCGTTTTCAAACAGCCAAACTATTGACTGGAGCTTCGTTTCTGGATCGTTTTGATAAATCCAAACACGCCGAGACGAGCCTGCTTCAAATTTAGCAATCATGTCACTGCACCATTCCACGGGTCTGCTTATGAGTAGCGGTGAGTTTGTGAGGTTATCCTCCCCACGCAAAGATGCTCGTGTAGAACCTCGTGAATGCTTCCTGATCCAATCTGCAATATGTGCTGAATCTCGTCATACGTAATGCGACTATTCTCTTGAATGAATTTTTTTATTGCTAGGACATTTCCTTCTGTAACAGCCGTCAAAGAGCGACCACTTCTTTGTTCATCCCTTAAAGTTAGTCAACCACGCATAAATTCATTATAGCAGTGGTACACGGTTAGAAAAGCTTATATCCATAAATGCCAATTGAAGTCTATTATACGATTCATCTGGCTTTAGGCGACATTTGAAATCGTAAAAAATTATCGCGCGAAAATGTTCCCGATGCAGGCCCATTTTTTAATGAGACACTATAGTTCAATTTAGCTCGTAATAAATGTGAAGTGAAATTTTTAAGTTGGAACTTTCGTGTTTTTACTTTTAAATAATTGTATTTTCAAAATAAATTATAACTGGTCAGTGTCTTATACAAGTACATGAAAACTTTTTTTCGCGAAACATTGCGTGGCCTGGTAGCTTAGTGTCACTTAGGCTTTTCCGGCACAATTTTGTTTTTTTTATGTATGGGCACACAAACTTAAAGCACGCTTTAAAGTATGTGTGCCCATACATTTTCAACGTAATGCATAAAATAACAACATTTTGCAATAGCCTAACTGGCACTAAACTATGTTCGCGAAATACCATAAATTACATTTAACTATTTCATACTTTTAATTAAAAAATAAAAAGAACTATCTTAAGTTGTTTCCTCCTTAAGGGGAATCGATTTGTATCCTCTACGAAACGCACAACTTAAGATGGTTCTTCTTATTTTTGAATTAAATATATTAAATAAATGTGATTTTTAGCATTTCACGAACATAGTTTAATATCAATTGGGCTTTTCCGGCAAAATTTTGTTATTTTATGAAAAACGCTGTAAATGTATTTGCGCACATACTTAAAAGCGTGTTTTAAGTTTGTGTGCCCATGCATTTACAACGTAATGCATAAAATAAAATAAATTTGCTGAAAAACCCCAACTGACACTAAACGATGGTCGCGAAATGCTATAAATCACATTTTTTAAATATCAGTAATTCAAAAATACGAAGTTTCGTAGAGGATACGACTCGATCCCCCTTAAGGAAAGCTATTCCTCGAAACGGTTTACGGAAAACAAGAGGTCAATAGCTTCATCACAATAAAAAGCCCAATTAAAATAAAACAACTGAAAGGGAACGGTTTCGTCAGTGGAAGATTCTCTAGTAACATTCAGCAGGCAGTAAAAGAAGTGTCAGGTTCGGACTGGAACAAATATTTTAAATATTTTGGAAAAAATTAGACGCTGTGTATACGCTGGCATATAATAAGTACATTGAAAAGATGTAATAAAAAAAAATTAAGCCGTGGAACAATTTTATTTTATTTTCGCAAAGCTTTCCAACTGTCCCATTTGTAAATTACGACATTGTTTGAAATTTTTTAGTAGAGCGAAGCAATTAGTGCATTTTTCTATTCTCGGGTATTTTAAATGATATACGAATTATAGCACGCGCGGTCTGAATGAGGACTGGAAAATAATAGAAAATACTAGAAATAAATAGAAATAAAAATTGAAAATAACTTTTGCCCGTGGCTTCGCTCGCGTGGATGTGTCTTTCAATCTTTGAGTAGCATCGATAGTTTTCGGCTCAGCGGTTATTTTATCAACAACTCTTATAGTCTTTACGTTGACCAGGGTCACTGCGATAATAATAGAGAAAACCGCATCCAAATCTGTTGAGTGGTTCTCGAGTTAGAAGTTTAGAACATACTTAATATACATAATCAAAATTTTAGAAACCCTAAATTTTGGAAATACTATTAAGCCATTAAATTTAAAATTTTGAAAAAATATTCAATATGCAGAAACTATTTTTTTATTACTTACTTTAGATATCCCCGATTCCGACGGTTTTACCCTCAGAACATTTAAATCAAATAGAAAGGCTAAGTGGGCGTGTCACGCGCGCCACAACTACTGTTGAACATCAATACTTAGACCGAAACACGCGATCGCTGCCCATAGTCGCACGCGAACCGTGACTCTGTGAACAGCTCTGCCTAATCTAAAGAGAAATGCCGTCTTGTGCAATAATTACTTGCAGAATCACGAATAAGAAACAAACCGGAAAAATTGAGATATTTCCTTTCACCTGTAATTATAAAAACTTTGTATAATATGAGAATTTTAGATAAATAACTAATTTACTCATGGTGACAGCAAAAATATACATTACCGGCAATGTACGCTTACAATTTTGGCTAAGATGTAGTAAACAAGTAATGTATGCTCTCCCTACTTGTCAAACTTGCTCGCTAGTGTTGTGCGGTATCGTGGTGTCACACAATCGATAGACATTTTTTATTCCTTTGACCGATATTCTTAAATTAAGATTTAAGATAAAACTTTTATAACATTCGAGAAACCGTTGTCAGTTACCCCAAAATCGACCGGATAACTGTACAAGCAAGGAGAAAAGTTGTTATATAAAATGTATGAGAAAATATTTAAAAGTGAATAAGTGTGCGTTTATTTCCTCTACGGTGTAATTCTTGGCTATACATAAATACATACATATTTTTTAAAATACATAAGATATTTGTACAGTCGAGAACAAAAGTATTCGTGTGAAATGTATGAAAAAAAAAATGAAAAGTGTTAAAGCGTGTTTCAATTACTCTACAATGTAATTCTAAGCTACGTATATGTATGTCTGAAAACATTTATCAAAATATATAGGGTAAAATGTACAGTCGAGATCAAAAGCTTTGGGATAAAATATTTAAAAATGTATGAGTTTGTGATTATTTAATCTATAGGGTAGTTCTAAGCTATGCACATGTCCAATTGATTATTTATCAAGATAGAGGGAATCTTTATAGTCGAAGAAAAAAGTTTTTGCTAAAATATTTAAAAGTATATAAATGTGTGTTTAATTATCCAACAGGGTAATTCTAAGCTATGCATGCATATCTTGAATATATATTTACAGTAGTTACAGTATGAGAGTTGGTATAACATACTAAAGGTTTTTACAAAATGCATGGAAAAAAAGAGCTTGGAATTACTCTGAAGAGTAAATAATTACACACTTCCTTGACTGTGCAGATGTCCCTTATATGTTGATAAATAAGTATTTAATCATATGCATAGCTTAGAATTACCATATAGAGTAAATAAATAGACACTTATACACTTTTTAGACATACATATGCATAGCTTAGAATTACGTTGTAGAGTAAATAAAATACACTTTCACACTTTCAAATGTTTTTTCATACATTTCACCCGAAAACTTTTGTTCTCGACTGTACAAATATATCGTAGATATTGAAAAATAAGTATTTATACTTATGCATAGCTTACAATTACACCGTAGAGTAAATAAACACACTTGTACGGTTTTAAATATTTTCTCATACATTTTATATGAAAACTTTTCTCCTTGATTGTACAATTACCCGGTCGATTTTGGAGTAACTGTTAACGGTTTCTCGAATGTTATTATAACACCTATTTTATGTCACCTAACACAAGTGTATTGGTGGTATGGACCAAAACGCCCATTCTCCTTTGAAATGGGATTTTCCATAAGAGTGTTTATGAAAAATCCAATTATTTTGAAGCTACCATAATATAATTTAAAATACGTTAAATCTTAATATATTCGTCGGTGAAACGCGGGTGTACCGAGTGTGGAGTGTAACTTGCATTTCAAAGTTCACACTTGGAATACCTTTGATACCCCCTCGGGGGTTCATGTCGTGACCATATATTATCATTATTACTGATCACTTACAAAGTTTCAAGTATGAATTTGGCTATATCAATGAAATCACCTTATATACACCTAATACACGTTAAAACAATTTTACTAAAATATGTAAAACAAGATAATAAAAATAGAAAAAAAAACAACACACAAATTGTCTCAGAGCAAATTGGTTTCTCGATTGATTATAAAAAAAGTTAGTCGAAGTTTTACGTTAAGAAAATACATCTGTTCCCATCCCTAGTAATAAATCATCACGACATATAATCAGACTGTGTTTAATATTAATTTCGCAATACCGCTCCGGTCAAGTTATCAACCACCTAAAGCCGGTAGGTTTATAATGGTCACATGGTATCAAAACTAAAACGTCGTAAATGAAATCGTTTGTTTAAAAAATACACCGTTTTTCACAGAGATACGGTAGTTTTTTCATTTGATAAGTTTTCTATATAAGTCATTTGTTGTGCGTAGAAAGAACAACCATTTGAATTAAAGTTTTGATAGTATTTCAATTACGACAAGGTGTGTGCCTGTGGGTGTGAGGCGACAAAGGCTCTGGTATGCATACAGCTCCAAGGCCTTTCTAACTATTTAAATGTTCTGAGGTTTTACCGATTAAATACCTGAAAGTATCTTTAACTAGCAATAAATATTTTGCTTTGATAATTATTGTATAGAGAGAGAAGCTGTAACATTTATTTAGGTATTCAATAATTTCCTATTGAAATCAAAGTTACAATTCCAAAGTTGAGTTACAGAAATAACTGTGTGTTGTACGAGTAGGAACTCAAAGCCCAACTTATTTAATCTCTTTCAATTCGCCGGCGAAGTTTAAAATGACATCGTAGTAATTTCTATAATGCAGCACCTTCTGTTGGATGTAGTTTCAGACTCTGCTTTTAGATTGAAATGTGCAATATGTGACTCACAAACCAGGTTTTGGCGTTTCTTAGGCTGCACCTGCTCGTTTCAAGGAAAATTTTTATTCACGCTTTCATTTGTTGGCACATCCCAGAGTATACTATATTATCTTTGCTTGGAAGGAAACAGATGTGTTGGTCCGGTTGTTATGTTTTATTGTGAAGTAAACAGATGTGTTGGTCCGGTTGTTATGTTTTATTGTGAAGTAAACAGATGTGTTGGTCCGGTTGTTATGTTTTATTGTGAAGTAAACAGATGTGTTGGTCCGGTTGTTATGTTTTATTGTGAAGTAAACAGATGTGTTGGTTCGGTTGTTATGTTTTATTGTGTTGTCGACATCTAAAAGTTCGAAGCGGGGGCGATGATATCGACGTCTAGAGACGTGTTTTTTTTCTGAAGAGTGAATGTGGGTGAACTAAAGTTTATAATGATTATTCAGACGTTTAAGGAAGTCTCCCTGCTGTGTGGCCAGATCATGAATATGTCACCAATGAATATAAATTATTATGTTACGATATTCTACTAAGTGAGGACAATCGAATCTTGTTAATATTATTTTTACAGTATCTAATTTTAAAAGTACAAAATACTTGGCATGGGCAGTTTTCGAAACTTCGGGCAGTGGTTCCAAGAACATAGTCGATAATGTTTTAGCACTTCCCAGGGAAACGAAAATTGTTTCGAATATGATTATACCTCATATGTGCTGGATGTTAAGATGATGTTGCTGAAGAAGGAAACTGGCAATAGTATACCCGTCCGTACAAATAACTTTTATTATGGAACCAATAATAAAGTGCCGAAAAAAAAATTTGCTGTTATCTGCTGTACATAATAATATGTACTCGACCAAAATGTATGAAATAATTGTCTTTTTTTCTCGATTTATGGTTTTTTTTTCACGAAAAGTTGTTCGTATGTACGAGTGGGTATACTATCGCCAGTTTCCGGCTTCCGCAACATCATCTTAACACTCTGTATTGTAGGTATATAGACGTTTCTCGTGTCTATTGTTTAGTTCTCTAGAGTGTGAATATTTTTGTTGTAATGCAACATTGTTTTATTTTAAGTTTTCAGTAAGTGCATTTTTCTGTTTCCCGAGGTATAAAATGATATTAAAAGCACGCGCGTTCTACAAGAGAATATAAAAACATTATTTAGGGCAAAAATACATGAAACCATAATAATCATTATTTTGACTGGCGTCTGGCTTATTGTTGTAATGTGATGATTTGTTTTTCCAAAATCATTGTATTTTTTCCCAATTTTTTTCGCCAATGGGTTTAAGCTCTTACGCCCAGTTTCTTCAGAAACATGTATAACATAAATGTATAGTTTTTTATTTTATTTATTTATTAACTACATTATACTATCTTAACAGCTAGGCCAACCCGATAGTGCAGCTAACATATACAATATAACATAAAAAAATAGACGTACACAGTAAACAATAGACGTAGTACATATTTACAATTTTCACACTAAACTGCAAACTAGTTATGCTAGTTTAGGCCGCTTGCAGTCTACGGAAGGAAAGGCAAGTCCCTGAGTAATGGGAGAAAAGAATTACCCATAAAAATACCGTCTGCATAAGACCACGGGACTGTGCGATCTTCGATGTCGACATCAATTTATCCGCTACCGTGCGCAGCGAGACATGACGACGCGACGTCTAGCGACCAAATTTCACGTTTTGCATTCACATTTCACATTACCGCATTCGTTGTAATGTAACGTTCGAGATGCAACCGCTTCTGAGATTTTTACCGCTTTTTTATCTCTCCTTCTTAGAAAGGACTTTAGAGATTCACCAAACCGGTGAATTTATATAAAAATACATACTTACTCGTACCTCAGAACAGAAATAATAGAAAAAGTGCAAAAGTGAATTTTATTAATAATTTACGATATAACTTTTAAATTGCGATGCTAATGAATATTTTCCACTTCACAAGGCAACTTAATGTGGGAATTAGTGTCGTCTTGTATATTGTAACATGTTTTAGCAATAAAGAAATTTTAATTTTAATTTTCAAACCGTTTGCTTTATAACAAATATTACAAAAAACAAAGTTGTGTTTAATTTTACAGGAAATTTAATTTCTTACACAGGTTTCCTTTAGTGTTTTGATTTTTGCGTTATCGTAAGAAACCCAGACAAAAAAAAATCTAACGTATAGATTAAACTAAATAAAATATATATTTTTTAAGATTTTAAAACAAATAGGGGCTTATTGTTTTTTAGACTCTGCCTCATACTTTTTTTAGATCATCATATAGAAAAGTTATCAACATACTAATAAACTTTATCATGGCTCGTAATTCCGGTATTTTATATGGAGATTAATACCAACGTGATGGACGCGTTGACTCTCTACAATATCTGTAACCATCTTACCGACTGTCCTTCTCTACTGAAACAGGGGCTCTACCGCGTAATTCTCATTTGTATCAACTTCAAGCAAATGCATGCGAAATTCAACGCGTGCAAAAGAGATGGCATGTTAGGCGGGCGTCGTCGCACGCACGTCAAATTTCAATCTCAAGTTGATGTTGATGAAAATGAGAATTACGCGGTAGACCCACAGATCTACTTTCTTAGAGCACCTGCGCCACAGTATAAATGTGCTTGCGCGGTTTTCACGATCCCAGGCCTCTCTTTGCCTATGACGCGGAAAAACGCCAGTCGTCGAGCTCCTCTCAGATGAATCTGCGAGACATACAATAAAACACTCCTCTCAGTTGACATATTTAATTCAAAAAGGTTTACATTGAAACGACAAATTAGACAAACTCTTGATGACTCCTTTTAACAAATAAATACGTAGATATAAAACCTGGAAAGAAACTTTCAAACAAAAAACAAACAATGGAAATATCTATTGAATTATTTTATTATATATATTTATATAAATTATTATATATTTATTTATGAACCCATGAATCTGTAAGAAAATTTCGACAATTTCATAGTTAATAATAGTTGTCTTTGTCCCAACTAAAGTATAGATATAAGAAAGTTAATTACGGGTGTCCAGAAAGCGCAGGAGTAATTTGAAATTCAAATAAAGAAATAAATAAAAATCATCAAAGTATTTGGTTTATTATTAAATTAAAGCTACAAAACTTGAACAAGATTGTATTGTCCAATCGCTGACAGTAACGCTGCTGAGATTCTTCTGATGTGATGTCTATCTGATGTGATATTTATATCAGATTCATCGGCTTGTTCAATTTGATGCCACACATCTGACATATTAATAAAATTGAGACTATAAACGAATTATTCCCGAACAAAGTGATTTTTCACAGAGGCACCATTAACTGGCCACCCAAGAGCCCCATCTCAGTTCACTCCACTGTTTTTTATGGGGAAACCGAATATCAGATCAGAAATAAGACATTTTACGTTCAAGATTAGAAGAATGTCAGTAGCGTAACGGTCAGCATTTAGGCAATGTCATCTTTGTTTAGTAAACTTTTCTAGTATTATATCTTCAAGTAAAAAATAATTTGGCCAAGTGCGAATTAGACTCGTGCACAAAGGGTGCCGTACCAAAGCAAGGCGCAAAAATGGTAGCGCCTGACAATTAATTCGGCACCCTCCGAGTACGGAATCCAAATTTGATTACTTTTGTCTTAATTTAGGGTATGTAATTATCTGACTAAATTTGAAACTTGTATGTTTAAGATAGAGCTGAAACGAAAAATGTTAAAATAATAATGCTATTTTTTCGAGGCTTGTTGGATTTAATTTTTTTTTACATCATTACCGGGATTACCGGGATTCATGCACGCCATTGTTTAAAAAACTAAAGCTGCTTTCATTACCTAGCCTTTATATTTATGAAATGGCATGTTTCACCAAAAATTATCTGGAACAATTTGTCACACTCAACGACGTCTGCTCATTCAATACTAGGCATCCAAACAGACTATTGTCCGTATAATATAGCTTGAGCCCTTTGACAGCTGTCAGCGCTATACATATTTGAGCATGAGAAAGAGAGTTAGAAATACAAATTTTATAGCGCTGTCCTGCTGTCACAGGGCTCAAGCTATATTATACGGACTATATATAGTAACTCCCACTTTAAAGACCGCGTTGGCTCAAAAAAATTGCTTTTCGATGCAAATGCAAATATTTAATACATTACCAGACAAGTTAAAACTTATGCCACACACATTGTTTAAAAAATATTTATTTAATTGGTTAGTAGATAAGTGCTTTTATACTGTAAAAGAATTTATAGAAATAAAATATTGTGACATTGTAATTACTAATAAGAGTTGAAAATTGATTGATTTTGTTTTTAATACTTACATACTTACTACTAAATATGTTACTGCTAAATTTTTGCATGCCTTAATTGGTTAAATGTGCTGTACATAAATGATTACTTGATTAGTTTTAAGTAATATTGTAATATCTATAAACCACATTAATTGCAAATAAACTATTTCTATTCTATTTCTATTGAGCCCACGGACACGCAGTTAGCAGGTGAGCACCCTACCAGTCGCCCACAGAGACTGCGGTAAGGTAATAATTAATTTAACGAAATTTATTTAGACAGTTTTAAACGCATTTCTGGAACAGCAACATAAAAGGTTGATTTTCCACCATTTCGTAAATATTTCATGCTCATATAACATGCTCGGATCCTAACTTTTAACTGATGTACCCCCACGGGCACAAATACCAAGACAAATGGAATTAGACTCATGTCTTAACTTTTGTTGACTGGTAATAGAGATGATTTTGATGTACTTTTACGTCTTGAAGTTTGGTAAATAAGTATTCTTAGGTAGTAAACAGCTCGTCCCAGAACTCAGAAAATTGTCATAAAACAAAGTGTTAAGACCTTGCCTTACAATGCCACGAGCTGCGTGGTTTCTGCCCTTTTGCATGCTCAGGTTTATAAATGTTAACAAAGAGAAATAAATGGAAATGTTTTGTGTTTTGTTTCTGTACGTTAGGTACTAAAGAAAAAGGTGTCTTTGTTTCTTTTAACTTCCTTACTACTATTTCTTTATAACAATACATATGAGAGAGTAGACTGTAGAGTAAGAGTAAATTCGTCCAGCCACTTTTCACCGACGATTCTTGGTGGGCCTTCTAAACGAATACAGTTTATATTGTAAACTTATTTATCGTGATGCAAAGATTCTATCTACTCTACTGGTACAGTTTTAGAACCAAGGTTGATGCTGGATCTTATTATCGCCAGTTTAGAAATTTGCGCAGAGGTTTTAGTGTTAGTTTTAGAAGAGATTTCAGGGACTAAGTGTTAGTAGTTACGGCACCAATAAAGCACGGAGAAAAAATATTTTTATAATACTACCAGATCGTTTTGTAAAAAAAACCTGGTTAACAAAAACAAAATTATGTTACATTTACTTGAATTATTGTCAACATTAGATTATTCAAGTAAACTGAACAATAAATAAGTTAAGTCAACAATAAATATAGACGTCACATATAGTACAATTTTTTCTGTTTAAATTAACTATATTCAGGTTAACGGAACCAGAATTTCTCGGTGAGGCAAAAACGAAAATAGGTAACTTAGAAATACGTTGTGAAGCCAAGTACATTGAGTACACATCAGTGGCGTATTTTAAGATTTGGCGCCCTGGGCCTGTAAGGTTTGCCGACCCATAAAAACGAGAATAAAGCCAAAATATTTCAATTATAAAATAAAATAAAATCCAGCACTGTTGATGTTGGCTGAGAATGATGATATTGAATGAAAAAACTAAAAAGGAAAACTTCAAAGAAATAAAACACCATTTATTCAATATTTGCATTTTTTATCCGATGGTTTTTTTTTCAATGACATTATAATTCAAAAACAATATAAATTAAAAGATAGGTAACGTTTGAATATGAAAGATGCCCAAAGCTGGGCGGGAGTGGCGGCTTGCGCCGCGTTCGCCGCCCACCCCTCGCAACCTGCCGCCCCGGGCCTTGGCCCTTTTGGCCCTAGGGTAAATAAACTACTGGTACACACACAACAACAACACGCCCGTAGCATCAGTTACCGACTTCTGTAGATTTTTGCGGAAGTCCCTGGAGAGACCAATTAAGGTAATATATCATCTGTGAAAAGGTCCCCGTTACTCCAGGCGGAAAGAACCGCAATGCGAGAGGGACGTAATCGGAGAAAATTGACAAAAAGTCGGTTTTAAATTAATACGAAATTAACTAAAATAGCTATGAAAATTTCCATAACCAGTAATTTAGGTATTGTTAAAACCCATCTAGGTATTGTTAAATCCCAATTTGTCATAATATTAAAAGAAGAGTAAATTTAGACCTCATTTCAATAAATATTTCTATCGAGTGAAATTCTTCCAATCGCGTTTCTGATAGTCCAATATCTAGAAAAAAGACTCAAAGTTGTTACAATATCTTTTGAACAGCTAACGAATAAATTTTGACGATATACCTGCTGTCACTCTCCCAGTTTCTATGCCACCTCTTCATCCTAGGTGTGATCGACGCTTTACGTCAGAGGCGGTAATGGTCAAGAAGCCTATTGAACGTAACAAAAACGTCATATCTCAATAGTATTTCAAGCATATAATATAAGAACGGTTTATTAAATTCCAAATTCAAATTATAAAGGTACTCGTATCTATTCATGTTCAAGTTTGCTTTCAGCGCGGGCGGAGGCGTGGGCAAAAATCGGAGTATATTTTCGCATGTTTAATTGCTTCACCCAACCCAGGGTACTTTTCCTATTACTTTGATACCTACTACATAGTAAAAGGTACTATCACGTAGACATCCCAGAACAACTCTTTTACACACATGTGAACTCTCGCTTATCGACGCGACTAAATCTCTTCCAGTGACTTGAACATACGTAATTTATTACAAGAAAACTATTCGTAATAGACCATACCACCAATCAATAATCACCTGTATTATGTTCGCCGAAGACTAATAGCAAATACCAAGTTACCTCGGCCAGTAAACGCTTCGCGGTTTCGGAATCGCGAAATCTTTTCCCAAAGGGAACTTTTAGAACAATGTCCGTGAAATCGTCACTTCATGTGTGATAGAATTATTTGTTTGGGTTGTCCTTTCCCGCTTTTATTTGTTTTGATCTTGATCCTGAGTTACACCGACCGGTTTTAGCACTTTTAGATGTCAGTTTGTGTTGAATTTTTATTGCTTGCGTAAGGCCTCGTACAAAGCTAAATGAATATTAATTTGTTTCAATTATATGACAATATAATTGACTGACAAGTCTGTTACTATCATAAATAAGATAGGTACAAAAAAGATATGTTATAATATAGGACATACTTAAGAGGCTATGCGAATTTTATTTTTGTCACTGTCACTCCAAGAGAAAAATCGCGCAGTGCGAGAGGGGCGGATGCAGGGCAAAAGGGAAAAAAGTTCGTTTTATATTTTTATTAAAAAAACTAAAATAGCTAGCATAATTTCAAATATCAAATCTTTAGATATTGTTGAAACACACCTAATAAAATATGTTTGATTTCTGTATATGGTTCCTATTCGTCAAACGAGGAGAAAAAGTGTGTTTGAAGACCTCATTTCAACAATTATTTCTATCAAGGAAATCTATAGTCAAACTGCATATACCAGAAATTTATTAAATTTTTTCGTGTATTTCATGAAATACACAGAAAAGAAACACCCGTCTTTTTTTTGCATATCGCCTTAAGGGTCGGTGTTCCGAGATTCGGGGTTCGGGGTTATGGCTTGTTAAGACGGTAAAAATTCAAATTTCTGAACAAAATAAATACCACCTGCTACCTTACAAGATGAAGTGCAGGTTCATTAAAATAAATCACGGCAATAATGTATAGTAACTTCAGAAAAAAAACAGGAATTTCAAGAAAATCTCTTGAATAGCATTGCAGCGCTACGGGTGTAACCTGAACTTGAAAATCCTGTTTTTTTTTTGAAGTTACTATACATTAGTGCCAAGATTTTTTTTAATGAACCTGTACTTCATCTTGTAAGGTAACAAGTGGTATTTATTTTGTTCAGAAATTAATATTTTACTATCTTAAAAAGCCATAACCCCCAACCCTGTTTTGCCCAATCTCGGAACTCCGACTCTTAAGGTTGATGTGACGATAAGGTTTTATTTTTATTTTTGAATAAAAAATTATTGTGATTTATGGTATTATGGATTGTCATGATCGGTATTCACTATTCCTACTAAATGGCAGTAGCCATATAGAAACTGGCTAGTCGTTATCTCAGTAATGGGGGGTATTCAGAAAATAATATTTTGAGAGGGGAATGAAGCTAGCAGCGGATAAATGGAGTAGACAAAGAACGGAGCTGGACAGTTAATTTAATAGTTTTAGCCATTTTGTAGACATATTAGTGTAAAGTCATTGTTTTTTACGGCTACGAGTTGAATTGTGCCAAAGTTATTGTGTGTTCGGACGTAAGTTCTTGATTACTTTTTAGAAATCTATTTCGACAAATGGAAATCTTTAACGCGTATCTTATCTAGTGCTGTTTCGGTTATTTCAGTTGGTTATAACGTCATTTGGAGCATCTTTCATGTTTGTGCCCACGCATATTATGTACTTGCGAACGGGGTAAGTCAAATTATTAACTATCGTAAATAACGAGCGTAAACGAGTGAAATACCTTCAGTATATACGGTGCTTAGTTTTAATTCGATTGTTTCAACATGTGGAAACGCCCGTTTCCTAGAATCGGTATCAATTGGCCCAGCACCTGAAAAACTAAAAATTCCTTACTTGGTAACTTGCATCGCGCATCCGTGAGTACAAACCAGTATTTCATCGCCCATATCACCTTCGTGGCACGGAACAAGCGATAAAGGTTCCATACATCAAAGGTCTCCGTTTCGGAACTCGGCGACCCAAGGTCTCCGCGTTGAAATTCAGCAGCTGAAGGTCTCCGATTTGGAACCCAGTGAATAAAGTTGAACTGTTACTTGCTTCCCTTTGTTTAGATACTTTACAATCTATTTTCGTACTAGTTTTAAGTTTTTGTAATTGGTTAAGTTAGATTTAGGCATTTATTCTAGTTAGGCAGTCTTAATTATTCAAAATTATAACAGTTCAGTAAGACTTACCGTCCTTTGCATCTGTATTAACATACCCACAGATATTAAGAACCCCGACGATCGCAGGATTTATGGTATAAGGCAGTCATACTTTAATTAGCAAACTTGTGTATTTTATGCTTTACGTTTTAAAGGATCGTGCACTACAACTATAGTTCTGCAGGATCATTTACAAAGAATGCATGAAATAACACAACTTGCTAGAAAAGTGTAAATGACATTAAGCCATGGTCGCCTAATGCTAATAATTTTTATTCAAAAATATGAAAACAATCATAAGTTTTGCGTTTAAGGACGCGTTCTGTTACCTTATAGATCTAAAAACGTGATTCGATTAACTTCGCTTGATAGAAAAGATCGGAAAGTAAGCTCTAAAAAATCTTAAAATGGTGTTAATGACAATACAATATAGCTTTGTTTTACGGCATAGTTATTATCATATATCAGTGACATGTATTTTTAAAGCTATAAATCTCAAAATTCGCGAGAACTTTTTACATACATTAAAACAAGTATTTTTCAATTAAATATCCAAGCAAATTAAAAACAATTAAAATTTTGCGAGCGCGGCAGTTGATAAGAGCAGAACGTATAATATTAGCCGAAGTTTAGCTTGATACGGGCCTTAAAATGAAGATTTTCTACATATTCCCGGGGTCTTATTTAGTGTGATTCTCTACCTGCATCAAATTGAAGTTCGTATCAAATAGACATTAAGGCATATTTACTGTGTCGCGGGTTGATGGACGTGGACCGAGACATCGCTAAAAGATTTTTCCGTGTTCGAAGAAATCCCAAGAGTGTGGATCCGTCTTAAGACGTCACTTGAGGAACACTCCTGAGACAACGTCGAGGTCCTTGTGTTGTGGTTAGCGCACACTTAGCAAGCACTTAAATGTAACTTGCTCTTAGTACACTCGTATGTCTTGTATGAAATATAATAGGTCGCGAAGTTAAAAGATGAAACGAAGTTTCGGAGGAGATTACTGCGAAAAGTAATCATAGACAGTCTTTGTTACATGATATCTCAGTGGATTTCACATTTCATACAATAAACTCTGGTGAGCATATTCTATAGAGTTGGGCGTTTCAAATGTTCGTTCATGATCCGTGCAGCTGATATGTGGAACTCTCTGCAAGCGTCCGTATTTCCGGATAATTAAAACCCAGACTTGTTTGAAAGAAGAGTTAATAGGTACCTTCTAGGTGAACGCGTTTCATACAAGGTCCCAACGACGCTTAACATAAAGTGAAGTTGTGGCCAATCGTGAGCCCACTGTGAAAAAAAAATATAAGAGAGAAGGACAAACGAAAAATAGTGTGGAAATGGACCGGTCTGCCCTAGAAGGGCCAAGCTAAGGATGGTTGTCATGACGCGGCCAACTCAGTTGTGGGCATGGCCAAAAGTCATGCTGTTTCAAAAAGTCATAAGTACATTCTTGGTAGAAGCTAATAATTTACTGTCTGTTGTAAATCAATTGGTGTCGAGAATCAATTTAGAGTGTTAAGTTTGACCTGTAATTTTTGATATTGAATAAGCAGTATGAGTCTATTTCGCTTTCCCTCCAAAGGCTCATTGAGATGGGACGCCCTGTATTATAGAAAGCTGTATTTTAAAGTGTTTCGGCTACTCATACATATACTCACTCACACCTGTCTCCCAGAGGGATAGGCAGAGACTAGATATTTCCATCTGTTACGATCCAGACACACCTATTTCACCTCTTCCACATCCATCAATCTAGCCATACAAGCTCTTCTATTTCGGGTAATTTTGATATTGACATCTTTAGTATGTCGCTAATTTGGTCGGCATACGTCCTTTCGGCCATTCACGATACAATATCCATAATCTTTTGTACAACCGTACTTCTAAGAGCTTGCAAAAATTTTATTCAACTTTTAATGATCATGCCCCCAAATATCCGAGAGTCTAATTAGAAAACATTAGGCGAATCAAATATTTTTATATAAAAGTTGTAAGCCTTGGAAAGTTTGTGTGGGTATTCTTTTCTTAGCATCAGCAATTTTAATTGGGTAACATTCGGATAAAGTGATTGTGAATGTGTTGAAAAGTTATCTTGAGTAATTTTATTATTTCCAAGTATCATTTAAATCTAAATATATGTTTATTTTTGCCGTCGTATGTTGTAATTTCGTGTAAAACCAAATAAAAGCTGTACTGCCCATGTCGCGATCATAAGAAATTACTTCGCTTTTTCACGAAACAATTTATAAAATCAAGCGTTTTCATTTACGGAAATGACGAAATCTTTTACACGGATGTGTTTCAGCATGAGTGGCGAAAGTGGTAAAATAACGAGCGAGTGTTTTTTAAACGCTTATTTTAATTTGCAGATTTTTGTGTATATCATGAATTCTGAATTTAAGGCGATACCAAAAAAAGGGGGTTTTTTGAATTCATCTACTCCACTATAACGTCATCTACGTATTTAATTTTTGGGTAAATGTTTATTGAGTATTTGACTAAGATTCTCACTGAAAGAAAACGCGATTGGATGAAATTTTCTCTTTAGGATTTAATTCCGAAAAGACCTCCAAATTGTTTTATTTTTTCCTGTAATTCTGAAATCCTAACTAATTTCATTGTGAAATTGCATTCAAAATGTGGATATTATGTATTTGTGAAGTCTCCTTGCAAATCTTTTTGACAAAATAGCTCAGTACATTTTAAAAACCGACTTTATGCTACTTTTCCACGAATCCGTCCCAATCACACTGAGGGTTTTTTCGCATATGGAGTAACAGGGACGCTAAAACTTTCACGTATCGACTTAAATAAAAATACTTGTACCAAGTATTTTTATTTACATTCATGATGATGTTCCATTCAATTCAATGCGACGACATTCACCGTCAACTATAATGAATTCTGTTAAAACTAGGGGGTTGGCCTCGCTCCGCTTCGCTTCGCTCCGCTCGTCGCGCACCTTTTTTAACTTTTGTTGGAAGATTTTTGTGACTGATTTAAAATATTTCGTCATATCTCTCTAAACTAATCTCACATTATCGTAAAAATTACAGATTTTATCTGCTTATTCGTATGATTGCAAATAAACACAAAACTTAACACAAGACACAAACAAATATATTTAAAGCTAATACTGGCTTATACGGCAAAACATACATCGTTACGACATGAATCCCTGAGGGGGTTTCAGAGGTGTTTTCGAGTATGGACTGTGAAATGCAAGCCACCGTCCACAATTGGTTTACCCGCTTTTTACAGTCGATTATTAAATTTTAAACGGGTGATCGCCCTACTTTGGGCACAAATGGACCAATATGTTGCCCCTGACGCGTATGTGCATTCGGACTACGGCGTAGGTGGAAAAATATAGAGTCGTAGCACTCGCTACGTCGTAGCAAAACATGGAGTGAACAACACGTGAGCAGAGAATATAAAGTATTATGACGTGAGTCTGTTGTGCCTTCCGAAGCACGTAGACCGAGCACAAATTAATAGGCACCGCGGGGTTTGAACCAACGACCTGGGTTAGCAGGCGAGCGCTATACCACTCGGCCACAGAGGCGGCCATATGAAAAGATAGCAAAACACGTTTAAAAAAGATTTATTAATTTTGTTATGGTTTTTACTTGACATAATTGTCTATTAATATTTTTATATACCCTAAAGAATATATTTAAACAGAAACTGGTAGGGAACTGTGTGAAAATGTTACATTTAACCATGGGCGTAGCCATAATTATTTTCGTGAGAGTTCTATCTAGAATCAAAAGGCAGAAAAAATCTTTTTAATTATAATATACAATGTTCTTGTCGTTATTTCAGGAGGGGAGAGGGGAGGTTGAACCCCAAAACACCCCACCTCACAACGGATTTGAAGGTATTTATTGTGACTTGTTAGATTTCATAGATCCGCAATATTTGCATAAAATATTACGGAAACTACATAGTTTCAATGTTGTGTGAAGTATAGATAGAACTAGTAATAAAAATGAAACAGTTTCGACGGAAAATTGAATTGTAAGCTCAATCACCCGAATCGATTTTCTCTAGCATGAGAGTAAAATTCGTAGCGACCTACAGATTGTTTCGTGTCTGACAATTGTTCGTCGACACGATGTAAACGGGTTTCGTCAAAATACATAGAAATTGAGTTTTCTTTTAAGGCGAATGGATATGCCAACTGCAATTTGGACCTGTTTTTGAAGGCCTACTCTTCCCACACGGGTGATCCAAAAACTTTCATAAAAATATATGATAGGCATTATAGAGTCAAAAATAAATTTTAAGTTTCATAAACTGTTTTTCTATTGTAAGTTTTGACAAAAAAATCGGAAGTCATCGAAAGTTTCACATGATTAACACAAGTATTCTCTTACTCCTTCCAAACGCCTAAAGCGATTTTAATCATAACAGCCACTTTTCAAGGCACGCTGAAATGAACATTATTTCAATGTCGTTTCCGTTGATATTTGTACCGACACACATCAAGTTGCTTATTTAGCGTGGTCATACGCCTTAAAACTCACGTGTTTTTATCTTCATTTTATTTCTGGCCTTTGCCTGCGGCTTTGCCCTCGCTTAAGGGCGCACCGAGCGTTTGCCTTGGTCTCTGTCTTTTTCTTTACGTGTAAAGAGTAAAGAAAATAACCAAACTTTTGAACTTTTTCAATGTTTTTTGTTGTTTTTTTCATCATATTGCTCTTAAATAAAAAAGTGTTGCATATAAACGCTCCAGTTGTCTATAAACTTTATTTTAGTCAATAAATCATAATATCAAATTACTTATTTATATAAAAAAGTAGGGAAATAGAGGAAAAAATTACTCGATAAGAGGTAACTTTGCGAATTTATTCTGTCGAGCCAACTTTATCAAATCGTGTATACAGTCTAGTATATATAACCAATAATACCAATATATTTCCCTAGATTTTAATTTAATTGTTTACTACTTAAAACTACCCCCTAACTTTAAAATTCGAAAACGATGAATATTTTACTTAACGCGGTGTTGGGGATCAAGAGCAACTAATGAACCATCGGATGATCCCATGGGAATTTCCTAAAATCTCTTCTTAGCGGACGTCTACATCACACAAGGATCCTTTAAGAGGACGGTCTATTCTAGCAACTTTTTTATTACCCGTCCAGCACAATAAGTCCAATGGCAAAGACCTTATTTACTTTTGATAGAGGCGATTATCATCCATCAATCCATCAGCCAGTATTCGTCTACTGCTGGACATGGACATAGGCCTCCCCAATATTACGCCACTCTTGGCGATCCTCAGTCATCATCATCCAGCCACCACCCGAAACGTCCTTCAGATCGTCAGTCCAGCGGTCGATTATATGTTGGCTCATTGGGCTCTTTTTCTTGGACGCGTAATACTAATGATCACGCAGCAAAACAACAAATTGGTGTGTTTTTACCTAATACTGAAATATTTTGTATGGAAAAAAATATTGGATTTAAATAGAATCCCTTCATATTTCTGTAACCTATTTTATGAAAAAAAAAATCAAGTTGATCTCTTAAGCGCGTTCTTAAAACGAACGTTTGAAAACCAAAAAAAAGAGAAAACGGGATAACTTATTTTTTCGACAAATGTATAAATCTTAATATATTGTTTATAAGTAGAATCCCTGGATAAAAGATCAATAAAGCAAATATATTTTTTTCAATACAAGGAGAGTACGAATTTATTCAAACGAATCTACGAAAGTCCAGCGTTGTTCATGCTGTAGGCTCATGCAAAGTCTTAAGGGGCTTAGTATCGCCAAATGGGTACTTTTTGTAGCCTACTCCTTGTTCATAGCCTAACCAAAAATATTGAAAAAGAAATATTATGAATTATTAACTCAAAGACAACATATGCAAAATATAGAAGATTTTATAAACATTTCAGATTTTTGACAAAACCTCGTACAAATGTTAAAATAATTAATTTGTAAATATTATATTGACCTAGTCGTCGTCGCATATTTTACATCTTCATTGCAGTTTTAAGGGTTCCGTAGTACCTAAAAGGTATAAAAGAAACATTAATCGTGAGACTTCGTTGTCCGTCCGTCCATCCGTATGTCACAGCCTTATAACTTTAGCACCGTCAATGACTTGAAATTTGGCACAAAAATTGCATTAATTTGCCCACATAACAAAGTGTAAACATTTTTCAAAATATTTATATATATTTTTATAAATATTTCCAATACAAAAGAGAAAAAAAATCCTAAAAATATGGGTTTGAAATCGTAGATATCAAAAATAATAAGCTGATTGTAAAAGTAATGATCATTAAAAAATTGATCGCGAATGTGAAAAAATGTGAAATTAATTAATTGTTAAAATTAAGTACACTGCAATAGCTTTTCATGTTTTTTGTTTTAAATATAAATGTACCGATAGATGTCTTGTATTTTCTTATCCCTTAAGTAATTTGATGTATAGTATAAGTTTATGTTAAAAAAAAGACATGATCTTGCCAAGTTTCTTGCCCGTTCTTCTTAGCAAGACTAATCGAATGGGTGGAGGTAGGCATGTATTTATATATGTAACCTATTACTATGTAGTATATAGGATGGGATTTGGTCGGCCGCCTGGATTCGTGCTGGGGGCTCGGTTGGTGATCATTGAACCTTGTTCCTGGTCTCTGGCCGGGTCACCGGTATGGGTTCGGGCGGTTGATTGGATGTCACCTTGTATAATAATATTTTACCTATAATTTTAATCGTATATATATTGCTACATAAATTAAATAAACATTTAATCTAAGTAGTTCATGTACATTTATTATTTTATTACATATATTTTATAAGATTAAAATTTGACTTGTGAAACGTGTATTACCTATACCTACTTTGCAAAATAAACTTTTTGAATTTTGAATTTTGAATTTAGGATAATACAAATATAAAGTAATCTCAAGATTTATTTTGGGTCCGATCTGGACCCGGCATTATAATATAAAAGCACATGACATGACAGGTCACGACATAATAACATATAAAACCTAGACTATTAACAATCTATCTTAATATTATCTCATTATAATTATCATTAATAATAATGATGACGATGATGATCATGATGATAATAATTAATTGTTAAATATTTGTGTTGTTTGTGTAATAAAGGTTTCAAATAAAGTAAACACAAACTTGAAAAACTTTATTGAATCAAGGGTCGTCGAACTGATACTGATGTCTAGACGTAGACGGGACAACAGACCGTCAATCGAGCGATCACTGATAAAAAATTGAAAATTATTTACTTCAAAGCGTATTTCTAAAAAGCTAATTTGTCAAATCTAAACATATTCAATTCAGTGTGAAATGGGACCATATATCAATCGCCCACAAATAACGTTAGAAATTTAACTAAATTAGCACTTGAAATAAATAACTCGCCGACGCAAACTGAAAACATAAAAGTTTGAAAAATCTTGGAGAAAGATGTATTCAAATTATATTTTATATCAATATAAAGATTGCTTTAAATTTCTGCACTCTACAGTCCTCCGAAAATGTGCTTTTAGCAACTCCATCTCACACTACAAATTTTTATGGTAATTCTTTTGCTGTTTAAGCTGTCAGATTGTGGAATAAGCGTGCTCCCTCCTTGCCTGGATCTTTTTCTTTATTCATAAATGTTTGTTACTTTTGGTTTACGTGTTATATTATTTATTGTTGTTATATATTAGTGTATATATTTATCATATTATAAGTATTTGTATGTACAAAGTTATACTTATGTATTTATTTTAGGTATTTGCTATCTATTAAACAATTATTATTTATTTTATGCACCACCTTCCACCTTTTTCCAACAATTTATTTCTACTCAAAGGTTGTCTGGCAGAAATCACTATAAAAGAGAAGGCTGCCAATTGTTACCTAATTTTATAAGTTTGTTCTTTTACCTATTTTATGTATTTTGGTTTATATGACAAAAAATCTTTATTGATACAGAAAATACAAAGTGACACAGAATTGATTGGAACTCTGGCCATTAGGTAGGGGGGAAGCAAATTTCTAATAGCCAGTGCTCTCCATATAAATTTACACATTTATAAATTTAAATGTGTACTGGCTAATGTTTTTACAATTAATTAATTACATTACATTAATTTACAATATTTATAATAAAGAGTATTTGTCTTTGCCCTTATTCCACGGACTAAGGCTGGAAGTTTCGCACACAGTTAACTTAATATAGAAGTAAAAACCGAGTTACAGCGAGTGTAAGGAGAACTTTTTGTAACGGTTCCTTGTAAAAGCCGGCTGCTGGCTGAGAAACTACTCACTACTTACTGAATGTTTCTACATTCAGACGAAGATAAACTTCTTAGATAGGTACGGCAGAGGAAACTTATTCTACTAGAGAACCTTGTCACACATAACGTCCCAAATATTTTGGATTTTGACAGTACAAGGGCAAAATTAATCAATTTATTTTATTTATTTATTTATTTATTAGGACCACCAATGTTACATACACAAAAAAGTATAATACTATTAAATATGTAGGGTTAGCATCCGTGTGTTGTAACGTTACAGGTGCACACGTTTTACAAATAACAGAGAGCTTTATCAGAAGTTAAATGTAACAATTACAATATACATAATAATATTAATTAATAAATAAAATTAATAAATTTATTGGTTCCACAACAATCAAATTTATACATTTGAGATAAAATATGGCCAATGACGAAACTAAACATCCTTAAAATGTGTGGGTAATTTTTTTTTGCTAGTTTATAAGTCCTAAAGAAAAATATATGCAAGTTAAAAGTTGTAGATCATACAATTTCATACAAATTATACAATAAAATGATTACAATAAGAAACAGTTAAATTGAGTTTGACAAAACAAAATAGTAGATAAACCCGTAAGAAGTAGATTAGATAAAGTCCGGCCGGAATCCTAAAAGATGACTAAAAAGTGACGGGACAAATCCTGACGTCTGGTAACCCTACCTCGGAGTAACATGGTATATAAATAATTTTTGGAAATATTGAAAATAAAATATCACACCAGTATAATTCATAATTAGGCTACGCTACGTGTATCTACACGTACAGGGGATCTAAAAAGGCCGACTTGGGTGTATCATGAAATGATTTGAAAGTAGGATAGAGTCAGAGTTTCTTCATGCGTGCAAAAGAGACGGCATTACAACAGAATCATAATATAATTCATCCAAAGCGGCCTTTTTAGAGGGCCCGCACGATTTTTTTAACCATGTGATCCACACTGCCAAATTATTCCTGCAGATGGTGCATCGTCGATCTGGCCATGAAAATCTGTCATTTAAGTACATTGTTACGGTTTTGCGTAGTTATTTGTGATTTTAGATTAATTTCTCGGAGTTATACCTTAGTATGCCGTACCAGGTTTCTTTAATAATGGTGTTAATTTATTCCCAAAAAAACCCATTTTAAAAATGAATAACATAATAACAATAGCAAATGTATAATATACTGGATAAGAAGAAGTACACAAAAATTCGAGATATTGGGAAAAAACAGTAAGAAAACCGGAACACACACAACAACAAAGTTTGACATAGCCGGACCGCAGTATTTATTGGCAGGACCTATGCTAACGCCATCTGTAAATAGCTTTGCCTGTGGATCCCCATTATGATATTGTTAAAATGTTGGGCAAGGCAATTTTTTTTTTGTTTGCGTCTATTTGTTTCTTTGGGAAATTTGTACAGTATGATCACTTTTTATTTAAAGATACTTGTCCATTTATACCTGATACCCACGAAAATCATAACAATGTGAAAAAAGGGCAAAGTGCAAAGTAAATGCAGCTTGACCAATAAAATAATTGAGATTTAAATGGGTACCAAGTTCTATGGAGGTTATTTAAAGCATGACTGCAAGAGCGAACAACGTTCTTCACTTCTTTTAAAGTGAACTTTGTTAGGTTCCTGGCTTCCTAGTAAGTAAAACGTGTAACAAATTCTCACAGGTAAAGTTTCAACGGTTACATCATAAATACAAATAACTGACTTTGGAAACTTGCCAAGTTTTATATATTCAGTAGGGAGGAACCTAGCAAACTTTATTAAAAGAAGTGAAGAACGTTGTTCACTCCTGCAAATATGATCTGAGGAACCTCTATAGAACTTGGCGCCCATTTACATATCAATTCTTTTATCGGTGTAGCCAAGCATTTCCTTTATATCAAACTTTGCCCCTTTTCCATCTTTATAGATTTGGTGAGATATTGCTGATTTTTGTAATGTTGTATTAAAAAAAATACTTAGTAACAATTTTCAATGCTCAACTTTTTCTTTTGTATGCTTTCAATTACCTACATTTATCCCAAATTTATTCTAAGTCAACTGGAAGTTTTTACACGTGAGTGAGTGAGCGAATGAGTGATAAAAACAGTGATTTTTGGACGTCCGTATCTCAAGAACTGTAAAATTTCATTTATGAAATTTGGAATTTTGGAAGGTACACAAAATTGCTAATTTGTAAGTTCAATAGATTTTGAGTTATAAAGTATTAAAGCAGCAAAAAATGGTTCATGTAATATAACAAACGGCTGGTGCTTCGGCCTATTCTACACCTGAACTCAGCTGGCTACACTGCCTTGAGTTTAAATAAAATAACCATGCGTAGGCGTATGAAATAATCCAAAACATTGTAAAAGAAGTAACAAACCTTTAGTTTATTAAACGCTAACGATGCTATTGTCCATAGAGGCTTTAGTACCATACCACACAACTCTAACAGTGTTATAGCTAATGGAGTTTATCAATTCCGCACTCGGCCGCACAACCTGCGCAAATGTGTTATCTCCGTAATCAATAGACGCTCTGTCTTGTCTATGCTCTCATTCATTTAACTATGATTCATTTGCCATAGAACGCACACTCAGTTCAGTATGTCCCTCAGGCCTTGTGGTCACTGGCTCGTAGAAGGATACACGAGTTTCGATAAAGATAAGAAATATGTATTTATATACATGTTGTACTATTGTAGTACCTATAGGTAGGTATTTATGTGCATATCTTTTTCCTAAACCTTTGCCTTTGTAAATAAACGTTGTGTACCTATATTGTGTACAATTTATTAGGCTGCGCTGGGAGCTGAAATTATGGAAAATGTAAAACAAAATAAACATTCACATTGACAAGTAAGTCTATCAGAATAACGTATACATGTAACGTTATTGAAAAGTGTTAACGATACTCGAGCTGTTTTGTTTGGTCGTGCGTTACCTACACGGGCTTGGACCAGGCTTGCTAGGTGTTCGGTTTTTTTACCAAAGTGTTCGGTATTTCAGCCCCGTGTTCGGTGTTCGTTATAAAAAAAATACCGAAGTATGGGTGGTTCGGTATTTGCGAAATTCATATCATCATATCACACATTTATTTACTGTTTCGCAGAATCAAATCCATACAGATTTGGCGCGGATTTAATATAAGTTTTAATGTTTACTAAGTGTGTAATTGTGTTCAACTTCAGCAATTCCCTTCTTCAGGTAATTTTCAGTATTTTTCTCAGTTTGATCTGGCCAAATCAAAAAATATATTTTTTTTCGACAAATTGTACCAAAAATAGCATACAGAGGATATATTTTATAGAAAATGTTCGGTTTTTTTATCTGGACCACCTGGCTCGGACTAAAAATCAGCGCTGTCGGTATTACTTTGTAAGCATATGTTGAGTCTTTGGCCCATTTGTCTGTTGCGACACATGACTTCTTAGTTACATTATTTTACTATTCTGTTTTATTTCTGTACAATCATTGCCATTGTATTTTCTCTATTATTTAATTGTGTTGTTGCAGATTAATAAATTAATATTCAATTTTATTATATTCTATTCTATGGTGTCTTATTCTAAAAATATAATATTGTTTGTGCGTAACATACAAAGTAAGAGGTAGACTACGGTATGAATTATGAATTGCGAGTCACAGTCCATACTCGTACACCCACTTTCATCGACGACTAGTCAGTAAACTAAATTGTACAGAAATACAACCAAGTGCAAAACTAAGTACAGGTTGTTTTAATTGTTTTTTTTAGAGTTATATTTTTAAATGTAAGACAATTCCGAGTTGCTCACTTTTTCGCCGCAAAACCAATTTTGTTCTTTGTCGCAAAACCCTTATAGTTTCGCCATGACCGTCTGTCTGTCTGTCTGTCTGTCTGTCCGCAGCTTAGCTTAGAGACTATTAGTACTAGAAAGCTGTAATTTGGCATGGGTATACATATTTATTACGCCAATAAAGTGCTACAGTAAAATTTTGAAAAATACTTTTTTTTAGGGTAATTCCCCTACACGTAAAATGGGGATGCTTTTTTTTTCTCGTCTATCCCCTAGTGTGGGGTGTCGTTGGATATGTAATTTAAAATTATTGGGGGCATTTTTCGATCCAGGGTTTCGTTTGCGAAATATTAAACTTAAAAGTGTTAATTTTTGGTAGAGTCAAGTGTCCCCCCCTGCCGGCGAAACGGTTGCATTTGGAGACGTGAAAAAAATCACGGCAGTAGTATAATACATAACAAAATTAAAAAGGAAAACTATCACAACTAAGTAGGCTTGAGTACAGATCGCGCCAAACTTTTAGTCCTCTCTAAACACGGGGCGATTCGCATCAGCAGGAACAAAATGTATGGGCAGTTCTTGGGAAGAGCAACATCCGAGCGGACTAGAAGTTTGGCGCGATCTGTATGATGAATAACGCCAAAGATTTACCCCTCACTCCATAGTGATCCAATTTACATGAAAGTGTTTCATGATTAACGCAATCGAAAGCTTTTGAGAGGTAACAAAACATACCGAACGCCCCTGCTTTTCTTCCCAAAAACCAAATGTGCTTGATTAAAGCAATTCCTGCATCTGTGGTTGACCTCCCACTAGCGAATCCATATTGTTCACAGTGAAGCAACTTATTTAAATTAAAATAATTGATGCAAAACTATTTTTTCCAAAATATTACTAAATACCGGTAAAACTGACACCGGTCTATAGTTGGAAGGGTCTTCATTGTTGCCAGATTTAAAAAGAGTGATCAATTTACACAACTTCATTAAATCAGAAAAGAAATCATTTTTCGTGAAATTGTTAGTTGAAAATATTATAAATAAAGACGATATTTTTGATGTTCGTAGATAAAATATTGTGTACAACTGAACATAATTAGACATTAAGACACTCGTGCAAAACTATTACGAAACGAACGAACTCGTGTCCCAATATCTCAAATTATGTTACAGTTGCACAAAATACTATTAAACCTATGTAGGTGTCAAGCAACACTTCTTATTAACTATTGTATGTAGTGATATTGATCTCTCCCGCATGCGCCTGCAATGGCTTGCATGATCGAATGCATTCGTGACGTCACTTGCCAACGCTCAATAGACACAAAAGCCATTTAAAGCCTTTAAAGTCGAGCCTGACATCAAACTGTAATAGCGAAGAATACAAAGCGAAAATTGAAAAGTTGCTCTTTTCTTTGAGAAATCAGTCGATATATTCCTTTTCTTCATATAATACGTTTCGGAGAGAAAAATAACATTATTCAAGATTATGTGTTTTTATTGCGAAATCCATCACTTTGTATACTCTAATTATTATTAGAATGCATTATAAACCACATACCATCATGCCTGTGTCCCAGAGGGGTAGGCAGAGACTATTTGTTTCTGATTGATGTCTAGTTTGTAAAGCATTATAAGAATAATTAAACAATACCCAAATTATTTTCTGGCAAAATATTAAGCTCATATTTGTCACATCACGTTTGTTTGTTCACGAAAAATATGTATTACGTTATTTTAGAGGAAATCTTTTTATTTGATCTGAAATTCAGTCAATCAGGCAAAAATACTCATCGAAATCCGATATGTAGTCCGTTGACAGCATAATTCTGATTTCGCATTGCGGACCGAAGCGCCAACTCTCGAACTCAGCTTGTACCAAGAATACATTCAAAATATGTTGCAAAACTAATTGCCAGTTCATTTGAATGTTCCCTCGGCAGGGTTCATAAGCCGATTGCGTTGCTCGGTGCGGACATAGAGTGGAACAATCGAGTTCAGAACAAATTGGCTTCCCCACAGCTGCACAACTGACGAGTCCCGAGCCCGACCGGGATGCGATTCTAAATTGTGAAATCGATGGCGATAAGTGAACCGAGTCTACCGTTAACGGTTTTGTTTTTGAATATACTCGTATTGAGCGAAAAGCGAAATTAGAAAAAAGAACGCGAAGATGTTTTGAAAATAGCATGATAGCGATAGCATTACTAAATCGCAGCCATTCTTGTCCTTTCTTGTCAAATGAAATTAAGAGCGACGTGACGAAACCAAACGGTGATTTAAAAAAAAATATTACGCACTAAACGTGCAACTTTTACAGTAAGAATACTCGTCGAGTTTGCCCAAAAATCCGAAATTCGCGTATTAATTTCTCTCTGTTTTAGCTCTGTTGCAGTGATTCGCACCCTATCACCACCTTCTTGGGTCGGTGATACAGGTTTTCTACACAAACCGCATAAACGTTAAACAGTAAAAAAAAAGAGCAGTAGCAATGTTAGCTAATGAAGATAGACAAAAAAGAAAAATTTCTTTCGACGTGTCAAAATAGAAAAAATAGCTTTATTCTTGCTACAGTGTTAGCTAAATAATGAGTAGAAAGGTAGAAAGCATTGGCTGCCATCTTGATTTACGTGTCAAAATCTAAGAAATACATGCTCTATCCAGCTAAGGTTACCAGAACTTGGAATTGAAAAGCCGGTCGCAAGCAATCAAAAATCCTGACTTCTATAAAAAAGCCCGGTCTTTTGCTGAAAATAAAACTCAGTAGATTATAATTAAACTGTATACTGTTTAGTTTTTTGTATTTTTCGGTATTGATATGTCTTTCTATATCAACAGCACCTTTGTACTCAATCGATACAATACAATCACAAATAGTACACTTGACTTCTTGTTCGTTTCGTCCTTCTATAGACGACGGATATTAAATTAACAGCGTTTTTTACTCGAAGATGCCATTATATTGTAAAAAAGTAACTTATAAAATTATTGCGCACCAAATTGATCAAAGAATTACAATTATGCAACAATAAATAGACAATTGGGGAACGAATGAGCGAGTTCCAATGTCAATCTTGCACACGCGAAGCGTATGTAAGTTGTAAGTACCTATTAGCGCCACGCGCGCCTATTTTATGTTGTGGAATGACAAAAAGCCGGTCTTGATTAAAACCCGGCCGGAGTCCGGTATTAACCCTAAAAAATCGCTAGTTTTCAACATTTTGAATATTTAAGCAGCGACTTATTCAATTATATACATATATTATATCAATTATATAATATTCTTCGATAAATTTTGATTTAAAAATGCCACAACTATTTAGGTGTAGACAGGTAAGTTTTATAACCATATCGAATATCAACTTGGTAGCCATATCCATCTCGGAGGAAAATGGTTAAGGCCCCGCCCATCCGACACAACAATCCTATTAATGATATTGAACTGAAGTATATTGTTAGAAAGTCTACATTAGAACTTTTGCTTTGTATGCTGCGGGCACGCATAATCAGTGAATTTGCGAGGTTTTTCTGGAATTTCTGAAAAAATTTCGAGAAATAAATACAAATTGGTCTATAAATGTCTTTAGTTATGTGTAAAGAAAATTCAGAAGAAGTTTTAATTCTCTGCTCTAGACAATTTATACGCAATTTGAGGAGCTTACTTTGCGATTTTTTACCATCACCATTAATTCAATCACGTTTTCAAATCTACGTGTGTTTAGAGTATATCCTCTATTGTAACATATATTTTACTTGTATTCGAAATGAGATATTGAACTCACAATATGAACAAAACGCTCATTTTGGAATGGCAGGGCCTTAAATCAGACAAACAGACAAACGTATACCACAAGGTTTGGAACCTAATTTGGACCCGTTACTAAATGACATGTCTCTATTCCACTTGCGTCCACAACATCTGCAATACGTGTTAGCGAAAACGTTCTTGGACTTGCTCCAATTTTAAAGCTATCTTAAAGTGCTAAAATAAGCAAAAGTTGAAACAGATATTGCTTCTAAAATCTTTCCAAACACTAGCACGATGAAATCGTGTTTAACACTTTTCATGTACTTGTTGGCATGGTTGTTTAACATTTTTCATGTACTTGTTGCCATGGTTGTTATATTTTATTCCTCGGTTTCGTTACTTCATGTGCTGAGTTGAATACGAGAATCGGTTGCAAAATTATTTGCAGTGAACCAATCAAGAACCAGTGCTAGAGTTGTATTCTCGTCATCAAGGATATCTTTATGTCTATTCACTTTAAAAATTAGTGACGTGTCGTCTGCAAATAGTACTATCTTGATAAGTCTTTAAATTATTAAGGAAGGTCATTTATGTAAATTAAAAACAAGAAGGGCCCTAATATGGAACCCTACGGGTCACCCATTTTGACTAATGCTCTACATGATTTTACCTTATGAATGTCTACCTTTTGAATTCGATCACTAAGATATTATGACTTTAATAGCGCCAAAGATTTATGGTAATCTAAGCAAGTGTGCGAAAGATATCGCAAATTAATATGCCTCACAGTGTACGACGTAGATTGGACTTATAGGGTTAACCTATTATAGCCGGTTATATGTCTAGTCTAAGCGTCCCATCCCACTAATATTATGAATGCGAAAGTTTGGATGGATGGATGGATGTTTGTTACTCCTTTACGCCGAAACTACTGAAACGATTAGGCTCAAACTTTGCATAAACGTAGTTCTAGACCTGGAATAGGATACAGGCTACTTTTTATCCCATGAATCAGTTTCCATTGGAAGGCAATGGGGTGTCAAGTACCTATAGAAAAGTGATGTACTGTTACTCCTTCACGCCGTTGAATATTAGTGAGATGGGATAGTGGAATTAGTGGGATGGGATGGGTTTCAATACGACTATACAAAAACTTAATCAACGCGGGTGAAGCCGCGGGCAAAAGCTAGAATATCATAAAATAAAATAAAATGTTGAACTCACGCACAAAGGGTTCCGTAACACCACACAATACGGGTGCGGAACCCTAAACCTAAAAACATTATGGTAAATAACAACGATATAGATGCCAAAGCAACATCAAATCTAAACATCAATGTTAAAACGGAAATGGTCTCTGAGCGATGCCATCTTGCGGGTTTTGCAAATAAACGCCTAATATTGCAAATAAACTTCGGGGTAGCGCACGAAGTACCCGCAGGGTAGCCTCTTTATATATATATTTTTTTTCAGTTAAAGTAGGTTAAGCTCATTCATTATTATGTCATAAGGTTGTATACATATTTTTTAATCATATATCAAATGTCATTCATTTAAACTCATTAGTCATAAGGTTGTATATATTTTATGTCATTTACTTGTATAATTCGACTGATGCCGGCTCCAAAGTGGGCCGAAATATATTTCGAAATTAAGTTTTTGTACGGAGTTTTAATTATACAAAAAATAAAATAAATGCTCTGTGTAGCAAAATATATATATTTATTGTGAGTATGGAACTCAAATTTTTATTATTTGTTATTTTACTTCAGAGTATGTACAATAATCTGACCAAATCTTGTTTTTGTTACCGTCTGTAAGATATAGCTGAAACAAATAACGTAAAAGAATGTTACACTTCTATGTAAATACCAACTGGAGACATATAACGGCTGAAGCTGTAGTACCCTGTGACAGATACACGGACAGACAGACAGGGAAGGCATAAGCATAAGCATTAATAATAACATTAATAACAACGTCCCGTTTAGCAGCTTTCGTGTACGGAACCCTAAAGATTTATACAAACATTTATTGTATACGTAAATTCCTATACGTATATACTCGTATTTCAATAGGTTCTATATAATTCTAACTAACATAACTTAGGATACAATCAGAACCCCCCCGACAAGACTATAATCGTTACGATATCGATCACGTGTGCACTGACTTGGTGCACTGGGATTTAACATACATACATAGTACAGAGCCACTATCTTATCAGTTTACAGCGTCGCTGGTGGAGCAGTTTTAGTAAGTTTGTTGAAAAAAAAAGAAAATTAAAATGTGAAAGCCTTCTTCAGCTGTACGAAAGGCAGCACCCTAAGTTTCAACATGAAAAATTACCCCCGTGTCGTCTGCGTAGCAGAGTAGTTCACTTTTTGTAAGTTTCAGGAATGAGATATCATTTAGGTACATCAGGAACAGTGTGGGACCAAGGATGATCTATTTTCGATATCTTTATTCCCATAGCTTAATTTCTAAAAAAAAAAATTATATTAATTTTTTCAGAGATTTTCGGACATAGTTTTCATTATTTTGGTATATAAATTTACCATTATTTTTTATGATTTTTTAAAGAATTGTCCGATATGATGTCACTTGAGAATTTTAGACATTATACTGATTGTAGTGAGTGAGTGATTGCTTATAAAAAAGTGGTCCATCTATCAAATCAGTTGGAAGCAAATTATTATAAATTTATCTTGATAGCAAAGGACACATTTCTAAACAGCCATCACGAAATCAAATGGAAGTTGCAGCTTTTTCGTAAAAATATTCATCAGCATGAGGTTTTTTAGACGACAAGTTCTAAAATTCGGCTAATTAAACCTAAATCTCGAAATGGTTTTCGAATTAACACACCTCAAACTCAAACTTAAACTCAAAAGAACTTTATTAATCAAACATTACCTACACATAATGTAATCTAAGCGAATTATGACATAAAGCAAACACCTTTACATTCTGAACATGAAATTGCAATTCATTTTATTTTTATTTTTAAACTGGCCGCTTAAAACCTTATGATCACCAAACTCCTTAGTCTCCTAAAAAAAAGACGCGGATAGTTTAAAAAAATTATATATGCTATGTAATGGATTTTCGTACGAATTTCCTGAACACTGGCTTGTCTTTACGGTATGAAATGATAACATTTCAATGTATTTTTGAGGAAAGAACTTTCCCGTCACCGAGCGATATTTTCCGTTAGCGTCCCTAAGTGCTTGCTCTAAGTTTTCAGTACTGTAAAAATATATTCGGCATTAAATAGTTCCAATTTTGTCCACCTGAATAGCAAGACGGTGGCACTGTGTACGTATCTTAAATGTCTATATTGTCTATGCCCTAATGAGTTTATCTGTGCACTCAACCTATAAGATTATCCATGCATTGAGAAAATAGCACATGGATGTTTCTGAGAAATATATTTTCATGGAATATAATAAGAATGTAATGATTATAAGGACAGGACAAGGATTATATGTATCTAGAGGTAGGTAATTAGTGTCTTCTAATCTAATGGGCGGAGTTAAGCATATATTTATTATATTATAGAATTAAATGAGTCTTGAGGATAATTCATGATTTATATAAACGGTTCACTTCAATACGGGTTATGATCGGGATAGCCGACCAGTTTCAGCAGATTTAGACTGCCTTCATCTGGGCGAGTGAAGTGAGGCGTAACGTCGTCGCGTAAACGTCACTCGCCCAGATGAAGGCAGTCTAAATCTGCTGAAACTGGTCGGCTATCCCGATCATAACTCGTATTGAGGTGAGCCGTTTATATAAATCATATTTATTATTTGTATTGCATATATTTACATATGAAATTGCCGAAATTTTCTTACAGATTCATGAGTTCATAATTCCTGTGATTCAATAGCTATTTCCACTATTTGTTTTTTGTTTGAGAGTTGATTGCAAGGTTATACATCTACGTGTCAAATTTCATTTTTATTTTCAGTTTGATAACTAAAATTGAATCTTCAAAAACAGTTTGTCCTAATTGCCATCCATTTCCATGATAAGATTCGTAATATTTTTTTATAGCAGACCCTTTTCAAAAATAAAATTAATGTTCCTGTTAGCTGATTGTTGTCTCATTCATACACAAATTAAATTTTAAAATTTGGATTTGTCGTTCCTAAAAAAATGCAAAAATGTTAGTACTGAAAATTGAGTTCCTTTAAAATTCTCTATAGAAAACGGCAATTTCATATGTAAAGACCTATCGTTATTTATTAATACCTTATTCCTATATTTTTTATTTTATTCAAGTGTATTTTTTTATTAAATTTAAGTAAACCTAACCTTCATTATTTCCTTGTGTATTTCCCCATATTATTATTGATTATATAAAATTACACTGGTGGACATAAAAATCGACTCAAGCATTGTTGTCCTACATTCAAGGGAATAACCCAATCATACAAACATAAACATATGAAATATATATCATTTTAAAGGTATAGGCCTTCACCTTTGAATAAATGCATTTTGGTTTAAAAGTATTCACTATACAGGACGTGAAATTCATTTAATTAATAAAAAACTTATTAGGTCAATGAAGAACCGGCTGCAAGCAGTTATAAGGGCTAGAGGGGGGAACACGAAGTACTAATGTTAAACTTAATGAATGAATAAATGAATGATTTTGTAAAAGAAGGTTTTTTTTTCAATTTTTCGCTATTTGAATATTTGAATATTTATTAATTCATCACTTAAAAAAAAATTACAGCCTGTATAGCAAATACTTTAAGACAAAAATGCATTTAATCAAAGGTGGAGAACTATACCTTTAAAATGATATGTTATATATTTCATATGTTTATGTTTGTATGATTGGGTTATTTCCTTAAACGTAGAACAACAATGCTTGAGTCGATTTTTATGTCCACCAGTGTATTAGCTATAGACATAGATTATTTAATTTTATATTGATCTATTTATTTTAATCTGTTTAGTTATCTATTTTTAATAACAATTACAGGTTATTTTGCAGGTTAAATGAGAAAAAAACCTTTATCGGGCATATTTAATTTTTTTCCGGGGTCTTCATATTGCGTGTGTGAAACTTTGATTCAGCAAACAGACGGAGATTTTGTGAATTTTATCTTTAAATGAGTTTCAAAAAAATAAAACGGCACTTTTTTGTCGTCTTTATGGAACGTTTAAATTGGTTGAGGAAAGTGTTGAAATTATTCAGAACAAGTGTTAGTCGTCAAGAATAACACAGCTCGTTTTGGTTTGAGCATGCGAAAGGCTTATTTTTTACATCCTTCTCATTGAGATTCTCCACCAAGTCACGTAAAAGATGTCTGATACTAATTTTATCCCGGGAAATTGGGAAAACCCGACGAACCTTAAATATTTATTTATTTTTCAGCTAGCAAACTTACGGAAGGAAACCTTACAAAATTAATGTTAATAATACTTGGTACACAGTTCCACAAATCAATGTAAACTTTTGAAGTTTGTGACCGGTTTCATAATTTTTACGGGTTGTCTCCAAGAACCAAAAGAAATTTAATTTTTATATACATATATTAATTGAAACAATAATGGCTTTGAACCTGATGTAATTTGATAAATAGTGACATCAATGAAAAGGGAAATTGCATACAAAACTCAACAATAAATAAATCACTAAATACAGAAAGGGCACATCAACACTTTTTAAATATTTTCATGAGAGACAATTAAACTGAATAACGAACGATTGGCTCGCCCTAAAAATAAAAAATAAACTTAATAGCTTATGTAAAATTAGATCATATGTCTTATAAAAACTGAAACATTTTCAAAAACTGTAAATTAAAAAGGCTTTTGAAAATAATAATTTGTGCCCTTTATGGAAAGAATGTATGTTTTATGATAAGCTTTTCTATTTTTTATTTAGAAATTGTAAGTAAAAGTCATTAAATATCCAAAAAAAAACCTTTATTAACCCTACCACTAAGACTTTCTGTAGGCGAGACAAAAAAATAATTCCAGAATGCATCTAAAATTTAGGAATTAATTGCAGAAAGGTAACAATTATCATAATAACATATCTGTCCCCTTTCTGCACAAAATGTATAATTGACCGGCAATAAAATCATACTTAGAGCTATGCTACTTGTGCTTGTGCCGTTTGTGCTCATAACATGCAAATAGGTACAAGCATTCCATTTCTGCAAAAAAGTGAATTTCAAGAAAATGTGCTGATGTGCCCTTTCTGCATTGAGGTATTCAAATATTCTTGGGTATTATCGGGCATTGGGGGCATAGTAACAGCGAAACAAAATAGGTTTAACTTAATAAGAATCTTTTTTACAACAATTAAACGTGTAAGAAAACTAGCAAATATTGAAATATTGATCTTCGAAACAGTTTACTAAAGTTAGTTTTAGTAGCTAATAGTTTCCCGTCGGATATTTATTAGTCCCCAAGGAACCTACAACTGGACGGCATTCTACAAAGTCAAATATATTGAATTACATCTACAGAATATACTAAGATAAACAATAGCGGTCATGCAAAGGAATTGTGCGGTTTACGTTATTACGTGAATTGATTGCTGTGTGTTTTTTATTTTCAATTTCTATTATATTATATCTCACATTTACTTGCAATTTATTTTATTAAGTGTGTAAACGAGTATATGTACAAGGTGTAACAGAAAGGTGTAACCATATTTGAAGAGCTTATTCAGTCAATGGTATAGAACAACTTTTACTATGGTGCCAAACCGGAAAAAAAAAATGAACTGTTTCATAGAAAAATGAAATGCCGCTCGGCGGAAATGTATGGCAGGGCAGATTTTTTTTTGAGATTTCAGGGTTGCCTCCATAGTAAAAGTTGTTCTATACCATTGACTGAATAAGCTCTTCAAATATGGTTACAACTTACTGTTACAGTATAAACTGCACTTAAAGACAAACTAGTCAATTAATAACGTTTATTTATTTTCTATTTCATTATTTATTGTTTTAAACTTAACAAAAGTTTAGCCAATATTAAAATTATACCTTTAACTATTTGCATGCTGTGATAATTATCTGAATAAGGTTTTTTTTTAAATCTTTATTGCAGGTGCTGGTCACGATGTGATCATGTCACCCTTAAGGTTTCTCCCAGCGCCAACGACCTTGAATTGAGTAACTTTATAATAATTTTATACGGTGACTATAGCATTTTTTATAAAAAAAAAATCATATGTAATCTACATGATACAAACAATGATGTGGTTTTTCCTGAATTTGATTTTAATTTACAGAAGTGAAGCAAGAAAATTCTAAGTTTGCTCTTATTTCTTGATTTTTTGTTCACTTGTAACAATATAACTGCTTCAGTTTTTATCGAAATAGTAAAAAAAATTATAAACTTCTAGACAAAATAATATAAAATGATATGGTTTTCTCGGTTCTTGGAAATTCATTTTATTTTAGATAAAATAAATTAAAAACACTATTTTCGCACTTGTCAGCCGCAGTGACTGACGTAACAGCCATGTTGCGGTGCGAGCTGATAAGAACTTTATTTTAATATGATTTTTTTCAAAATTTCAACCGCCACGAATGGAGTTGCTAATTTTTCCGACGGAGTCACCTTAAGGAAAATTCATAATCCTAACAACTTTTGTACCTATTCACAAACAAATAAAGAATCTTTGTCTTTGTCTTATACGGCGGCGACTAACATTTTTAATAACGAGGAAACTGAGGCGTCATAACTTATGACGTATGTAAAATATAAATATATATTCTTTTTGTTTGTTATTGTACTAGGTATATAAATGTTTTGGGGACCTAACTATAAGTATTTTATTTATGGATGTCTCTGTTATAGTAGTTTATGCTACAAGGGCGAAAAGGAATACGAGTATGATTGAAAACACGAGCGAGTGTTTTAAACGTAACCGAGTAATTTATTGTTCTTACGCCCGTATATCATACTACGTTTTTCAATGCATAGTGTGAGGAAATAAAACAAATATAATCTTGTGAACTTTAAATTATGATTGGCTTATAAGGAATGTATCCAGAGCCATTTAACAGTGGAAAAAAGTAAAACATTTATGGTACACAGGAAAGGCTGCGAGTTAGTCAACCATTGTAAAGAAATTAAAAAAATAATACTTAATAAAGCCCTAGGGCAAAATAATCGACTTTCTGTTCGGCTTTGATCCATAAAAAGTGGGCCTTTACGAGCACTTGCATTGAAAATTAATTTTTAATACAGTTGCTCAAAAAGTGGCGTATTGCAGGGACGTATAGCGTTCGGGATGTGGGCTATTACATACTCGAGCTTTTTCTTTACCTTTTCCGAACTCGTGCGTTCTCTTTCCCAACTGTCAAAATATTGTCTATTAAAAAGAAAAAAACCAACCACGAAGTTTTTACAAAAAAAAAATCAAAGAAGTTTTTATGATTCATGCAAATATTTCTAAAAAGAAGCTACTATTTTGTTTCAATATCAGATTTAATGATTTGATTCAATGAGTTAGGTTAGGTTTCATTTCATTTCATATCAATAAAAAAATTCTACTGAAGACTTGGCTGTATGGGCATAGTTCTCTTTGCCTAGCCAGAATGGGTGAAGAAAACAAAAAAAAAATCTCTGCTTATATTCTTTTACGGTTGGCGCCATTTTCCAAAAATTTTCTTTGAGGGTTTAGTTGTTTGTTGCACAAAATGAATAATTTCGACGATATTTTATTTGAATTGACACCACCGGAACTCAGTATAATTGCACAAAATGCTTCGGAGAAGTCAAAAAGTCGCTACATATCTACATACGACGAATTTATTGCGTGGAGTATTAGTTAGTTGAGTTTATTGTGTTTTTGTTATTTTATTAAATTGCTTCATTTTTTCGCAACTGTATTAAAAATAGTTGTTCAGTACACGTGCGGAACCGTCATTGCAACTTGTTCCGACTGTCAACCCTCACCTTCGGCTGCGCCTCGGCTCGGGTAGACATTTGTCGGAACTCTTTGCAATGACAGGCTTTCCGCACTCGTAATGAAATATACTATTTAGAAACTAACTTCAACAAAATCGGAAAAATGTTTTACTCTACCGAACTAACTAAACTTGGCGGCAAGAAAGACATTTCCGTTAAATGAGTTAGGTAACTTTATCTAATAAGAGTCGGGTCTGAGCTCCGTTTTTTTTTAATTTATCAGACGACAGGTAGTTCCTTACTTTCTGCACGAGGCAGGGGTGCAATATCGAACCGCCCACTGAGCGAGATACGGCAACTTAGGTTGCGTTCTAAAACCTGTGCAAGTATTTTGCTAAAACTCAGATGAATTTTATAGTTTCCGGATGCACAAAAAATGTGGACCCTGTGACTTTTAACGCGATAGGTAATTTTTTTATTGATTAAAAAAACAGATGGATGGATGGTAAAATCAGCTATTTACAAAACCACTGGTTGTTTTACAACGTTCAGCTGCTGTTTTATAAAATAACACGCAGGATTGTATAAACATTCTGCGTTATGTCAATAAATATTTAGCGGTTTAGTAAAACAGTTTAGTGGATTTCTAAAGCAGCGTGAAATTATATGTTGGATTGTACATTTTGTTAAAAACTACATGGGCCACCTCGATCCGCTCCGCTTCGCTCAGCTCCCGAACTTATCAGCAAACCCACACGCTTCACGCGTCGTCGCACTAATATTTGACTTTTTTAGATTACGTCAGCAGTTGTACATAACGGAGCTGTTTTGTAATACAAGTAGCCCTTTTGTTAAACGGCTGATTGATTCTACAATCCAATTTCAACATATCTTTGATTGTTTAATCTTTTGATTCGGGAATAAATGAATTCTCATTGTACTGCAAAATGCCTTTTACGCTCATAATTCATGTTATTAATGACATAATTTATTATTTATAATTAACTTACTTACTAAAAAACCAATCAAATGCTTTTTAATTCAGACAATAACAATAAACGATAAAGATATCCTTGAGATTGTTTGACTTAAATTCTTCTTCTTCTGAAACTCCAATAAAATGTTTAAAAGCACATTACCGTCGTTGGAAAAGACAAAGATTTATATTTGGACGGAATCCTTTACCTCTCGACAAAATTTCTCAGGATTCAGAACACGTCCTCGGTGTATACCCCGCTGCAGCGGCGCAATCTCTACTAGCAACGTACTCGTTTACCACGACTTATTGATGCAGGTAGGTGCCTCCTGTATCTAGGAGGACCTGAATTAGGAACTGAAAGAACTAGGCAAGTGTTGGTTGGATTCACGTATTCAGCTTTATTTATTTATTTTCTTTTAGGAAGATTAACAGCGAAATGACTTCAATTGAAATATACTTCAACAACTAAATGCCGATAAAAAAATCTTCACCTAATATATTTTTACAAACTTAAAGAATAAGAACCCTGATGGCATCAGTCTTATAACTTTACAATGAAACTTAATTAAATTATAAGTTATAACTTATAACAGTGAGAATTAATTTTAAATTTGAATATAAATTAAAAACCAGTAAGGTTCAAAATGAAAAGAATCAAATAAAAGGAACAGTAATTATACAGTAATAATTATGCAGTAATTTTTAAATGTTGAATTGTCAAAGCTCTTTTAACAGATTATAGGCTAAGATAGGTGTCATCTTTCAAAGCAAGGCTTAATTTGGGTCTAACTGAGGACACAATTAATATGTTGGCAAATTATTAAAAAATGTCATCGGACACATTCCCATTATGATGTTATTTTGAAACATGGACAATATCTTTGTGATATGTTTGAGATTTCCATTCTGTAATTTTTCGTCAATATTTGATCTCCTTTTCGACACACTACTTACTTAAAGGTTAATCTCAATCCTTTTGCCGGCGCTTATGACAAATTTGAAAGCAAGAGGTCGTGGGTTCGAGCCAGGGAATTTATTCAAAATATTTGTGCTTTTAAATTCTGATTGATTTTAAGTTTGAAATGACTTATAATAATTTGAGTATGCAAGGCGATGGATTTCGTAATAAAAACATGTGATATTTGTTTACCTACTTGAAAGTTTATAATTCAATTCAATTCAATACAAAATCCTTTATGGCATACAAGAATAAAACGTATTACAAGTATGAGTAATCTTACAGTTTAGGCAAACGGAGAGATTATTTCTGAAAGAGATTTCTAGCAGCAAACCCTTGGTAATGTAATCGATTAAACAAAAGTGAGTTTGACAAAAAACTGTTTAAAACTCCAGAGTAAAAAAAATAACAGTCCATAGTACATAAATTGACTGTAATACATATCAAAAAAATAAATAAATACTTGTTTAAAACCATAGTTATAATAAGTTATAGTTATGAATAGTATCATAAGTTATAAGTTATAGTTATGAATAGTATCATTAGTTATAAGTTATAGTTATGAATAGTATCATTATGAATACATATACGTAAAAGGAAATAATAAAAAAAAATGCTCGTTAATTCTCTTCTTGAAAATGCCAATAGTTAGTTAGACTATTACGGATTGTGAGTGGTAGTGAGTTCCAGAGCCTGATCGACACTACCGTGAAAGAGTTGCCGAAGGCACCAGTATTGTGCGACAGAGTCCTCAGAAGTGTGACAGTGTGAGATCTGTGTTGCTTGTCCCTCGAAAATTGTTCTTTTCTATATTGTAATGCACTCTAATAATGTCATTAAGATTGTTAGAATTATAACTCTGCAAAAAATCAACGAATTGCGAACTTTAGTAGCAAGATAAATTTTGACCCATGCTAACCCAGTTTCCTAGAGCCTTTACAAAAATAAAAACCAGGAGGACAAGCCGAGGCACAATATTAGTGCTGAAGTAACAAGCAAACAGAACTAGCAGCAATTGTGAATTAACATGATAATAAGATTGTGGTTGTTTCATTAGAGCGGAATGAAGCAGACTCTTGTCTGTAGAATGGGGTGCATCGGAGCCTCCAGGGACTGTAAAACGCACAATGCATACTGAAGTAAGCTCAACTAATGTCAATATATATATAGTACATACTTTACATACTGAAGGAACCTCAACTAATGTCAAAATATATTTAGTACATACTTATACATACTGAAGGAACCGCAACTAATGTCAAAATATATTTAGTACATACTTATACATACTGAAGGAACCTCAAATAATGTTTAAATATATAAATATAATAGTACATACTTATACATACTAAAGGAACCGCAACAAATGTCAAAATATATTTAGTACATACTTATACATACTGAGGGAACCGCAACTAATGTCAAAATATATATAGTACATACTTATACATACTGAAGAAACCTCAACTAACGTCAAAATGTATATAGTACATACTTATACATACGTACTTAATACAAAATTACTTATAGTACATAAGTATAGCAACAATATAAATAGTATAAAAATATAATTATTACTATTTTAAAGCTTCTGTGATTTTTCTAATACCTATATGTATATACTTAAATAAAATACTTTAAATATTATAGATATCTCAAGATATATTTGTGGTCCAATCTGGGCCCGGCATCAGTTGAGTTTATAATATCAATGAGTCCTTCTCCTATATGAAGTTTTTTATGAAAATCAATTGCGATTATAAAGCTAAAAACAGTAGTAAAATTATTTATTCGATATTTTAAAAAATTACGAAGTTATTGGCAATCAAAGTGAGCTAAAGGGAAATGACATCACACAATCATTTTTAGTCAATGAAAGTGACTAGGATACGTCGTCTGTACGCAATGCCTTTGCTTGTTCACGCCACAAAAAAAAACATTCCTAAATTAAGAACGTAGCTATTAAAGGGTCAACTACTTTTTCAGATTTTTGATCACAAGAAATTTATTTTGCCTAAACAGTTAACTCCCAGCTGTATACAGGTATACCATAAGCAAAAATTTTAAGCAACTTGATTTGCCATAGTAAATTCAGAATTTTTAGGTATCCTTAGCTAAATTTACGTTTGTGGGAAAGTTTTGAAGCTACATAAATATCATAAAAACGTCTGTTTAGGCATACAGTCAACTGTTTGTATTTGTTACGGGTAATGCTAGAAAAAGCTTCTTTAGGTAAAGTCCTAAAATTCGGGGGATACTACACCTAGGTCTCCCGCTCCATTCCCTAATTTATTTATCATAGCAACCTATCGCGCTCCCTCCCGCTCCGGTCGTCGTCGCATTCATTTAGTTTTTTATAATTTTCATATTAATCAAAAATTACCCAACAACCATTGGATAAAAGAAGGTTATACGGGTTTTCGAATATTCGCACTTTACCCAAAGAGCTTGCATAAATTCCAAGTTTACCCGGGTAAACCTAAATTTACCCATTCTATTTTATTTTATTAATTTAATATGGCCCACAAAACAGATTATATTCAAGAAAAATCCATAACATCAAGTTTGACGTTTTATTGCTAGATTAAAATTTAAGGTATGTGTTCTCAGCATGATTTTACAACTACTCGTATTTGTTTGTATTAACTTGAATTATTATTAATTATGTTGGTAATTTATTTATACAATATTTATGTGTTATAAAAAAGTGACAATAAAAAGAAAGAGGAAGGAAGGTGGAGGTTATTAAACAGAACCATTTTTAACAGACGTGGCAAAAACAAAATATCTACTATTGAAAACGTCAATATTCTTCTAACAATCCCCATGATATAATACATTGCTTAAAATGCGGGGATATTTCTACTGGGGTGTTATAATTATTTCTCACGATCTCGTAACAAATCTGAAGAATCGACCTTTTGGAGAAATATTTAGATTTACATAACGATTCCCTTAAGGCGATACAAAAAAAAAATGATTTTTCGAATCCATTTACTCCACTATACGTATTTCATTTTTTGGTAAATGTTTATTGAGTATTTGATTAAGATTCTCACTGAAGGAAAACGCGATTGGATGAAATTTTCTAGATAGAATTTAATTCCGAAAAGACCTCTAAATTGTTTTATTTTTTCCTGTAATTCTGAAATCCTAACTAATTTTATTGTGAAATTGCATTCAAAATGTGGATATTATTTGTAGTCTCCATGAAAATCTTTTTGACAATTTTTTAGTACATTTTATATTTATAAAAAACCGACTTTTTGCTACTTTTACACGAATCCGTCCCACTTGCACTGAGGGATTTTTCACATATACATATTTTTTTTTTAGTTTTTTTTTTCATAGTTAAATTTACTTACATTTTGAAGAATTTAAAGCCATCCGACTAAAACCACATGGTTTATGCGCGGTATGGCGAGATCGCAAACTTTATGCTAAACTAACCAAACTAATTCTAACTTATATTATGTTATATAACATCACGCAGCCACAGGCTGCTGATGTTGAAGAAAATAAAGCTTTATGGCACTTTTTCGCTTTTTATTATTATTTAAGTTTTTTAGTCTATCTAATGTATGGGTAGGTATTTCATTTAGTATTAAAGGAAGCATGTACTCCCATGTTCTCATACCATATATATTATTATAGTTAGGTAGTTTACAAGTAGGTAGGTAAGTTAGGTTTCGTAAGGTCTTAGGCCTAGTTTTCTTAATAAGTTTATCTTCATTATCATATTCTTCACAAATAATAGCCATTTTTATTTTACTATAGATATTAATAATTTTACAGTAGTCAAATAAGCCTTTTTCGTCGCCATTGTATTTGTTTTTAATATTGTTGGGCACGATGACTTTTAATAATCTAAGTTGTAGTCTATAGATGTTGTCGATATAGCTTTTATAAGTACGACCATAACTACTAATACCGTAGCTTATAATTGAGTCAGCAAGTGATAGATACATTATTCTTAATAGATATTATAAGGTAATTTGTATTTAATTATACACATTTTCGATAAAATGCCTCGCAGCTTGTTACATATAGGTATTCAATATGGAGTAACGGGGACGCTAAAACTTTAACGTATCGCCTTAAAACTCGTCCACATATATGTACATTTCAATAGGTATGCACTCGCCTCCGCTACCCTGTAAATAGTGAAGCAAATTGTCAACAACTTGGGACGCGTTTTTCCGTGTTCCGCTATCGCTAGTCTGTATTTCCCCACGGACCTCAAACAACTGTGATCGAAGTGTCCAAACTTTGCAGAACAACTCCGCCGACGTCAGACAACTTTCTGCTAAATAGATTGCGCTGTTGTCGAACAATAACTTTACATTATGCTACTACGCAAAAGAGTTGGTTTTCATATTGTATTAGGATGATATGTAGTTTCGGAAAATGTTTTGGAGGTTGCAAGCTTTGAATAAATTTCTCGTATAAGTGGTATTTTCGATTTATGAGGGAACGACTCGTATCCTCTACGAAACGCACAACTTAAGATAGTTCTTCTTATTTTTGAATGAAAAATATTAAATAAATGTGATTTATGACATTTCTCGTACATTGTTTAATGTCAATTAGGCTTTTCCGGCAAATTTTCGTTATTTTAAGCGTGTTATTTTGTTAAAAGCGTGTTTTAAGTTTGTGTGGCCATAAATTTACAACGTAATCCATAAAGTAACAAAATTTTGCCAGAAAATCTTAACTGACATTAAACTATGTTCGCGAAATGCCATAATAGTAGTTTATGCTACAAGGGCGAAAAGGAATAAATTACGAGGACGATTTAAAACTCTAGCGTAGCGATATAGATGTGAAATTAACTTTCTAGTTAATGTAGTTAATGTAGTTGCGTCTAGGTCTTCCTCTCCCTCTTTTCCTCTCGACCTTTTCCTCTCGACCTTTCCCTCTATGATATTTTTCAAGAAACTGTCATGTTGAATCAAGTGTACTATTATCTTCCCTCTTCAGTTTTCAATGATTTTTAACAAATATCTTTATTCGTCTACAATTCTCAGCACTTCCTTATTATTCATCCTCTCCGTACAGCAAATTTTCTCCATCTTCCTCAAGCACCACATTTCAAACGCCTCCAACATCTATCTGTCTCTTTGTTAACACAATCATAGAAATAAAAATAAGAACAAGTTTATTGAAGTACAAAAAATCTTGTTACACACAATTTTTAGATGTACATACAATTCGACTGAGATTACATTTTTTGTGTATCACGTACGTAGCATCTGCTGCTGAGTATATTAGCCAGTATTTTAGCATACAGCGCCTCTATCTTCGGATATATCATTATAATAGGTCTTTACCTATGAAGTTGCCGATTTTTTTTATGATAATAAATATTTTTACTTAATAAAAGCTTTTTTTTACTGTTTTATTATACTGGGTGGCGCAAAAGTAATGACCCTATTTCGTTTAGCTACAACTGCTTTTCTACAATAAAAAACTGTAATTCGTTTTTTCAATACTATATATTTGGCTATCAAATTTCGTCCCATCAAGATTTAAATATGATGTCTATTAAATAGTGACCTCTGGAGTTGATGCACATTTGAGCCCTATTTATGACATTTTCCGTAACTTGTCGCAACACTTCCGGTGATATGTTCCTTATTTCTCGATGAATATTTTCTTTTAGGGCTGCAAGAGACTGTGGCTTATTCACATACACCACAGATTTCAAATAGCCCCAAAGAAAGAAGTTTGGACTCGTCAGATTGGACGATCTCGCAGGCCAATGCAAATCGCCAAAACGGAGATGATACGGCCTGGAAAGGTGTCCCTCACTAAGTCCATAGCTGAGTGTGCCGTAGCGCCGTCTTGTTGGAACCAGATGTGCTCCATCCCCAATTCATTCAAACTAGGTATCAAAAACTCCCGTAACATGGTACTGTAGCGGTCGCCAGTTACAGATGTCGCATTTCCTGCAGTGTCTTGGAAAAAATAGGTTCCGATTTTCCGATCACTCTTTCGGCACAGACGCCACACCACACAGTAACTTTTATTGGGTGTAAATGTGTTTCTTGAATAATGCGCGGATTTTCAGGACCCCAGAAGCGAGTATTTTGCTTATTGACATGTCCCGAGAGATGAAAATGAGCTTCGTCGCTCATAAGCAATTTTGAAGGAAAATCATCCTCTTCAAGGTTGAGATTGATGACGCGCTGGCTGTAATCTAGATGAGCCCGGTGGTCAGTAGGCAGCAGCTGGTGAATCATCTGAGTTTTATACGGAAACATCTTCAAGTCTTTCACCAAAATATGGTGCAAAATCCGCCTAGAAATGCCCAATTGCGTGGCACATCGCCTCGTTGATGTTTCTGGACACTCTTCCACATCTTCGTGCACAGCATTGATATTTTTGGCTGAACGGCCAGTTCTTGGTCTGCCAGACTTAGGTTTATCCAATGTGGAGCCAGTTCCTTCGAGGCATGTGGCAAAGCGTCGAAATTTGCGACCAACCGGTGCCGGGCGGTGGGGAAATCATCGACGGAACTCACGTTGTGTTTTTATCATTGATAAATTATTCCGTAAAAACATTGACACGATTATTCCACGTTCTTGGGTAGTAAAACGATTTATGTTTATTTCTGGTATATTTTACATTTGTTTACCATTAGAAAAATATATAAGTATTTTCTATAGTGCCATTACTTTTGCGCCACCCAGTACATATATACAGATTTTTATGAATATTATGGTTGAAATTAAATAAAAAATAAAACTTTCGATATATATTTCGACCCATTTGGGGTCGTCTTCTGTCGAATATGGAATAAATTGATAAAATAGAGTTAACAATAAAATAAAAAAATTAAAAAACTTAACCTATTTCATTCATATTTTTGCTCTCATCTGGTGAAGGTAGAGAAGGGTGTGTCTGTCGGTCAGTGTTGTCTGTTTAGTCCGGCTCCGTAGTGGGCACCAAGTGACCAAATGTAATTTTTACAAATTCATGAATTCATAATTCCTTAAATTCAATAGCTATTTCAATTATTTGTTTTTTGTTTAAAAGTTAATTTCAAGGTTCCAACTTCAAGGTTTCATTAAGTTGTGTTTTTATTTTCACTATGACTATAAAAATTATATCATCCAAAACAGTTCGTCCTAAATGCCATCCATTTCCATGATGAGATTCGTAATAATTTCTTACAGCTGACACTAATCAAAAATTAAATTCATGTTGCTGTTAGCTTAATGTTGTTTCATTCATACATATAACAAATCACATAATTTGGATTTGTCATTTCTAAAAAAAATGGAAAAATGTAAGTACTGAAAATCGGTTTCCTTCAAATTCTCTTTAGAAAACGGCAATTTCATATGTAAAGACAAAGCATTATAAAGCCAATTTAAAAACAAATTCAAGCATGCAGGGATAACAAGGGATATAATCTCAAGTATTCAAATAGAAAAACGATCGAAATAATAAAACATATTGTTATAAGTCCTTTCTGTGTGTGAAATGAACGTGATTGTGTGTAAAAGGATAAAAATCTGAATAATATAATGTATGGTAGTGAAACGTGGACGTTTGATGATAACCGTTTCAATTCGATAAGACTTGTTTTGAATTTCAAAGCATTTGACATAAATATTAAATAATAAGGCATTTAATTTGTATAAGCAGTACTTAGTTGAAACAAAAAAAGTTAATCTTATTTACGCAGAAAACCTTTTTAAATGTCAAAGCAAAATCCCGTCTTTTAATATACCCTCATCACAAAGTTAATGCAAAATGAATATTAATGTCGTTCTAGAAGATAATGGCACCACGATTTTGCAATGCAAACAGATTTTACTACATTTAATTAATCCTGATTCAGACCATTGGAAAGATTTAAATGGTGCCTCAACCAAATAGTACATCTATGAAGAGTAAGTAAAATAGGCAGTTATTACGCCTTGGCCACAGCTTCAGGCTTCTGGCGGCGCTTCTTGCTGCGCTTCCAGGCAGTTTTGCCTGCCACGACACTCGTCGGCGCCTTCATGTATAGCGTGCTCGCTCGTTCAAAGCGCTCGACACTAGGTTCGTCCTGTGCGCTCGATCACTGTTTCAACCACACGCCTCCCCGCACACCGCCGTTACGAGAGCGCAAGTCACTCGAAGCCGGACAAGACGCGCGGGCAGTAACCCATGGCCGGCTCTATACAACTTCATACATTTGTTCTCTCCGCCGGCGCCGTCGCACGAAGAATCTGTGGCCTGTGGCCGAGGGGTTAGGCGAGTAAAAGTATAATGCGACTTTGGTGAAAAAAGAGACCCAACTATTGCTTCTTCCATCGAGGCATAAAGTGCTTTTAAATGAAAATATTAAAATAATATTTGCATTCGACTGGTGACGGTCCCATACCTAGGGTCGAAATATCTCGAATAATATTTTATAATATATTATTGTACAGCCCTAATATTAGGGCGTATGTCAGCCATAGAAGAAATTGACTGTCAGCCATAGAAGAAATTGGCTGTCAGCTATAGAAGAAATTGGCTGTCAGCTATAGAAGAACTTGGCTGTCAGCCAAAGAAGAATTAATAACGTACACCGGAGCACCATCTATTTGTGCCGAAATAAGGCTCACCTCCTGCTTAGACGTAAAAATCTACAAATCTACTTCCATCACAGAGGTCTTAATACAACGCCCCTATTTCAGTATTAAGTTTCCTTCTTCAACTATGATTTCACTTCACCTATCTAGCAATTTCCAATAACCCGCCCCGTTCGTAGAATTCGTTCATTCTTTAAATCGGATCCAATTTCTATAGAAAACTGGATATTCTCTAACAAACAGCGCAGCAGACTGTGTTACATTTTTGTAAAAACTGTAGTCCTGGTCCAGGAGACCGTGAATAAAAAAGCATACGTGATTTTGTTACGAAAGTGTTGTGCTTCTCCTTTATCTAAATCTAGTTTTAGTTACTTCCGTTCAACTTTAATTTTCGATAGTCATGTCAAGGGGGTTGGTATGGAAATAATATATCACGTCATCTTTTTTATTTACAAATTACAATCACCACCTTTTTAGGGTTCCGTAGTACCTAAAAGGTACAAAAGGAACCTTATGGTGAGACTCCCGTTGTCCGTCCGTCTGTCCGTATGTCACAGCCTCAAAACTTTAGCAGCGCTAAAGATAAATACATGAAATTTGGCACAAAAACAGTATTGATTTGCCCACATATTAAAGTGTAAAAAAAATATGAAAAATTTGAAATTGTTCAAAATATTTCCAAAACAAAAGTGAGAAAAATAAAAAATATTAGCCTAAAAATACAATATGGGTATCAAATTCTACAATTCTACAAAAATAAATCGGTCGAGAAATTCACGAAAAAAATTACAAAATTAAATTTATCATCAAAAATACGGAACCCTAGGTACGCGAGTCTGACTAGCACTTGGCCGGTTTTTTTTTTATTCACTGCAGCCTAAGCTATTCCGTTCGGGAGATTGAGCCAAACTAAATATATAATTTGCACAGTATAATTATATTTGAGGCCGTAACGAAAATTGTTTCTGCTCTTTAAAGGTTTTTCAGATAATATAATTTAATAATATTTTCAGGTTCCGTCAAAAACGTAAAGTATTTGAATAAGTTATTCCGAGGGCAGCTGGAAAAACTAAACGCATCAAAAGAAAACGATACGTCAATCTCGCCATACAACCTTTATCGCTTGACGCCAATTACTGCGTCTCGTGGTACGAGGTCCAGTACAAAATGCGCAAGGGTCATTTACCGATTTTCCAGCTGCTCTAAGAATAGACGTGAAACTGAAGGAATTGGTTTGAATAAATTGCAATGGTATAATCTCCGTCCAAATTTTATTTATTTAAAACATACAACAAGTTAATTATAATACCATACAATCCGGAAATAACAAACAAAAGACGCATGGACAAAGTCTACACTCATACACGCACCGAACACGCTTTCGCACAAAAATTCTTTTTATTTCTAGGCCAGTATCTTTACAATAAAATAAATAAAATAATCAACTTATACGACCTTAACCGCTTTAAATGCAAAAATAAAGTCTCAGAATGGTTACAAAGTCTGTCCTACGATGAGACGGAAAACCTACTCTCTGTGGTAAATTAGATGTTGTAAGATGCTATAATTAGTTTAAGTAGATAGTTTATCTAATTTAATTTTAAGGTTTTGTCTTAAACATTTAATTAATTCTTAAGTATACAAATTATTATCTTTAATCTGACCTATTTTATATTCTGACCAATTTTTAATGCCTAAAGTACAGGCTACTTTAGTAGTTTAGTTTAGGCAATAACCTTTCATTAGCCGTAAGATGTTATTTTGAACGTACTACTCTTAAGTTCCTTTTATTCAAATAAATATTATTATTATTATATATATATTATTATATTACTTAAAGCCAGCATGCAAATTTTTATATAATATCTAATCATCAAGATAAATAAAAAATGCTGGCCAGATCACTGCCGTCGTTTGGCAGTGTACCCAGAAGGCTGGTAGCATTACCTCGCTGAATCACGAGGCTGATTCTTCTTCCAGCTCTCGTGTCACCGGAAGCGCTGATCAGATCCGTCCGAAAATTTGTTATTTTTAACTCTTCCAGGGACATAGACGTGATTCCATTGTTGTTTCTATTGTTTGTCGTATACTTTTGATGACCACAGTTTGTAATTCAGTCAGTTTTCTAAAGAGGCGGTTCTTCCGAGCGTTTATTGTAATAGCCTCTACTGAAAAAGGCCGATGGAACCAAAAATTCTGGAAAAAATATATGTTGCTAATAAAACTATAATATTTAAAATGGAAGATTCATTTTGTTCTGCGGTTTATAAAACAATATGAATTTATTACCCAAAATCATCAAAATTATGCTTATTCTGGATTGAAAATTGGGTTAACTTTGGAACTACTCGCTTGATTTTAATAGTTCTTGTCTTAAAAAATTAAATAAAGTATATAGCTTAGTAAAATAGATGATGCACATATTTTTCTGTCCATCGCTTCCATGTGAAATGTACTATTTTTAGGGTTCCGTACCCAAAGGATATCCAACGGGACCCTATTACTTAGACTCCGCTGTCCGTCTGTCCGTCTGTCTGTCCGTCTGTCCGTCTGTCACCAGGCTGTATCTCATGAACCGTGATAGTTAGACAGTTGAAATTTTCACAGATGATGTATTTCAAACAGAATAAAATAGAATAAAATAAATATTTAAGGGGGCTCCTATACAACGGACATGTTTTTTTGCCGTTTTTATAGATAATGGTACGGAACCCTTCGTGCGCGAGTCCGACTCGCACTTGGCTGTTTTTTTTTATTTTGCGCTCACTGGAAACACAGCGATCATCGCAATAGCCACTTTGCATTACGCGCTCTCCTAGAATGAAGTCATATACACTCATTGTTGATTTCAGTAAAGTACGATCAAATTTTTTGTGACGTATCCACCGCATTCCAGCGCCAAGACCTCTTCAAGATCTTCAATATATTTTTTAATAAATCAAAACTATTTGTCCTATTCCAACTCCAAAACCAACAGGAAAATCACCTAGGCCAGGGCTATTTTTTTGCCCTACAAAATATATAGAAATCGTGTGCATAAGCGATACGCAAAGCCAATACAAAACGTGGGCTGTGTATCCAAAATGATACACAAGTACAATTATCCAAAATGAACAAATAGAGCACATGATCTCTGTGACCCTGACCATCTCAAAGATGAGCGGTCACATGTTCATGTTATATAAGATAAAGAGGCGACATCCAAGACCAAAAAAGGAAAAGTGTCTTGAGGTTAACAGAAAACCAGCGTTTATGCCCTATACCAAAGTTATTATGGATAAGATTGGAACAGCATCAAATAAATACTCCATTAAGACTGTATATACTCCGTTATCCAAAGTGGCAAGCCATTTACGCACACCAAAGGATGTGATTCCTTTTCAAAGTCCAAAAGTTTCTACATTGGCTAAACAAAACGTAGCATACAGGAAAGGATCAAGGAACACATAGCAGCTGTGAAAAACCGGCAGATGTACAAATCAGCGATAGCATAACATCTTTTAGAATCCGGGACCAACCACTGGATAGAACTGCATAACCCGAAAATTCTCTCCACCGATCGCCATTACTACCCTAGAATTGTGCGTGAAGCGATTGAAATCAAGAAACATCCAAATAATTTTAATAGGGAAGATGGTTTCAAATTGTCTCCCACATGGAGTCCAGTTATCGGGAAATTTAAATCGCGGGTTTCTTCTCTTAGTGCATCTCCGGATACTGTGAGTGTTGTGTGCCGTGCGTGAATCAGATAACAAATAATTTTAAAGAAGTTTTAAAGTGTTTATGCGGGTACAAGAAAAATACTTCGGTCGTCACCTGCATCTCATCACTGCGCCTCGCCATGCTTGCCAGTTTCCCGTAAGCCACGAAACATGCAACTGTCTCGAAACGTTGGGTGTCCCCCTTTTCGTAAAAAAAAGGGTAAAAATTGATCGCGGTAGACCCGATAATATGTATTATAATGTGGTAAACAAGTGTTTTGGCATATGTACCATACATGCTGAGGGTGTTAATTAATCATTAATATGAAATATTATTCTTTTATTTATCTAGGTATGTGTATATGAGTCAACCACATAATCCTAGCCAAATAAAAAGTATGTAATCATCGTTAGTAACTAATAATCAACGGATACCTCACTTGGTCAACTGACCGTACATAAAAATCAGAAACACGATAGATTATAATTGGCATTAGTATAGGAAAAACGTATCATTAAATACATTGTCACTAACTATTCGCAAATATTGAAATAGTAAAAGCGGGCCTGCATACCGATTTTGACGTGAAATCTTATTTTACTTTATTATGTTTGTGTGTTTACCTACAAAGCATGTCATGAAATCTAACAAAGGATTGATACTTTAAGTTGACAGGCGCTTAATGGTGCCATTATCGGAAAACGTTTCAGCTTATTTACGCTCTAAATATTGCTTCACTAGTATTTTATTTTTCTAGGCAAATATTAAAAATAAGCAATATGAAAGTTATTTCTTATCAGAGTACTTATTAATATTATATTCAATAAATTCCGACTTTTTTCTGATGCTTTCTCATCCTTCTCATCCTTCATAATCTAGAGGAATTTTATTAAAATATACACCAAAAGGATTTTTCCTTAATGTCTAGTTTTTTTTCACAACTGGAAATAAACTTTTGCCAGAGACACAAGCTGCCAACTTTTGGTTTACTGCTTTCGGAAATTTTAGATTGAAGCCAACTTTTAGTTTAATTAAAATTTTGACTTAATTCAATAAAGTTAGTTCAAATAAGGATTGAAGTTAGTCCTTATTAAAAAAACCTTTACTTTTCATGAATTTCCTCAAATTATTTTTTAAATATACACAGGCACTGACTTTTTAAACGTTGCTTAGACGCAAACGTTGAGAGATAGTACTTGTTTTACGTGACCAACGATCTTTTGCAATAACAACCCTGAAATCGCGTTACATAATCAGCTGTTTTATACGGCCGATAACTTAAATAAAAATCAATCGCTTTACCTAGTAAAAATGTTTGTCTTTAAAATTCGTTGTTACGGTGCGTAATGAATACGGCTTTACTATGGAAATGAAAAAAAAAAACCGGCCAAGTGCGAGTCAGACTCGCGTACCTAGGGTTCCGTATTGTGAATGATAAATTTAATTTTGTCATTTGTTTCGTGAATTTCTCAACCGCTTTATTTTCCTGTAATCTTTACGTAAACACAAACTACCATGATTTTTTTCATTATTTTTGGTCCACCAGTTTTAGAGATAAGGAGGGGGACATACATTTTTTCATGGTATTTCAAGGATTTTTCGAAATAGATGTTATACAGCTTTACTTTATGAACAGGCTGACGTACTCACAGTTCGTAAACTTTTTGTCTTACTCACCATTCGAAGATATCACAGGACTATTGTTCCAAATATTCCTGCTACTAAGAAACGTGTTCAACACTGCCCTGTTCCATTCGTAACCAGTGAGTTTGCTCGTAGGAACTTCTATAACATTGCACCTAGACTCTATAATGCTTTTTTTAATAATGACCCAAAGATTAAACTTTTAAACAACCATCAAATTAAACCTGTAATACTAAATTGGCTACAAAAACTGAATTATGATGATGTGGAACATTTGATTAAACCTAATTTTTGACTCCCTTTCGCCTTAAATTAAACTCTTTTTTACTTTTATCCTCTTTTATAGTCAACATTTAAAAATCATCTTTAACATCATAAGTAAGGAATTTCATACAATTAACTCTCACACACTCATTCACACACATATACACTACACACCTTCACACACAACTTACAAACAATCTCTAATACAACACAAAGTCGTACTTTATTAACAATAAGTATCTTTGTCTTTATGCCGTACTCATGTATTAGACTGTAAATTAACGTCTTAATTTCTTGATGTTAAATATATTTTGGGAGGAGCCTAGTTTCCACTACACAAGGAAACTTTCTGTGGGAACTAGAGTTTTAATAATTAAGGTAACTTATTTTGAAATAAAGAAATTTTCATTTCATTTCATTAAATATAGCCAAACTATATACTTTTACAATCAGCTTTTTAATATCTACAATTTGATACCCATATTGTATTTGCATAATTTTTTTTTATTTTACTTCTTTTTTTATATTTCTCATTTGAGCTAAATTTTTTTAATTTCTAGTTTTCCTGTAACTTGCCAGACATGATCTACAATCGACATTTTTTCATATTTTTCGGTCTACCAGTTTCGGAGATAAGAGGGGAGACATACATATTTTGTAGTTATTTACAGATTTCTCGAAAGCAGTGCCAGTAAATATTGTATAAGTATATATTTTTACAATTCAACAACTTCTTAATTTTGTTGTATTTTTAGGAAAATATTTTTAATTTTTTTTTTTCACTTTTCATTTGGAAATATTTTGAACAATTTCAAATTTTTCATATTTATTTTTACACCGTTATATGTAAACAAATTATTGCTATTTTTGTGTCGAATTTCATGTTTTTTATCTTTAGCGGTGCTAAAGTTATGCGGCTGTGACATATGGACGGACGGACAACGGAGTCTCACCATAAAGGTTCCTTTTGTACCTTTTAGGTACAGAACCCTGAAAAGGGTGACTTGTAATTCTGGTTATCAACTTTTGTGTTGATTTGTCACTACCCTATCGCATTAGGTTAGACTTTAATGATATCAGTAAGTTAAGGTACACAAATAAATAAAAAAACGGTCCAGATTATTGGTATTACCACAGATAATAAAGCCGATTCTAAAGGCTTTAATTTTAGTTTTAGTGCTGTCAAAACTAAATTTCATTCATTGCAAAATACTCCTTAAGGGTTTAGAACAGAGTCTAAATTACTTTGGAATAATTTTATGTTTGACAGCACTAAAACTAAAATTAAAGCCTTCAGAATCGGCTACAATATAATACTAGGTATTACTTTCCTTTTCTTCAAAAAGTCTTTTACTAAAAGGACCACGAAACAGATTTTCCTGACGATTTCTCCTTTCAGAGAGTGGGACGTGTCAGGAATGACGTCTCAGACAGGGACGTGTCAGTCGTAATCGTGATGGCAATTAATGTGCCCTCGGGTCGTCGATGAAGACATAAAAGCGGTGTTATGAGCGCGACGCTGATAATATTCCTTGTTATTGCTTCCGACCGCTTTTACGCGATATTTTATCTGAAATACGCCGCTGTGTAAGCGGGAATAGTTATCGGTCCATGATATACCTAGTTACTACGCTATTATTATGAAACCTGAAAATCCGTGTATAGTGGATAGGAAATCATGCTTCAGGTTTTTCTTTCAGGAAAATCACACATTATCTTTGTTAAAAGTAGATTAAGATTATCATTGGCAGTTGTTTAATAATCTATAATGGAGTATTCGTATTTATTGCTTTAAGTAAATTAGTATTTATGAAGGTCCAATAAAAATAGACTGATTATTCAATTATTATTATAAATCGTTTGCATGAAAGAACAGATTAATCAACCCTGAATAAGGAAATTATTAAAGTTAATCGTCTTAGTTCGTTAAGGCGATACCAAAAAAAAAAATAGGTTTTTTCGAATCCATTTAGTCCACTTTAACGTCATCTACGTAGGTATTTTATTCTTGGGTAAATGTTTATTGAGTATTTGATTAAGATTCTCACTGAAGGAAAACGCGATTGGATGAAATTTTCTCGATAGAATTTAATTCCGAAAAGACCTCTAAATTGTTTTATTTTTTCCAGTAATTCTGAAATCCTAACTAATTTCATTGTGAAATTGCATTCAAAATGTGGATATTATGTATTTGTAAAGTCTCCTTGAAAATCTTTTTGACAAAATAACTTAGTACATTTTATTTTAATAAAAAAACGACTTTTTGCTACTTTTCCACGAATTCATCCCACTCGCACTGAGGGTCTTTTCGCATATGGAGTAACAGGGACGCTAAAACTTTTACGTAGCGCCTTAACCGAACTTTATCGAATTAAAAGCGCGTACATCTAATCACATATCAACGCAACTACAAAAACGGACGCGCTCGAAGCGGCAAATAATAGACACTGATGCGAGAAATGCGTACATCGTTGGAACCCGATATATATTGTACTCTTTGGTTGGAACCTATTAGTCTTGTCGTACTGTAAAGAGTAATTCTGCCTTCGAACTCCGAAGTTTTTCCACACGCAGTAATGTAGAAATAGTTTCTGCTTATGAACCTTTGTTTACATGTATCTTGAATAAAATTCGTTTGTACTTGTCACACATTTTTTTTACATATTTCTTTCTCAACCTTATTAAAAAGATATTTAGTAAAGAACAATTCTTCTTCAAGCCCAATTTCAAGCTCATTTATGTCACACAAACTTGTTAATCGCTTACCGAGTCTCCAGCATAAAGGCTGTATAAATCGAAATCACCTTATGTAGGTATATGTAACGTATCGCATTAGTAAAGACGTTGCAGGTAGCAGCTGCATGAGGATGACGCAGGATCACCAAGAGTGGGAAAATATTGGAAAGGCCTATGTCCAGCAGTGAACGAACACAGGCTGATGGATGGATGGGATGAAAACTTCAACCATTTAGCGCCAAATTCTTAATACGTAGATTTTGTGACTTGTGTCAAAATTGCAATAACGCTGCAGTTCTCTATCAAATGACATTTGTGCCAGGTGTAGACCGACAATCTGAATTAGTGACTTGCAAGAAGTTTTATGTCTTTGCAATAAAGATTATTTTAGTTTGTATTAGTTCTACAGATAAGTTTGCAGACCTAGAGCAAAGTTTTAATCGACAAAGTTTGCGGCAACCGATCTCAGTTGTGGCTGACAAGGTGTCAATAGATGCAATGGCGAAGGAATTCTATTCTATGGCGATGAGATATCAATTCATTATATACCTATGCTATGTCTTAGGCATATTGAATTGCCACGACATATACACGTAAAATTGGGCATATAATGAAGTACCAAACCAAGAGTCTTTCAAAAAATAATCAAAAATAGGTGCGATGACCGACGAACGGAGCTGTTTATATGTAAATAAATTTGGAGAGCCTATCGAAGAGGGGCGGGACGCAGCGACCCCTGTACTTGTTCAGGTAGATCACGATATGCCCAATTCAACGATATGCCTGCGACATATATTTCGTTTGGATTCGAATTGTTTGCAAATGGATTGCTTTTGGTATTTTCTAATCTTTAGGCTAGCAGAATGTGTCCATGTCTGTCTGATCAATTAAATAATATGCACAATTAAATAAGATACACCATACGTTTAAGTTTTGGTTCGAACGTCTCGACCATCTTGACGTCTCGATATGGAGGTTGCAGGTTCAAATCACGTAGGGACACATTTACATATGGGGTGGTCCATTAATCACGGGAGGCTCGAAAGGGGGGAAGGGGTTCGGAAAATATTACCAAATATCACTAGGGAGTGTAGTGAGATATCACGTGTATTTATTTTTTCTTTGAACGCGCAAATTTTAAACCGAAAAACTGTGCGTGACCTCGACTTGCCGTTGCTAAGCAATTAAAGATATTTTTAAAGATATAATTTAATTTAAAGATAATATTCTGAATTTTTTAATATACTTTGTACAAAAAAAATACTCGTGATTTTCGGTATGGGGGGGAAGGGTAGTCTAAAACCTCACCACGTATTACAATGGGGGAAGGGGGGGGGGATTAAAAAGTTGCTAAAAAACATCACGTGATTAATGGACGGCCCCAAGTTGGGTTTGTCCATGTTGGTCCCGAAACACTAATCATCAGTAAAATATAGATATAAGAGTGTGGACCGTGATTTCGACTTCACAGAATACTCGGAAATGCGTCTGACCCTCCTCAGGCATTTATGTCGTGACGATGTATATAAGGTTAAATAATATTAGTTGGCGAAACTCAAAACATAGGTAGTACTAGTCTATATGAACAATTGTTTGTATGGGAGCTAAGCGAAATTCGTAACTTTTTTTCACTTTCTCCTTAGGGGCTTGGTTGGTGATCATTGAACCTTGTTCCTGGAAGGCAATTCCGGAATCGGTCGAAGCGATTCGATTGTCGAGACTCAGTTCACTTTTCAATTTCGATAAATCTTCTCGATTGTTTTCTCTACAGTGATTAAAAACTGCATTCTAGATGACTCTCGAGAAATTTTCATAGAGCAGATTTACGGTCACGCACACTAATACGTTCAATGTATGTTACATGTTCAAGAGAACCCAAGTCATACCAGTAATAGTCAGTCAAGTACCTACCAGTACAGAAGTCGATTTTTGGACCATTTGATACAAATTCACTTCTGCATCGGCTACGGCGCGGCGCTGCGTATAGGTATAATAGATACTGTATAAAGTCGGGGCGTGCTGAGTCAGTTTTTGTACAGTTTTAACCTACTTATAGTATAAATAAAATAGAAAAACAAAGGTGGTTTCTGCACTACCCCTGTATAAGAGGGTGGTCTTCCAACTCCCCCCACCCTTACTTTATAAATATAATTTGTATTTATGATCACAACCACAAAAACTCGAAACACCTCTAACAGCCCTTCGGGAATTCATGTCGTGAGGATTGTATCAACCACAAAAAAATGGGGGCTTCTGCACCCCCTCACCTCTTTCAGGGGGACCACCCCAGAACCCCCCCCAGATCTCCTCCCATACCGCTTCCTCTCTGCCGCAAGCAAAGAAGCTAGATAGGTACTTTAAATATAACTCCGTCAATGAGGAAGAGTCACGATTTTTGTTAAGTATGTAGATCGATGACAGTAAAAAAAACATGACTTATGGTGAAAAAAATATCCAAATCGGACAAGAAATGTCGAAAGTACAGCAATTTTACTGTAGCAGTTCAAATAACGCCCGCCAGTACCAGCCGCGAGCGCGTGACGTCATCCCACACATACCCGGGGCGCGACCCCGCACGCGCTCTTCAGTTCTGTAGGTGTACTCTGTTTCCCGCGCAGTTCTTGAGCTGTGCTTGTCACGGTCGCTTTGTTATAGATTTATTGTTGTGTATCAATATCCTTAAAAATGTCTTACAAATATTGTGTCGTGCCAAAGTGCAAGGGTACAAGTAGTAGTACGCCCGACAAACTATTTTTTCATGTTCCAACAGACAAAAAAGCTAGAAAAAAGTGGTGTAGTGTTATGAAGAGAGATCCTTTATCAAGCAAAAGTACTCATTACTGTTGCGAAGATCATTTCGACGTAAGTACCTTTCCTACGTTATACCTTATACTTGACGTATACCTATTTCCTCGTATTATTGAGTAAATGTCACCTATTTTATCGATCAATGGAATCAAAAACCTTAAAACTTAATCCTTTTATGTCATATTGTCTCAACCTTAACACAATCGTATGAGGTAATAACAATAAACAATAATCAACGTAGGTATGATATTTGTAGTCCGGGAGACTACCGCATTTTTATCTACGATAATGAATACCTATCAACAATAGGTAATGATTCGAATTTTAATTTCTTTGCTGTAGGACCTATTTTTTGGATCTGCTTTTCTCAGTAAGTAAAGTATTATTTAAAAATAAAATAAAGAATCTTTAATCTGTTTTTACTTTTTACAGGTCGAAAATGACATGGAAAATTATATAAGGTACCGATTGATGGGTGGTCAACTAAGACTAAAAAAAGGAGTTCTGCCGCATAAATTTGACTGCCAAAGAAAGGATAACGCCGTTGTAGAACGGACTGGATATAAAAAAAGACAGCAGATTGAGTACTTTGAAAGAGTGCTTAATCCGGAAGTTGGTCATGAAAACCTAATAACACAAGAAGAGTTCGTGGCGTGTGAAACGATTGATTTTAATTCAAATGATACAGAGGCTATAAACCCGCTTGAAGAAGATAATGCGGCAAATCTACACAATGATCCTAAATATAAATCACTCGCAGTGCAAGTTAATATAAAGCCAAAAGTTCGAAGCAAGGGCATTAATACTGACGCCGGTTTTGACCGGGTTGAAGAGTTTGCTCTTAAAATAAAAACGGTGAAACCAAAAGAACATCGTCGGGATCATCATCGGGAACCAATGCATGATAGCTTCACATCTTACTCTAATACCTCATCAGTTTCTGCGAGCCTAAGTGGATTCAGTGTAAATACTGACGCCTGTGAAATGAAACGACAAGTAGATACTGAGTTATTTAAGGAACACATGCAAAAAGGAACTTTAATGTCTATATCTAGAGAACCTAAGCTTTTTCTCGGATTACCATCGCAAGTGTATTTCTGTTTAGAATATTTGAGTGAATCTACTGAGAGACCTCTGATGGATGTATTATTGAGCTTGAAAAAACTGAGATGGCGTGAACCGAATTCCGTGCTTGCTGTTCAATTTGGAGTTTCGGAATCTACAGTCGCCAGACATTTCAAAGAAACAATACCTAAGGTTGCTCAATGCATGGAGAAACTGATTTTTATTCCTCCTCGCGACGATATTCGCTCAAATCTTCCGATACCTTTTAGGAGGCGTTATTCAACAGTCATCAGCATCATAGATTGTTTAGAAATTCAAATCGAGAAACCTAGCTCAGCAGTACATCAGGCGCTGACGTGGTCACAATATAAAAATGCGAATACTATAAAATATCTAATATCGATAACACCTAATGGACTTATAAACTTCATATCCGAAGGTTATGGAGGAAGGACATCGGACGCCCTTATCTTTGAAGACTGCGGTTTTCTTCAGATGTTATCCCCCGGTGACGTAGTGATGGCTGATAGGGGATTTAAGAATATAGCTCATTTACTTGAACGTCAAGGTTGCAAACTTTTAAGGCCTCCTAGCGTTGATTCGGGATCAAAACTAAGTAAAGAAGAAGTTTTAGAAACTAAAAGAATAGCGGCCCTTCGAGTACACGTCGAGAGAAGTATAGGGCGTTTAAGGGAGTTTGAAATGATTGCACCTCATGCATGTGTTGACATTGATTATGTTAGAATATTAGACTATGTTGTGACATCTGCTTGTGGAGTAGTTAATCTTCAAGAATGCTTATTTAGAAACCAAGTTTAAAATAAAACAATATTTATATCTTAAGCCATCTGTTTATTTTTATACCTTAACCTAAGTTTTGACCAATTTAGGAAAGACTGAGTGTTTCCAAAAACTTGTTGACTTTTCCAAAAGATCTTTGCAGTAAATTTCATCAAAATCTTCTTCAAAGATTTCTACTTCTTTGTTAGCTTCAAAATTCTTATCAGCAACACAAAAAAGCCCTTTAGTTTTGTTGCAAAAAAACATTTGCAGCTGGATTTGACCTTTTGATTTGTTTGTGAGACGATTATTTTTAATAAAGCTTTCTTTGCCTTGTGTGGTCATGGGACATTTTATTTCTATGACATATTCTTGTGTTAAGCCATCAGGAGATGCACCTAAAATAGGCCAATCACTTTTCAAAAACAGCCCACCATTTTCGATTACAAATTTTCTCAATTTTGCTACTTTTGCCCTAACATCAGGTTCCAGTACTTTGCCTCTTCGCATTGCAGGAGTTTCTGGTATGGTTGCACCGAATATTTGCTCAACTAATGAACCATCAGGGGTTTTGCAATGGGCGGCGTCGTGTATTTTTGACGCGGTTATTCTGCAATATCGCATCTCATGCCATAAAGGAGACTGAGCTTGAGATAGAGTTTCTTGTTCTATTTTTGAACACTTTTCTGGTGTTTGTTTTGTTGTACAATAATCGATGAAGCCTTGTGCACTGTTCGTGTCGTTACCTTCTTTTTTATAATCATTTATCAAGTTATGCAATGATAATTTCGTAAGTTCATTCTGTTAACTTGTTAACTGAATCCTAATAGAATTTAACTGTATATTGTGCACCAGTTTGTTAAAAAATTGTTCACTTCTTACATTAGCGTTATCGTCAATATCTCCAGCGCTGGAACCGATATCTTTGGCTTTTATAAATTTCAAGGTTGTGCCCACTGTGGCCAGTTTTGGTTTGGCCCAATAACATTTTTTTTCAGTTGGAGAAGGCTCTTCACTGCGTCTGTGTATCCACATAAGAAATGCTACACTATGTTTGCAACCTCCTTTTTGTGCAGCACAATCATGACAAGTAACATCAATAATAGTTTTATCATTTTCTTCACATTTGAGAGTGCAGCTATAACCTTTAGTTTTTACTTTATGCTCCGGTGTTATTCTTGCCTTTACTGTGCACACATTTCCATTTCTTTGGACTTGGACATACCCTACGGCATCGTCGCCATATGACTCTCGTACAGACCTGTAATAATCATACAGCATTAAATACCTACATCACATTACCTGATGCGGTTGCACCATTTAAGTGCATCGAAACAAAAAACATGGTAGGTATCCGCTAATGTTAGTTAATCTACGGCGCGCTCCCGGTCTATAATGTTTAGGTGAACTTGAAACCGGCACTTACTAAATCGCAATGAATCATGCCTGCAGTTGCCTGCTTACAAAAACATCAACTCGAACTCCGTAGGAAGAAATAATGTAGGTACTTGACTTGACTAACGTTTTTATGATGGAGTGTGTTATGCTGTCCATGTACCTTTTTACCCAGGTTATTTTATTATTTTCACATTACCTACCGCAACAGCCATGGGAAAAAGTACCTAGGCCTAAACTCACTAACTAACACATTAAATTTGGTAGGTACTTACCGTTGAAGCTTCCAACCTCGGATTTCAGCGCTGGTATACTTCACATGATTGTTTAAGTATTCAAAAACCATGAAAGAATCCACTTTAGGTAGATTATCTGACTGTCCTTTTTCGAATCCATCTTCCAATTTGTTGCTCATTATTACAGAACACCGAAACAATAAACCGATAATGCATAAAACTCGAAAAAAAACCGAGTGTTCGCTACTAATCACGAATGTGCGTACTGGACGACTGCGATCGCGCGGGGTCTGTGTGTGATGACGACATCGGTATCCACGGGCGGGAGGCGCGCGTTTTAAAATCAAGCCCGATAAAATATTAAATAACTTTGCCATTTATGGACGGATTTCAAAAAATCAAAAAGTAGTGTACTCAGAAAATCATAACACATGCAATGTAATAGTCAAAATTGGATTCTCCCGTTATGTGACTTATCCTCATTGAGTACCATCTATATTATAAATAAGACACCTACCTTTATCTTTACATGAATTGAATTAGTTGACATAAATGGTTCAATCATATTCATTATTTCCACAGCAAGTTGCTTGGAAATGCGAAATTTTTTAATAAAATCGACGTCTGCTCGCCAAAATGTTCGCCTTCCCTAGAAGCAGCACCTATACAGCAGCAGCAAAGTTCAGCTTCTGCCACAATTTCATCCACAAAATTGGTCATAAATCTCTCCTCATTCATATTTTCCCACACAAAAAGTGTCCGCTTGCATAAATTAAGCAAAAACAAAGTCAAAATTGGTAGCCAAAATCATATTAATTTGCTTACACACGAATTCGTTTAGAATATACGAGTAAATTATAGAAAACAATAAAATTATTTGAGAAAATTAAAATGTACTTGACAGTTGCCTTGCGACAGTGAGCGAAATTTCTATCTCGACAGCTCTAGACCAGTCGTGACATTTCGACAGATTTACAGTAGAGAAATCGATGAAGCGAGATAGCTAGAATATAATTTTTATGTTTTCTATCGAGATTAACGAATTCTCGCTTAATTTTTCGATATCGAATTATTTTCGATAACGTCGGAATTGCCCTCCTGGTCCCTGGCCGGGTCTCCTGTATGGGTTCGGGCGGTTGATTGGATTTCACCTTGTATAGTATAAATTATTACCAGTGGCGTGCACAGACTTTTTGCTGGAAAAGCAAACAATTGGTCAAGAACAACAATAAAAAAAAAATGAAAAAATTTAAATATCACTTTGAAAAAAAAAAGTTTGTATAGGAAATTTTCACTCTAGGGTAGACATTGTCTACCCTGGGGTCATACAATTTTTTTTTAATACAGTTGCTCAAAAAGTGGCGTATTGCAGGGACGTATAGCGTTCGGGATGTGGGCTATTACATACTCGAGCTTTTTCTTTACCTTTTCCGAACTCGTGCGTTCTCTTTCCCAACTGTCAAAATAATGTCTATTAAAAAGAAAAAAAACAACCACGAAGTTTTTACTAAAAAAAATTCATAGAAGTTTTTATGATTCATGCAAATATTTCTAAAAAGAAGCTACTAATTTGTCTCAATATCAGATTTAATGATTTGATTCGATGAGTTAGGTGAGGTTTCATTTCATTTCATCTCATTAAATTTCATTTTCATTTCATATCAATAAAAAAATTCTACTGAAGACTTGGCTGTATGGGCATAGTTCCCTTTGCCTACCCAGAATAGATGAAGAAAACAAAAAAAAATCTCTGCTTATATTCTTTTACGGTTGGCGCCATTTTCCAAAAATTTTCTTTGCGGGTTTAGTTGTTTGTTGCACAAAATGAGTAATTTCAACGATATTTTATTTGAATTAACACCACCGGAACTCAGTATAATTGCACAAAATGCTTCGGAGAACATTTTACCGGAAAAGTCAAAAAGTCGCTACATATCTACATACGACGAATTTATTGCGTGGAATATTAGTTAGTTGAGTTTATTGTGTTTTTATTACTTTATTAAATTGCTTCATTTTTTCGCAACTGTATTAAAAATAGTTGTTCAGTACACGTGCGGAACCGTCATTGCAACTTGTTCCGACTGTCAACCCTCACCTTCGGCTGCGCCTCGGCTCGGGTAGACATTTGTCGGAACTCTTTGCAATGACAGGCTTTCCGCACTCGTAATGAAATATACTATTTTCAAAGTGTTATTTAAATTTTTTCATATTTTTTTTATTGTTGTTCTTGACCAATTGTTTGCTTTTCCAGCAAAAAGTTCTGTGCACGCCACTGATTATTACCTATCATTTTAATCTTATACAATGTGTAACAGAAAGGTGTAACCATATTTGAAGAGCTTATTCAGACCATGGTATAGAACAACTTTTACTATGGAGTCAACCCAGAAATCTCAAAAAAAAAATCTGCCCTTCCATATATTTCGGCCGAGCGGCATTGCATTTTTCTATGAAACAGTCGATTTTTTTTCGAGATATAGGTTTTGTTCCATAATAAAAGTTGTTCTATACCATTGACTGAATAAGCTCTTCAAATATAGTTACACCTTTCTGTTACACGTTGTATATACAAGGTGACTTTTTGATCATCGTCCAAATTCATACTGGTGGCTTGGTAAGTGATCAGTATCATGCATCAATAACATTTTTGGTGAAATTCGTAAAATGAAATTTCGACTCCCCGTAGTGATTCACTCGGAACTGGAACTGAATTTATATGGAAAGCCGAAATTTCATTTTACGAATTTCACAAAAATTGTTACTGATCCAATATACTGATCACTTATCAAGCCTCCAGTATGAATTTGGACGATGATCAAAAAGTCACCTTGTATATATTGCTACATAAATTAAATAAACCTTTAATTTAAGATAAGATAAAGATAAAGAATCATTTATTTAAATGCCACAACACACACGAAACAAAACACATTTTAAATACAACTTTTTTAACTAAAAATAAAATTGATAAATACCACACTGATACATATAAACATGGAACGTCATGTGTCGTGGCAATAAAAAGGACCCCAACTCAGCATATGCTACGGATGTTACCAGTTACATCCCGCAACGCTGTTATTCTGCTAGGGCCTGCAGTTGATATACGAGTATAAGCACAGAAACAGTACACGGCATCCGAATAAAATAGAAGTACGTATATAAATATAAATATTTATTTATGTCGTATATTATAATTAAAAATAAATATTCACATAGTATAAACCTGTGGCTGCGTGATGTTATTTAACATAATATAAGTTAGAATTAGTTTAGTTAGTTTAGCATAAAGTTTGCGATCTCGCCATACCGCGCATAAACCATGTGGTTTTAGTCGGATGGCTTTAAACTCTTAAATATGTAAATAAATTTAACTATGAATAAATAAACTAAAAAAAAAACATTTAAAATATAAAGTATTGTGAGTGGATAAATAAGAAGGCAAAATTTTGGCTTAAAACAAATAGAAATAATTGAAAATATTATTATTGAATGATATTGTTTATCTTGCAATTGAAAGGAGTTAATTTATAAAGACGATGTGTATAAAGAAAGAAACGTGAGTTTTCTGTCTGAAACTTTAGGTTGGCGATTATCATTGCAAAGAGAGAAGAAATTTTTTAAATTTAAATTTAAAGTTGTTTTTATACTTCAAAGTACGTAAAGGGGGTGGAATATTGTTCCAACACTTCGACGCCGAATATCTAAAGCTACCTCTGAATGCAGCAGATTTATGTGACGGACACAAAATAGAACCTACCCTAGTACTACGCATACTGTATGAAGAGGCAGACCATTTCAATTTGTCAAATAAGTACTTTGGAGAACCTGTGTTAACAACTCCAAACAGAAGGCAGGCGAGATGAAACTGCAGTCTACCTTTCATATTAAGTATGTTGGCGTTGTTAAGGAATGGAGTTACGTGGGATCGTGGAGGTATATGAAAGCAAAAACGAGCACAGGCATTTTGAACCCGCTGGATGAGGCGCATCGTCTTGGCATAGAGACAAGGGCCGAAAACGGCAATGCAGTAGTTAAGTTTCGACAGGATGAGCGCCTCACAAAGCCTAACTCGTAATTCTTCTTTGAGAAAGTCACGTATGCGATAGACAACACTAAGGCGGTAAAAACAGTTTCTCGCTAGCTCAGCAACGTGAGTTTCAAAGCGTAGTTCTTTAGTTTATGTATATTTATTATTTTATTACATACATTTTTATTAGATTAAATTTGACGTGTAAAAAGTGTATTATGTATACCTATTTTGCAAAATAAACTACGAGTATTTTCACAATCATAATAGTAAAAGTTGTTCATTTGGACATGTTCTGCATATGTTTTAAAATTTCGCCAACTAATTTAATTTAAACTTATATTTATATACGAGTACTTTATTTAATTTGGCCACTGTAGGTAAATTAATTATGTGTTACATTAAAATAATGAGCAAAACGTTACCATCTATTGTTAAAGTAGATAAGTATATAGTAAAAAAGTAGATAGGAACATAACAGTATTTTGTACAACTGTAACATAATGTGATACATTAGGACACGAGTGCTTGTTTACGAAACGAAGTGAGTTTCGTTATAATTTGGCACGAGTGTTCTAATGTCTAATTATGTTCAGTTGCACACAATACTTTATGTATGACCATCAAAAATATCGTCTTTATTTATCTGGGGGCACGGCAGTGCCCCCGCCGAGTCTCGCAAAAAAAAAAACGCGGAACGGCCGTACCATCCTTTTCTCGAAGCAACTCACGGCACTTTCAACCCCCCTGTATCTTCGTTGTGGGTAAAGCTAGAAGTCTGAGATTTCAGTTACCAAGAGTACTTACTGATCCTACTTCTACCCCTAAATTACAACTTTGTACCCATATTTGATTACGAAATATCTCAAGTCAAAGTTCCCTTATTTTATCACTGACTGACTGATAATATTTTCAACTAATAATTTCACAAAAAATGGGGTAATGCGGCTTGAAGGCCAATCAAAATAAAGGGGGCTTGGCTTAAGAAATAAGGTCGAGACTTATTTTTCGTCCCAGTTGTTGATTGGGTCTCTAGCGGTTTTATAATAAATTGGGTCAATCGCAACGCAGAAGCACGGTGTTATAATGTAATATTATAACATCGGATATACAATATAGGTATTGATAAAACTGCTTTTGATGTTGCAATTGCCTCATTGCAGTATGGGAGTAGATAAACTATTTTAAGATTCTCTGTCCCAATATCTAATAATAATTAATATTAAATAACCCCTTACTGCGCTTTACAGCATTTACGCACACATACCTATTTATACATATACGAGCACATATATGTATGTATAATGCAAGCGCGTCTATGTCATGCAGATGTGCGAAACGGTGTTATTCATTAAAAGGTCTACAAAATTATGTTGAAACGATTTGATATTCCAAAAGATGATATTAGGATTTACATATGAAATTGCCGGTTTCTATAGAGAATTTGAAGGAAACTCAGTTTTCAGTAGTAACATTTTTGCATTTTTTTTAGGAATGAAAAATCCAAATAAAGTAATTTCTTATGTGTATGAATGAGACAACATTAAGCTAAAAGCAACATTAATTTTATTTTTGAAAAGTGTCCGTTGTAAAAAATTATGACGAATCTTAATGGATATGGATGGCGTTTAGGACGAACTGTTTTTGAAGATTTAATTTTTATAATGAAAACGAAAATAAAAACATGTATGGGAATGTTTGATGTCACAATTTTGGATACTTCTCGTTTGATTTTCAAAAAGTTATTGATGTTATTTTACTGATTAGGTACTTTCGATATCAGTTAAAAAAAAATTGATATCTGTTATAGTTACGGAATAATCGCCTGGTCACACTTAACGATTACACCCTGTATACAAAGTTGAAGATAATTTTATACAGATTTTTTATTCTATGCATATTTCTTGAGTTATATCAAGAAAATCAGACTGAAATAACTTATTTTTCTATTAATTGGCAGCCGTTTTGTTTTTTTTTTTATAATTACTTTGCCCCCCCCCCCAAAATAGTTTAAGATCATCCTAAAGAACAGCTATAAACACATATGCAAACTTTATCACGGCTCGTAACTCCCGTAATTTTCTTATATAGAAATTCATACCTATTATTAATACGTAGATGTAAAACCCTGAAATTAGTTTCAAACAAAAACAAATCATTGGAATAGCTTTTGAATTTATACGTATGTATAGTACAGATGCGTAGGTGTTAATAATATGCGCACTTGTTGAGGTATTACATATGAGACATCAAGTGATATAAGTGCCGGGACAACACAATAGTCTTCCGTCTACATACAAAATGTCACTTGATATAAGCTTTTCGAGTGGCTTTCCTTGTCAAAAGTTCTATTTACGAGCTAAATATGCAGATAACTACGTCAGTTTACTAAAATAAATTTTCTAATTATTGTTTACAAATTCTGAATTATATATTAAATGTAATGATTTTAATGGACACAATGAAACATTTCGTGAGCTTTTTTGGACTTTTGTCAGCTTGTCGGGACAAATAGCAGAGCTAAAGTGTTATAAAATAATGCATTAAAATGTAATACAATAAAAAATTACAGGAGTTATGAATCTGTAAGAGAATTTCAGCAATGTCATATGTAAATACCTATTATTTGCAGAGTTTCTTACCCGATACCAAACTATCCCCAATCGTGGGGGCATGCACAATAATTTAGATTTATTTTCAATGCAAGTGCTAGTAAAGGCCCGCTTGTTATGCATCAAAACCAAACATAAAGTCGATTATTTTGCCCTAGGGCTTTATTATTATTATTATTTTTTAAATTTATTTACGAGAAGTTGGCTAACCTGCAACCTTTCCTGTGTGCCATAAATGTTATACTTTTTTTTCCACTGTTTAACGGCTCTAGATACAGTCCTTTTGAGCCAATCATAATTTAAAGTTCACAAGATTATATTTGTTTGATTTCCTCACACTATGCATTGAAAAACGTAGTATGATACACGGGCGTAAGAGCAATAAATTACTTGGTTACGTTTAAAACACGAGCGTAGTCGTCCTCGTAATTTATTCCTTTTCGCCCTTGTAGCATAAACTACTATTGTGTAAAAACACCAACGGGAATAATCTATAAAATATTGCAGCATAATGTCGTTAAAGTAAGTATTTTCCATTCCTTTGATGTTAGGGCCACTATTTCGGTCAGATTTGGGTTACCATATTCTGATATCCAGCCACATGTGGCATCGGTATTTTATTATAGAAGGCGTATGAAAAGGATATCAGTACATTGCGATGGCATGCCAGATCTGAACTAAGGAAAGCAATTTTATTTGGTAACACCAAACCATTTTTTACCATCAAGCATTATAATGAGTTAGAACTTAATGATGTCAGAAATACATAAATCTCGGCAATAAATACTGAGGGACACAAAAGAGATCTCAAGACAAAGCGGTCAAATAAAAGTCAACCCCTTGCCAAGCACCCGACCTTAGAACAAAGCATTGGAAGGTTCTTACTGTGTGGCCAATAACTAAAGTGGAAAGAGGAGCGATAAGCTTAGCGGGCCAAGAGTGGCGCTTTATGATGAGGCGTATGTAAAAAAACCGGGCAAGTGCGAGTCGGACTCGCGCACGAAAGGTTCCGTACCATTATCTATAAAAACGGCAAAAAACATGTCTGTTGTATGGGAGCCCCCTTGTAATGTTTACTTGCACTACTTGCTACTAGATGGCGCCATACGTTTTAAAATCGTGCATTTAGTGATATTTTTTAACTGAAGAGCTGGTAGTCGATTTTTATTTTGATGTTTTGCTTTGTGACGGTCTCGGAGTGAGCTTGACAAGAAAAATAACAGAAAGTTATCTGTTGTAAAACATATCGAAATTTATCGTTATTGTGGCAATATTGCGTGTAACAACATAAGGACTTAGTGTACATGGTGTTGTGCAAGGTTAATTTCATAGAAATTTTAAGAAAACAGTATCACGAAATGTCATCGGTCTTGATCAGGTGGGAAAAAAATGTCATCGGACATGTAAAGGTGTCAAAACTGTCATCGTCGTAACTGCAATGAAAGCGTTGAAATATACGTATGGAAACTGAAAATGTGTGGACTGGTTCAATTGAAATGGACGACTTTTATGCAAATATTTTACTTTAACAGTTGTCAAATGTCCAAACTGCCAGCGGTCGAAATGTGCTTTAACCAACTTTCAACGGAGTCGAATCCCGGTAAGACCAGCCTCAAACGTTTGGAAGATACGTCCAAAAGAAACAGTCTTGTAATGCCACCGGGGTTAAGTGAACTCGGCCTCATAAACTCACATACTCGCCTTTGGCCTCGTATGTTCGTTCATTGTTCTCGCTTATACTCGGTTCAGCCTTCAGCCTCGCCTCGCCGCTTGGTACTATTTGGCCTCCGAACGATTCCTGCGAGGCCTCCAGCTTCGCCCAAGGCCTCGCAGGAATCGTCCTCCGGGGTCGGCCTTCAGCCTCCCAAAAAAGTCATCAGATATGACTTTGGTAGCCAAGGTGTTCTGCTCGGCCGAAGAACTCGCATGTTCGGACTCCAAACGCTGCCAGCGAGGCCTTCTCCTTATGAGGAGAGTGACTCAGGGCTGAAAGGGTTATTTCCATAAGTAAAGTTTTCATAAAAAAATGTCCATAGCATTAGTGCAAACCTTAATTTTCTTATTCACCGCTCTTGCGAATATTCCATGGCTGGCTTCTAAAAAGGGCGCGATTCACGTGCAAACTTTCTTTCCCAAGTAATAAGCAAAGCGACAGGAGGCCATAAATTGCTTTAAGAAATAGCTTCTTATTTTCTGGCTGGGCATTAATACAAATTTTCCGAGATTATTGAAACTTACCTGTGGCGGATGTCGGCGTCGGAGCTTTTATAGCAAAAAATGGAACGGCTTGGGAATAGGGTTGCCGGGTGGAAAAATGAAATAAGAGGACAAATTAACAAAAAAGGAGGACTTCAGAAAAAAAGGAAGACATTCTCAAATAAAACGATAATTTTTTTTTGGTTTTATTTGTTAGACATTTATCAGAACTACACTTTCAAGCTGATACTTGGTTATCTTGCCAGTATCACATGCGTGGTTATGCGTGCAGCGCAAGTCAAATGAGTGAACGTGACAGCGATACCGCAACTCCACGCGAGAGAAATAGGAGAATAAACCGTGGCGTGTGGGCTAACTAAACGGTGACGGTATGTGGTACCCACAGAACTATTAACATGGTGGTACCGTATAGTTAGTGCAAAATTTGGAAAAGGAGGACAATTGATAGGTGAGGGAGGACTGGAGGATAAATTGTGAAAAAGGAGGACATGTCCTCCTTTAGGATACCATCTGGCAACCCTACTTGGGAATGAGTCCAGGGAAAATCAAGGTGATTTTTGAGATAAAACTTGAGGATCTACTTTTTATTGCAAAAAATCTTCCCTGGTTTTAAAGTTTTCTCTGAAGTATGTGTTAGTTATGGAAATGGGATTAGGAATTCGTAAAAATATTGAAATGTTCTTCGTTTAGGTCTTTGATATACAAAGCTTTTTACCGATTCCTTGTCTTTATTTCATTACATACATTGATACATATACTCACGCCTGTCTCCTAGAGGAGTAAGTAGAGCTACGATCCTGACACAACTCTTTCGCCTCTTCCAAATCCATCTATCTAGTCTCAAGCTCTTCTATTCCGGGTACTTTTACCTTCTTCTTTAGTATGTTACCAATTGGGTTGGCATACGTCCTTCTCGGGTGACCCCATCTGCCCGACCGGGCAGACCCCCAACTTTATCTTCCACTTGCGCACCATAAATTTCTTTAGTCACTCTACTTATATTCATTCTCTCTACATACGTCCATCAAAATATCACGTTCACGGACTTGTTTAGTGGAAAGATTTGAGAACTATCTTGGTCGGTTTCTCTATAACCTAGTAAATAACCTTAAAGCTATCTACTCTTTAAATCTGTATGAAGTTAAAAATAAACTAATACCCTGGCTTAAGTCTCTAAGTTATGAGGAAACAGAGGATCTTCTCGTCTCTCCTTTTAAATGCTAATTGTAAAATTTAGTAAACACTTGTTGTTTTTCATCAAATTTTTGACACACACACACATACACACCCTCACACATTACACATACTCCCTAGTAGTAAATATACGGATCCCAAGACCTTGGCTCCTAGGGCAAGGGAAACACATACACTGACATACACCCTCTTCCTACACACACACTCTCATTCTCATCCTCACTCTTCACACAGACCCACCCTCTCACATGCCCTTGATTTATGTATTTATTATAAGTTAAGCTGCATGCTCTTTTTGTTTATTTTTATTAAAGCCGATTTTTAGTGCTGTTAAAACTAAATTTGCTTCATTGCAAAATAGTCCTTAAGATTTAAGAACAGAAGTCAAATTACGTTGGAAAATTTTAAGTTTTGACAGCATTAACAGTTAATATATATAAATAAAAAAATAATAATTATAGTATAATATAACGTTTAATGCGAGCAACTAGGCCCATATCACAATTACAAATAAACAAACAAACATACACTTTTAAAAGGTTAACAATAAGACATTACAATAAAATAGAAACAACTTAATAACGAACATTTAAACACGAATATCGAAATCAATATGTACTATTACTATTTATGCAATAATGAATTAATGCATTTTATTTACACTCATACATAACGTAAAGTGCTAAATATGAATTAAATAAATTATACGGAAGTATTTTATTTACAAGAAATTTCAATAACATAGATAATACTAAATTATAAATGATATATAAAATAAACTGTAACCACAAAGAAAATAAAATAAAACATAGCCTTAAATTAACTAAAATTATTAACTAATTAATTAATTAACTACCTAACTAAATAATTAATTTAATAATACATACATACTGTAATAAAAATAACTCAAAATAATAACACAGAATAATAAATGAATGGTTAGCTTCCTTATAATATACTCGTACAGTGGAGACCGCATCAAGTAAGACACATTGGACTTTGTACCTATCTTATATTCTTCTCTGTAGGGGCTATTGTCGTACTGCAAGTGTATAGCTTGATGTGGTCTCCACTGTACATTGACCTACGGTCGCCTTAAGTCAAGTCATGTTAGCTAATGAATTTATTTATTTTCGTGACCTAGATTCAATTAGGTTTGTTTGGCAAGCTCCAATTTATTTATCAGAATACAATACGACGTGCTGAGTAGTTGAACAGTAAAGTAAACAACTGAAAAATCTGTTTGGGTTCCGCATTTAGATTTAGGATTCAAATGTGGAAGAAATCTATAAAATTTGCAATATACTGGGTATTAAGATGAAGTTGCGGAAGCCGGTAACTGGTGATAGTACTTGTCGATACGAACAACTTTCACTATGGAGCCAACCTTCGTATCGCGAAAAAAATCTACTGTTCCATAGAAAAGTATGGCTACCCGACCAAGATGTATGAAACAACTCTTTTCTTGATTTCATTTTTTTTTTCGGGAAGTTGTTCATATGGGCGAGTACTATCGCCAGTTTTCGGCTTCCGCAACTTTATCTTAACACCTCGTATACAACCTGAGACCGGGGCTCGAATCTTGCTTAATGAGTTGTTCGGAATTTATGTGTATATATTTTATAGTAATTGTATATTTACGACTTGCTGAAGTGAGAAAGAAAACACTGTGTTGTTAAACCTGTTTGCTCTTAAAACGTGTATTTGTGCCTTAAGGTTAAACGTCAGTAGCTTAGCCCAAAGTGCATAACTTAACTTTGTATTTCTTCTTTAGAAGCTAAAAATTTAAAATGATTTTGATATGTGGCAGTTGACGCCAATAGTTCAATAGTGAAATGTATAAAACATGAGTTTGAAATTGTAGTCATGATCTTCTCAAAACCAACTTGAAATGCTGTTTTAACTTTGTTTGGACAAGATCATGGCCAATTGTGCATTAAATTTCAAATTCATGCTTTATAAACCCCACTAATATTGCACTAATGGCGTCGACTGCCACATATCGAAATCATTTTAAATTTTTAGCTTCTAAACAAGAAATACAAAGTTAAGTTATGCACTTTGCGCTAAGCTTCTGACGTTTACCTTAGTATGGCGATAAGGCTCACCCCCTATCACGTGGGACGTAAAAATCGTCAGTAAAAGGAGGGTGTATTTTTATGTTTCTTTTTTGGTCCAACAAAACTTACGTAAAATAATTTTAAATATGTAACGGCGAAGGCGTTGAGGCGGTATTCTGAGTATTAACTAAATATTGCAACTCTTTACACCAAAAATTTACCGAAAATCATTTCGTCCCGATGTTATATAGACAAACATAAAGTTTTAGTTATTGTTTCTATGATTTTGTTTGCCTTTGTTAATCGAATCCTACTCTAATAAATTTCAAACTTTGTAGGGCAAATTACAATAGATTAAATATTTTATAGGGCAAATAAATGCATACTAATAAAGTTAAAGAATAGATTGCGTTAGTAATTACATTCGGAACGCCAGCCCTATATTCTTTTGAAAGAAATTTCATTCAATCAGGGATAGCCTTCGGTGATATACCGATACCGATCAGTGGTTTCATAAATATAGATATATTTTAATTTAAATATGGATAAAGAAAGACGTTTACCATCTATGTCCTTGAGTGAAAAGTTTAGGCAATTAGAAAAATGTTTAGGTTTTGAAAATGATATAAAATGGATAAATGTTATTTTAATAGGCTTATATCATATCGTTGGAGTGTTTTGGAGTTACTACTATGCTTTTCCTGTGAAATGGCAGACTCTAGTGTTCGGTAAGTGACATTATTATAGTGCCCTGGTTCGAGTTACGCTGTCAAAGTTTTTTCTTGGTCAATGTGCGTGATTTATCTAAGCATATTATAGGTACTAACCACTTGCTTAACTGTGAAAGAAAATATTAATAAGTTGCCTGCATGTCTCAAAATGCGTGACGCCCCGCTACTGCCGTGCTTAATGTGCGGCGTCTCTCATATGCTAATCCATGGTATTTTACAATCAGCTCTTGAAGCCATTTTCGTCGTCATTTCTACTTTAAGGTAGCCATTATAATTTTTTGACATCCTAACAAACCTGGCTTACTGCCGCGAAAAGGAAAAAAGAGTATCCCTGAATTTTATAATTTTCTTAAATTTCTCTAGTTAGCCCGTGGACTATACTTTCATGATATAGTAATTCGCCCTCTGGCGATGCTCTATCATCGCGCTGCTTTTGCGCCGCTGCAGCCCCGCTTTCTGTGTACTGAAGCCAGGTGAATGGATACGCCAACTGCAATTTGGACCTATCTTTGAAGGCCTACTCCTCCCACACGGGTGGTCCTAAAACTTTCATAAAAATATATGATAGCAATTATAGAGTCAAAAATAAATTTAAAGTTTCATAAACTGTTTTTCTATTGTAAGTTTTGACAAAAAAATCGAAAGTCATCGAAAGTTTCACATGATTAACACAAGAATTCTCTTACTCCTTCCAAACGCCTAAAGCGATTTTAATTATTATTTCACCAAATTATAGGACATTTTTAGATCTAAAAAATTTAAGTTCAAAGTTTTTTTTCCGTTCGTGGCGTCCATGTGAAAAGTATTATTTTCTCCTATTTTGCGCTAGCCGGAGACGCAGTCACTTTTCAAGGCACGCTGAAATGAACATTATTTCAATGTCGTTTCCGTTGATATTTGTAGCGACACACATCGAGTTGCTTATTTACCTTGGTAATACGCCTTAACAAGATCACTTTGTTGTTTGTCTGTCTGTCTTTCAAGACCCCATTTTTCGGGCCCCGTGAGATATCAAATTGAAACTGACCTCCAGAAGTCTACGGACACATGGTGCGGTAAAACGCGAAAAACAATTATTGCCCTTTACATAATCAATTTCATACTAATTTGCTCACCACGAAAACTTATAAGGCATTTCCAGTTGACACTTGAAATTCCGTTTACAAGAAGGTATTATAGCTCACGTATAAAAAAAAACCGAAAATTTCATAGATTTAATTATTTTAGAAGATATTATTATCCAACTTAATCAGAATGCTTGGATAAATATAATTTCAATAAATTATACACAAATGCCTGTATTTTATTTGACAAATATTAATTTTTATTTTAGGTGACCGGTTTCGTATGACACATCCTCGGGCCAACAAATTACAAATTTTAATAGTAATTTAAGATTCGATTCTCCGGATTTGTAACAAAATATTAAGAATAAATTATAACAGCCAAAGTACAACTTTTAGCAACTTTTATTTTTAATGATGTTAAAGTAGCTTCAAAATAATTGGATGTTCCATAGGCGTGATTTAAATTATTTTAAGAATTTACGGCTGGTACCACGGAAAAGTCAATTGTTTTATAGCTATTGTAATATCATTAAAAATACGTCTGTGCATACAGAAAACTATTGTTAAAAGTTTTCTTAGCTAAAGGTTGTATTTTGGCCGTTTTAATTATTTCTTAATATTTTCTTACGAATCCGGATAATTGAAAGGAAACATCTAAGATTGTAGACAAAAGTGAACCGTCTTTTTGTTTACCATCTTAGATGTTTCCTTAAATAACTATTAAAATCACGGGGATGCCGTGACACAAATTTTATACCAGTACCGCTGTCGCCACTTTTTGGAATAACGTAGTATTACCTAGTTAGTAAACATACGCGGCGCACACATAGATTCACCCGTCTTCATACAGCCAAAATAACACCGTATTTCTATGAAGCTTAGATGTAAAATACCAAACAAGTCATGGCACTATGCCAAGATATTACACATGTGTGTTAAAAATCATGACCAGCAGCCGTACTATGACACAGTTAGGTCCGTGTTGATAATGTTTGAAAATATATACATTGCGGCGTTAATATTCTAACTCAATGTGTGACACTCTTTATAACCTGCAATGGACAAAATATTGTCTAATTTCAACGCTACTTGCTACAACGCTAAATATTTCAGAAATTTTATTAACCGCAAGGTTTATTCTGTAAATATCTAAGTAAATACATGTTTAAATTTCTTACGAGTGAAATGAAATTTCATTCGAAAAGGATGTCTTATTTGCGTTATTTGAAGAGTTAAAACAATTTTTCACGCTGCAACACACCATTTTTACAATATGTTTGTTCTAACGCGTTCGGTTGAGAAATGAGAGACCCGCGGGTTATGTCTTGACGTATTGATCAAATCGGTGCGTCGCAGTCACGGCTTTCATGGCATTTCTATTCCTTATTAATAATTCGGTGATTAAGATGAATAATTTGTTGGCCCGAAGATGACGTGTCATACGAAACCAGTCACCATAAGATAATTTTTTGTGGAATAATGGTACAGGAATTTTTGTATAATTTATTGAAGATAATATTCAACCAAGCTATCAATCGAATCCATCAAATATGAGATTGTAACTCTTAAGTTAAGTTGGTCGTTAATAACGTGGAATAAGTTTGTATTTAAAACGGTATATTCGGAACCCTCAGGGCATGAGTCCTACTCGCACTTGACCAGGTTTTTATGTAGGTTTTTATGTACAAGAATTTATCCGAGTAAGTCTAAAATTGTTTTTTCTTATTAATATTTTATAACTCAAGTTTTGATGGAAAAAGTTCGCGAACCTAGTTAAACGAACGAAAACTTATCAAAAAATTCAGTATTTCAAAATAATACCTAGATTTTCAAATATAGATACCTATAGTCCAATCCCAGAAGGGTTCTGATTATCATCGTCTTAGTGACAGACGGTTTAAGAGCTGAGACCTTATTAAAAACCTATGTATAGGATCATCCATCCATCCATCAACCTAGTTCGTCCACTGCTGGACATAAGCCTTTCCAGAAATTTGCCACTCCCGGCGGTCATCCTGGAAAAATTGTCCATACTCACACACGCTGGGCAGGCGGGTTAGTGAGCGCGGTGCCGGAACTCTCGCACCAGTGACGCCGCTGCCCGTCACCAGACTGTTCCATATAAGGCCCGCGGCTATTAGGGATGGATATACCGCCATCCATCAGTCCCAGGCATGGTGAGCCTCCTAGTTTTTTGCCTGTGAGCTGTCCTCTTACTCTCTCCCGAATAACTGCGAGGGTGTCTCCAAGTAAGATGGTGGCACCTTCACAGTCGAGCCCGGCATCAGCTCTACCACCTGTATAGGAATATATGAAATATAATATTTTGTGTAACAACAAGACGATAGTTTTTCATAATTGTTTGAATTCTTAGACCACTTCGTCGATAAGGTTGCGTCATTTAGTAATAATATGAGACGAACGCCAGATTTGACAAAAACCGGCCAAGTGCGAGTCGGACTCGCGCACGAAGGGTTCCGTACCATTATCTATAAAAACGGCAAAAAAACATGTCTGTTGTGTGGAAGCCCCCTTAAATATTTATTTTATTCTGTTTTTTAGTATTTGTTGTTATAGCGGCAACAGAAATACATCATCTGTGAAAATTTTAACTGTCTAACTATCACGGTTCATGAGATATAGCCTGGTGACAGACGGACAGACGGACAGACAGACGGACAGCGGATTCTTAGTAATAGGGTCCCGTTGGTTACCCTTTTGGTACGGAACTGTAAAAATGGGATTATTGGTGGTTGGGTAGAGCTCTCCATAGTCAGCAGAAGTTTTGTTTGCGTCGAACTTGACAGACACGAATATCAAGAAATATCGGAAAAAATTCATCAAACTATAATATTTGTTACTTCAGAAGAATCAAAAATAATTATCTTTTCATGTTTTGATGTGGCTAGTAGACTGTCTTACTTATCAAAACTTATACTTCTGTCTTGTTTATGTACCGATATGAAATTTATTTTTTATTATTACTGTACGGATTTCGAGTCGCTGAAAAGCCGTTTGTTTGGTGATAATATTCGTCTATAATAAATTTTTACCACGGAATCGACTGCGAAAAAAGTAAACTGTTACTCTGTAGTAAAAGTTGTTCGTCAAAAAGTTAAAATTATGAAGATTTAAACGTGTTTTAGGTTAAGATGATCATCCGGTAATTTGATTAATTTGCACCCTGTGCTCGGGTAACAGAAGATTCAACGAATGCTAAAATTGCTTTTTCCAGCGGCAATAATGTACGTGGCCAGTGGATTCGGGGTGACCGGGGGAGCTCACAGGCTGTGGACACATAAAGCTTATAAAGCGAATCTGCCACTGAAGATTGTTCTTCTCACATGTTTCTCCTCTGCAGGACAGGTAAGGGTTTCTTTACTATTTGGCAGAAAATCAAGGGATGACTATCGTAGTCATCAAGGCGCATTATATTCTGTCTGGTAGCAAAAACTTATACGGACATCTTCTGAATGCACATCTGAAAGCTTAGAGCATGTACCAATCTGAAAGCAATGATAGTAAAATGGTCTAAATTATTTATAACCTACTCACAGTACTTCAGACATTTTCTTATCAGCTTATTATTTATGAGTCGATACATTTTTGCCATTCTTTTTGCTCTCTCCTTAAATAAATAAATGACATTGTATATTTTAGGCCCCCCATATACACCATCTAACATCCCACCCACATGCATATCGTCAACTCTAACAAAATTTTAGATTTTAAGAATGTAGTTAGATTTTACTTTTCTATTTTTTCTTTTTTTATTATCATTGTCATCCTGTAAATATTATTTGTCATCGTGTAAGTAAGTAAGTAAGTCATCATTACAATTTCAACTGATGCGGGGCCCAGTAAGGCCCAAAATATATCTTGATTTACTAAGTTTATTTATATTACTGTTCCTTATTTGTGTACGTTTATAATAATAATAATAAAAGCGTAGGGATGTGATGACCCCATCGCCCTCTGGTACGTCCAGTACGTCCAGTGCAATGTGTGACACCACGGACCCTACCTCCAGGGGACACTATACACATGCGTTTATACACACACATACACACAGCAACACACCACCGCCTCTACGCTTGCTTTAACCAGCCGGCCAGAGTGGAGATGCAAGAGCGGAACCTATGCTCCAGGTTGGAAGTGTAAAATGTCATAACGCCGGTGGCACTTGACTGTATAAGGATCTTGTGCCCCGCAGACTCACCTCTCGACTACCTTAGCTGCTTACATGGTGTTGCCCCCTGGCCACCCTATGGTGGCTAGATAGGGGGCCCACAACGGCTATCCTGTTGGATAGTTATCAAGCAGCATGTCACCATCTGCCATACTTAAATTTGTGAGAAATTTTCGAGGCAGATGTCCGTTATCTCACTCCATAGGCCTGTTATCCGGCTCATTTAGCATCCCATCCTCATAGCTCACTCCAAGTCGCTTCCTCCCTGGCAATAATTTGGCAACTGTGGGGTACTGTCCGTTAGTGTATCTCAATGATACATTGAGGGAGAAGCCTCCATGGATGCAGTCATCTCACATTTAGATTAAATGGTACCAAAGGCCTCTTCAATGTTGGCTTCGGCCCCATGAATGCCTTTCAAATGACCGGGTACCTATGGGCCCGTGACTGAAAAGTGTACCCACATAATAATAATAAAGACAAGATTTTACAAGTCAATATAAATTTATTCATTTTTAAAATGATGAATATAGGTTTCTATTTCATTACTTATTTGAGATAGTATTTAGGAAGCGATTAAGTAGTTGACGGATTCCGATGTAGTTTTCAATGTTGGGTATATGTTATTTTTGAGAAAAGTTTTAGGTTATCCATCACGCTGTAACTAACGTAAGCTGAGCAGTGACCATTTTAGTCTGTATAAGAGTACGTACTATATTCTTTGGTCTGTATGAAGAATTGACTACAACTTAACGTATTTGAATGAAGTCATTATTGTTACCGAAGTTTATTTTGAGAAGATTTAAAGGAATTCGTAACCGCGCTGGGAGTAATCAGGCGGAGTAACTATTTCAGTAAACATCGCGAAAGACAGAAAACGACGCAAGCAAAAGACTAGTTTATTATAAAAGTATCGACTCTTATATGAATATTTTTATTCAACCTCTGTTTATGTTATGTCACGTAGTCCGTATAATCCTAGCCCCATACGTGTGACTACGTGACTGCGGTTTATTACACTTTTTGTTTTAAAAAAGTTTTGTTCGTCTATGTGCGTTCTATGTGTTCGTCTTTGAACATCCTAGTCGGAGTCTTCCCTTGATGTACTATCAAATCAACATCCACAGATCTATATTTCGTATGTATTGCAATATTGATTAAGGCGAATAATGGCTCAGCGGTAATTTTTTTGATGGTACATTACAAACTTGCATGTCGTCTGAATCTGTCTAAAAATCAATTCGCGCTCCATTGTCTGTAGTACTTCCATTGTTTTAGGAAATTGCAAAACTGGACGGGCTGATTTCTTAATCGAGCATTTATCGAACGTTGATATTAAAACTTAATTTGCTAACCCTAGACCGAAGACCGAGACTTTTTTATAAACATAATGAACACATCGTTGCGACATGAATTCCGGAGGGGGCGTCAGACGTTTCGGAGTATGGACTTTGAAAGACAAGTCCACACTTGTATAGCTACATTTCATCGACGATTTTATGTCCCAGCAGAAGGGCTATTTTTGCCCGAAGTACGGCGATAGGGCTGCTGAGCTCTATCGCCGTACTTCGAGCAAAAATATGGACCTAAAGTTTTAACGTGCCTTCCGGAAATAAAATAGAAATAGAAATCGTTTATTACGGTACCTTAATCATATATAATTTATTAGTGGTTGGGGTCCCCTTTTAAGTGAAGGTATACCTGTGATAGGAGACTCCGCTCTTCCGTATCACTTTTTATGCTTACAATATGAATAAGAAATTAAACAAAAAAAATAAGAAAATAAAAACACAGTTTTAAAAACAAATTCAGATAAACTAAATATAGAACTAAATAAGACTAGCCTTACGTCATTTCTAGTACTTTCAAAAACAATATTTTCCTAGTAAACTAAAGTAACGCGTGCGACTGTATGTTGACGTGAGTAAGGGTGTCTACAGATGAGTGAATGTGTGTGTGTATAAATACGCAGAAACACGAAAAAAATGAGCCCACGGGATTTGAACACGCCACTTCCAGATTAATTGACTTTTGAACCAGAGACGGACACCTTATTCAGAATTCCTTCTAACAATAGGTGCGGGACCACCGTGTCCACCACAAGTACTCAGAGACGGACATATTTTTCAGAATTCCTCCAGCAATGAATGCAAGACCACCGTGTCCACCACAAGTACTCAGAGACGGACATATTTTTCAGAATTCCTCCAGCAATGAATGCAAGACCACCGTGTCCACCACAAGTACTCAGAGACGGACATATTTTTCAGAATTCCCTCCAGCAATGAATGCAAGACCACCGTGTCCACCACAAGTACTCAGAGACGGACATATTTTTCAGAATTCCCTCCAGCAATGGGTGCGGGACCACCGTGTCCATCACAAGTACTCAGACACGAACGCAGATCCTCACAATGCTAACCGAGGACTGTTCTTCTCTCACATCGGCTGGTTGCTGATGAAGAAGAATGACGAAGTGCTTCAGAAGGGGAAGGAGATTGATATGAGCGATATTACCAGCGACCCCGTCTGTAGGTGGCACGAGAGGTTTGAATCACATTTTATTGTTATAATATGTTTTATATAGCGACCTCCATCGCTTTGGATACTCATAATACTTTAGAGTGCATTACAAACTAGAAAATATCAACTAGCAACAAATTTCAAGTAAAAGAATTTTTGAAAGAAATTCATCGATCTAGGATTCGAAACTGTGAGCTCTTGCTTTAACGACTTGCTTTACTAATCCTAGATCGAATATAATCTTTTTAGATACTTGATACTCTGAGAAGTAATGCACATACTAGACGCTCACGAGGGCGTTATGTTTTATACCTTTTAATAATTATGATTTCCATTTTTCCTTTTAGTCGTCTTTAGAAATATAGGCATAATTTTCATACTAGTTTCAAATACTTTCTGATTTTTGTTTGAGATATAAATATGTACAGAAATAACATTATTTATGTCTTAAAGTGGATTTTTGGTGTGGAAATAAGATACAATTTGTATTTTTTCCTTTGAAGACATCAAATAAATTTCAAATTAAATTACATGACGAAACGATATTTATTGAAAATATAAACAGTATTGGTTAACAAACGAAAAAAACTCCGTTTGTTATTTAGTGATTTCTTTCTGATAATGTTTTTCGAAACCTTAATATAGAATTAAGGAAACAAATGGTACATATCTGCTAAAGATAGAGAGAGCCCTTACAAATCTTCGCCACTGTTTGTATTCTTGAAATCGAGCCGAATCATAAGTTGTGAGAGTAAGTAGAATTTGGCAATTTAATGGAGAAAATACTTGAAAGTCAAACTAATTTTAGAACATGTGTGCAAATAATCGGAGCCAGAAGTAATTATGGGTGTAATTTCATGGATTGTATAGGAAACGAAGATATGAATACGGAAACACAACTTTTTGCCGAAGAGTGCCTAAGAGGAGCGAAGGTTCCTACGAGATGGTACTGCTTTTACAGTTTATTGACATGTCATTAATTTAATTTGTATGCTCTCTGCATTAATTCGCCTGAATAAGTTATTCTGCCTTACGTGGTCACCAGTGGCGTGCACAGAACTTTTTTTCCGGAAAAGCAATCAGAAGGTCAAGTACGACAATAAAAAAAATATGAAAAAATTTAAATAACACTTTGAAAAAAAAAAAACTTTGTATGAAAATGTTCTCTCTAGGAAAGGCAGTGCCTACCCTGGCGTCATACAAACTTTTTTTTTTCAAAGTGTTATTAAAAAATTTTCATATTTTTTTTATTGTCGTACTTGACCTTCTGATTGATTTTCCGGAAAAAAGTTCTGTGCACGCCACTGGTAGTCACATTGAAAATTGTCAAAATACCTAATTATTGTGAATCTCCAAAATGAATGTTGGCTTATTGAGTATTCATTAAACCGATGTTAATCATTCAGGTCTACTCAACTGCATGTTAATGGCCAAAAAGACAACATTGCAATAATTATCCGCTCTCGCAAATTTCCAATATTTTAATCAACGGATTTTCTCATAAAGTACCAAATATCTGAAACCGGTTGGGAAATGTGAAATGTAATATGTTGTGTTAGTCGATGTCCAATATAAAGAAGCTACAGTCTGTAAAATGTACTTGGTGGTATCGAAGAAAATATTCGCAGGTTGACATGTATTCAAGCGTACAGCAATATAAGCTGAAAATGCTATTTTGAACAAAACTGGTTGGGCATAGTGGCGAACCTTATAATTTGTGGACAAGTATCTAATTTCAACTTCATTTTGTAAACTTGACGGATGTAATTTAGTGAATAATATGAACATACAGTTAGGATAATGATCGCATTAGTATATTTCGGTTACGTATACATAAGTATTTACCAGATACACCTATACAAGGTGAATTTGTGAATATCGTCCAAATTCATACTTGAGCCTTGGTAAGTGATCAGCATCATGAACCAGTAATGATTTTTGTAAAATGAAATTTCGACTTCCCATAGTGATTCACTTAGAACTGGGAGTGAATTACTTTGCGAAGTCAAAATTCCGTTATACGAATTTCACAAAAATTGTCATCGGTTCATGATGCCGATCACTTACCAAGCCTCTAGTATGAATTTGGACGATGGTCAAAAAGTCACCTTGTATATATGAGAATGTTTTAAATGATGAAAAAAGAGATAGATACAAGGATCTAGGCTGCTTTTTTGCCACATAAAAAGTCTGTAGTAAAGATTTGTACTAAGACTAACCTTGCTTTGACGGTGTTTGTATACAATTGTGAGTTTGTTATTATTCAAAATAAACTGTCTATGCTTTAAATCTAATTGGATTAATTTTTCAGGCACAATGGGCTCCTTAAACTGATGCTTTGCTGGATCCTTCCCACTATGACTGGAGTGTGGCTCTGGAACGAGGACTGGAGGTGTGCAGTCGCCTGGCAGTGTTTCATCCGATACATCAGCGTCTTTCACAGTGAGCTGACTGTGAACAGTCTCGCGCACGCGTTCGGATATAAACCTTATAACGAGTAGGTTTAGAACTGAATTTTCTCATTGTAGCAGCTACACTTCTATAAGTGTCTGGCATGCTATTAGGTGCTAGTGAACTTCAACTGCAGTCATCCATCATTCAGTTTAGTGATTCGCAACGAGTCCAACATGGAAAACTATGTTACTGCACACTTTAGTCTGTTAAAGGAGCTTCGTTCGATTTTCAAATTTACTTACCTCCCGAGGGTTGTAAAATGAACGAGTTAAATACAACTTGTTTTCAGAGCATTGGTGATGAAAAATATATATTAATAGTAGTATCTTTGTTTGTAGAATGCCATAATACTTTCAATCAGAGGGTTCTATCTCTGACACCATTCAGTATTTGATTGTTTAACAGTAACTGAGTGGTGAAAGAAAACATGCAGGCCTTAGCGTTTTGTGGACACTTTTTTTTATTTATTTGGGTTATTCGGGAAATTGATTAGTATTTATTCTAAACAATATTTAAAACTTAAACTAAGGCCAATAACAAACTATGAGGGTTCGAAAAACGAAACGCTTCGAGAAAAGGTACGTAGTGCCCCACTTCCTTTGGCTCGTCTTAGCGAGGGGCACTATCGTGCCCCCAGATTTCCCCAACTGTTAAAAATATAATCAAAACTTAACTAATTCGTTACTCTGCACTTAGACTACCTGTATATTGAAACATTTAAAGACAATGAAGCAACTTAACTACTTAACGTAACCTTTTTTAGTTTAATGTTCATAATGTAAGTAAATTTAAAATGAGTATGTATGAGTGAGAATGTGTTTGTGTAAGTGAAGGGAACGTAAAAAAAGGAAAATTTAGAACACTTCTAACACCCTCGGGGATATTTATTATATTTTTTCTATAAGATATGTTTTTCAGGCACATAAAATCAGCGGAGAACAGATTCGTTGCGACGTGCACGCTCGGTGAGGGTTGGCACAACTACCATCATGCCTTCCCCTTCGACTATAAAGCTGCTGAACACTATGACTTCTTAAATGTTGCCACATGGTTGATCAGGTATTTAGTTTTTAAAGTTGAAAAAGTTGAAAAGAATATAAGGTGGTAGAGCTGATGCCGGGCTCGACTGTGGAGGTACCACCATCTTACTTGGAGACCCCCTCGAAGTAATTCGGGGGAGAGTAAGAGGACAGCTCACAGGTAAAAAAACCAGGAGGCCCATCATGCCTGGGACCGATGGATGGCGGTATATCTATCCCTAATAGCCGGGCCTTATATGAAACAGACTGGTGACAGGCAGCGGCGTAACTGGTGCGAGGGTTCCGGCACCGCGCTCACCAACCCGCCTGCCCAGAGTGCATGAGTATGGGCAATTCTTCCAGGATGACCGTCGGGAGTGGCGAAGTCCTGGAAAGGCTTATATCCAACAGTGGACGAACTAGGCTGATGGATGGATAGATGGGTAAAAAGCCTTGAGGCAAGTTTAAGTACTTTGGCTATTGGTAGAATAATTGGGGAGCCCAGCGGAAGTGTGGCATAACCCTTCTAACTTTCTTCTGCTGGGCCGGACGGGCGCCTCAATTTTAAAGCAATAATTTTAAAACCATCTACCGAGTTGAAGCTTTGCTACGGTCGGAATTTGTTGAAAATTCAGGCTAAATTGAACAGAATGTTTGGTGTGACTCTTTTTCCTTGGTATAATCCATACATTAAGAAGATATATGGTGCGCACTAAAAATCTTTCTAGAGCTCCGTCAAAACAGATATTTCGAAGCCTCGATGGAAATATAAATAGTTTTATTTAATGTTGTATATTGGAAGAGATTAAGAAAGTATAATGAACAGAAAATCACTTGTACTATCCCACAAATTCATTTAATACTTCCTGACCGGTTTTGCCTTTATGGCATTATCAAAGGAATTAATATAAGATCTTAATTACACAATAAATAGTTTACGTCAGCCAGTGCGATCAATGACACTAACACATTTTTGTAGTGAGTGTAATCGTATATTTATCCGTTCTAGTAGATACCAGCCGAATCTTTTTTTGCCTAAAAGTGGGGAATTTTAATATTATGCTATGTAAATATAAAATAAAATTGTTATTATAATTAATAAAGAATAATTATAATACGAGTAAAGTCATTAAATTTCAAATTGAATAATCATTTTGATTTAGAAAGCGTTCGATATGAACAAAATTTATTTTATTTAAAATAAAGCACTTATCGATGTTTATCCCTCAGGTTCTTCGCCAAAATCGGCTGGGCAACAGACCTAAAAGAAGCAACGCCACAGATGATTAACGCTATTGCGAAGAGATTAGGTGACGGAACCCCAGTTCATTTCCCTATTCAACCCTGTTCTGAAGAAAATGGCGCCGTCAAAATAAAAGCAAGCAAATACAGCAGTCGCGCGTCCGCCGCATCGGGATAGTCGTTTGTTAAAATAAACTTAATTTAAGTTTTTAATAACTAAGAAAATGTGATAGTCTGTTAAAAGTTAGTCTTAAATAGTTGGTAACCCTGCATAATATTAATGTAGAATTGAACGTATGTTTATAAAATTCGCTTTAAAATAAAATAAATACTTTTTATAATGAATTTCATTAAATACAATAGTAAATTTATGCAAATATCCGATGAATTGGGTAAAATATTAAATGAGGTATATTTTGTTCGCAACGACATAAATTTATTCTTGACTAAAAAGCAGATTCTGAAGGCTTTAATTTTAGTTTTAGTGCTGTCAAAACTCAAAATTTTCCAAAGTAATTTACCTTCTGTTCTTAACACCTAAGAACTATTTTGCAGGGAAGAAATTTTAGTTTTGACAGCAATAAAACTAAAATTAAAGCCTTCAGAATCAGCTACTATGTATTATTAAAAATACGTAGCGCTACTTAATTTGTATTGCTATGGCAGCAATAATAAGGTAAAAATGTAAAATTGTAAATCAAGTATGAACAAAGAGTGTGTCAGCAGTGATTAATTCGATAGTACTTTCCTCTACCTGACACTTAAAAGTGAAATAGGTTGTAATATGTATCTAACTTTATGTTGTCCGTCGTAATTCATAAACATCTGTTGTAGCAATAAACCTTTTACGGTCGTAAGACATGCGCTATTGGACCCTCTCCCCCTCCTCTTTATTTTTCCGGGCTATTTAGGAACCCAAATATAGTATTAGCTACAAGTGATATGGCAATTAATAATTTTGTTTTAAATGTTCTTCTTTGCTAAAATGGAAGAAAACTAACGGCAATTTATCAGTACTTTTACACCAATCAGCTACGGCGAGCACTTTGTTTCCGCGTAGAACAGCTACGCCGCAGTATGCGTGTAACAAATTAATTGCTACGCTCCACTGTGTCGTAGCAAAATCCCAGCACAAAAATAGTAGTTTATGCTACAAGGGCGAAAAGGAATAAATTACGAGGACGATTTAAAATTACGATTAAAACGTAACCGAGTAATTTATTGCTCTTACGCCCGTGTATCATACTACGTTTTTCAATGCATTGTGTGAGGAAATAAAACAAATATAATCACAGAAAACAATTTAATTATTAAAGTTGAAAGTTACATCGTTACAATTTTGCAAGTTAATGATTGGCTCAAATGGACTGTATCCAGAGCCGTTAAACAGTGGAAAAAAAGTATAACATTTGTGGTACACAGGAAAGGTTGCAAGTTAGCCAACTTCTCGTAAATAAATTAAAAATAATAATAATAAAGCCCTAGGCCAAATAATCGACTTTCTGATCGATTTTGATGCATAAAAAGTGGGCATTTACGAGCACTTGCATTAAAAAATATTTTAATTGCAACATCAAAAGCAGTTTGATAACTACGTCTAAGAAAATCGTCTACTGCTACGCTCCGCTGTTATTTTGTTTGCGATCGATACAAATATTTTGCAGATTCAAGAAACGATAACGGGGTCCAGTAGATAATCCAGTAGATGATGTATAAGATAAGTACAAAGATACTTGTTTTATTTCAGGGCATATAACATCTACATGTAAAATGTAGGTACTTACACAGAATATAACCCAAACGTACAAGTACTCTTGTTGTATTAGAAATGGTATTAGTTACAAATAATATGACAATTAAAAAATTGTTGATCAAATCCTTTCTTTGCAGCAAATGTAAGAAAATCATCTGCAATTTATCTTTTCTTTGGCACCAATCAGCTACGGTGGGTGCTTTCTTTCCAAATTAATTGTTACGCTCCGCTGTAGTAGCAAAAACCCCAGCGCAGTAATAGTAGTTTATGGTACAAGGGCGCAAAGGAATAAATTACGAGGACGATTTAAAACACGAGCGTAGGCGAGTGTTTTAAACGTAACCGAGTAATTTATTGCTTTTACGCCCGTGTATCATACTACGTTTTTCAATGCATAGTGTGAGGAAATGAAAACAAATATAATCTTGTGAACTTTAAATTATGATTGGCTCAAAAGGATTGTATCCAGAGCCGTTAAACAGTGGGAAAAAAAGTATAACATCTATGGTACACAGGAAAGGCTGCAGGTTAGCCAACCATTGCAAACAAATTTAAAAAAAAATAATAATAAAGCCCTAGGGCAAAATAATCGACTTTCTGTTCGGTTTTGATGCATAAAAAGTGAGCCTTTACGAGCACATGCATTGAAAAATATTTTATCTACTCCCATACTGCAATAAGGTAATTGCAACATCAAAAGAAGTTTTATAAGTACCTAGATTATATAATTAAATGAGACTTGAGGATAATTCATGATTTATATAAAAACGGCTCACCTCAATACGTGTAATGATCGGGAAAGCCGACCAGTTTCAGCAGATTTAGACTGCCTTCACGTATTGAGGTGAGCCATTTTTATATAAATCAGTAACTAGATTGTTTATCTGATGTTATATTATTACATTATAACACCGCTATTCTGCGCTGCGATTGTCCCAATTTATTATAACACCGCTAGAGAGCCAATCAACAACAGAGAAGAGAAACAAGCTCCTACCTTATTTCTTAAGCCACGCCCCCTTTATCCTGATTGGCTTTCAAGGAAGCATTACCAGGACGAAGCACCCGAGGTTCATGAACGAGTGTTCTTCTCATTTTTCGTGAATTTGTTAGTTGAACATATTATAAATAGGGACGATATTTTTGATGGTCGTAGATAAAGTATTGTGTGCAACTAAACCTTAATCTTAGACATTGGGACACTCGTGCAAAACTATTACGAAACGAACAAAGTGATAATCACTAAAACTCAAACACACAAACAAGCGCTCGTGTCCCAATGTCTGAAATTATGTTACAGTTGTACAAAATACTATTGTTTGTTATCCATACAAATATTTTGCAGATTCACGAAACGATGACCGGGCGCAGTACGTAATAATTACATATACAAGGTGACTTTTTGATCATCGTCCAAATTCATACTGGAGGCTTGATAAGTGATCAGTATCTTGGATCAATAACAATTTTTGTGAAATTTGTAAAATGAAATTTCGGCTTCCCATAGAAATTCACTTGCAGTTCCGAGTGAATCACTATGGGGAGTCGAAATTTCATTTTACGAATTTTACAAAAATTGTTATTGATCCATGATACTCATCACTTACTAAGCCACTAGTATGAATTTGGACGATGATCAAAAAGTCACCTTGTAGATACTTATTTTGGGAAAAGTTGATCTTTCAGGGCAAATAACATGTACAAATAAATGTAGGTATGTACGTAGAGTATAATCGCAAGCATAGGAGTATTCTTGTTATATTAACTCTCCCAGAATCCTTGCTCCAGTGGGTCGGCAGTCGGCGGCACGTGTGTTTTATGACCAAATATAAAAAGCCGCCACATAACATGAATCTGACACGTGTAAACGTATTATACTTTATTTGGTTTATGTCTCTGTTGTTTATTACTGGGAAATTGATAGGCAAGCTCGTACAAAGGATTTGACTAACCAGTGTTTATTTTTATTTTTGTTCGCTTCGTCAAAAACTTCAAGTATGAACCTGACCCTAGAACATGAAGAAATATGAAAAAGGAACTCTGTTAAGGCACTATATGCTGCGAAAGTGCTGCCACTTTAGAAAAAAAAACATCATTTGCTTAGTAAAATAATTATCGAAAATCTGCTTAAGGAAATGCGCAGATATAGCAATGAACTATTTTTAAATAGCATAGTTTTCATAGACAACGTCTTTGATTAGCTACAATTTTTACTTTTGCTTTTGTTGGTTTTCCAAATAAAAGATAGATAGTTTAAAAACTGACGACGCCGTTTGTAAACGGCGGAATTTTGCTATTTGCCTGCGACATCTCTACTACAGTAATAACTAGGTATGTCATAATGGACCGATAACTGTTCCCACTTACACAAACGTATTTCGGATAAAATATCGCGTAAAAGCGTTCGGAAGCAATAACAAGGAATATTATCAGCGTCGCGCTCATAACACCGCTTTTATGTCTTCATTGACGGCCCGAGGGCACATTAATTGCCATTAAGATCACGACTCAAAGTTTACAGTAGATATAATATAAAATTTAAAGGGCTAACAAATGGGCAGGCCTTTTAAAATTCATATATTTGGTATAAAAAATATATTCACTAAACACATACATTCTGAAAAACTCATTGGTGCATGCCCGTCCGGGGATCGAACCTGGATATCAAGATTAAGGCGATTACCATCGCCAAATTAGCAGCTCGATATTTGTCACTACGAATATCAACGGAAACGACATTGAAATAACGTTTATATCAGCGCGCAATGCATAGTGGCTGTTACGACGCTCGCTGCGTCCTTGATAGGGTGAAATAGGAGAAAATTATACTTTTCACATGGACGTGATTGTTCGATTGAATAATCATATGTTATGTTTATAGCTATTTAGTTTATCTATTTATCAAAGCATAAATGAATTCAATCGGCCAAGGCACTTAGGAGCAGTAGGAAATTTAAGCCAAAAAACACTATTCAGTTAAAAAAAAAATTCATGTAGAAGTTTTGGTGGTATGAAAAAGAAAAATGTTGTATATGTTGTCTAAGAGTTGATTATTCATAATACATTTTTTCATTATTTTTGGTTTGGCCATAAACGAAGAGTAGGCTTTAGAAAGTACCCATTTGGCGATAGGCCCTTAAGAGGCCAACGTTCTACCCCTGAGCTACCGCTGTTTTAAGTTTCGTAAGACATTTTAAATAATAAGCGCTCGGAATCATCCTTGCGTTCAACACATTAATAGAGTATTGTTTGCGGAGGTAAACTTTGCGAAAGCGTTTAGTAAAATGTCCTGGTCTGTTCAATGGGAGTGTGTTGAGCAGTAGTATGATTTAATAAGACCCCTTACGCCGCGCACTCTGACAACCAGATATCCTTGTCGCAAATAGATTGTAAAATCCGCGGTTTTACAAAACAGCTCCAGCTAAATGTTAAAGCGCAGGATTGTATTTGTATACACGTTTTGCTTTATTATTCAATGCAGTGGGTCAACGTTCAGCGGTTTTGCAAAACAGCTTAGCAGTTTTGTAAAACAGCATCAAATTGAACGTTGGATTGTAAAGCTTCGTTTGGCTCCTTATTTTATCTTACATGTAAACCTAACACGCTCCTTCTAGGGTTTGCTGGTCGTCGCAACTATTTTTAACATTGCGTCTTAACGTGGGTAGCAGTATCGCAATGACAATTTATCTGAACCTAATGTATCTGTTTTAAATACCGGAGCTATTTTGTAAAACAGCTGATTCCACACTGTACCAATCCCTCCAAAACGTATATTTTGATAGAGGAGGATGCCATGAAAATTGGCGGAACACCAGAAACACGCAGAAGGTTCACTGTCAGACAACTGTGTAAAAAACGCAGAAATTGAGACAACCTGACTCATATTGGTCGTACAACATGGAATATCCACAAGTTTAATTAATCTCATATTTGTAATTTTTCATTACTTTATCAATAAGACAAGGTGTTTTAATATTATTTTGTTACAAAATAATTTGGATTCCTTCATAACCCGAGTCTGAGTCTGCCCAATAATGCATTGAATCAAGATATATGAGTTCATTTTTCATTTTAAAGTATCCCGTCGTGCTTTGGTTGTGTTGCAGGCAATGTTGTGGCTCGGTTGAAGCTGTTAAAAAAGAAAATACAACATAATAGAACAGCAACATGGTCAGAAAATACATAAAAGTTACCTTAACTATTGTTGGTTTTGACAGCTTTGAATTAAGGATTTGCTGCACGAGTGTAGGTGTCAGGTTGAAATTATAAAGGATTTTTTTTTTTCGGCTCTTGTCAGCGTTTTCATACCAGAGCGCGCTGGGAACCAGCGTCCTTTATAATTTCACCCTCAGTATGCTTCCAACTAACAGGTCCTTACAATTGTTTTTAAGTTAGAATTATACCATTTCAATGAAATATGTACTGATCTGCAGGACAGATTGTTAGTTCTTTAATTTGTAAAAAACCGGCCAAGTGCGAGTCAGACTCGGGTACCTAGGGTTCCATATTGTGCATAATAAATTTAATTTTGTCATTGTTTTCGTGAATTTCTTAACTCCTTTATTTTTCCTGTAATTTTTACGTAAACACATAGTACCATGATTTTTTTCATATTTTTCGGTTCACCAGTTTTGAAGTTTTCAAGGATTTCTGCAAAGACATGCAATTAAATATAGCCAAGCTTTATATCTTTACAATCAGCTTTATAATACCTTCAGAGGAAGCTAAGATACTGCTGAAATTAGCAAATATTTGCTTGGTAAGAGACCAGTATCACGGATCAATAACACTCTTTGCAAATTTAGCAAAAAAAAAAGGTTGACTCGAGTCTGGGCTGGCGTTTGTAGGGAACACGAAAAATATAATTAACGATTATCATAAATAGGGTCATCGAACCTTGATACTGAGCACTTACCAAGTCTTCAGTGTGAATTTGGCTTTAAATATAAATAAATGTCACCTTGTACAGTTAAATAATCATATAATAAATTATTATTTATTTTTGGATATACTTATAAGCCACATAACTTACGTACGTCGAATATAGCACCTCTTTTCTTAGGTCATTGGGTTTAAAATGCTTTAATTTTTTATTCCAATTTTGGAAATCCCCAGTGAGAGCCTAAACTATTTGTTTATTACAGTAAATTGGGATGACTAGTAATCTCAAATTAGTTTGCAACTACACGTGCACAATATACGATGCGTTTCCCAAAGTTTCGAACCACACCGTCGTCGAACGCCATGTTAAAACTAGTCAAACCAAAGTTTGCCCTCACTCTCGGTTTGCTCGCAACTTAGTGTTTATTGTATCGGACTAGAGTTGTAACAAAATGTAACACAGCCGCTGTTTGTTCGAGAATATCCAGTTTTCTACAGAAATTGGATTCGATTATAGGATGAAAGGATTCAGCTATTCCCCGCCTGGTAAGTCTTGCAACAGTAAAATAAATTTAATTACAAGATTTACAAGTAAAATATGTTGACTTTTTTTTAAATGGTGTATGGTTTATCGTGTATGTAGATTATTAAAGCCACTGGATTCCGTTTATATCAAGGCCAAAAACTTACTTTGCACACGTTTGAAGGGTACAAGGATTGAACGATAAACGTCCAAACAAAATAATTTTTATTTTATTGTTGTTTTTGGTAGCATTTTCGGTTCTTAATAATTTCGTCTACGTACCGTATAATAGAACGCTGTCTGTCAAGAGATATGTAAAAAGAAAAATTCCTATTCCATACAAGTCCTATAGCAAGATTTTACTTTAAACCCGATTATCTCGAAATGTTAAAAATGTGACATTTAAGCCTTGTACCCTTCATTTGATTTCACGACTTATAAAACTGAGTAGCGCTCGAACGAGGCGGGTTATTGAAAATTGTTCAGGAAGGGTTAAGGAAATTATGAGATCAAGTTTTATGATATAAAGATGATATTCTTCAGGTATGAAGAAGCAAAATACGTATAACAGTATTGTAGTTACAACAGTTGGGTTTGCTTGCCTCTGCTTAGGCCAAACTAGTTTTTCGGAAATCCTCCAGCGCAGAAGAGATATGTTAGGTTATTAGGTTAGAAGCTGTGGCGCAACTGCAATACATAACCTTTGTGGTTATTTTTTAATGACAACTTTGGCTTAGGCCAAACTAGTTTGTCCTAAAATCGGGTTTGGCCGGTAACATATTACATAAATCAACTGCAGGTACATTATTTAATATGTAGAGTACATTTGGTCCTGTGTCTAGAGCCTGCTAGATAAACAGAAAAATAGAACAATATCGGAGCTTATGTGTCGCTGTGTGCATGCTTTTGACTAAAGTTAAGGAAAATGAATGAGGAAGTTGTAAGAAAATCCGATTTACTAAATAATTTATATCAACGACTATTAACCAAACGCTCATTTGGTCAAAATGAAAGATTATGCGAAATTATACTTTACTCGTACTCAAAGTGTTATATGAGTGTAGCAATTAATTATTAGCGATACACAAATTCATACAATGCAAAAGTGTTATACGAGTACGGCAATTATTGGCGATACACAAATTTATGCAATGCAAAAGTTTTATTGAGTATGGCAATTATTGGCGATACACAAATTTATACAATGCCTAAATTTTATTGAGTATGGCAATTATTGGCGATACACAAATTTATACAATGTAAACGTTTTATTGAGTATGGCAATTATTGGCGATACACAAATTTATGCAATGCAAAAGTTTTATTGAGTATGGCAATTATTGGCGATACACAAATTTATACAATGCAAAAGTTTTATTGAGTATGGCAATTATTGGCGATACACAAATTTATACAATGCAAACGTTTTATTGAGTATGGCAATTATTGGCGATACACAAATTTATACAACGCAAAAGTTTTATTGAGTATGGCAATTATTGGCGATACACAAATTTATACAATGCAAAAGTTTTATTGAGTATGGCAATTATTGGCGATACACAAATTTATACAATGCAAAAGTTTTATTGAGTATGGCAATTATTGGCGATACACAAATTTATACAACGCAAAAGTTTTATTGAGTATGGCAATTATTGGCGATACACAATTTTTATAAAAAATATGGTAATGTATATAGTAAACTATTTGTACCTAAAAGTGGTATTTCGGTCGTTATAATTATTTCTTAATATTTTATTATAAATCCGAAGAATCAATCCTTAACAAATTTATTTCTTTTAAGAACAAATAAAGGTTTCTTCACTTTAATGTAAAATATAATATATATTTCAATCCATCCATCCATCAGCCTGTGTTTGTCCACTGCTGGACATAGGCCTCTCCAGTCTTTCGCCACTCTTGGCGGTCCTCTACCATCCTCATCCAGAGTGCCAGTCGTCGGTCCAGCGAGCACGAGGCCAGCCTATGCTACGCTTTGCTGTACGTGGTCTCTATTACAAATTCGTTTGGCCCCAACGGCCACCGTGTCACCGACAAAAATGGCTAGCCCACTGCCACTTCAACTTACTAATTCGGCAGGCTATGTCGGTCACTTTCGATCTCTGACGGATTTCCTCGTTTCAGATTTTATCCATCAGAGATATCCCAAGCATAGCCCGCTCCATAGAGCCTTTGGTATTTTCAATAAAACGCAGATACATAGCATGATTACCAGTAAAAATACATTTACGTTGAAAGGCTCCCAAAACATTTGGAAGAAATTCTTTGATAAAAGTGGATAGATCAAAGTCCATATGGGTTTATGCAGTACCCTTTTGAAGCAAAAGGTGTATTATGGCTTTAATATAGAAAGTTACCTGCATGAAAAGACGTTCGGTATGATCAGTAAATTGTTTTACATTTTGCAGCACGACTAGATTCTTCTTGTAAAATTTCGTTTTACATTGAACAATTTAAAGCGATACCCTCGGCGTAACTTAAGACCCTTGCTGTTGTTATAACAAGGGTTCCGTCTCATTGGCGGAGGCACTCAAGGGATTCATAAATATCCGAAGGGTTGCTCTGTAGCAACTAAAATACAAGTACTTGTTTAAGGGGCAGGTAGTCGCCAACGACCTTGAGTCGATCTGTGTCGGTACAAAAATCAACAGAAACTGTATTGAAAGAACGTTCATGGGTCTCCGAATAGCGAAAAATCCATCCATCCATCCATCAGCCTAGTTCGTCCACTGCTGGACATAAGCCTTTCCAGGACTTTGCCACTACCGGCGGTCATCCTGGAAGAATTGCCCATATTCACACACGCTGGGCAGGCGGGTTGGTGACCGCGGTACCGGAACCCTCGCGCCAGTGACGCCGCTGCCTATCACCAGTCTGTTCCATTAAGGCCCGGCTATTACGGATGGATATACCGCCATCCATCGGTCCCAGGCATGGTGGGCCTCCCGGTTTTTTGCATGTGAGCTGTCCTTTTACTCTCCTCCAAATTACTTCGAGGGGGTCTACAAGTAAGATGGTGGTACCTCCACAGTCGAGCCCGGCATCAGCTCTACCACCTGTACAAAATAGGAGAAAATAATACTTTTCACGTGGATGCGATGGTCGGAAAAAAATCCATAAATAACTTTTCGAAGCAATATTTTTCTTGTATTTTAGTGCAAGAACATACAAATGCTATTAATGGTTTCAATGAAATAACCAATTTTATTTAATTTTAGTCTAAAAATAGAATGACTGAACAATATTTTCATGTTGTTTCTCATACGCGAGAATAATTTCCTTAAATGAAGATGTTTTTATAGTTTTACTAACAATACATTTTTTTTTTCATAATTTTTAAACATATCGTTTAAGAAAAATAACTTCATCAATAGAGTCATTTTTGGATGAAGCTGAAAAGAGGCGCCTTAAGGAAGCATGTTTTAGGTCCGTATTTTTCTGCTTTTAACTTCAGTTAAAAAGTGTTACGGTGCTTCGAATTTGTAACAGGTAACTAGTGTTATTTTTAGGGTTCCGTACGTTATAAATTTTAATGGGAAAATCGGAACCCTTATAGGATCATTTTGTTTTCCGTCTGTCTGTCTGTCTGTGTGTAAAGGCCCTTTTTTACAACAGACGATTACGGCCTATTACAAATATTAAGCCAAGTGAATGCTTTTTTTTCAGTTCAAAACAGTTAGTAGTAAAAACGACAATAATGACTATTAAAAAAAAAGCAAAACGCTCTTGTGTCAGTTTACATTAAATTTTATTAATTATTAAACAACGATATCTTATCTTTTCTCGATTCACCGCACTACTCGGACACGCACTTTATATTTAAAAGGATGGGTTTTAATATGACGGCAGTTTTGTATATCATTTTGCACGACCTTTATGAACGGCTGAAATATAAAGATCAAAGAATAAACGACGACATATATTTTTTTCAAAACTTTATTATCACAATTTTGAGGCTAAAATTGAGTTTGAAAAGAGATAAAATCGGACGACTCTCTGCTTAAAATCAATTACAACATACTTGTTATATACAAAATAATATACTTATAAATAATATATCGTCATGACATGAATCCCCAAGCGGGTATCAGAGGTGTTTCGAGTGTTAACTGTAAAATACAAGTCAGTCCACACACGATGGGCGGTGACCCCAATCACCGTACTTCGGGGCACAAATACACGCTTTTTAGGGCATGCAGTTTTTCCTTACGATGTTTTTCTTCACAGTTTAACAAGTGGTAAATAAGAACAAATACTGTAAGTTGAATTCATAATTAAGTATAAGGATGGATCGACTTACATGAATTTATTTCACGATACGCGACATGTTTCGAATTCTTTCCGAATTCGTTATCAAGCGAGCGAGGGTCTGTCGTGCAGGGACTTCGTCCGCTAACGAAACATGTCGCGTATCGTAAAATAAATTCATCATGTACGAGGGGAGGCTGAAAAGTAACCTACCTAACTATGAAAGAAAAGACGTAACTGGATAGTTTTTTTTTATTTTTCTATATAGTCCTCTGCTAGTAAAATGCACTTATTAAATTTTTCAAATATTGAATTTAAAAAATCAAATGCAGTCAACATTCTAGGGACCCAACGTGCACTAACCTTGGTCATGTTCAAATGCTCATGAATTATTTCATTGACTCGCTCTTTACTGACGCCCACATCTCTAGCTATCTCCCACTGTTTCACTCGTCGGTCCTCTAATATATTTTTTTTTCACCCTGGCTACATTTTCATCGGTGACGGCCGAAACTGGTCTTCCGCTACGAGGATCATCTTCGAGGCTCTCACGACCTAATTTAAACTGCCTTGACCAAAACTTTATAACAAATTCGGAAGATCACGAACTGCCAAACACACGTGACATACGCTGTCTGATCTCCGAAGGCGTATTCCCTTCTTTAGTCAAAAACTTAATCACCGCACGCTGCTCGATTTTATCCATTTTCACTTTTTCTACCGACATGTTCGAAACAATTGTAGGAGACAAATAAACGTGATGCAATAAACAAATGAATGTAATACATTTTGAAAATAGAATAACAAATGAATATAAATCCATACCAGCCAGCATTATTTTTGTATATATTTCTGACCAAGGAGATTACATATCAGCCGCCCTACGTAAGTCGATCCGTTCTTATACTTAATACTATGCACATAAATTCCGAAAAACTCATTGGTGCATGCCCAACCGGGGATCAAGATTGAGATTGCCACACTTGATACATACATTAATAAACAGTAACAATAAATAACAGTAAAAATATTATTATTTATATGTTATTTAAGTTTATCAATCTAGTTCTCTCTCAAAATAAAAGTAACAATAAATAAACCTAAATGTAAAGTGATAAAAGGCGCCAGTGATGAACTAATAAAAACCGTGAACTTATTCTGTCATAACGTTGCATTTTCACAACTTTCCAACAGTTGCCTTCTTTTATTGAAAACTGAACAAACTGCAGACACTTTCCGTATTATCGACTTTTGTCCGAAAAGTTAAAAAGTCATTAAAGAGATATAGAGACCGAAGCTTACGTGGAAGTTTCATCTTTGTGTAAGGGAAGATTGTGAGAAGTTCTCACAAACACTGGCAGCGTGCCAGGTCGCAAGTTCTGGTGTCGGCGTCGTTGCCCAACTACCTATACAATTGTAGGCTACATTTCACAGTAGTTGATGGTCTCGGTTTCAACGTATGGTGTACTGTTTAGAGAGAACGAAGTTCCCTTATAAATTCTAAGCTGAGTACAAATGACAGCAATAATTATAGGGCTACTCATATACTGGATGTTAAGGCGATACGTAAAAGTTTTAGCGTCCTTGTTACTCCATATGCGAAAAAACCCTCAGTGCGAGAGGGACGGATTCGTGGAAAAATAGCAAAAAGTCGGTTTTTTATTAATATAAAATGCACTAAAAATGCTATCAAAATTTCGTTTAACCAGGTCTTAGAAACCGTTAAAACCCATCTAATAAAATATAATTGCAGTCCATATGTCATTCTAAATTGTCAGACCAGGAGAATTGGTGTCGAAAAGGACCTAATTTCAATAAATATTCCTAAATGTCCCTAAAAAAAGAATCCAAAAATAATATACTATTTTATCAAAATAATACATTATTTACTGAAGTAGATATGCAAGTTCTTAAAGTGTCGATTTTTTTTCGTAGCGCCTTAACATGAAGTTGCGGAAACCGGAAACTGGTGATATTACTCGTCCATGCGAATAACTTTTACTATGAACCCTCGAATTGCGAAAAAAAATTTGCTGTTCCATAGAAAAGCTACATGGATACCCGACCAAAATGTATGAGACGACTGTTTTTTTTGCTCGATTTCTCAGTTTTTTTCGACGAAAATTAGTTCATATGGACGAGTATCATCGCCAGTTTTCGGCTTCTGCAACTCCATCTTATCACCCTGTATACTCGTATATCCATCTAAAGGTACTATGGCCATTCAATCTCAAAAGAACTAATTTTCAGGTTTGGAAAACCAATTTCTTTTTTTCCTTTGTGTAGTAGATATCGAAAAAATTGTGATATTAAAATATCACTTACTTCGAGTTATTAATGAAATAGTCTACAAGCGTGAAAAGTTCCACTTATGTAGTTTTCGCTCTTTCATATTGTTGCGCAATTAAGTTGAGAATTAACGACTAGAAAATATTAATCTTAAGATCTGTAATATGGAACCCAGCTACGATTTGGACCGCGATCTTTTGTTTTAGCGATTCATATTTTTGTCATACAATAAGTTCGTTTGCAATTTTTTTAAGCATAGCTCAGTTCTTATGTTTCTTAGGGATGATATTCAAATCCCAACAAGTAGTTTTTCTTAAGAAATCGTATAATTTCACTTTAATTACTTTTACTATGTTTTCTAAAATATCGGAGGTTGTTGGGTTTGAGGGGTAAACGAGTTTTTGTGAAATTAAAATTGGCGTGTAATATTATTTATAAGTGTAGGTATACGATGTAAGTATCTAATATTGCAGAAAATTTATTTTTGTGGTATTTCTTTTTATAATTTTTCAATGCATGTGCTCATAAAGGCCCACTTTTTATGCATCAAAACCGAACAGAAAGTCGATTATTTTGCCCTAGGGCTTTATTATTATTATTTTTTTTTAATTTGTTTACAATGGTTGGCTAACCTGCAGCCTTTCCTGTGTACCATAAATGTCATACTTTTTTTCCACTGTTTAACGGCTCTGGATACCTAGTCCTTTTGAGCCAATTACAATTTAAAGTTCACAAAATTATATTTGTTTTATTTCCTCACACTATGCATTGAAAAACGTAGTATGATACACGGGCGTAAGAGCAATAAATTACTCGGTTACGTTTAAAACACTCGCTACGCTCGTGTTTTAAATCGCCCTCGTAATTTATTCCTTTGCGCCCTTGTAGCATAAACTACTATATTGTATAGCTATTATATTATAGCCCGCGTTGAAGGAATAGGTTCCTAATTTGAAAATCCTCGTAGATATTTCCTCTATAAACATTCTGTAACATACTTTTTACGTAATTTAAATTTAGAAAATATCTACTTTTAGCAGTTGGTTGCATGCACAGAACATTTGGTTGCATGCACAGAACTTTTGGTTGCATGCACAGAACTTTTGGTTGCATGCACAGAACATTTGGTTGCATGCACAGAACATTTGGTTGCATGCACAGAACATTTGGTTACATGCACAGAACATTTGGTTGCATGCACAGAACAGGAGATTTTATTACGAGTGAGTAGTATTTCGCTTTTAGAAGTAGATTTAATGAAAAAAATATAGATTTTTTGAACAAACTCAATTGTTAAAATATTTTCATCATTATAATATTTGCAGCATATCATCTATAAAAAGTAACAGAGCAGATGTTTATAAAATTCTTCGAATGTTGTTTTATTTTTCTTATCCTTCGCAAAACTTTGTGAATAAAAATCTCGACAAGAAGTAATTTAAGTGAGTGCTTCGTCGAGATAGCCAAATAACTCAAATGTTCGCAAAATTGACCAATCTGTGCTTGAGTGAGCTTTTATATTCTCCTTAAATAAAAAGAAGAAAAGTGCGAGTAAAAATCGTGTCTTGATTGTAAAAGATACAAAAGAAAAATTTGTTTAGTTTACGTTATTGTCTGTTAGCGTGATGTAAGCTAGTAAATGCTATTTCTATTCCAAATATTATTTCAAGTCTCTGGCTTATGAGTAGCTTTTTCTAATTTTTTTTTTTAATAAATCGAAACAGAACACTTAAATTAAAAATTCACTCAAAAGTGAATAATTTTATTAACAAGAAACTTAAACAACATAAATAATACTTACGTATAAAATATACACTAACTACAAAGAATATAAAATTAAAAATAGACTAAATTAAATAAAAAATATTGTTTAAATCGCTGCCGCAGGGGAGGGTCCCCAGCAGGCTGGTGGCGTTACCTCGTTGGATTGCGAAAGTTATTCTTATTACTTATGTATTGTGTATGCTGCCATCGCAAAGTTTCCATTGGTTTCTGTAAATTATAACTAGTGACATTATATGTACTAATACAGTTTTTTACTAATTCTGTTACTAAGAAAATATGGACTTGGTCTGAAATAAAATTATATTATTATTATTACTATACATTTAAATTCTCTCAAAACTATATAATGATCATAATATAAAAATTTGTTTGTAGCAAAACTTGTATTACATGTGTTCGCGCCACTTCTTGTGGCTCTCATACTGCGAGGTAGTTGTGAATTAATATTTGCAACTGTCATTTTCGCTGCATCTCCACCCGCTTAGTTTTGGACGCAAATCAATCAGTCGTCAATCAGAAGCCTTTCACGCCGGAGGTATACGCTGATTGTCATTCGACTAGGTCCTACCTCGACCCTACCGCCCGCCATTTTGAGATCGCACCCGCTGTGCGCCTCATTTTCATCTATTACTATTACGAAGAAGATTAGCCGAGAAGAGCGCAACCAGGCACGAAGAGGAAGAAGAAAACCATCTTGGAGAACACCAGAGACTTGGTGGCTCAGGCGAAGCGTGGTTTGTGGTGCATGCAGCTCCTTCCCAAGGTCAGATCTTTCATCTTCGTAATTATTTCTCTTCACTTCCCGCTATTTTTAAAACCTATGGTGATACAAAGCACTGCCGTCATATCGCGTGCTCATTTTTTGGCCATTCGAGCCGGATCTAGATCCATTTTAGGCCCTTTGATCTGCGATCTATAACCATTTTTTGGTATTTCCAACCGCTATCTTCATGTTCTTTGTCTAAAGAACACGTGAATTCCGCTCTAATTTTCACTCTGCCCGCAGTATTACCCCGCATTCCCGCTCTTATTTGCATTATCTATGCATTAAAACCCCGCATTCGTCAAAATATTAGTGATTCCATTTCCTATATACTGGAAATTATAAATTATCTACAGTGAAATACGCCATTCTGTTAATTTATCCGCTGCGATTATACCATTTGATCATTTCACAGAAAATATTATCTGCCTACCTGCTAATTCTTAATATTATCGAGAGGTACTCGTACACAGGTTCGTCCGCCGCCCGTGTTATCTCTAACTCATTAGCATTATTCTATGTTGTAGTCAGTATAAAACTTTCAATAGTTCTGGTACTTGCCTAACTTTGTACTATATAACATGCCAAATTCCGCAGAAGCTGCAAAATTAAAGATGTCGTATAGTTTAAAGAAGCTTAAAAATAAAAGGCAAGAATTGTTTAATCGCCTTCAGAGAGTTTATGACTTTTCTAAAACCGCTTTAGAGGATGTTTCTTCGGCAGAATTGTTTATGGCCAATGTCGAAACTTTGGATACTGTACGCTCAGAAATTCATGTAATCATAGATGAAATTAATGACACAGAGGTATTGATAAATCCTAATTTTGAACCAAATTATCAAAGTTGGTCAGCTTTTGAGGATCTTTACTCCCATTGCAAATACATCAACCGGAAGTTATCACATTCTTCGAAATCGGCTGACTCTAAAGTTAAAGCTCCACTTGACATGGAATGTCCCAAAAAACCTACTATCAAGCTTCCAAAACTGGAACTCGTTGGTTTTTCTGGTGAAGCTACTATGTGGCCAACATTCTATGAAACATTTAAAACCACGATTCACGATAATCCGGACTTGACCGACAACGAACGAGTACAATACCTGATGGGTAAACTTTCTGGCCGGGCACTTTCGATTTGTTCTGGAATCACACCGAACGCAACTAACTACGACATAATCTGGAAAACACTCGTTTCTACTTTTCAAGACTCGCGTAGTTTAGCCACTACTTATTTGGATCAAATGTTTGAATTTCGCCCTTTAACTACCGCTAGTTCAAAAAACTTGGACTTGTTTTTAGACAAGTTCTGTTCCGCTGTTTCGTGTTTAAAATCGCTGAATATTAAAGATCTTTCGGATTTTATCCTTATGTATTTGGCCCTTAAAAAACTTGATGTTGAAACCGCTCGTTCATTTGAAATGTTTAAACGTGGTTCCGATTTACCCCATTATGATGAATTAATATCATTTTTACGGGAACAAACTAAGATACTGAACCGCACTGCACCCGCAATTACCGCTCCCGCTCCGAACCGCTCCGTTAATAATAATAACAACAAAACCGGGTACAGTACCAAGTCAACCCATGCTTTTGTCTCCGCTTCGACCAATAATAATTGTTGTCCGCTATGTAAACAATTAAAACACTATAATTTATATAAGTGTCCCGAATTTGTGAAACTAGATATCGAGAAAAGATTTCAGTTCATCAAATCTAATAACGGTTGCACCAATTGTTTAAGTATTACGCATAACAATTCCGCTTGTAAATCGTCTTATAATTGCCGCCATTGTAATTGTAAACACCATTCGATGTTGTGCCGCAAACAAAATGTGATGAATACTCACACCGCGCTTGGTCAAAATATTACCGTGTCTCCACGCACACATACGCAATCTTCGAGGTTGGTGGATCCTGCCGTATCGGCGACTAACACAGAACATATGACTAATGATTCTCAATCCGTACCAACTGCGAGTAATAATATTTCTTTATGTAACTTACAGCCTAACTCGCAGCGTAATGAAACATGCCTTTTAGGTACAATTCAAGTGATCGTGAAAGATTCTAACGGTATGTCAGTCCGTCTACGTGCGCTCTGCGACCCTGCGTCACAATCCAGTTTTTCGACGGTTTCCTGTTGTGAGAAGCTTAACTTAAAATATGAGAAAATTCCCCGCGCTTTTGTTAAGGGCATCGGCTCTTCATCAAACCCAATTAAGGGTGCGACAAACCTTAAATTGTTTTCACGATTTGATGATTCGGTTTCAATTTCGCTTGACACTTATGTAATCGACCGTATTACCGACAACTTACCATCGGTGCAGGTCGATTTGTCTACGCTTTCATATTTAAAAGGTATCACACTTGCTGATGAAACCTTTTACTTACCGGGCGAGATTGATATTCTTATCGGTGCATCTTTATTCGCGGATATCTTGTTATCAGGCCGCGTCTCTGGTCCCCCGGGTACGCCGACGGGATTTCAGACCATCTTCGGTTTTACGCTAATTGGTAATACGCCTGTTTACCAAAATACCGCATGTTCAATTTCGTTATGCTCTTATATGGAGATTGAACCGCCAATAGATTTTATTTTACAAAAATTTTGGCAATTAGAAGAGGTGCATTGTGAACCTGCTTCTAGTCCCGCAAATGATGAATGTGAAAAATTATTTATTAACAATGTGTCACGTGACCCCGCTGGTCGCTATTCGGTTTCTTTACCGTTCGCACGGAATCCTAACATACTAGGAAACTCGTACCATCACGCAAAAAAGTGTTTTATGTCTCTTGAGCGTAGGTTTGTTTCTAACGCAGATTTACGTTCCGAGTATAACAATATAATAAATGAATACCTAACTAAAGGTTACATATCCCCGCTTCATAATGATGACCAATTATCTCTTGGTTATTATATTCCGCATCATCCCGTAGTGCGTGTTGATAAATCAACGACAAAGGTGCGTATTTGTATGAATGCCAGTACTAAGACTGACTCCGCTGATGGTACTCGTGTCTCATTAAATGACACGCTGCACACAGGTGCTAATTTGCAAAACGATTTGTTTTTAATTTTACTTGACTTCCGCTTGTATGAAATCGCTTTTACCTCGGATATCAAACAAATGTTCTTACAAGTTTTGGTTAACGCCGATGATCGCAAATTTCAAAAGTTTTTATACCGCTTTGACACGTGTTCACCGCTTATCGCTTATCAGTTCAATCGCGTCTGCTTTGGACTACGTAGTAGCCCTTTCCTTGCGATGAGAGTAGTCAGGAAACTCTGTGAGGATGGGAGTTCAGCGTACCCGCTCGCCGCTACTGTAGCCGCACGAAACTGTTACATGGACGACATCTGCTATAGCACGCCCACCGTGCAGGGCTCCTTACAGCTCAGAGATGAGCTGGTAGGATTGCTTAAGGCCGGTGGCTTTGAGCTCGTCAAGTGGTCTAGTAACTGTCAACAGTTACTTGATACACTGCCTGATACTCACCGCTTAAATTCTAGTAAGAATTTTGAAGAACAAACTCAAACTCTTAAAGTTCTTGGCTTACAGTGGTCGCCTGATTCTGACGAGTTCTCTTTTACTGTATCGCTAGATAGTCGCCCATGTACTAAACGCAATGTTTTGTCCGTGATAGCACGTCAGTACGACGTCCTCGGCTTTACCGCTCCTGTGATCTTGTACGCAAAATTACTCTTGCAGAAAATCTGTATTTTAAAATTAGACTGGGATGAAACACTACCCTCTGATATTGCGCAGATTTGGCAAAACTATTTGAAGGAGCTACCTGTTTTGCGGGATTTACGTATTAAACGCCACTTAGACGTGTTCCAAAATTCGAAAATTTCGATAATATCATTTGCAGACGCAAGTGAACGTGGATACGGATGTGTCGTATATATTAGAGTACAAGATGACTCAGACACTTGCACTAGCATTCGGCTGGTATGCGCAAAGTCAAAAGTCTGTCCGCTCAAGACCGTCAGTGTCGCCCGCCTTGAGCTTTGTGCCTCGTTACTCATGTCGAAATTAACTCGTCGTGTAGTTGACGCTTATAAAATACGTCACAATATTGAACGTATTTACTGTTTTACCGATTCTATGGTAACTTTACACTGGATACATTCCTCACCGCACAGGTTTAAAACCTTTGTCGCGACGCGTATAACAAAAATAATATCCGCTATTCCCGCTGAATGTTTTTACCATACAGCTGGTTCTCAAAACCCGAGCGACTGTCTTTCCCGTGGTCTCACTCCCACGCAGTTGATGAGTCACCCGCTCTGGTTCACTGGACCTGCTTGGCTTTATCTGGACGCTAAAGAGTGGCCAATCAAAACAATAGAATCAGCTTCTATTGAAGAAAACTTGCCGGAATCAAAAACAATTTCTCTTCCCGCTTTTAGTAATGAAGAACCGCATCCACTTCTTTCTCTTTCGGAAAGAATTTCGTCATGGCTTGTGCTTTTACACACAATCATTTACATCTACCGATTTTTACGTATTTTACCGCGCTCTAATATTTTTACCGCTACCGATATGGATTTCGCTGAAGTTGCATTGATTAAAGCTCTTCAAGCATTTTATTTTCTTGATGAAATAAAAAGATTAAAGTCAAATAAACTTTGTTCTCCCGCTTTAAATCGACTATCGCCATTTTTAGATAAAAATGGATTGTTACGCGTTGGTGGTCGACTTCGCAACACAGACATGACGTTCGATCAACAACACCCTGTGTTGTTACCTCGTAAAAATCATATTGTCGAATTGATTATCATTCATTATCATCGCAAAAATTGTCACACTGGACCAGTGGCTTTAATGTCAATAATCCGCCAAAAATTTTGGATACTTTCCTGTCGAAATATTGTTCGTCGCGTAATACATAGCTGCAATTATTGTTTTAAGGCGAAGCCGAGACAAACCTTCCCTTTCATGGCAGATTTACCATCATGCCGCGTTAATGAGGCTAAAGCTTTTGTCCACTGCGCTGTGGATTATTGTGGTCCTATCAGTATCACTCCGTATCGAAACGTGGAGTCCGTCCCGTCAAATGTTACCTCTGCATATTTGTATGCCTGGTGACTCGTGCAGTTCACGTTGAATTGGCAACTGATCTTAGCACGAACACTTTTCTTTCCGCGTTCAAACGTTTTTTATCTAGACGTGGAGCAGTGTCTTTCGTATATTCAGATAATGCTACGAACTTTGTAGGCGCTAGAAATGCCCTCTCAGAAATTTACAATTTGACAAACTCCGAAGAATTTAAAACGTCTTTCGCGAATGAACTTGCCGATCATAGAATACAATGGAAATTTAATATTCCACGTAGCCCACATTTTGGGGGACATTATGAGATATATGTCAAAGGATTTAAGACGCATTTGCATAGAGTAGTGTAGGTACTCAACTGTTGACCTACGAAGAATTATTAACTGTAGTTACGCAAATAGAATGTGTCATAAATTCTCGTCCGCTTACGCTGCTGAGTGAAGATCCATCTGAACTTAGCGCGTTAACTCCTGCACATTTTCTGATGTCAACTCCTTTAAAAGAATTACCCGCTTGTAAGGTGGCTGATGAGCCAGTTAATTTATTACGTCGCTACGCGTTGCTTGATCAAATGGTAGAATCGTTCGCAAGGCGATGGAAGAATGATTATCTCCATCTTCTCCAGTCTAGAGGAAAATGGAATACACCTTCCAACCCAATCAAAATTGGATCTGTTGTCGTTGTAGTTACCGATAACACTCCACCGCTTCAATGGCCGCTCGGTGTTATTGTAGCTGTATACCCTGGCAAAGATAATGTCATTAGGGTAGCTTCTGTCAAAACGACGACAGGTGTTTACAAACGACCTGTCGTGCGTCTTTGCCCTCTCCCATCTCAATAACTCCTTTCTTTGCCCCCGCTTCAAAATTTCGTTATTCTCTGTCTTATTTTTACTTTTCTATTCTTATTTTAAAACCAATGGTTTTAACGCCGGGGGCAAATGTTCGCGCCACTTCTTGTGGCTCTCATACTGCGAGGTAGTTGTGAATTAATATTTGCAACTGTCATTTTCGCTGCATCTCCACCCGCTTAGTTTTGGACGCAAATCAATCAGTCGTCAATCAGAAGCCTTTCACGCCGGAGGTATACGCTGATTGTCATTCGACTAGGTCCTACCTCGACCCTACCGCCCGCCATTTTGAGATCGCACCCGCTGTGCGCCTCATTTTCATCTATTACTATTACGAAGAAGATTAGCCGAGAAGAGCGCAACCAGGCACGAAGAGGAAGAAGAAAACCATCTTGGAGAACACCAGAGACTTGGTGGCTCAGGCGAAGCGTGGTTTGTGGTGCATGCAGCTCCTTCCCAAGGTCAGATCTTTCATCTTCGTAATTATTTCTCTTCACTTCCCGCTATTTTTAAAACCTATGGTGATACAAAGCACTGCCGTCATATCGCGTGCTCAACATGATTTCGAAAACATCAAAACATTGTTTGCGGCTGCGGGCGGGGGGGCATCTCCGAAATATTAATTCTAAATAATAGTTCTAAATAAAATTACTCGCCCCCCCATGTAAAACCTATATTGAGACATCGATGTAAATATTTTCGGGGATGATAAAGGAAGTGATTTTAACATGTTTGACTAAATTTACTATTATGCAAAATTCTGTAGTTCTCGAGATGTGGACATTTTTTAGTTTCGTCTACTTAAAAATAGGTAACTGCAATAAAATAATAATAAAACACTATTTATGGCCAAAAATTACATTTATATTATCATTTCATTGCAGGTACCCATTTTTAAATAGATAAAAAACTAAAAATGTCTGTATCTCGAAAACTACCGAACTTTGCATTATAGTAAATTCGGTCAAAAATTTTCAAAATCACTTCTTTTATCATCCCTGAAAAGGCTGAAAATATTAACATTCATGTCCCAAACACGCTGTGCGTCGTGAGTTCAAGGCTGTTCAGAGGCTAAAATCCATACTTTATACATAAATCACGGCCTATTCAAACCATGAAACCGATTATAATAGTATTTATGTGGTAGCCAATGTTAATTCTTGCAGCTTACAATAACTGTTCACAGATCATCCCCGGCCGCCTGCGGTCTCATGTTGAACAGCATCTTGAGGTCCTCGATGGAGAGCTTGGACGCGTTAGTGTGCCGCGCGCCGGTCAGCACGCTATCAGCCACTTGCAGCTTGGCTTGCTGCAGCGACCTGATGCTGGCTTTCACCTTGTAGAGGCACATATACCTGTATATGTGAACAGGCTTTTACTACCCAACTCTATATATTCTGTCCTGGACCTGTTCCTCTAGCTGTGGGTTCCAGTGTGGGTCTAGGTGGTTGGCGCCGCACAGGTTCAGTCTGACGCCGCCCGCGCACAGAGATAACAGCATTACCTTGACATTGGAACTGGGGTTGTTGAGTGCAGCGATGAGCGGGGGCCGGTTTATCACACTACCGCTGAGGGTCATGCTGCGCACACCACACTTGTTAAGTTCCATCTCCAATAGATGCAGCACTGTCGTCCATTGTGACACCACTACCGCCTTGTCATCTTTGTTCTTGAAGACGTTCTGTCTTAGACAGTCCATGACGGCCTCTATCTTGGAGCTCTGCTGATTCACGTCGAACACAGGGTTGTTGGGAGAGAGAACTGAGCGGATCGCCTCCGCCACTGTGGTGCCTTCCTGGGCGGGCTCTTCCTCTTGTTCATCGGGATTGTTACTCTTCCGTTTGTCTTTTTTGTCGTCCTCCAGCGACAGTTTGTTGAGTTCCTTCAGTAGATCCACGCTACCCGGGTCTTCGGTTACGTCCCCGATGTCCTCGCTGTCATTCAACATGGCGGCGATGAGTCCGCAGTGACAAAACACTTGCTGCCGTCTCAGCAGCAGCACCAGGATCTCGTGCGACTTGACCGGCTTCGCTCCTTGCAATGCGATCATTTTTTAGTGAATCTTGGCGTAAGCGTCGTCCTTCTCTGGTCGTTTGGGCAGGAAGCCGGCGCCTGCCAGCATGTCCTGTTTCTCGGCTCGCTGGTGCAGGAACTGGGCGAAGAGGGTCTTGGAGAATACTAGCACCTTCTGGTAGACACTCATCTTCTCGTCACTCAAGGTGACAGTGAGTTGATGCAGCGATCTCTCTGGGAGACAGTTCAGCTGTCCCCTCTACTGCAATTGCTCTTTGCAACTGCTGCTGCTGTCACATGATGGTGGGTAATAGCTCCTGGCCGCCGAAGGATTTGTTGTCGATCCACTTTTTCCACAAAGCTAGATCATCGAAGGGCGTACACCTCAGGAACTTGAGCAGCGCGAACACATCCAGGTCTTTGTTCTGCGGAGTGCCGGTGAGACACCAGCGTCGTTGTCCCTTCATCACTGAGACCGCTGTAGAGGTTGCCGCCTTGTGGTTGCGCATGATGTGAGCCTCGTCGAGGATGATGCGGGCCCAACGGATCCGGGTTAGCACGCTATTCTTCTGACTGTCCCTCTGGAGCAAGTTATTAGTGGTAACGACGAGATCGTAGGTCGCCAGTCGACGTGGCTGAGTGGCTCTCGAAGCGCCGTGGTGCAGGCAGATGGACAGGGCGTGCGAGCGACAGTGCTTCGTCACCTCTTTGCCCCACTGCTGGATGAGCGAGGCCGGGCACACCACGAGCGTGCCGCCGCGGACCAATTTAGAGTTCTCCTTCCCGGTCCAGGGTTCGTCGTCGTCATCATCCTCGTCGTCCAGGTTCTTCTGCTTGCTGCTCAGAACCAGAGAGATCATCGTTTTACATTGTTAAGTTCTTTGACAGGAGACTTCTGTCGTGAAAAGAACTTTACTTTTTCGTTTTTGTAAGGACCAACGACATCAACCAAATATTGCTGCTACAGACATGGCTGCCTCTTTGCTACCTCTTTGATTACACCTACCTTAGATCAGTGTTTCCCAATGGTCCGCGGGCCGGTGCTGGTAAGCAAACATTTCCTGCCGGTCCGCGAAAAATATTTTGTTCAGTCGCCACGTCGGACAGAAGACGCACGACCACGACACATTTATGTGGAAAAGACCGGGAAACACTGCCCTATATATAATATGTTACGCAGTAGCGTGCACAGACTTTTGACACAGGCTAGACAGAAAATATAAAAGCCTTAACACTTACCAAATAAGTGTTTAATTTGCAGCGGTGGTGACCAAAAAAAAATCTCCAAACATGAGAAAATCTAGTATCAAGACATCAAAATCACCCAAAACTAAGCTCTCAACATCGAGGTCTACAAATGCCAAAGACAATACGATGAAACAGTACCTACTACCCCCCAGCTACCCGAATCAAGGATTTTGTTTTTTCAGGGTGGACTGTTACTTACGTAGAAAATCTGTCTATAGTTACTTATATCGGCTTGTGTTTTGACGTCACCAAATGCTTACAATAACCTAAAAAAAAAAACGGCCAAGTGCGAGTCGGACTCGCGCACGAAGGGTTCCGTAGCATTATTTATAAAACCGGCAAAAAAATCACGTTTGTTGTTTGGGAGCCCCCTTAAATATTTATTTTATTCTGTTTTTTTGTATTTGTTGTTATAGCAGCAACAGAAATACATCATCTGTGAAAATTTCAATTGTCTAACTGTCACGGTTCTTGAGATACAGCCTGGTGACGGACAGACAGACGGACAGCGGAGTCTTAGTAATAGGGTCCGTTGGTTACCCTTTGGGTACGGAGCCCTAAAGGCGGATTTTTGACAATCCAGCTGCGAAACCGCTCTTAAATGGATCAAAAGTATAAAAGCATTGGCGTAACTATGATAGCTGGGGGTGAGCCCCGGCTCTAAATCGTGATTAAGCCATCAATTTATCATTTTACGTATATTGTGATCATAGTAAGATAAATAGAGATCACCCCATTAATAATATTATTAATGTTACATTAATTAAATATAAATATTACAAATTTTATTAACTGACAACTCATAAAAGGTACATGTTAGTCTTTATTTCTGTAGTGGGCTAGATGGTACTTTGGGTGGAGCTGTGCTCCCCCTATTTAGATATGCCTATCTTTAAAAGAAGAAATACAAACGCCCCAATTGGTCGAAAAACTATGATATTCTAAGATACAAGGCCAACATAATATGGTGATCTAGTAAATATTACATTAACATTTTGCGATACTGAGGTATAAATAATGTATGTTATTGTTAAAGTCGAGTTTTTGATATTTTAATTAACGTATTAGCGCAAAAAAGTAGATACAATTTATTTGATAAAAAAATCTAGATAAAATTCTGTTTTAGATAGGTTTAGCTTTTAGAATTTAGATAACTTAGTTTAGATTCGAATTTTTATCGTTATTTAAAATTATTTTTAGTAGTTGAAATACATATAAAAGTACACATACTTAAAAAACAAAATATATGTATTTTCTTCATGATTTTATAGCTTGGACGAATAAATTTTATAGAGATATACGAAACATTTTAACGCAGTCGGGTAAAAACTAAAAGTGACCAATACTTAATAAAACATTGTAATATCTGTCCCCAGGAAATTAAATTCTTGCTTGAACTAATAGCTGTTGATGCTGACAGTACCTTATGCTCGAGAATATTTATGATAATCGAGTTTTGTATCCAATTTCCCTTCTTATTAGCGACACCATCTATCAAAATTATTAGGATTAATCCTATTTATTTCAATGATTATGTTCAAAGGCTCATCCATTTTGAACCTATAAATCACCAATAGTTAAAGTGAAAGCCCATACAAACGGGTAAAAAATTGTTCCCTGCAAGGTAGAATTATGAAATTTTCACCATGAATAGAACGTCCTAAGACAATAATTTTCAGATGTGGAGGGAAGACAGATTCGATTCGGGGGCGCCGGGGGTGGGGGTGAAGGGGGTCAAAATAAGCTTTTCGATTATTATTTTTGTGCCGATCAGTAAATGCTACTAGAGCATGTGTGATATCATTTTCGCATAAAACAGACACAAGGAATTCATTTTTGCTATATAACAGGTATGTTTTCATTAAAAAAACTGTTATTTAATGAAAAGTTTAAAAAAAAAAATGGAAAAATGGGCGTTTTTTTTTATAAAATCGTCATATCTTTCTAAAATCATAATTAATTAAAACTAAAAAAAATACTATATGAAAGAATATTTAATCTAGTTTATAAAAATATACATTTGTTGGATACTTGTCACACAACAACTATTACAAAAAATAATTTACACGTTGTGCTAAAGCAGCGCAACAAATATTACAGAGAACAATGAAAGAGGAAAAAGTACTGCGCCAACCGTAAATATTAAGATAAAGGCAAGAGAATTATGTAAATTTGTTTATTGTTGTTTATCGGTTTAATTTGTAATGTTTTTTTTTTTCATAATTAGTGTAATGATAACAATATAACTAAAAAATGAAATTTTAGTACAATGGTATTAAATATTTTTTTATCAAAATACAATCACCGGCGCAGAAACAAAGTGCGGTACACTTCATTGCAGCTTTGCTGCATTTACAACGTCCAGTACATCCTTTTTTGCAGCTGCATCTAATTAACTCTGAACATGAAGCTGCTGCTTCGGGGAGAGTTGTCCATAGAGGTTGCCACTCGGCTGCAATGGTTGGATATCGTGGTCTGCTTTCTTTGCTGATATAAGTCAAGCTATTATTCCACCTCCAATAATTCGAAGAAGACAATTTTGTCATCATGTTCGGTGGATTACATATTGAAATGGTTATACTTAAAGTGCTAGGAGACTGGTTGGAAGACAGTGGCTGGACCAATATCCTGGTACAAGCTGACATTACAAGTCCCGGTACAGCAAATTCCTTCATAAAAGTAAGTCGTGTCACCAAAACACGTCATGCCCACCAACTTACAGCTGCGAGTCTTCATATTCTTCTCCGAGAAGCTTATACTGAGGAATGTGATAATACTGATGTCCAACAAGACTACGATAGAGCAAAAGCTTGTGTTCGTTTTGATTATTGGTTGAAGAGTCTATCTTTAGAGCTGCTTTTGTTACGGTACATCAGGGCACTACGCGAAGGCAACTTCCAGTTATATGTGGAGTCATTAACACTCATGATGCCTTGATTCTTTGCCCTAGATCATACACACTACTCAAGATGGCTATCAGTACATATACGTGATATGACAACTCTTGCTGAAAAACATCCAAATATCGTAATTGAATTCCAGTCTGGAAAGTTTGTGGCCCACAAAACCAGCAACAAGTTTTCTGCTATTGCTTTATATTCGTGTCATTGTCATGAACACAATAATGCTTCAATGAAAAGCTCTGGAAGTGCGATTGGACTGACAAATAATCCAACGGCCCTAAGACGATGGATGATCGCTGGACCAGAGATTACAAGAATGAATACAGAGTTTGAAGAACAGGTCCAAAAGCAAACAAATGTTCAGATTTTCTTCCTTCATCACGAGCAGACACCTAAAATACAGAAAGATTTCGCAAACGACGTCTATTCACTTGTAAAAGTATTCAAAGAAATTGTAAATCCTTTTATAGAACGTAGTCAAGACCTGCTAGTCATTGATACCAAAGACATCATGGACATTGAAGTGGCTGATTGTGTTCGAAATATTGAGACCATTGGTGGAGAACAATTTCAACAGTTTGTTAAGCAGAGGCTAGAAAAATGCACGATACCTGTTACAAATCCAATTCCAAAGAACAATTTACCTCTGTTTAGCAGACCAACTGTCAATAATAAGTCGAAACTAAAAGGACATCTTGCGGCCCTCAAAAGCGATTTTTCCCTTTTTTCACGGCTTTACATCTCGTGCCAAGTCCATGATGGAGACTTGGATAACAACTTTTTCTCGCACGAGAATCATGCGGCTCCACCATCTTTGTCAAATGGGGGTAAAATGCGAATTGTAAATAAAGCTGATTTAATTAAATGTCTGGGAACAGAATCATTTGAAAAGAAGATGTCACCCACAGTTGACGTAACTATTTTTGATGGAGCTGCTGTGGTACAAATATTAAATCCTGGTACAAATAAGACATTCCAAGAGTATGCAGAACAAGTTTTTGTGCCATACATATCTGCTCACTTAGAGAAAAATAGTCGCATTGACGTTATATGGGATACTTACCGCCCTGACAGCTTAAAAACTGCAATTAGAGAAAAAAGAGGACGGGGTACAAGGACAAGAGTGTCGCTGTCGGCTATGCATGTGATGCCCAAAAATTGCAAATATTTTCTCCAAATCAATGAATATAAGACCAAATTGTTTTCTTTCTTGTCACAAGAACTAGTTCTTAGAAGTGAATTTCTTTGTTCTACCAAATCTTCTGATTTGAGTTTTATGAGTCCATGTTCTCACGAGGAGGCGGACATTCGATTTTTTTTACATTTGGCAGATTCAGTGCAGAAAGGGCTTAGAAGAGCGATCATACGCACCGTGAACACCGATGTATTGGTACTGGCTGTCGCTTTTTTCAGTGACTTAAATCTCTCCGAATTATGGCTTTCTTTTGGTGTCGGTTCAAGCTTCCGATACATAGTTATTCACGAATTGGTGGCGACAATGATTTGGTCTAAATGCAAGTATCTGCCAATATTTCACGCATTTACTGGATGTGTTACGGTATCCACTTTTGTAGGCAGGGGAAAAAAACGGGATACATGGAAATCTTTCCCTAAAGTAAACGGCACATTTGAAGGTCTTATGTCAAAGCCAAGCAATGTAACCCAAGAATCACTGCTTTTAATAGAACGACTAAATGACCGCACTAATGAGGCTGAGATAATCAATGAAGCAAAAATACAGTTCTTTACACAAAAGTCCAGGGCAATTGAAAATATACCGCCGACAAAAGCAGCACTGCTTGAACATGTAAAGCGCGCCTGTTATCAAACATTTATTTAGTCTGAAGCCAATTGGAGGCTCCTTATTTGCCAGATCCATTGCAATGGGGATGGACACAGGGCGCAGCCGGGTGGCAACCTCTATGAACAACTCTCCCCGAAGCAGCAGCTTCATGTTCAGAGTTAATTAGATGCAGCTGCAAAAAAGGGTGTACTGGACGTTGTAAATGCAGCAAAGCTGCAATGAAGTGAACCGCACTTTGTTTCTGCGCCGGTGATTGTAAAGTTAACTTTTGATAAAAACTATTTAATGCCATTGTACTAAAATTTCATTTTTAGTATTATTGTTATCATTACACCATATATGAAAAAAAAAAACATTACAAATTAAACCGATAAACAACAATAAACAAATTTACATAATTCTCTTGCCTTTATCTTAATATTTACGGTTGGCGCAGTACTTTTTCCTCTTTCATTGTTCTCTATAATATTTGTTGCGCTGCTTTAGCACAACGTGTAAATGATTTTTTTTTGTAATAGTTGTTGTGTGACAAGTATCCAACAAGTGTATATTTTTATAAACTAGATTAAATATTCTTTCATATCATATTTTTTTTAGTTTCAATTAATTATAATTTTAGAAAGATATGACGATTTTTATTAATATAATACGCACTTTTTTCCTTTTTTTTTTCCAAACTTTTCATTAAATGACAGTTTTTTTAATGAAAACATACCTGTTATATAGCAAAAATGAATTCCTAGTGTCTGTTTTATGCGAAAACGACATCACACATGCTCTAGTAGCATTTACTGATCGGCACAAAAATAATGATCGAAAAGCTTATTTTGACCCCCTTCACCCCCACCCCCGGCGCCCCCGAATCGAATCTGTCTTCCCTCCACATCTGAAAATTATTGTCTTAGGACGTTCTATTCATGGTGAAAATTTCATAATTCTACCTTGCAGGGAACAATTATTTCAGTTATCACTTTAACTACAAGTGTAATCTTTGAACTCACGAATACGATGTTTATAGGTATATTTGTGAGTGAATTGAAAGAATACTTGGCGATTTCTTGGGTTCCGTACAAAAAGATATGTCTTTAAAGCGACGACAACGGCTCGGTGTTTGGGGAAAAAATTACAACAGGATTTAATATTAAATACGAAAAAAATTTAATGGCGTCTAATTTTGTAACTTGATGTAAAGTGTAGAAAAAAGCAAATTTTGTAAATTCCAGTTGAGTGTCTCGACATACCTAAAAGCTGATATTGAAGTAGATATCAAATAGATGATATTGAAGTAGTTTATCAATCTGCATTGACAAAAGCCTTGCATTTTAGTATTTGTACAAAGTATATCTAGAAAGACTTTGTCTTTGTAGCGCAGACGTAGCCAAGGTTAAAAAAAAACTCTTATCTTATCGTATGTCACAAAATTTTTAGGCTTCTTTACTCGCCCTGAAGAAGGCAGTCTGAATCTGCTGAAACTGGTCGGCTATTCCGACCATAATATTTATTGAGGTGAGTTGTTTGTTTACATCGTGAATAATTACAATCGTATTTAAGTTCTTGCGGAATAAGTTAATGTTTCTGATTTTTTATTTTGCTTGGAGCTTGTTGAGTAAGGGCTCACTCGAAAGGGTCCTAAAAATTATTAAGCCCTTATTTAAAAAAACTAAAAAAATTAAAAAGTTTTGAAAAAAAATTAATCCTCCAGTCTAATAAAATCTAATAAAAACCGGTCATTTGCGAGTTAAACTCGGGTACCTAGGGTTCCGTATCGTGAATGAAAAATTTAATTTTGTCATTTTTTTTCGTGTGTTTTCAACCGCTTTATTTTTCCTGTAATCTTTACATAAACACATGTTACTAAACTATATATTTTTACAAGCAACTCTTTATCACTTACAATTTGATAACCATATTGTATTTTTATAAAATATTCTTCTTATTTTTTTGTATTTATTTCTCATTCATGTTAATTTTTTTTAATCGCTATAATTTTTCTGTAATTGGCCAGTTATGATCTATAATTTTTTTATTTTTCACCTGTTACGGAGATAAGGGGGGGGGGGGACATACATATTTTTGTGGTTTTTCAAGAAAAGTAGACATATATTTTTACAATCAGCTTTTTAATATCTAGAATTCCATATCCATATTGTGTTTTTAGGATAATATTTTTATTTTTCTATCTTTTGTTTTAGAAATATTTTGAACAATTTAAAATTATTTAAATTTTTGTACATCATGTTTCATGGGCAAATTAATGCTATTTTTCTGCAAAATTGCGAGTCTTTATCTTTAACAGCGCTAAGGTTATGGCTGTGACATATGGACCGACGGATGGACGGACGGACAACGGAGTCTCACCATAAAGGTTCCTTTTGCACCTTTTAGATACAACGGAACCCTAAAAAGCATGATAATTGAAAACAAAAAATTCTTGAAAGAAATCGAATAAATAAAATAAAAAAAAACACAATGCATTTAAATTTTTCTTTTATTTTTCTTTTAATAACCTGTCGTGTGGGATATCATAAAAAAGGTTCGTCAAAACGTTATTAAATTTTAAGTTCTGTTCCGGGAACTAACACTACCGTCAAAAATTGTTTTTTAGAGGTTTGTATGGGTATTTTTTTTTTGGTTGGTATTTATTGATTTTTTAATATTTGTCGTAATAAAAGCCATACTAATACGTACTCTGTGATAATTTTAACTGGCTACCTAAAACGGCTGAAGCTGAGATCCCTGTGATGGATGGATAGACAGCGGAGGCTTAGTATAGAGTCCCGTTTGGCACCCTTTGGGTACGGAACCCTAAGGATTTTTCGATGAGAAATTGTGTAAAGTTGTATAAGTTTTATTATATTCTAAATCCTTGAATTTATTTGGTTTCTTATATTTTCAGTCACTCAGGTGCTATCAATCAGTATTTGCTACATTTAAACTAGCTTTGAAAATAAAATTTATAGAAATATTTCAAAATTATAATACGAAATCGGGTGGGGTGAACTTGAAATTTTTGACGGTAGTATATCTCATAATAAATTATAGTACATGTAGCATTATATCAAGAGTGAAGGTAGAATTTAAAACAGTTATTAAGAGGCCCCTTTACACCTGGATTTTTCTTAAGACTCATACGAGAGGAAAAAACTGAATGTGAAGTCATCAGCTTGTTTTCTTCATTTTTTTTTTCACAAGTATTATCTAGCAAATTCTAACTACATCTCTATACAGCCTTAAGGCGCTACAAAAAAAAATCGACACTTTAAGAACGTGCATATCTACTTCAGTAAATAATGTATTATTTAAAAAAATATATATATCATTTATGGATACTTTTTCTAGGGATCTGTTAAAACAGAAACGCGATTGGAGAAATTCAGCACGATAGAAATATTTATTGAAGTGAGGTCTTTTTCGGCACCAATTCTCCTGGTTTGACAATTTAGAATGACATATGGACGGCAATTATATTTTATTAGATGGCTTTTAACGATATCTAGGACCTGGTTAAACGAAATTTTGATAGCAACTTTAGTACATTTTATATCAATAAAAAACCGACTTTTTGCTACTTTTCCACGAATCCGTCCCTCTCGCACTGAGGGTTTTTTCGCATATGGAGTAACAGGGACGCTAAAACTTTTACATATCGCCTTAAAGGCTAAATTTGATAAAACACCAATATAATGGATATCGTAAATATTGCCTGGTTTTTACGCAAGGTTTGGCAAGTTGTGTAATTTTTATCTACACTGGAAATAAAAAAAAAGAGAAATACAGACGTTGTTCATGTAAATAAGACTAAGTTGATACACTTAGCTACGAATAAACAGTTACCGTTTCAGGGAAAACTGTTTTTACCTAAAACCATTTCACAAATTCAACGTTTTTTAATATGAAGATTAGGTATTGATGAGGCATAGGTTGGAGTGCGGTATGGGGGGAAGAGAAACATATATAAAGATGTGTGCAAACTTTCATTGAGATCAAAGACATCAGCACGTCACAAACATCTATAGCATTTATATGGCAGCTGAGCGGATACCGATGAAGGAGTCGATATTACAACACAGTAAGTACTGGGGCGTTCATTTTTCAAGCAAATTCAAATTCAAATTCAAATTTTTATTTTGGGACCACAACAGCTTATGATTAAGTTTACATAATAAGAATAAATAAGAAATACATTAAATAAAGCCAATAATAGTTGTCCACCAGTTATACAATTAATACATTCCTAGTACAGAATAGCTAAATTAAAGTAACAATTAAAATTATTATTATTATTTAATTTACAATATTATTATTATTATTTAATTAACAATATTATTATTATTGTTATTAAGATTTAAGATATGTTATATAATTAATTAAAGCAATTTTAGGTACATAATAAGTGTATATTGAGCATGCAAGTGTACGAGAGTAAATGTAAGTGTGTGTGTTTGAATGTGTGTGTGAGTGGGAGGGGGAAGGATTTAGAAGGAGCTAAGGGTTGAGCATAGTATATTTACAGCGGGTTTATGATTGCATTTTCGACTTTATGCTTAAATTCAATGAAGATGTCAATATTGTTAAATTTAGTATTGTAAATGTCAGGCAGACGAGCAAGGACAGAGTTCTTACCGTAGTTAGTAGAGTGAGAGGTAACATGAAAAGTCTTGGATGTTGCGTGTCTTGTACGTCTTTTGGGTGTATAAAATCCTATTCCCGAAAGTAGTTCTGAGCAGTCAAGTCGACCACGCACTATAGCATAGAAGAGGCTCATGTCAGATACTGTACGTCTCTCCTCTAATGTCAGTAAACCGTGTGCATGGCAGCCATCAGTGTAAGAATCGTACTCTTTTCTTTCTTTAAAGTTCAGGTGCCGCAAAAATTTTTTTTGAATGCGTTCAATTCTGACATTATAAGTGTTATAAATAGGGTACCATATACTTGAAGCATACTCAAGTATGCTGCGGACGTATGCAAAGTAAACAATTTTGAGACTTAATGAATTTTTAAATACTTTGCAGACGCGCGCAACAAAACCCAAGCTTCTATAAGCTTTTTGAACCATGGCTTCCACATGCTGGGACATATCCATTTTATAATCTAATACTACTCCCAAGTCTCGGACGACCTTGACCCTCTCAATTGCCGTGCTATTAAATTTGTATTGAAATTCAATAGGGTTCAATTTTCGAGTGAAACTGATACATTGGCATTTTGAGATACTAAGAGTTATTTTGTTGTCCTGGTAATAAGTAATTAGTCTATTTAGGTCATTTTGTATTATCTCACAATCAGAAACTGAGCTAACTTGTAAGTAAATTTTCTTGTCATCGGCATATAGCAAATGGTAGGAACCCTTAAAGCAACTATAGATGTCATATATATATGCATTGTAAAAAAGAGGACCCAAATGCGATCCCTGGGGAACCCCGGACGGGATATCTATGAATGCTGACCTGTAACCGCATAGAGCAACAGCTTGAGACCGGTTAGTTAAGTAGGATTTAATCCATCGTAAGAGATCACCATGTATACCTAAACTTTGAAGCTTCCTCAAGAGGATGGCATGGTCTACCCGGTCAAATGCCTTTTCGAAGTCAGTATATATGACATCTACCTGACCTCCACCTTCCATATTTTTTAGAACGTAATCCGAAAAGCACGCTAAATTTGAAACAGCGGAACGCCCCTTAAGAAATCCGTGCTGACGATCTGAGATCCCACGTGAAATCAATTGATAAATATTATTATAAACTATTTTTTCAAAAATTTTACTAATTGTATTTAATTTAGAGATGGGGCGATAGTGGTCTATTTGTAATTTAGAACCTTTCTTGTGGACAGGCGTAATAAAAGCCATTTTCCATACTATTGGAAACCTTCCCTGCTGTAACGAAGTATTAAAAAGAATTGATAAAGGCAAAGCCAGGGACTCTGCACATTGTGAAAGATAATAAGGGTGAACCCCATCAGATCCGGATCCCTTTGAGACGTTTAGGTGACGTAACAAGTTAAACACTTCATTATCAGAAACTGTTATACTAGAAATGCTGTTAGGTGAGTTCGGATCAAGCAAATCATTGTCCACGCGTTCATCGTTATTGGAATCAGGGGTTGCAAAAACACTATTAAAATACATATTGAAGGCATTACATATGTTTTCCCCATCCGTAATAGTTACTCCATTTAGTGTGAACTGCTTAGGATATTTCGAACTATTTCGTTTAGCTTTGACAAAGCTCCAAAAGGCTTTAGGACCTTTGCTACAGATCAAAGCTACAGATCAAAGCAAACCATTTTCATCTTCAGCATTTACCTATTTCTCATCAAAAACAGTATTGATAGAAGGATGATCAGCTGCATCGAAAAGGATTCACGATGCATACTCGACTCATATATCGTAGTCAAACGGGCATCATGGGAGCTGATTGCTCCCTCAGCCTATTGATATGCTCGGAACGGCCTGTTTACACCTCTATTCCTAACACTATAGAGCCTAAGATTGAATGCAGAGGCATAAATAATAAAACCGGCCAAGTGCGAGTGGAAATTCCGCGCGTGAATAACGTGATAAAATATGTCGAAATGTTAAGTGCACTGTGTTGTGACACGTCAAAACAGGTGAAGTAATTGTAATGTAATGTAAAAGTACGCAATGAAATCTGAAGCGACAATGTTGTTTTCACGTCAAAACACGTGAAGTAAAAAACACGCAATGTAATGTGAAGCGACAATGTAAACACTCACTCGCGTCAACGCTGCCACAGAAGTGTTTAGGGAAGTAAATGCGGCGAGGAGCAGCGGCAGTGGCTGAATCTAAATGGGATATGTCTTGTGACACGTCAAAACACGTGAAGTAAAAAAACACGCAATGTAATGTGAAGCGACAATGTAAACACTCACTCGCGTCAATGCTGCCATAGAAGTGTTAGGGAAGTAAATAAGGCGAGGAGCAGCGGCAGTGGCTGAATCTAAATGGGATATGTCTTGTGATACGTCAAAACACGTGAAGTAAAAATAACACGCAATTTAACGTGAAGCGACAATGTAAACACTCACTCGCGTCAACGCTGCATGTGGCGAGGAGCAGCGGCAGTGGCTGAATCTAAATGGGATATGTCTTGTGACACGTCAAAACACGTGAAGTAAAAATAACACGCAATGTAATGTGAAGCGACGATGCAAACACTCACTCGCGTCAACGGTGCCACAGAAGTGTTTAGGGAAGTAAATGCGGCGAAGAGCAGCGGCAGTGGCTGAATCTAAATGGGATATGTCTTGTGATACGTCAAAACACGTGAAGTAAAAATAACACGCAATGTAACGTGAAGCGACAATGTAAACACTCACTCGCGTCAACGCTGCATGTGGCGAGGAGCAGCGGCAGTGGCTGAATCTAAATGGGATATGTCTTGTGACACGTCAAAACACGTGAAGTAAAAATAACACGCAATGTAATGTGAAGCGACAATGCAAACACTCACTCGCGTCAACGCTGCCACAGAAGTGTTTAGGGAAGTAAATGCGGCGAGGAGCAGCGGCAGTGGCTGAATCTAAATGGGATATGTCTTGTGATACGTCAAAACACGTGAAGTAAAAATAACACGCAATGTAACGTGAAGCGACAATGTAAACACTCACTCGCGTCAACGCTGCATGTGGCGAGGAGCAGCGGCAGTGGCTGAATCTAAATGGGATATGTCTTGTGACACGTCAAAACACGTGAAGTAAAAATAACACGCAATGTAATGTGAAGCGACAATGCAAACACTCACTCGCGTCAACGCTGCCACAGAAGTGTTTAGGGAAGTAAATGCGGCGAGGAGCAGCGGCAGTGGCTGAATCTAAATGGGATATGTCTTGTGACACGTCAAAACACGTGAAGTAAAAAAACACGCAATGTAATGTGAAGCGACAATGCAAACACTCACTCGCGTCAACGCTGCCACAGAAGTGTTTAGGGAAGTAAATGCCGCGAGGAGCAGCAGCAGTAACTGAATCTAAATGGAATATTATAATTTTTAAAATATCTTAGATGCAACGATACGGAGTATTAAATTTTACCGGTTCTCTTTAGTGAGGAAAGCCTTTAAGAACGTCCGATTATGTTGAATGGAAATGTTTTTCTTTGTAATCAACATTCTAGTACCCACAATTTAATACCTATATACTTCGATCAACGCCCATATATTATGGTGATGAATATATCATATTATGATGGTACCAAAATTATGGGCTGTGTGTGACATACATACGGACGGATGGATAGACCGACGGACAGACAACGAAGTCTCACCTTACCACAATGGTTTCTTTTTTACCCTTTGGGTATACGGACCCCTAGAAATACGTTTGCTGCGATATGTAAAAGTTTTAGCGTCCCTGTTACTCCATATGCGAAAAAATCCTCAGTGCGAGAGGGACGGATTCGTGGAAACGTAGCAAAAAGTCGGTTTTTTATTAATATAAAATGTACTAAAGTTGCTAACAAAATTTTGTTTAACCAGGTTCTAGATACCGTTAAAACCCACCTAATAAAATATAGTTGCAGTCTATATGTCATTCTAAATTGTCAAACCAGGAGAATTGGTGTCGAAAAGAACCTCATTTCAATAAATATTTCTATCGAGCCGAATTTCTCCAATCGCGTTTCTGTTTTAACAAATCCCTAGAAAAAGAATCCAAAAACAATATACTATTTTATAAAAATAATACATAATTTACTGAAGTAGATATGCAAGTCCTTAAAGTATCAATTTTTTTTCCGTAGCGCCTTAAAACCAATAGTCATCAGTTTCCCATGCCGCACCTTATGGGAGCTCGGCTGATTGTGCTTTCAACTGCCAGTGACGCTATTTAAATGGCGAACGTTGCCGTTGGCTCATTGAATGGAGATGAGAGTGCATATATCATCGAGCAACTAGCTCCGAGAAAGAAATGCCAGTCCGTCCAATTCCGCTAACTAATCCGCTTTTTTGCATAGATTTGACTATTTACCTGGGATTCTCTATCAGCCAGCCTTAGGTAAATCAGAGCGCGTCTAAAGTTGGCGAAAATTATTTCGAACAAACCAAGTGTCATTACGCCTCTTTGGGGTAAGTTCCTCTATGGAATGTATGTTCTAGACGTAAATATGTTAAGTTGTCTCATTCAGATTCTTGATGGTTCTAGAACTTCTGCAAGGCCTTAAGCATAAATGTTAAATTAGTTAGTAGTTAATTTATTAAAATAGAATATTTTTGAAAATTTAATAATAGTAAAGTTTTTCGTTGCAAGTATATAAAATTAACAATATGTATAAATATTGATAGATTATAGTTATAACAGTTTGAATTAATACAAACACATAAATCAATAAATGTAAGCTGAAATATTTTCGAGGCCTCTTAGGCTGGGACTGTTCATGGTGATGGATGACACATTGACAGACTGACAGTCATATTCATCATATTTATCTAAAACATTTTCTACCAAAAGGTTGTCTGAAAGAGATCGCTCTAAGCGATAAGGCTGCCTTTTTTACTTACCATACTTGTGTTCTTTATTTCAATGTTATTGTCTTCTTTTTCTTAAGTCGTGTGACAATTAAGCTGTTATTCTAATTACTGCGAAAAGTTCGGTTCAGAGTTCTTAATATCCAGATTATTTTTTTCTTCTCTTCTGATAGGTATATATATTCATTTGAATATTTTAATATATTCATATTTTCTGTAAAACTTTGACAAAATCTAATAATATAAATAGTGTTTTATACAAGACTTTACAAATCTTAAAACTACTTTTTGTGGGATTTCTTATATTCATAGGTTAAAAGAAATTAAAGTAAGATATTAAATTTAATTTTTCTACATAAACAACATAGCTTTTACTTAAAATATAATCAACAAATATAATAAATTCTCTAAATGTAACAAATCTTAATTATGAAATGTAAAGTCGTTTCGCACCAGTTGTTTTCATTCAATGTAAACAAATAAAATGTCTACGCGCTAACTCATTAAAATTATCCCTGAGTTGTCTTTATTGGCGTTTTTCCTTTAGTAGGTACAATTTTTACTCGATTGTTACATTAAGTCTGTGGAAGAAATATTTTCCTTTTCAAGATGGCGAGACTCAACAAAGAAAAGATCTATAAATATAAATAATTAACTGAGCTGCAACACTCACAAAACTACAGGGCAAAATGTGACATTCAGAACATTCGAAATAGTCGCTCATAAACTCACACTGAGTTGAGTTTCTCATCCAGGTCGCAGCACTAAATCGTTCAAAAATCAACTCACTTCTCAACACAGACCGTTCAGAAATGACAGTGTCGCTATACTGTCGACTTTTTCAAAATCAACTCTGATCGATTCGCAAGGTTCACATAGGCTCCAAACGTCACTTGACGTATTTACGTTAAACTTCGTACAGAGGGGGTCCTCTCAACGTTATATTTGTACTAAATATAATGCAAAAATAAGTGTTATTACACGACGAAACCCTTTCAAAAACCCAGCTTTACAACCCCAGTGTTTCTACCCAGCCTATAGGGTTCTTTGTGCAATTTCAATTTCAAATTCAATGTGCATTAAAAAAAACGGGTCTAGGATGAGCCGGGCTCGCAAAATTGGGATTCCTTAACAATACTACAGTGAGCAGGAAATAGATCAATAAATTTACATATTTTTTTAAATATTAAAATATTTTTTAATGTAACTATTACAGCATTACACTGTCAGACAAACCTGCAGTTACAGGGTAAGGCCAACATACGTTAAAAAATAATATTTTTTAAAATTCTATGACTCAATATCTGCCGAACCTATTAAAATTAAAATTTTGGGTTTAGAAACCTAGGAGATCAGGGGGGATGGTAATTTTCAGCAAGTTTTGAGCTATATTGTCTATATTGTATTATAGCTCTTTCAAATAATATCTTTCATGACATATTAATTGATTTTTCTTTTCTTTAACCCTATCTGACTAATTCAAAAAAACTTTTTTTTTATCGTTGACTGGTAATATTGTGTGCGCGTCATCAAGACCTATATAAGAATGCTCTACGTTACATAGTTTTCGGGGAAAAACCTCTGTGACAGATAGACGGACGGACGGATACGAGTTGTGATCTTAGAAGCGTTGCGTTTTAAGTCACGAACCCTAAGTAAGTAATAATTTTTTGGCAGACTTCTTTTCATTTTCTTTTACCGCAAAAAATATTTGGGGAGAAAAGCGTTACATTATAAGTTATAACCTTGGATGAAAGAAACTTACTCTAAGAGAAAAGAAGGCAACTAAAGTTGTTAATTGTGATGACGCAATAGTACCCTGTTGGATATGTTTTGCGGGAATGATGCAAGTAAGTTTATTACATGAGTTCACTCGGTAAAGCTATCCCCATCGATTTCACAATTTACTAGAATAGCCAGGCATGGCCGGTCAGTTGTGCAACTGTGGAGAAGCCAATTTGTACTGGACCCGATTGTTTCACTTTATACGTATATTCGCAATGAGAGCTGAAAATCTCTCATTTCAGCACATTGTTATTGGCTTTGCGTAGTTTTTTGCGATTCTCGATTAATTTCTTGGAATGATGCCTTTGTGTGCCGTACCAATATGCTTTAATAATGTTGTTAATTTATCCCTGAAAAACCCCACATGTTATTAATTTATCCATAATGTTGTTAATTTATCCTTCATAAAAACATGATAACAAATATATAACATATTGGAATACAGGTGATAAGAGGAAATAAAAAAAATGCGAGATGTTTGAGAAAAGCAGTAGGAAAACCGAAGCATACATAACAACAAAGTTTGACATAGCCGAACCTATGCTAGCGCCATCTGTAATTAGCTTTGCCTGTGGATCTCCATTGACTGATGAAACCAATTACAGAGTTTGGTAATACGTTGTAGATGGAAATAATTACTGTCTAGTAAATATTTTAAGACCACGGCATCATATTACAAAAAGGACAATTTTTATAGTTTAGTCTTGATTCCAAAGCCGTTTCTGCAAAACCAAATAACAGAGGGTGACTTCCTTTTTAAAAATGTTTCGATTTCATAGACTCGCATTCGCAGGTACAATATGGGAAATAAATATTTTACGGTCCACTGGCAATGCATTTGAAATATAGCGCTTGCCGCTGGTTCGCCTATACATTTTCCTTGCTTGACGTAATGCCTTGCATAAGATATCATCTTAGTCGACGGATGTTGTATGCGAGAAAGGGTAGTCTATAAATTTTGCTACGGTGTTCTTTCTTTTACATCTGGTGTCGGGATATTGAAGTTTTGACGGTGAATTTGGTTCAGTAAACGGCTTTTCTGTCCATTGAGCATCGGGTAAGCAATCGATGTCAAGGGTCGAAGAGATTGGAATCAGTCTATGTGGACTGTAGCTTGCAGATCCCTGAGTAAGTATATTGAATTTTCCAAGGGTTTTGTGTGGTTATACATACGAACCAATATGTAGGTGACCGAGCATACGTATGTACGGGTAGATATGTTTTTAGATAGAAATGGTGGAAGCATTAGAGCACGAGTAAGTGAAATTTGAGAATTTTTTTTCATGTTGTCTACGGTTCAGTTTTGATACCGGTCGCCGGAGCTAGACACTGGAAAGCATTGCTACCAAGTTCTGAACCGAGCAAAGCCATAGTCATGACAACATTGATGATTATTGTTCTGAGCATGACAAACAATAAACACGTAAAAATTTTAGTTACATAAAGCCAAATCTAGGTTGTATGTAGTTAACATAAAAATTGAGCTAACAGTTGTGACTAGCTGAACTATTATTTTTTTGAGATATTATAATGTATTTAAAACTTAACTAACAAAAAAGTAACTTAATTTAAAACTAAATCATCCTAAAATACAATAAAATAAAAGAAAAAGCCCTAAAATCTTATACTAAATAAAAACATTATACTAAATAAAACATTATACTAAATAAAAAATATTTTGAACTATTTGATTGTTGACTGCTGAATATTCAGTACAGTAAACAACTGGTTGTGGGCTGGTTACCCTACCCTAGGAACCTAGGAACTATTACCCGTCCAGCACAATAAGTAAAATGTCAAAGACCTTATATGCTTCTGATAGAGGCGATTATATGTTGGTTCACTGGGCTCTTTTTCTTGGACGCGTTATACTAATGATTACGCAGCGAAAAAACAAATTGGTGTTTTTAGCTAATACTGAAATATTTTGTAGGGAAAAAATATTGGATTTAAGTAGAATGCCTTTATTTCTATTAAACAACGTGTAACAGAAAGGTGTAACCATATTTGAAGAGCTTATTCAGTCAATGGTATAGAACAACTTTTACTATGGAACAAACCCTGTACCTCGAAAAAAAAAAAAAACTTTTTCAAAAAAAATGCAATACCGCTCGGCTGAAATGTATGGAAGGGCAGATTTTTTTTTTCGAGTTTTCAAGGTTGGCTCCATAGTAAAAGTTGTTGTATACCATTGACTGAATAAGCTCTTCAAATATGGTTACACCTTTCTGTTACACCTTGTATAAATTATGAAAAAAAAAAATCAAGTTGATCTCTTAACCGTGTTCTTGAAACGAACGTTTGAACATAAAAAAAAATAGGGTGGAAAACTGTAAATAAAAAGTAAAAATCTAAATACATTGTTTATAAGTAGAATCCATAGATAAAAAATCAATAAATGAAATATATTTTTTTCAATACAAGGAGAATCCGAATTTCTTCAAACGAATCCTCGAAAGTCTAGCGTTGTTCATGCTCTAGGCTCATGTACACTTCCAGTCTTAAGATTATGTGATACCTACCAAAGTGCGTGTCTAACTCACCTAAACTGTTTTGAAAAAACTGGCCTACCATGAGTTTAGGCCTCGATATTCGCTAGCGACTGCGTAAGTTATTTATATGAGAAATTTTATACTGCCCCTAGCGGCTTACGAGAAAAACTAGAATTTCTCATACAGAATATAGTACGCAAACTCATTGTATTAGGTCAATCTACTGGACTTCAAACTTACGTACGTATGACGATAATGTTGCATGTTGCAGCAAATATTGTCAAACCAGTTTTATTAAACTGACTGGCTGACTGATCTATGAACGCCAAGACCAAAGACCTAGGAACATTAAATTTGGATTGTAGTGTAGGTTTCTTGTATGACGTAGACATCCGTGCTGAAAAGGGATTTAAGGAAATTCCCACGAGATCGGGAGAAACAGGAATCTCCGCGAGCAAGGCCGCGGAGCGTCCGCTGGTTATTGTATAAACGACTACTCACGATATAATCAAAAATAGGTCTTTCCTATGAAATTGCCGAAATTTTCTTGCAGATTCATGAGTTCATAATTCCTGCAATTGAATAGCCATTTCTATTATTTGTCTTTTGTTCGAAAGTTGATTTCAAGGTCACAATCATCAAACTACAAACCACAAATCTACTACATCTACGTATTAAACTTGTTTTTATTTTCAGTTTGATTATACAATTTAAATCTTCAAAAACAGTTCGTCCTAAATGCCATCCATTTCCATGATAAGATTCGTAATATTTTTTAAACAGCTGTCACTTTTCAAAAATTCAATTAATGTTGCTGTTAGCTTAAGCGTGTCTCATTCATACACATAAGAAATTAAATAATTTGGATTTGTAATTCCTAAAAAAAAATACAAAAATGTTAGTACTGAAAATTGAGTTTCCTTCAAATTCTTAATAGAAAACAGTAAGTTCATATGTAAAGACCTAATATTAGTCAGATTTCACCTGACGAGTGCAAAACTATACAAAACTTACAGTGAAACTAGTTATGCGAAATATGACTAATATGTCTTGAATAGCCGTTAAATTTAATTAAATTTTAATAATAATATTAGGTAGTATTTAAACTATGAACCAAGAAATGGATATTGCTTCAAACAACTGTTTTTTAAGAGGCTATGCGAATTTTATTTTTGTCACTGTCACTCCAAGCAAAAAATCGCGCAGTGCGAGAGGGGCGGATTCAGGGAAAAAGGGAAAAAGTTGGTTTTATATTTTTATTAAAAATACTGAAATAGCTAGCAAAATTTTTAATATCAAATCTCTAGATAATGTTGAAACACACTTAATAAAATATGTTTGAGTTCTGTACATGGTTCCTATTCGCCAAAAGAGGAGAAAAAGTGTGTTTGAAGACCTCATTTCAACAATTATTTCTATCGAGAAAAATTTATCCAAACATGTTTTCCAATTTCAAAACCCTAGATTACATAGTCAAAATGCATATACCAGAAATGTATTAAAATTTTCCGTGTATTTCTAGAAATACACAGAAAAGAAACACCCGTATTTTTTTCGCATATCGCCTTAGGTACTGTGTTATTTACCAAGTTGTGTAAGTTGTATTTTTCCATGCCCATGTAAGTAGTATTGATACCTTTTTTACTCAAAGCGTTTATTGCACTAATATATTTGTATAATATAGACGTAGTAGTTCTAAAGTCGGCAATATCCTTCATATCCAATAACTGAGACCCTCACATTCATCTATTCGGGTAATACCTATTACTGAACCACCAAGGTACCAAAGACTGATGAGTTTCAAACAACCGCAGCCAGTAGAGCAGTTATTTACCTATATAGCAATGAGCAACGATATTAGAAGAAAGTGTAGATTGGTTACCTACACAAGAATCGAACTTCTAAGACGGCACACGAAATAAATGACTTCAGTCGATTACGTGGCATTGCAATGTCACATCGACACGTGCAAGTCATAATTATCGCGAGCGAAAAAGAGAAAAGACCTATGCATTGTGCGCCTTTGACATTCTGCGCTTTTGACTTTGTGCGCTTTTGACATTCAGGTCCTCTAAAATGGCCGCTTTGGATGAATCATATTATGATTCTGTTCTAATGCCGTCTCTTTCGCACGCGTGAAAAAACTCTGACTCTATCCTACTTTCAAATTATTTCTTGATTCACCCAAGTCGGCCTTTTTAGATCCCCTGCTCTTTTGACAATTTGCGATCGTTTGTCATTTTGCGCTTTTGACCTTATGCTCCTAAACGATTGCTATGCGTCGTCCCGGGCGACGTCCGTCATGCGCTGACGCCACCGCCGACGCGATACTGAGTTCAGCGGCTCTACCGCGTAATTCTGATTTTCATCAACATCAACTTGAGATTGAAATTTGACGTGCGTGCAAAAGACATATGGCATGTTAGGCGGGCGTCGTCGCACGAACGTCAAATTTCAATCTCAAGTTGATGTTGATGAAAATCAGAATTACGTGGTAGACCCGCAGGTTGGTAAATTAGCCAAGTTTTAACGTGCCACTCGCGGATCGCGCAATGAATATTCATATAATGAATGGTAGGATAGCGAAAGCAAATCTTTTAATACCCACATGTCACTTTTTGTCCTCAAATATTTGTATGGCTTAGACAGGCTACAAACAAAATAATTTAGCCAAGTGCTCAAAGTACTTTTGGCAAAAGAGTCCCACACCACCACAAAATACGGGTACTTAAAGCTGTGGTAACATCAAGGTGACAAGAAACAAGCCGCTAAATAGTAGCGCCTGACAAACAATTCGGCACCCTCTGAGTACGGAACCCTGATGGTTATTATTTTTTTTTACTTTAGATTCTTTAGAGTATGTTAAACAATCTGACCAAATTTGAAACTTATATCTATTGCCGTCTTTAAGACAGAGATGAAAGAAATAATGTACAAAAATAAAAAGCAACTCGAGGTTTCTTGTATTGGGACTATGGGACCCTTCCATGACCCTTCTTAAGTATTTTTTAGGGTTCCGTAGTGCCTAAAAAGTACAAAATTAACCTTTATGGTGAGACTCCGTTATCCGTCCATCCGTATGTCACAGCCGCATAAGTTACTGTTAAAGATAAAGACATGAAATTTGGCACAAAATAGCATTAATTTTCCCACATAACACGGATAAAAAAAAAATGAAAATCTTGAAATTGTTCAAAATATTTCCAAAACAAAAGTGAGAAAAATAAAAAAATATTATCCTTAAAAAACAATATGGACATCAAATCGTAGATATTAAAAGCTCATTGTAAAAATATATACTTGTACTATATTTATTGGCACTGGTTTCGAGAAATCTTTAAAAAACCACAATAGTATGTATGTCTCCCCCCCCCTTATCTCCAAAACTAGTGGACCGAAAAATATGAAAAAAATCATTCATCATAATATGTGTTTACGTAAAGATGGTAGGCAGGTGGTAGAGCTGATGCCGGGCTCGACTGTGGAGGTACCACCATCTTACTTGGAGACCCCCTCAAAGTAATTCGGGGGAGAGTAAGAGAACAGCTCACAGGCAAAAAACCAGGAAGCCCAAAATGCCTGGGACCGATGGATGGCGGTATATCTATCCTTAATAGCCGGGCCTTATATGGCACAGACTGGTGATGGGCAGTGGCGTCACTGGTGCTAGGGTTCCGGCACCGCGCTCAGCAACCAGCGTGTGTGAGTATGGGCAATTCTTCCAGGATGACCACGGGGAGTGGCAAGGCTTATGTCCAGCAGTGGACGAACTAGGCTGATGGATGGATGGACGTAAAGATTACAAGAAAAATAATTTTCACGAAAAAAAATACAAAATTAAATTTATCATCCACAATACGGAACTCTAGGTACGCCAGTCTGACTCGCACTTGCCGGTTTTTATTTTATTTTAACTGTGCCCTGGTAAATGCCGTAGTAACACGTAAGCGGTGAAAATTTTAACTGGCTGTAGATCCCTGTGATAGACGGACAGACAGCGCAGGCTTGGTTTATATTCTCTTATAATAGGGTCCCTTCGGGTCCTTTGGCTACGGAACCCTAAAATATCCGAACTTTTTGTGAATGGTCGATCCCAAACGGTCCATACAAACTAACTAAAGTTGTCAAGTTTTGTTCTCCAGTTAGGGTTCCTTGCGATTAATATCGAGCCCAAAACAATAAAAATATAAATGCATTTCTCGAGTAAAACTGAAATAAATTTCAATGAAAAGTATGAATACGTACTCGTATATATGAATAATTCACTGAAAAGCGGCGTGTAGTTCCTCAAGTAGCAGCAGGTTCACGTTTAGTTGTACAATTAACCGTTCTAAAAACTTTCCCTAACCCCACTGTGCGAGTAACTGAGTTTGAACTTCCGTATTAAGTTTTCTTTGAAAGACCATCCTGTCTCGGTCCATGTGTCGGTAGGAGTCAGTTCGAGCCAATTCAAAAGATTTTCTATTTACAGTTAGTTCACTGTAGTGCAATATTTACTTTCTCGTATTTCAATGCTGTTTGCGTACGCTTCATGTTTTTTAGTCCACTTTGTATTTCAGAAAAACTGTGCAGCTTCCAGAGCAAATATACGGATTCTATTGATTTGTTGTATATTTTTCAGTAATCTCAGTCAGATACGATGTATGCGTGCATTTTGAAGTGCGAGTACGAAGCAAAGGCGGATGCAGATTTCTTTTTTTGGGAGAAATATCAGTTTCTGATACAATACGATCGTTAACTAGTTAACGTATTTATGTAGTGTATCATATTTAAATATATATAATATATATATATTATTTTATCCACAGTAGCTCAGTTAGGCAATACTGTTTCAATCATAGGTGGAGTAGAATTAGAGCAGCTCCAACCCCATTACTGCATTACTGTGTAGAAAGGGAGTCCGTTTTCTACACAGTAATGCAGTAATGGGGTTAGAGCTGCTCTAATTCTACTCCACCTATGATTGAAACAGTATTGCCTAACTGAGCTACTGTGGATATACTCCGACGCTGTGTGGTCAACTCGGCCCACGCGCCCATATATTATTTTAGTACTCCTTGTTTACTTAGGTATACTTTTAGGTTAAAAGTGTATGTAGACTATTATATTTATTATAGTTACATACATATTTATATCGCTTTTTATGCCCTCAATTTAAATTTCAATAAGCCAGTGTATAATTTTTCTTTGTCTCTGTCATTTATGGTTTACTGGAAGAAATTTCTTTCAGAAATAAGGCCGTGTTTGCCCTATGTTTCTCTTAATTCTAATCTGTATTTATCTGTGTTTTTTGTGTGCAATAAAATGTTTATTAACTGGTACAACACCACTATTAAATAAGTTATACCTAGCAGATGATTTATAAATTAATCTGTTAAGTTCTGTCACTTATGGTTTGGAGGGGGCTTTGGTCCCTTAGCCTAAACCCCCTTGTATCCACCACTAGTCCGAAGTACTTTACTGCAGAAATATAAAAAATATGCATAGATAGTTGGACATATAGAAGTACGGACGCCAGCCAATAAGAACGTTTACAAATAGGAAGCTTGAACAGCAGTCGACTGTACATACATATGGAACTAAATAATAAAATATACAAACGACTATTCGGATTTCTTTTCGACATGATAGATTTAGATAATAAACATATAAATACATTAAAATTATATAGAAGCCCTATTGGGGTCGGCATCATAGTTTCATATACCTACTTAACTAAACTAATAGACATCTCGAGTTTGAACTAAAAATGTTAAAATTCCCTCTTTGAAGCGTTGGAATGGAGACTAAAATTGGTGTATACAGGGCGTCCCACGGCTATGCCACATGGAGAGAAAGTACCTTAAATATTGTAGATGGAACATTTTACTGAAAGAAGACATTATTTTAATTACAAAAACAATTTAAACTGCATTCATATATTTTTTAAATAGTTACATGGTTGAACCGGGAATTTGTATTTTCTCGAGCGGTCACCACTGGTCTAGACTTTCAGTATTTGAGGCTTATGTGTGGAATATTCATTAATGATTTCATAAATAAATTTTAAACTCAATATTCGCCGGCTTACATAAATACATAATTATGTGTTTTTGTTTCAAACATTCGTGAAAAGATTTTGTAAAGGAGACAACATAATAATTAGCCAAGTGCGTATCTTACACGCATGGGTTTAGGGTTCGGTTGCATTTATAAAAAAAAAAAACGGTTTGTATTACTTTTTTTAACATAGACAAACTTCAGAGGCGCCATTAAGGTTGAATACCTTTGCACTTTACTTATACGTACATAACATGCATTCATTGCGTTCATATTTATACCACATACATAAAATTACACCCCAGTCTCTCAAAGAGATAGGCAGAGACCACGGGTCTCCATTTGCTACAACCAAAGAGTAAAATAACAGTTATATAAAATAATATAACTGTAGCCTATATAAGCATGAACATATCTCCGTATAGTTGCGTTTGAAACTAAACTGGGTTGCTATACGTAGCTGTTAGTTCCGCTACTGTCCGCTTGGAATAGTTTCCAAGATTCCATACGATTTTGATGTAGTCTGAAACGTAACTACACGAAGATGTTTTCATGCTTAGGCTACTGGAGAAGAAAGCTCTCTCTCGGTTCATTTGTGTCAACAGGTCAAATTAGCCCAAATTCTAAAATCTTTATTGATGGAAATGCATAAATATCTAAATAAGATTTTTCTGATTCTAGCTAAGACTGTATTGCCTCTGGGCACTAATGGCACTGTACGATATGACATGTTTTGACTATGACAGTATATAAATAGTTTAGACTTAATTTATGACTTAATTTTAATGCAATTTTTAATTATTATTATTTGAATTATTTGAATTATTTTTTTTTGTTTTTTTTTATTGATTGTACAGTGTACTATTGTACTATTAATGTAATAATTTGCTTCTAAGTGAAGAATGTAAAAAAATTGAAATTTGACTTGTAATGCACATTACCAGTAAAATTGTTCTATGTTCTATGTCATCGCAATTGTATTATGTACTTGAAGTTTGTATTTGTGCCATTATTGAAGAAGAAATAAACGATATCGCAACGTCTAAATTTGCAAATATTTAGACATCGCGATTCATTTGGACATAATTTTTCTTCACACTCAGTTGATATAACATTTTATTGAAGACAAAGAGGTCATTTGTCATTTGGTAATAGAGAGCAAATCATAAATTTAGACTACCTCCCTATTTCTTAGAATACATAAAGCAAAAAGATAACAACATCTAAACACCAAATTTTAACAAAAACCAAATATCACAAAAAGAAGAAACAAAAACACATCCTAAAAAGGATAATAATTAATAATTACCCAAAGTGAATTGGCGGTTTTTGTCTTTGACTTCAAGGAATACGCTTTTTGGCTTTTTACGCTCCATAAATTTCTTTCGTAACTTTCTTTCATTCATCCTCTCTACATGTCCAAACCACCGAAGCATTCTTTTTAGGGTTCCGTAGTACCTAAAAGGTACAAAAGGAACCTTCATGGTGAGACGCCGTTGTCCGTCCGCCGTCCGTCCATATTATGTCACAGCCTCATAACTTTAGCACCGTTAAAGATAAAGACTTAAAATTTGGCACTAAAATTGCATTACTTTAACCACATATCACAATGTAAAAAAAATATATGAAGTTTTAAATTGTTCAAAATATTTCCAAAACAAAGGTGAGAAAAATAAAAAATATTATTCTAAACTACAATATGGAAATCAAATTGTAGAAATTAAAGAGCTGATTGTAAAAATATATATTTTTACTATACACTAGTTTCGAGAAATCTTTAAAAAACCACAAAATTATGTATGTCCCCCCCCCTCCGAAACTGGTAGACCAAAAAATATGAAAAAAATGTTGATTATAGATCATAACTAGCCAATTACAGGAAAACTATAGCGATTTAAAAAAAGGTGAGCACAAATAAGAATTATAAAAAAAAGTAAAATAAATGAAAAATATATTTTATACAAATATAGTATGGATATTAACTTGTAGGTATTAAAGAGCTGATTGTAAAAATATATAGTTAAACTATATTAAGTTGCATCTATTCCGAGAAATACTCGAAAAACCACAAAAAAATGTAAGTCCCCCACTCTTATCTCCAAAATTGGTGGACCGAAAAATATGAAATAAATTATGGTAATACTTACGTAAATATTACAGAAAAAATATAGCGGTTGTGAAATTCACGAAAACAAAATGGCAACATCCCAAAACTGTCGCATTATGGAACCCTAGGTACGCGTGCCTGACTCGCACTTGACAAGTTTTTTCTATTCTAATCACTTCATTTTTTTTCAGGCCACAAAGATTTCGAAATTTATTTGTCTAACATTCAAAGTCAAACCACAATACAAGCAAGCCTTAAAATTGACAGAACAAATCAAGAAAAAATGAGAGCTGCTTGCACTTTTAAATGAAGGACTTCTTGCATTATTCCAATCATTGTAAGGGTTTCGTTCGTAGCCCAGGTGGAGCCATGTTAAGAAACCCTCATCATTGAGTTATGTTTTAAATTTCGATATATATATCGGTCTACGATTTGGGGTCATCAGTCGAGTATTTATCATCTTCTTTCAGGCCAGACGATCCCGTATGTCGATATTTTTAACTCTATCATTCAGTGTAAACCATACATACTACATAAGGAACACATTCCCACTGCATTCACTGTACTTTGATCTTTATCTTGCCATACCCAACATTCACTACTACATAAGTGTAGGAGCCAATTGCCAATACTTCATTATGAACCGCCAATCGTGCCTTTGCAGACACATTTTGGCTAAACACCCATAATTGATATTAATATTAATTGAATTACATTGGCGATGTATTTGAACAGATACTTAATGCATAAAGATAATTCAATACTTTTATTTACAGATAGGAGCTTCTTGTGTTGCTAAGAAATCGACGCAACCTGTACACTCTTAAATTCAGCCTACAAAAATCTTTATAATCCTTATAAAATGCTGCCAACCTACTTTTTAGTGATATAACGGTACAAATGATATTGTATTTATTTTTTCGACAAGTAGATCAAAATATTAGATAGAGGTTAAGAGGATAGTCCCCGGAAAATCATAATTTATTCTTTTTTGTTTGAAGAATCTAGCAAAACTAAGGTAAACTTCAGAAGTCATTCCAATATTGAGAAATAAAAACCAAAGATGGCTCTAAAAAAAGCTTTCATTTCGAGAAATATTATTATTTGAGCAAAAACCCGTACATTTATTAGCCGATAGGTCGCGCTTGTATTATACCCTGTTACTCCATGCGGAAAGACCCGCAGTGCAAGAGGGACGGATTCTGTAAAAAAATCGAAATGAGATATACCTTTTTACTAATGTTATTTTAAAAATGTTTTTTTATTGTATTCAATTTTACCACGAGAATAAAAGAAAAAAAATTTTTTTTTCTATCATATACATTCATGCATTTAAGGGTTCTGTGAGAAGACTCAAGCACCATAGGAGTTAAAAGCGCATTTCCCATTACCACGAACTGTCTGTTTCCTCCTTCGTGCAAAAAATATATTTTAGGTATTAAAACACTCCTGTTTTGTGATTTGCCGAAGGCAAATAGTAAGATGACTTGATCATTTTCTAAAAAGCCGTAATCGAGAGCCTTTCACCAAAAAGTAGAAAATAGGAGAGGAGCGTGCTAGGTTTACACACAGAACATGTGAATACATATTGGGAGCGGAGCTATAAGAAATCATCATGTCGATATTATGTCTTGAGGCTACATAAAAATTCCATTAAATATCAAAATGGGACCAATGTGCACCGTTTGTAAAATGCCGAATTTTACTATTTGCCTGCGATATACACAAAAACAAACCACGTGTGCAAAAGCTGCTAGTTTTATTATAATTTGTTGCCATAACAACAAGTATAACAAAAACCTTGAATAAAATTATTCGTTCACAGTTCTAACAACTTTAATTTAAATACAACACAATAAGGAAACATTTAAGCCTTAAGTTGCGAAAGGGCACCCGAAGGGACTAACATTTGCTGTCCATAAATAATTCCAGTATTTAGCAGTTACGAAAGAGAACTTTGTCATAGGAACTCAGAATTGTGTTCGAATTGTACCGCCAACGATCGTCACACGATTTAACTAAGTTTACATAATCTTGGTTGAATTTAATAGGCTCTCCTACGCTTTCATCATTATAAAGTTAGTGAACTTAGTCTGTCAAAATTTTCTGACATGTACGTATAAACTGGATAAGGTACTCGTAGCACACATAACTTGATGATCTTTGATGTAAAATTCTTGTACTTGTTGAAATTCTTATCAAGTTTAATACCTTATTATGTATAATTATAGTATATTGTGCAACTGTAACATAATGTGAGACATTGGGACACGACTGCTTGTTTACGAAACGAACGAAGTGGGTTTCGTAATAATTTTACACTAATGTCTCAATGTCTAATTATGTTCAGTTGCACACAATACTTTATCTACGACCATCAAAAATATCGTCTTTATTTATTTTCAACTAACAATTTCACTGAAAATGAGAAGAAGAACATTCGTTCATGAACCTCGGGTGGTAATGCTGCCTTGAAGGCCAATCAGGATAAAGGGGGTGTGGCTTAAAAAATAAGGTCGGGACTTATTTCCCGTCTCTGTTGTTGATTGGGTTTTATAATAAATTGGGCCAACCACAGCGCAGAATCGCGCTGTTATAATGTGATATTATAACATCGGATAAACAATCTATTTACCAATAAAACTGCTTCTGATGTTGCAATTGCCTTATTGGAGTATGGGAGTAGATAAATTAGCATTCGCTTTCTTCTTATTGACTTACACTCGTTTTGCTGCTCCCTTCATTTTTATAAATTTTTATGAAAATTTTATATTGCTTTTTCTGGGAGTTCTAAAATCATGACCTCGGTTGACTCCTTAGAGACTTATGATGCTTATCAGGAATAAGGTCGAATAGAACTATATGTTTTAAAATTCCCGTATATTTTGTATGAAATAAAGTTAGAACGTTTAATATGCAAAACATGCCAAGTTGCGCCGCGGCAGATCAAGTGTTTTTGAAGCCACTTAAGATCGGCCGTCCCTACAAAGTGGATTAGTTCAATTATATTGTGAGATAGGATTGCTTGTAGTGGCCGCCCAGACTAATTCATTTGATGTAATTTCGGGGAAACTAAATAATGACCCACAATATAACCTTGTCATACTATTATGTCACAACTAGTAAGTGATCTGTAAATATAACGGCAAATAAAAAATGTGTCGACAAGTTATTTTTACTGCGGCAAAGTTCCGGAGTGTATCAGAAATCTATTGCCGCGACTATTCATTAACTATCGCACCTATCTATAAAACTTGATACCCCATATTATATTACGTAATAGAGTAAAGGCTGATTCATAATCAAGTCTTGTTAAGTGTGAACTAACCACAACACAAGGTGTCTTAAGAGTCAAGACTGGCACTTAAATGTTCCTTCAGTGACGAGGTAGTAGAGTTATCGGATATAAAATGAGAAAAGCTGAAAGTTGGAGTCTGCTGTCGAAGAATGGTGGCAGTTAAATTCCTTTTTATTTATTTATTTATTCGGAAATAACATAAACTTAAAAGTATTATTTTCAGAAGGACAGTTACAAGTTTCTACTGATAGTTTTAGATTAGGTTTATTTAAACCATAGAGGTTTAACTTTATGATTTAAACATAGTACGAGGCTTAAAACTTAGCTATTAATGTTTCATTACTTTAGTGTTATTTAATATTTTTGTATAATTATTAAATATAGGTATAGTTACTAAACACAAGTGTTGTTATGAAAGTGAAAAGCCTGTAAAAAAACATAGTAATCAAAATAATTTATCAGTATAAACAAAACAAATTGTTGCTTATTTTGGATCTCATCCCTGCTAAATAAATATAACAATAAATGGAACAAGTTGAGATCAAGTTCCTGAGATTTTGCATTGAATTTGTTACATGCTCGTCACAGATACGAATTTTGCCTGTAGTTTGAAAATACAGTTGCTAGAGAAAATACAGGGTAACTGCGTCGCGATCTATTAGGGACATAAAACTTCAATTTGTCTAAATGAGAAGGACAATCAATATAGCCAGTTGCGATTCTTGATAACAAGACTATATCCGCTATTCTCGGTAGTATTTGCTTTCCTTGTTATTATGGAAAGTAATTTTTCGTCAACACCAGTCGCCTTGTTTTCAGATGAATAATATAAATGTATAAATTATTGCGCAAAATCCTCGGCGTATTTGAATTTACACTTGACTCGTTTTGTAGGTTTTCATAAAAATACGAAAATCTGTTTTTCTCCCTGTCCGTCTGTCCATCAACAATGGCTTGGTCGGTTTAGCTGCCTTGTACAGTATTAGGAAAAAAAAACAGAAAATCTTCAGTTACGTCAGTTTGAAAATATATTAGCACATTTTCAAAAAAATTAGATCAACTTTGACGGATCCTGAATATAGCAAACGGAACTTTTTCCCAGACACTGTTTTCTGTCTAACATGAATACCTACAAAGCAAGAAAAGTTGAGGTTACGCAAAATTAATAGAAACACTAAAACACTCAGTTTCAAATTACAAACAAGAATAATGCTAAGAGCGGTTTTTTTTATTTTGTTTATTAAGGTCATCAACAGCAATACTTAAAATGTAGCATAATATTAACAAAAAAAATATATATATAAATAAAAAAAAAGAAAAAGAAAAGCTAATAACAGATATCCAAAAAAATACATTACCGAAATTACATAGAACTATTTAACAAGACACAAAAAAAGACAAGGACAAAATGACACATATTTTAATCACAAAAAGATTAAAAGGAGTGTATAAAAGTGAGCGTGTGTGAGAGGAAGGTGTGTAATGAAATGAGTGTTTAAAGAAAAGTGAGTGTAATTTTAAATACTAATGATAGTGGATTGAGTAAAATATACTAGCGCTACTGAGAAAGCAGAGTTTCATAGCCGGATTGTGAAAAACTCGTCTTTTTCTAATTGATCGAAACAGAACACTGGTTTCTGTTTTCTGTAAATTAGAATTTCAAATTTTCTTTATTCAAATTTTTTTGAATTCTAGTTTGCAGAAACCAATGAAAACTTTGCGATGGCAACATTCACAATACATAGGTAATAAAATTTTGTTCAATAATTATTGAGTGAATTTTGAACTTTCTGTTTCGATTAATTAGAAAAAAGGCGGGTTTTTCACAATCCGGCTGCAAAACCACTCTTAAAGTATCTACTAATACGAGTAAAAATTAACATTTTGCTTGAAACTGACTATGAAAAGACACTCAACCTGTAAGGGCTAAAAGGTTTCTTTAACAAAAAAGGGGCTTAATAGCTTGGATGAACAAAATTATGTTCTTTGTTTTGGTGTTTTTTTCGAACCCTAAAACCTTTTAGAGTACAGGCAAATTGGTAAAATTGGAAAATCAAAATACCTAGTCTACGGTAAATACGGTAGGAGCTACCGACATCAACTTTTACAACGACCCGCTTCCATAAATTATAAGTTTAAAATACTCTCCAACCTGAAGCCTTCGGCCCTAAGGCTAAGTCGCGGGGCCCTTCCGTGATTAGATAAGCATTTAGTGGACTGAAGTTGTCATTCCCTGTCCGCCAACTTTACCCATTTGAATTGGGCTGAATATTGCCCGCGAGGGGTTAACAAAGTTTATCCTACAAAAAAAAAAAAAGTTTTTTAGGTGAAAATTGAACCAATATCTGGGTTCTGTTAACAATAATCTGTTTGAGAATAGGCTTTAAGTAAAAAACTTATTATAATAAATATAAAAAAGTATAATTAGGAAGTGTTTCTAAAAAAATGTACGTCATCAAATATTTTACATATTCTTTCCGGGGTTTCAGATAAGTTCTCGACAAACGTGCCGAATTTGTGGTCGATCGGCCGCCGGCCGCGTCTTCACCAAATCTACCTTGTGGGGACGCCAGTGACGTCCAGTGACGGCCGACCTCGGGTATAGTTAGGCGATCACATTTTCGAGTGATCAGCGCAAAATGTTCCTCACCAAGACTCCGGTACTCGGTTATACTCGTATTTTGTAGCACGAGTTTAAAATAAATCATTACTAAATATACACCATTTCGATAGAATAACTTGCTTGCGCGAAATCGGATATGATTAGTAGCTACTTCAAAAACTCGCGCTGAACCAAGTACACTCGAGGAGGATTCGTCACTTTCATCCATTACTTTGATAAATTGTCTTTGTCTTGTTCACAGATTTACGCGCTATTTCTAGATAGCCGCCGCCTAGGTTATCGACAAAAGTAATTTTTTCTGGGCAATTTCATTGTTTTTTAAAAGAGCAAAATATTAAGTCAAATAGAAACCATTCTGAAAAGTCCAGTTCAGTCTATTTCATTGTCATATCTCAAGAAGTTTGGTCAAATCAAACAATGATTTCGGATCTCATTCAAAACTTCTTTATGCAATTAACTGGCTTTTACATTACAATGAAGGGCACAAGGCTAGAATGTTGAATGTCTTGACTGATAGCATTCTAGTGTATGATAGATAGACGAAATGATTGAGATTCGCAAGTGCTACCAAAGTCATAAATAAAAAAAAAACTTTGCACACTCATCTTTTTAGCCTTGTACCCTTTTGTAACCCCTTATCTTCATCATTCATTATTACAGACGCTAACCGGATATATGTATTTAGTAGTATGTAATCACGCGACGCTTCGTCCTAAATATACCCGATTATGATACTCCAACTCGGGTATATGTAGTAGTTAGAAATGTCTAAAGCTTCATGCTAACTATACCCGAATAAAACTCTATAGGGAGTTTCCACAAGGTACATTTAGTAAAGACGCCCGCCGCCGGCCAGAGAGAGCGTGGCACCGGGAATTTAAAAGGATAAAAAGGGCTAAAAGCGTTTGATGGAACCCTGAAAACGTGAAATCTTCGTGAAGTTTTACTTTTAAAAATCTCTCGTAATTTTACTCTCGTAAAAAGGCAAAAATATAATATAATGTTTTTTTGTAAGGCTATTTATTCTATTTCTTTTGTTATTATCTGAAAATAATTTTGTATTGTCAATATGTAATTTTGTGGTAATGATATTCATCAGAGCCAAGTTCAAGTCTACAAAACAACTTTTCTATAACTCTTATACTTTTTCAACGTTCAAAATGTTTGTTTAATTATTTTTTTCTCTAAAATATATTGAAATGTTATCATTTCATACCGTAAAGACCAGCCAGTAAGTATTTCATCCTGGAGAGCTATTATATATATATATATATGTCAAAAATGGTTCAAAGCGTTGAGCAAAGCTAGTTTTTGTTATCGGAACTGGTAGTTTAAACACACGTTTATTAATTAAACTAGGATAATCCGGAGATTTCAAAGCAACCCGATGAGCTGAGAATACTTCCTTGTAAACATATATTTGACGCACCGTAAAGACTTGGCATTCTTTATACAAATCCTCAGTTGGACGCCTGTAACGTTATTTATGCAGTACCTTTAGGATAGATCGTTGAGCACGTTTAAGTTCTATCATATAAGTTTTAGCGGCACCACCCCAATATGTAATACAATATGTTAATATTGACTGACACAGTGATGTCAGTGATGTGTAAACCATTCTCAGTACGGCTTTGTCAGCAATATCGCGAAGCCGTTTCATTAGGTGTATTGGTTTTCGAGCTCAGGAAGACAGAGATTTTATATGCAGTTGAAATTTCAGTTTCTCATCAAGAGTAATGCCAAGATATTTTATGGAGGGCGCTCTGTGAACAGAATCACAAATACGATTTCATTTATTTACAATATCATACAATTTTTGAGTTCAAACTAGTTTGACATGTGTGAATTTTAATAGGGGTTGTTGAGGAAGGTGCTGAGGCTAAAGTCTTAAAAAAGTACAAGTACTTTGTTTTACTGGCATTTAGTGTGAGCAGATTTTTATTGAGCCACTCAGCAACCATAGACAAACCTTTTCAGTTCGAGATAAGACAGATTTCCACGTTGAGTAAATAGGTATTTGTAGTTTGCATCATGAATCGAATTTTGCGCCTACAAGTGCTTGACCCGAAACGAATATTTTTTTGTATTTAACAGTTTGAGGTAATGTAGAATTGTTGGCCTTTTTTGGTTCCTCGCCAATTTTCGCGCGGTTTCAGTATTTACACTTTATCTCTGCAATTAGTTACCAAAACCTAACCAAACATATATATATACAAGGTGACTTTTTGATCATCGTCCAAATTAATACTGGTGGATTGGTAAGTGATCAGTATCATGCATCAGTAACAATTTTGGTGAAATTCGTAAAATGAAATTTCGACTCCCCATAGTGATTCACTCGGGTCTGGAACTGAATTTATATGGGAAGCCGAAATTTTATTATACGAATTTCACAAAAATTGTTACTGATCCAAGATACTGATCACTTATCAAGCCTCCAGTATGAATATGGACGATGATCAAAAAGTCACCTTGTATATATATATTTTTCAAGTTATATTAATTTTATGTTACCATGTAAGAATTATACTACTACCCAGTGGCGTGCACAGAACTTTTTGCTGGAAAAGCAAACAATTGGTCAAGAACAACAATAAAAAAAGTATAAAAAAATTTAAAGATCACTTTGAAAAAAAAAAGTTTGTATAGGAATTTTTAATACAGTTGCTCAAAAAGTGGCGTATTGCAGGGACGTATAGCGTTCGGGATGTGGGCTATTACATACTCGAGCTTTTTCTTTACCTTTTCCGAACTCGTGCGTTCTCTTTCCCAACTGTCAAAATAATGTCTATTAAAAAGAAAAAACCAACCACGAAGTTTTTACTAAAAAAAAATCATAGAAGTTTTTATGATTCATGCAAATATTTGTAAAAAGAAGCTACTGATTTGTTTCAATATCAGATTTAAAGATTTGATTCAATGAGTTAGGTTAGGTTTCATTTCATTTCATCTCATTAAAGTTCATTTTCAAAAAACTCTACTGAAGACTTGGCTGTATGGGCATAGTTCCCTTTGCCTACCCAGAATGGGTAAAGAAAACAAAAAAAATCTCTGCTGCTTATATTCTTTTACGGTTGGCGCCATTTTCCAAAAATTTTCTTTGCGAGTTTAGTTGTTTGTTGCACAAAATGAGTAATTTCGACGATATTTTATTTGAATTAACACCACCTGAACTCAGTATAATTGCACAAAATGCTTCGGAGAACATTTTATCGGAAAAGTCAAAAAGTCGCTACATATCTACATACTACGAATTTATTGCGTGGAGAGAAGAGAAAAAAGCAAATAGTTAAAGAAACAAATGGTTAGTTAGTTGAGTTTATTGTGTTTTTATTATTTTATTAAATTGCTTCATTTTTTCGCAACTGTATTAAAAATAGTTGTTCAGTACACGTGCGGAACCGTCATTGCAACTTGTTCCGACTGTCAACCCTCACCTTCGGCTGCGCCTCGGCTCGGGTAGACATTTGTCGAAACTCTTTGCAATGACAGGCTTTCCGCACTCGTAATGAAATATACTATTTTCACTCTAGGGTAGACATTGTCTACCCTGACGTCATACAATTTTTTCTTTCAAATTGATATTACAATTTTTTTTTTTTTTTTTTTATTGTTGTTCTTGACCAATTGTTTGCTTTTCCAGCAAAAAGTTCTGTGCACGCCACTGCTACTACCCTGCAAGCAAAAATCGGACAGTTCCCCAAGGAATAAACTTGACAAATACGAATCCCACGCGGGCGAAGTTACGATATTTTGCTTATTTTGGCACCGAGGTCATGTAAGTTTTATACACTACTAGTTTCTTAGAAACTTTCAATACCGGAAATATATCTACTTTACTTTATCCCTTAAATATCCCTACTAATACAAAAGTAAAAGTTTGTTGCCTAAGGTCTCAAAAAATACTTGATATGAAACTTCCTATATTTATTGTCACAGAACATGTTTGTTTACGGTACAAAAGCTTTTTGGTTTGTTACTGAGACGCATGTATAATCTCACCGGTTTGTTACCTAAAATATCGAAAACTTATTTATGCATCGATATGAATTTTTCACTATTACATAGAATATGTCTTTAATAAATACGAGTATATAGGTTACTTTCTTTTCCAAATGTAATTTTATTTACCTAATTTTAAATAGAAGCCGTTAAGGCGCGGTACAAAGCAAAATTCAGTTTTCTCAGATAACTTTATTGGTATAAAAATAGAGCCTAAAAAAAATGTCATTTCTAAGGAGCTTTAGTGTTTTGAGGGGCCAAAAACGCAACTACGGTTACTTTCTTCGTTAGAAAAAAATCACAAATTTTTTTTAACGATAGTGCCACGAAATTTTTCGTAACTATTTGTTTTACAAACCTTTAATGTTGTGATAGGAGATATTTTTAATTACAGGTCCTAATGTAGCCGCAAATTCAAAATAGCAGTAGTTTTGCGTTTATAAGAGCATAGACAAACCAAAAACAAAAGCGTTGGTGCTGGAGGGAAGTTTAGCTTCATACTGAGCCTTAACGGTACCGTGATCACTAAACTGTAGCAATGTCAGTCGCTTAGCACAAAACGCATAACTTAACTTTGTTTTTCTTGTTTAGAAGCAAAAATTGAAAAACGTTTTGTTAAGAAATAAAAAAAAAATTAAAAGCGTTTTGGCCTGTGGCAATTAACGCCAATAGTTCAGTATTCGTGAGATTTATAAAGTACGAGTTTGAAATTGAATACACACTTATTCATGATCATGTCCAAACAAAGTTAAAACGGCATTTTAAGTTGGTTTTGAAAAGATCATGACTAATTTCTGTATACAATTTCAAACTCTTGCTTTCAAACCTCACTAATACTGAACTATTGGCGTCAATTGCCACAGACCAAAACGCTTTTATTTTTTAATTTCTTAACAAGAAATACAAAGTTAAGTAATGCACTTTGCGCTAAGCTACTGATGTTAAACCTTAATCTCCTTGTGTTGTGTTAATTTGCTCAACTATCAGTGGTTTTTGAGCTCTTTTATCTATAATGGCTTATTTATAAGATCTGTCTGTAATGTACCTATTTTTGATAAGAATCAAAAACACACCAAACCAGGTGATTACGTCAAACACGTAGGTACAGACAGAAAAGGAGTTAAGTAACCCGGCCCAGCGCAAACACTTTGATCCTAAGAACGACAGGCGAGTGATTGATGACATAATAGTAGTTTATGCTACTAGGGCGAAAAGGAATAAATTACGAGGACGATTTAAAACGCGAGCGTAGCGAGTGTTTTAAACGTAACCGAGTAATTTATTGCTTTTACGCCCGTGTATCATACTACGTTTTTCAATGCATAGTGTGAGGAAATGAAAACAAATATAATCTTGTGAACTTTCAATTATGATTGGCTCAAAAGGATTGTATCCAGAGCCGTTAAACAGTGGAAAAAAAAGTATAACATCTATGGTAGACAGGAAAGGCTGCAGGTTAGCCAACCATTGCAAACAAATTAAAAAAAATAATAATAATAAAGCCCTAGGGCAAAATAATCGACTTTTTGTTCGGTTTTGATGCATAAAAAGTGAGCCTTTACGAGCACATGCATTGAAAATGTATAAATAGTGCATGTGTGTATGTATTGACCAAGTATTTCACATCTCATTTATCGCTCAACTGATGGTCTTAGGATCAAAGTGTTTACGCTGGGCTTGGTTACTTATCTCCTTTGTGCTGTCTGTACCATATTTATAGATTTGAAAAATATTGATAGATATGTTAGGACCACAGAAGAAAATCCAATTCAATGCGTTCAAAGCCGTTCGCAAAACCCAAGTACATATAAAGAAAGAATTCAAAGTAATGTTTAAGGCTGCGCCGAGCGTAGAACGATTAGACACCTCGCTTGTTCTCTCGTGGTCGATTTTTATCGTGGTCCAATTGATTGAATTTAACAGAAAAAATCATATTTAATTTACCAGACAAAATTTAAAAAATGTGAAACGGCCCAATTGTGTTTTATAACGTTTGTGATTGTCTTGAATTATGGTTGAGACAAAATTCAACAGTTATGTTATTGAAATGACCAAAACCCCAATACCTTTTTTAGATTTTAGGGCTACTTTAGATAGATTTGTTTCTTATACCATAAGTTATTTTAAATATTCGCTGCGGCGGAAGTGTATATACATTCGCTGTGATAATAAATATATATTTTATTTATTTATCATTGAAATATTATTCAATAAATCAATTTAACAGTGACTGTCGTTTTAGATTATTTTGCTCGGCACCCTCTTAAGAAAATCATGTCATATTTTTCTAAATGCTCAATTAGTACTAACTTCTCATAATTAAGCTCATTCTTTTTCAATGCATGTGCTCGTAAAGGCCCACATTTTATGCATCAAAACCGAACAAAAAGTCGATTATTTTGCCCTAGGGCTTTATTGTTATTATTTTTTTTAATTTATTTACAATGGTTGGCTAACCTGTAGCCTTTCCTATGTACCATAGATGTTATACTTTTTTTTCCACTGTTTAACGGCTCTGGATACAGTCCTTTTGAGCCAATTATAATTTAAAGTTCACAAGATTATATTTATTTTCATTTCCTCACACTATGCATTGAAAAACGTAGTATGATACACGGGCGTAAAAGCAATAAATTACTCGGTTACGTTAAAAACACTCGCTACGCTCGTGTTTTAAATCGTCCTCGTAATTTATTCCTTTTCGCCCTAGTAGCATAAACTACTATTAAACATTTCAGTGAATAGCTATAAAAAGTAACGCGGACTAAGAACAGTCATTGTACAGAACGTTAAAGGAAGTCTTACAATACATTCTTTTTCACTCAGCAGTTTAATTGGACAGAATTAAGTTCTTACGAAAAGTTTTTATTTCTATTGACTTAAGTTTCAAGGGGCATCTTTGGTTAGTTCGTAGTAGTTTTCTCTCAATTCTCTGGTACCTAAAAATATAAACGGTGGACTTTTTGAAAAGTAAAATCGTACTAATAGAAACGGGTAATATAAAATTCAATAGGTAGTTGTTTTGTCTGCTTTGAAACAATCACACCCACTTTCAATAACTATAGGAAATGCCCAAATTTTATTTACTCATTATTCTTTATTGTACACAAAGAAGATTAATAAATGAAATACAAGTACATAAAACAAAATTTATGTCTTGCCTTCTGTTTAAGGCGATTACCGTCGCCAAATTAGCAGCTCGATGTGTGTCTGTACGAATATCGACGGAAACGACATTAAGGCGATATGTAAAAAAATACGGGTGTTTCTTTTCTGTGTATTTCATAAAAAACACGTTAAATTATAATAATTTTCTGGTAGATGCATTTTGACTATATAATCTAGGGTTTTATTTATGGAAAACATGTTCGGATAAACTTTCCTCGATAGAAATAATTGTTGAAATGAGGTCTTCTAACACACTTTTTCTCCTCGTTTAACGAGTAGCAGCCATGCACAGAACTCAAACATATTTTATTAGATGGGTTTCAACAATATCTAGATTTTTGATTTTAGAAATTTAGTTAGCTAGTTTAGTTTTCTTAATAAAAATATAAAACCAACTTTTCTCCCTTTTGCCCTGAATCTGACCCTCTCGCACTGCGCGTTTCTTCGCTTGGAGTGACAGTGACAAAAATAAAATTCGCAGAGTCTCTTAAAATAATGTTTATATCAGCGTACAATGCACAGTGCCTGTTACGACTCTCACAGCGTCCTTGATAGGGTGAAATACGAGAAAATAATACTTTTCACATGGACGTGATTGTTCGATTGCCTAATCCTATGTTATGTTTGTAGCTATCAAGTTTATAAGCTATCTATTTATAAAAGAATAAATGAATTAAATCGACCAAGCCGCTTAGGAGCACTAGGCAATTCAAGCCAAAAAACATCATTCGGTAAATTTTTTTTTCAAATAAAAGTTTTGGTGGAACAAAAAAGAAAAATGTTGCATATGTTATCCTAGAGTTGATAATTCATAAAACATTTTTATTTTTTTTTAGTTTGGCCATAAAGCCTTTATAAAGTACTCATTTGGCGATACTTAGCGCCTGAATACGTTTCAATAACCGTTAGTTGATGATTAAGGCCGTTAGCATGTAAGCAATGCTAGCATTGCCCTAAATTAGGTGTCATCTTATTTGTAAGTTATGTGTGAATGTCTGAAATAATTTATTTGATACATTATTTATTTATTTCTAGCAGAATATTCACAGTTGTAGAAGAACAAGCCTGCACGAAAACAAAAACCACATTAGTCGAAGCGAGTACAGTTATGCACATAAACTTAATTTGTACAGAGCACCAGCATCCGAGTGAAACCGCAGATTTTAATTTTCCTCCTTGGACTCGGTTTACGAATAGAGTGCATGGTGCACTACGCTAAATATGGAGCATAATACATGGAGTAATCCTTTGTATGATTCATGTAGATTGCGACATGATGGAATCGAAATGGGCACGGTCGCAACGCAAAGAAACAGCCAACCACAACATACATTTTATCAGAACCCTATTGTAGATTAGGAGTAGCACTGTTTCAAAACATCGTTTTTAGAGTTCCGTAGCCGAAGGGTATCAAATGGGACTCTATTATTAAGCCTCCTGTCTGTCTGTCACAGGTGTCTACAGCTTTAGGCGTTATAGGAAGCCAGTTGAAATTTTAACTGAATACGTTTTACCATGGCACCTATCACGGCAAACAAGTTAATAAAAAAAATCGAAGCCCGACGGGGGTCTCCATACAAAAAAAAAACTCAAAAAAGTAGCATTTTTTAACGTTATCTAATCCCCACCCCGTATCTCCGAAACAAGAGGACCGAAAAATATGAAAAAAATCGCGATTACTTAAAGATTACTTAAGAGTATGACATAGCCAAAACAAAAACCAGTTCCGGGCGTGGTTTATTCTATTTTACGATAGCGCGCGGGGGGAAATTCGTCCCGATCTCTAAGCTCGCGTCACCATAGCAAAAATACGAATAGAGTGGACGAGGCAGGGTCAAAAGTAATACGTATTTTATTTTATCTAATTTATTAGTGTATTTCGATCATCGTCACACGGCATTGAACCTACTTGCTATCACGTCGGGACGTAAATTTATTATGATCGGCTAAAAGTGGTTTTTTGAGTGTTTGATTTATCAGTTGACCCTCGGAACATTTCAGACACTCCTTTAGAGATACATAATAATATTGTGACGGTTAATTGTCACCATTACCCATTCTTTAAATATTTTTCGCCCGTTGAGCTGGTTTTACACTTGCGGGAAAATAAATTGGATCAAAAATTTCTTTACAAAAAATTTTTACTAAAGTTGTTATTACAAAAAGTGGAAACTAACAAATATTCTCAGAAGCAATGCACCGCGTCACTATCTATCTCACTGTAGCTTATATCAATTATGCCTCTCTCATTCAACCACGTTTAACTGCGTTACTATCTCATTCCAACTCATTTTAAATAGCGTCACTATTTATCTCACTCTAACGCGTGTTAAATGGCATTTCTAATGAACGTCAAATATTTTTACTGCCCGCCACTCTTTCATTCTAAATTCTAATTATTTTAAAAAATACGCAGCTCCTTTGGTAGTAAAATAGCAATAACTTTTTTTTTCAAAAGTAATACACAGAAATTGCCAGATCACTTGAAAAACAATATTTGATGAGCCGTTATTTAAGACAATTTGCAAAACTATCATAGGACAATTTTTTTCAGGGTGTGGTATCGAACTAACGTAATTACAAAAAATTGCTCATAAATTGGGTTTTTATTTTTCTTCCTGATTTAACAGCATTTCAAGGTTTATTTTTGACTTTTTCAATAGCATGACTATTCAGAGTTGCGCAACAAAAATTTTATTCTTAGAATTTAGAACTGGTTAGCTTTGACTCTCAAAAATCTATTCGAATTTATAAAAGTACCATCAACTCGAAGACTATCTACTTTTTGCTGAGGTAGGTAGGTTACCAGCCTTCCAAGGGAAAGCGTTGACTTTGGGACACCTGTTTACCCTTGGGATAAATCGCCAAGTGTTTAAAATATAGAAATTTATTTGTATCATAGTTTGAAATGTTCAGGTCCCTTTACGCAAAATGAAAAAACAAAACTGTTTTAGGATTAATTTGTTGTCCCTATGTTTGTCTGTTTGTCTAGGCAATTTTTCTGGGTAAAATCAATAAATGCTAATATTTACAGCCCTGTAAAATATACATATTATAACGTTTTTATGGCCTTTTGTTTAACTTTTTCATACAAATTTTCTCCTTATGAAAATATAGAGATCAACACTTCACATAATATTTTGCATTTGAAAGAAAGCACAGAAAGGAACTGTAGAACAAATAATGTAAAAAATATAAAACCATATCTTTCTATTCTAAAGGGATTAATAATTTACTGTTTGTTCAATGTGGCGATAGCTTTGTTTTTTTTTTTTCTTTGTTATAAAGATAACAAATATTTTCATACAAGGTTTTCCTTAAGGGCTATTTCTCCGAATTTGTAACAAAATATTAAGAAATAATGATAACGGTAAAGTACAACTTTTAGCTAAGACAATTTATTGTTAAAAGTTTGCTATATGCATAAACACATTTTAATGATACTATGGTATCTTCAAAATAATTGGGTTTTCCATAAGCGTGATATCAGATTATTTAAGAAATTTACGGCTGGTATCACGACGACGGATAAGCCAATTATTTTATCACTATTGTAATATAATTAAAAATATGTTAATGCATACAGCAGACTTTTAACTATAAGTTTTCTTAACTAAAAGTTGTATTTTTACTTATTGAAATTGTATTTCTCATCAGGAAGTGCAACATGACAAGATATTCAAAATAAGTTAATTGAATTTGTGAAATGGTTTCAGGTCAAAACAGTTTTCCATGAAACGGTAATTGTTTATAGTTAGCAAAGTGTGTAAACTTAGTCATCTTAACATGAACGACGCCTGTATTTCTCTCTTTTTTATTTCCAGTATCGATAAAAATATACAAACTTGTTAAACTTTGCGTAAAAACGAGGCAATATTGACGATATCCTGACAGCTATTTTGATCGTGTTTTATCAAATTTTGCTTTTTGGGCTGTATAGAGACGTAGTTAGATGTCACTAGAATATACTCATGAAAAAAGATATGAAGAAAATAAGCTGTAGACTTCACATTCGGTTTATACCTATTGTATGAATTTTAAGAAAAATACCCCTGTATTTTATTAAAGGGACCTCTTAAGGAAAACCTTGTATTAAACTATTTGTTATCTTAGTAAAAAATAATTCAAGGAAAAAAATAAACAAAGCTATCGCCACATTGAACAGTAGATAATTAATCCCTTTAGAATAGAACAACATGGTTTTCATATTTTTTACATTATTTGTTCAACAGTTACTTTCTGTGTTGACTTTTAAATGCAAAATATTATCTCAAGTGTTCGTCCCTACATTTTCATAGTGAGAAAATTTGTATGAAAAACGTAAAAACCTAAAACGTAACATAAATAAAAACGTCAAAAGTATGTTTTTACAGTTCTATAGAGGGCCGTTTATATTTGTATTTATTAATTTTACCCAGAAAAAATTGTCTAGACAAACGGACAGACAGACAAACATAGGGATAACAAATTAATCCTAAAAGAGTTTCATTGTTTTCATTTTACGTAACAGAACCTGAACATGTACCGACAGGATTATCTACGATCTAATAATTTTGCCATGCACTGTAAATATTTCAAAATAAATTTCTATATTTTAAATGCTTGGCGATTTATCCCAAGTAAGTGTACTTATATAATTTGCAAAAAACTTCACTTATTGGACCTGAAATGGTGAGCCAATACTAGAGGGTAATTTCACGAAAAGGTCATTGACCTTTGTTACAGATGTCAGTAAGTATAAGTAAATTAATTTGGGTTTCAATAACGATCACAAAATTATTCTTTTAGAGTAACATATATTATTTTCCCGCATAAAAGTATGAATTCATTCCATATTCATTCAGTTTTGTTGTTATGACTATGGCACGATGTAGCTAAATCACTCATACGCATATTTTGTTGAGTTTTTAACGGCAGGAATATGATGCTCCTCGAAATATTACTTTATAAAATTAATTTCAATGTGTTTTGAAGTAGTTTTGGGAGATATTTATAGCTTGCAAAAAAGGGCACAGGTTCCACGTCTTACGGGCGCCAACGCTAGGCGTAGACTGACAATATCTTGCTGCCGCTGACTGCATCAGTGGATTTACGTATTTTTGGAAAAAGGGGGTGCTTTTTTTGACCCGAATAACGTGGTATTTGGAAAATGAATAGATATCATTCACACTAATTTTATTAAAAAAAAACCAACAAAATCGCGAAAGCGATACCTGAAACAAAATCGATAAGAAGTGTGCAATAGAGGGTTACAAAAAAATTCATTGACAGTACAAATATGAATCGATTAACGTGGTTTGTGGAAAATGAATACCTTAAAGTTCAACCAAAAACATGTATTTTTTTATGGCTATACGTAACCTAATTATTGCAACAAAATTATCCGAAAGCTGACATTTTATTTCTGTTTGTATTTTCGTTCCCCTTAAAAGATTTGCGGGGTTCAATATTCAGCGGCAGACGTCTATTTTGTTGTAATTTACTATTTGGCAAGTAATTTTAGTTAAAATTGAATTTATTTTAGATTTCAATTATAATTTTGGTTATTTTTTTATATTAATACACATTTAAAGATAGATGAAGTTAAAGCACATCATAAAAAATCAGGCTCTTTAGGTAGTCGAAATGATCCCTTCTATATTACGTATTTGTATTTTTTTTATACAAGCTTCGTTGTATTTATTTCATCAAATTTAGTGTTCATTCCTGTATTTTCATTTCTGTAAGCTACTTTAACCAAACAATTTTGTTATTTTTTCATTTTTCATTAAAACTGACTTGTTGTATGTGTATTTCATGTACTTTTATTATTACATAAATAATTATATTTCATTTCATTATCCAAACTGCATATCCATTTGAGTAGCCTCAGGCCGAACAGCCCCTACTAGAGGCATAAATGTTTGTCCTTTGTTTGTCCGACGATAACTCGAGTATCTCGTTGATCCAAACATCATGAAATTTGGTAGGCGAGTAAATGAGTCAAAAATTATTTTTAAGTTTGGAAATTGGCCAAATCGGTTAAGTTGTTACTTCATATGCGAAAAAACCCTCAGTGAGAGTGGGACGGATTCGTGGAAAAGTAGCAAAATGTCGGTTTTTTATTATTATAAAATGTACTAAGCTTAACTAAGTACATTATGTTTTTTACCCCATTCTGTCCTCCAAAGAAACGGGGCTGTTATTCCTTCCTACAGGCGTAAAATCATATCTAGGATAACAGCGTACATTTGTTATTAGTACTTTATGTGTATCTTAAATTTTAAGCTTAAATTCTTGTAACTTGTACCTGTACTCTTTTCTTGCGAAATAAATTATATTCTATTCTATTCTATTCTACTAAGATATATTGTCAAAAAATTTTCAAGAAGATTTTACAAATACATAATATCCACATTTTGAATGCAATTTCACAATGAAATTAGTTGGGATTTCAGAATTACAGGAAGAAATAAAACAATTTAGAGGTCTTTTCGGAATTAAATTCTATCGAGAAAATTTCATCCAATCGCGTTTTCCTTCAGTGAGATTGTTAATCAAACACTCAATACACATTTACCAAAAAGTGAAATACGTAGATGACGTTATAGTGGAGTAAATGGATTCGAAAAAACCCCATTTTTTTGCCGAGATATGGGGTTGGAGATATGGGGTTGGAGATATGGGGTTGGAGATATGGGGTTGGAGATATGGGGTTGGAGATATGGGGTTGGAGATCCGCGGGTTCACAGTTCAGGGCGAAATACTAATCGTTTTCGCCTTCACAATTTTTGAACGAGTGAGCGAAGTTTTCTGAGTCTACTTGAACAATCCAGCGTTTGTATGTTGTATTATGACCATCACTCGAGTATCGGAACGTCATGAAATTTGGTAGGCCAGTAAACGAGACGAAAATAATTTTAGTTGAAACATGAGCCTTATCGGTCAAAAGGTTGCCAAAATATGGGGTTGTAAGAGGGGGTCGCGAGTTCGGGGCAAACTACTAGTTGTCAGTATAAATTAGTATAAATAACCTATATTTTTAAAAACTATCTTGGGACACTGTCCATTTGTACTGAGACCCAGTGTCTGCATTGTCGTTCAGGAGATTATTGACGCTGCCGGGTGTCCTGTGCATCAGCGAGGCAGTCTGTTGCGTACTATGGCATAAAAATAGGAGCCTCAGCAAACATGTCTGATGCACTAGAGCAGGGGTCGGCGGCCCGTGAACCACTTTGCTGTGGCCCGCAAAGTTCGCAACCACTGCTTGATAACTATATTTGTGGGAGCAGACATTTTCCATTCCGAACTATCTAAAAAGCAAGCATTGTTCTCAGTAAAAAGATACACATTTAGACGCAATACTGCACAAAATGCGGCCCTAACTGATCCCCTGGTAGCATTTGTGGCCCTCCTTTATCATAAGATTGCCGACCCCTGCATTAGAGTAACGCGGCAGCCCCAACAGTATCCTGAACGCATTACTATACTGTACACGCAGAGCATTGAAGGATTTCTTTGTATGGCTACCCCACAAGCTGCACGTGTAAAAGTTCTGGCAATATGCCCTGAATAAAGTTGTTTTCACTTGTTTAGTACAGCACAGCGTGCAACCCTGCGAGCCAGCATATTATATTTCACTGCCAATGCCCTTCACGCCCTCTCAATATCCATGTCATCCTTTATGTCTTCAGTGACCCAATGGCCCAAGAATTTAAAAGAGTAGCCCTGCTCAGAGGTATACCACTGAGCACAAAAGAAAAGAGGACTTTCTACGCAGAGGCTAATAATATTGGCAAACTTTCATGAAATTGGTCCCTTGGCAGTGATCTATCGACGAAATCACCTTTTCAATTTATTGTTTGTTCAAAAGTTTCTATTTCATCGGTTATTTTATGTACATATATGATATATGGCCTCGTGAGCCAGGAGATCACACTGATGATCCATGCTAGTCTTTTGGGCACCCCAAAGTTTAAATAATAACGGCAACGGTTAGGATAATAATATTTTTTATTTGACATCATTTTTTAGGGCTTATTTGTTTATTTTAGATGTATGTTTTAGGTTATTTTTATTTATAATTATTGTTATTTAAGTTTCAAGAGTTATTTAATAAAAAGCATTCATATTTGTATGACACTATTAGAGACGTAGATGTTGAAAGCCACTACTAATACTCGGATGATATGTTAGGAAATAAGATATAAGATATTTATTCACCATATAACAAAGCACGTTATAAAAGGTTTGTCAATTATTATTACTATAAATATCACATTAAATGCAAATTGTACATACGCAATCGGTATACATAGGAAATCCATTATTAAAAATGTGTGACTAAAATTAAAATAAAAAATGTCATACTTAATTAAAAATAAATTTAAATGTCTAATTAGGAAATGGACTAATTAATTGGTGTAACCTACTTTTGAAGAAAAATAATAGAAAATAAAAAAAATATCCCCATCCATGTCCGCTCCCATAACCAAAGCTTCAATATGTAACTGTTTCACCGTCAGAGTCATAAAATCATTTAATCCACCACTGACAGACGTAAAATTGAGAACTTGGGAATGCTCCTACATATGGTCACTTGGTGCGCACTACGGACCAGGACTAAATAAACAACACTGACATGACCAACAGACAAAAAGGACAATATTTTATATAAAAATTTATACTTGCGATTGTCGGCACTTGGTGAAACTTGAAACACATCTTGAATTAAAACACTTGTACTTGTAGTTTCACTTTATTTGTGTTAACTCCCAACCGGTTTCGGATTTTACTCCATTTTCAAGGGAAGATCTTAATTAAAATATTTTACATGCCTCCAGGCACTAGCTCTGAACAACGTAAACAATGATAATCTAAAATCTAAAAAAAAAAAAACAGGACAATCACGATGTATATGTATATACAACGTGTAACAGAAAGGTGTAACCATATTTGAAGAGCTTATTCGGTCAATGGTATAGAACAACTTTTACTATGGAACAAACACTGAATCTTGAAAAAAAAAATTTAACTGTTTCACAGATAAATTCAATGCCGCTCAGCCGAAATGTATGGGAGGGCAGATTTTTTTTTGAGATTTCAGGGTTGGCTCCATAGTAAAAGTTGATCTATACCATTGACTGAATAAGCTTTTCAAATATGGTTACACCTTTCTGTTACACGTTGTATAAGGACCAGGGTGCATAACCTTCTCAATGAAAACAAAATGTATTTTGATATTTTTTAAATTTTCTATTATTTTTGTTCAAAAGTAGGTTGCCCTAATTAATTATCTCTGAAAAGAGATTTCTTCCAGCAAACCTTAGCGGGAGAGAGGACACGTAATAAAAAAAATACTGTGTACTACAAATAAAGCCATAAAATAATTTGATATATAATGTTGTTATTGTTAAAATAAAACCAGCCATAACAAAAAACATCATGACGCGACCAACTCAGTTGTGGGCGTGGCCAATTGTCATGCTGTTTCATGTCGCTATAAGATGCACGGTCCAGGAAACTTGCGAGGACAATACAATCGTGCCAATTTCGTCACCGGCGCAAAATTGAAAACTTGTTTCAGGAGAAGCCTGATTTTGGTAAGACTGTTGATGTTTTAAAACATTATTTTTAGTTATTACTAATCTAGCTAACATTTTAGATGTTTGACTTGTATTATTTTTGTCATTTGATCTTCTTATTAATAAAAGCACATTCGGCTACATTTTTGGTAAAAAAACTTTTAAATTTTCGTATTTTAGTGGTTTGGTGTTAAGATAATTTCACGATTTTTAGATCGACTTCAACATAAATCTAGAAAACGTTAATAAACTCAGCCTAAATATTAAAATAACATTCCATAGACACCCCAAAGTTTGGTGACCTCGTTTGTATGGAAGTTTGCCTGTGATGACGGGTCTAATCGGTTCCGTGAAATATCTGTAGCAAACTAAAGAGCCGTTCTAAAGATACAAGCTACACCCGTTATGGATGGTTTTATTTTAATAATAATAATTTGCGGCTTTCTTAGTACATGACGTGTGGCTGAGCCGCACCACAAGCCGCAGCCGCAAGCCGCGTTGCTTGCATACAAAGTTTAATGAAAGACAAAACTTGCGCAAAACTGAGTAAGTGAATACCAAGAATGAGTACGGGTATAGGTATCTTATCCTATGTATGGTAATAATAAAAATAACTTAAAACATTTTAGGAGGTTTTTATTTGTTCTGAAGGGGGAAGGTTTCAATGATTACGTTGAAAGCTTCCAGATCACGTATTTAAGAGTCCATTCCTCGGATTTGTAACAAAATATTAATAAATTATTGTATAACGCTCATAATACAACTTTTAGCTAAGAACAATGTAAACCAATAACTTACCATATGCATAAACATATTTTTAGTGATATTACAATAGTTTTTAAAGAATTGGATTTTCCATAGTCGTGACATTAGCTGTGAATTCCTAAAAAATCTAATATCACGCTTATGCAAAAATCAATTATTTTAAAGCTACCATAGTATAATAAAGACTATGTTTATACATATACCTCAGTGGCGAACTGCCCTTAGAAGCCGATTCCCACCGGCTTACCTTTCAGAAAAACCTCCAACCACAACCGACCGATCCTAAATCCTGAATCCTGATCCTGAATATTTTAATGTACAATTTTATTATTTTCATGTGCTTCTAAATTTCAACTATTACTAAAAAAAATGCCTGCACGCAACCGAATAGCAAATCTTCCGTACCTAAACTCACCAACGCGCGCGGCGCTATGTTTGCACAAAATTGAAAATGCCGATCTATTATCCCAGTGTAATTTAAAAACGTGAAAGTGGGGCCTTATCTTCTGAAAAAAACCCTAAGAATTCTTAGAAGTGAGTGCTTTTTTTGGATCGCTTACCAGCGTCATAATCCCACCCCTCGCCGCTGATATACCTATAGTAAAATATTGGTATTTTTACTTTGTTCATAGCTAAAAGTTGTATTTTGGGCATTACAATTATTTCTTAATATTTTGTTACAAATCCGAAGAATCCACTTTTATACATACATATACATAAGTCGTTGTAATACATGGTTCTAACCTAAAAATAGGTTTTAGATTGCCGTAACCTGGCCTGTGAAATACGAGTTTTCAATACTCCAAGGAAATGAATGCGTGAATAAAATTTCCTTCTGGAACGTGCAAGTGCAGCCTAAGAAACGCCGTAACCTGGTTTGTGAGTCACCTCTGTGCTGCACATTTGAATCTGAAAGCCAAGTTTGAAATTACATCCGACAGAAGGTCTTGAGTCTTGCCTCATAACGACTGTGTGATTTTAGAGTTTGCAGCAAGTCAAGCTTTGACTTTATTTACCACAGTATTATACATATACAAGTTTTTTGATAAAATTAAACCTCACTGTGTTGATTCTTCAGATTTGTAACAAAATATTAAGAAATAATTATAACGGCCAAAATGACCAAAATGCAACTAGCTATAAGACAAATTTAACAATAGTGTGATATATTCATAAACGATATTATGGTAGCTTTAAAATAATTGGGTTTTATATAAGTGTGTTTAGGAATTTACGGCTGGTATTATGACTATGGAAAAGCCAATTTTATTATTTTATAGCTACTGTTATATAATTAAAAATATGTTTATACTATTGCTAAAAGTTATTTTAGCTAAAGGTTGTATTTTAGTCGTTATAATTATTTCTTAATATTTTGTTACAAAGCCGGAGAATATTTTGTTACAAAACGTATCTAGAAAAGCTCAATTCTACAAAAAAATTACGCGCTTGAATATATCTGAAATTCAATTCTACTCGTAATAGGCAGTCTTTGTTTTTTTGGTGTTGATTTATTTTTTCTTTGAGTGGGTTTTATACGAAATAAAGGCCCCTGTATTTCATATATCTTTAACAAAACAAAATGAAGGTCCCTGTATCATATATATCTTTGACAAAACAAAATAAAGGTCCCTGTATCTCATATATGTTTGACAAAACAAAATGAAGGCCCCTGTATCTCATATAATATATCTTTGACAAAACAAAATGAAGGTCCCTGCATTTTTGTTGTCAGGAATAATAGATTTTGCTTCCTCCAAATAACACCACATATTATAGCCCTTATACTTTCAATTTATTCTACAAATCTATAAGTATTTGTAACTATTAAGTTCGTTTCAATCTTTCAATAAAGCCTGTTCAGAAGCTTTATTTTTTCCGCTTATCGACTTTCTACCATGTAGCAAATAAACCGATGAAACTTCAAAACAAAACTAGATTAAATCCATACCATAATGGAAGCCCTGAGTGGAAAAAAGAAGTCCTGTAAATCTGTCGCCTCGTTTTACGTTTTGAACGCAGTAAATAAAACAAGTGCGACGGATAATGTGAATGCAAAATGTTCACACTACATAGTAAGTTCAAACTTAGAAAAGTGTGCAACCTATGGCTCTGCACCATTGTGATAAGGTTGACTTTAAAGTGATTTTGAGTGTTCGTGCGTTGGTGTGAGTATGTCGGCGTCATCGGTCGGGAGAGAAGATAAATTGATGTCGGCGTTGCAGCCCGCATCCGTCGCCTCATGCAGCCGTGACTTTCGTGGAAAATCCTTTTCCTCCATTTACCTACTTAGGGTTCCCGCGCTCTTTCCCTTTGCAGACTGAACGAGTACAGTTTTTTTTTTCTTTTTCTTTGGAAACGTGCAGATATATCGCTGTGAATTCTGTGAAAAGAAAATTGCGGTATTTCATTTTGATACCGCATTTCCGTAACGTATTATTTGACATGCGGCAAAAACACGAAAACGTGAAAAATATGTAAGTTTATTCATAGAAACATACCAAAAGTAAAAACTAATCTCAATTTGTTTTGGCGCGCAGTAAAATTCATAGCAGTTTTCGTTTTGCTGTACAAAATTGGGAAGCATAAAATATTCTAGCCAAGATACGTCGCCGCTAGAGAAATTTCGAAGCTCGTCATGTTAGAGTATTGTTTACCTTTAAAATTGGATACGGGCGTGAACCCGCTGAGAATATCAGGGTGAAAATGTAATTAAAACGTGAAAATTCGAAGATTCTTAGTCAGAGAGAAGTCATATTTAGTAGTTGATGCGTCTTTATCGGCCATTTGATAAAATAGGTCTAAGTCCCATCTTAAGTTATTTGGAAGGTATTAGTTTAAAATATTCAAGAACTCTAAACTTGACATCACTTTTCTGTATAAGTACCAAGCCAATAGCACAAACTAGTTCCTTAAATAAGGTTATAAATCATTTAATATATGTACTGTATCCTGTTTAATAAACGTTAACTCAAAGCTTACCTAAGTCTCCCAAGAGGACCATAAAAGAGAGGAGGGGACGTAAAGACGCGCGGTAATAAAGTGTTGGTCTTTCGGTATTTGTGCTTTTTCTTCACTTTGAACGAAGCATGCATACAACTAACAACTGGCTGGTAATGTGGGCTATAGTAGAGTCTAGCCATTCATTCTGATAATTATAGCTGATATTCTATGTTTAAAAGAAACAGTTGGGAGCTCGTACATAATTTGATGTGGTTGCGCAAATATTTGCAAATATTATGTACAGTGGCGTAGCAAAGGGGGGGGGGGGGGGGGTGAGGGGCGGACCGCCCCGGGCACCACTATTGACTGGCGGTCAGTCAAAAATTTATTTTTTGAGAAGTTAGCTCTTACTCACTTGGACATATTGTCAATTTCCCTTACAGTTGTTGCAAATCACTAGTGGCGGTTGGCCCTTGTTTTTGTTTACACGTGTACATGCACGGTGTTAATTTGTGCGCGTGGGGTGCGCGTGATTTGCAAGAACTTGTACCAGTGACTTCTTTGTCCCTTCCTGCGCGTGCGTATTTTGCATACTATCCGTTTCTCTCCCACGCGAGTTCACGCTGGTTTAACTTATGACAATCGGTTAAGGCGTATGACCACGCTAAATAAGCAACTTGATGTGTGTCGGTACAAATATCAACGGAAACGACATTGTAATAATGTTCATTTCAGCGTGCCTTGAAAAGTGGCTGTTACGACAACCACTGCGTCTCTGGCTAGCGCAAAAAAGGAGAAAATAATACTTTTCACATGGACGTCATGAACGGAAAAAAAAAAAATTTAACTTAAATTTTGTAGATCTAAAAATTTCCTATAATTTGGTGAAATAATAATTAAAATTGCTTTAGGCGTTTGGAAGGAGTAAGAGAATTCTTGTGTTAATCATGTGAAATTTTCCATGACCTTCGATTTTTTTTGTCAAAACTTACAATAGAAAAACAGTTTATGAAACTTTAAATTTATTTTTGACTCTATAATGGCTATCATATATTTTTATGAAAGTTTTTGGACCACCCGTGTGGGAGGAGTAGGCCTTCAAAGATAGGTCCAAATTGCAGTTGGCGTAATCATTCGCCTTAAGGCAAGAAATGTTCGAATCAGTGGATAGAATTATACAAGAAATTAAGACCAGATTTCAGCAACTGCACGTACTCTTTTCTCACACCGACTAACTTATTGAACCCAAAATACAAGTGTAATTTCGGGGAAGAGCACAGTGATATCGATGCGGATGAGATCGAAATTGAGAGGGAGAGGTTGCATAATTTCGTTGCTTTGGCGGATGCTAATGCTCAAGACAACGCCAAAAAAGAACCGCTCGAGCTTTTCGAGTTTATTCACCAATGCAACTACGGTGTTTGTGTACCTAATATCGTAATTATGCTTCAAATTTTTTTAACTATAGCTATCAGTGTTGCTTCATGTGAACGTAGCTTCTCAAAGCTGAAATTAATAAAAAATACTTGAGGTCTACCATGAGCTCCATAAGATTAATAATTTGGCCATTTTGGCAATAGAACATAGTGTGACAGACGATATTAACTTTGACAAAATTATAAATGATTTCGCTGCATGTAAAGCCCGAAAAGTAAAATTTTAGACTGTTTAGACTTTACTAAACATTATTTTTATAGTGTAAATTGTAAACGTTTTTAACACATATTACTTACACATGTAAATATAACATGGTTTTGAAATACATATTTTTTGCTCAATTCTTTCATATCGTTACGTTTTTTTTCAACAACAATAATTTTTATGACGTCAAAAGGGCGGCAAATTATGACTCCGCCCCGGGCGACAGTTACCCACGCTACGCCACTGTATGTAACTACCACGTACTTGCAAAATATTGCAATAATAGTTTGTATTTTTAAATATTTCATAGTTGAATTACCTAAATATTAAATAAATACCTAGTTTGAAATAATTGGTCATATGAAGAAGAATAGAAGAATAGAAAAAGTTCATTTGTCTAAAAAAAAAAACACATAAAAGTAACACGACATAATTATACACAAAAATACATTAAACAAAAAGGAGACAGCTCAGCATATGCTGTGAGCATGGTAAACATGTCTACACAGCGCTGATTTTCAGCTGATCCTGTATCATCTACAATGAAACATCTACATCTACATCTACATCAAACATCTACAATATGTACGGAACCTTAAAAGAGCGAGGCCTGACTCGTACTTGGCATGTTTTTTTGTTTGTTTGGCACTTTGGAATCTCAATAATTTGGTGTAGGTATTATACAGCACTAGAACGCTGTCAGTCAAGAGATATATCAAAAAGAAATATTTTTTTCCACAACAACTACGCTGAGAGTCACTGACATAAGATAATGTCCAATTTGGAACGCTGAATCTGTCAATGTCAAATTTCACCAAATATTATTGTCATTCGTTGTCGAAGAATTTGCGCGTACACTCAAATTTCGTTGAAAATTAGTAGATACTATTATAACAAGAAAAATGTTAGTTTCAACTGCAAAAATTCCGAGTGTTTTGGACATTGATAAATAATTGTTGTATTGTAAATTAAGCACTTTGACATTTGCATGTATTTTTGTAATAATAAAACAGTATTTCAGATATCTTTTATATTTTAATACTGTCCCTCACTAACGAACTGTTATAAATTAATAACAAAACTAAAAGTTCAATTATCTCGAAATTCTTCGTTCTAACCTTATACTCTCCATATATATATAAATATTAATATGTGTATCAGGGGTGGCCAAACTTTTTAACTGTGAGGTCTGCTTGTGTTCAAAAATATTTCATGCGGTCGTCTGTAAGGTAGGGTTAAAGTTAAAAGGAAAAAAAAAAACTACTTTTGGGATAAGTTAGTAAAATAAGTATAAATTCGCACTTTTCACTCTGCCTTGCATTTTTGGGTAGATATTTGACACTGCATATTATTCACAAGTTTATCATAATGGGCAGCGTAAAAACTAACTGCGATGCGCAAACAGGAAATCAAGTGGGCGTCTGCTAAACGAGTTTAAAATTTGGTTTTATTTGCATTTATAGTGAAAATTCCCTATATTTGGTTTTTATGGCAAGTTTTCGTTTTTATTATTTAATTGACTTCAAATCGCGCGGGTTACTTAAATATATTTCGCGGTCGACGTCTTGGCTACCCCTGATGTATAATGTATATGTACACACAGACATTCAAAAGTTATAATTGTAGCATTTTACGTCTTATTTTGCTCATTTGATCTTTTGATCCTTCCATCTATTTGCTAGAATTAAATTTCATTTGTACTTTTCGTTTTTATACGAAGGTCATGATGTGCTCAATGTGAACAACTGAATATTTTGCCTTTTTTGCTGGTATCCCTTTTTTCAAACGAATGAATCTTTTATTATGTAAAGCACTTGACTTAAAGGTCATTTTATTCAGGCTGTTGACGTTTTGATGTGAGAGTCTTTTCTTGTTTTTTTATGTGCTCCTTCAACATTATTGGATGTTCTTGAACTTCGCTTCGTTCTTTTGTTATAAATTTCAAGAAAAACAACGAAATTAATGCTGTGAACCAACTTGAGAGGATAAAGGGTTCTTGATATCGAATTGTTCACTTTATTTGGAGCATCCTTGATTTTAAGACCTTGTTGGTGATGAACTTAGGGTTTTCACAAAATTTGTTTTTGCTATGACTTGGCTAAGTCTGATAACATCCTGCTATTAGGTAAAAATAATATAAAGACGAGGATCTACTCCTAATTGTGTATTAAGCCAAATTAAAAATATTATTTTTTGTATACAAATACACCAAATAACATAATCGGTTAGACGTTCGTTTATTATATTTTTGCTTGTACTCTTTAATTCATTTTGAAAAACAAACAGTCTTATAAGAAAATCATTACAGTAAAGGACAAACAGTTCTCCCAAAACTCCCAAACAGTTTATTACTTATACACCTAAATGTTAATAGTTTAAGTAATGGGATTAACAGGTTGTTTAGATGAAGTTTCGGAAACCGGAAACTGGCGATAGTACTCGTCCATAAAAATAGCTTTTACCACAGAATCAACCATCGCAAAAAAAAATTAGCTGTTCCATAGAAAAGTTATATACTCAACTAAAATGTATGAAACATCCGGACTTTTACAATTTCTCGTTTTTGTTTTTCACTTTTAGTACTTCGTATGGACGAGTTCTATCGCCAGTTTCCAGCTTAGTAAAACCCTCAGTGCGAGAGGGACGGATTCGTGGAAAAGTGGTAAAAAGTCGGTTTTTTATAAATATAAAATATACTTAAGTTCCTATTAAAATTTATACTGTTAAAACCCATCTAAAAATATACTTGCAGTCCATACGTCATTCCAAATTGTCAAACCAGGAGAAATGGTGTCGAAAAAGTCCTCATTTCAATAAATATTTTTATCAAATCGAATTTCTCTAATCGCATTTCTGTTTAACAGATCCCTTGAAAAAGATTCCAAAAAAAAATATACAATTTTATTAAAATAATACTTTCTTTACTGAAGCATCATATTATGCAAGTTCTAAAAATGTCGCTTTTTTTTCCGTTAATACTTACACAGCACAATACTTATTCTTACATATATAAATTTAATAAGCATAAATAAATAATATATATGTATACAAACGTATATTATTGTATACTTGTAAAATTTCAAATACATACTTAAATATTACTCAGAGAAAGGAAGTGCTCTTTTAACTCACGTTTAATTTTTTTTTGTCAGTATTGAAATTGTAACAAGTACGTAGGTATGACATTTATTTATGCAGCCAAATTCATACTGAAGACTCGTTATCAAGGTTCGATGAACTTGGTGATGGTGAAATTCATAAATTATATTTTTCATATTATTAAAACTCGTGTGAGCTGACATACTAAATTATTAAATTACATACGGCTTGCCGATCGGGGCGGCTGCCAGTGCCCGTTTGGCAACGACAGTGAATTTCGCGTCGTCGTTCTAAGAACGGCACTCGCCTTGATAATGCCGAAGTTGTATCGGTGAAACGGTTGGCATATAGTCAACCACAATCACACGTGAGTGTTCATGTTCAAGCCGTATGTAATAATAATTTTATATTTTTCATGTTCCCAATAAAGGCAAGCCTAACCCCAAGTCAGTTACTATGGGAGGTCAACATTTTATTTTACCAAATTAACAAAAAGTGTTATCGATCCATGATGTGGTACCAACCACACTAAGCCTCCAGTATGAATTTGGATGTATAAATAAATGTCACCTTACTATAATTAGCTGTTTCAACAATGAAACTAATAAATAAAGCAGTTAAATTTAATTATTTTAACACATTTAAACCTAGGTCAACGCCTACTGTTTAAAGATTGTAAATGTTTAGAGATTGTGAAAGGGTGACATGGTCACTATGTGACCAAACCCTTTAAATAAAGATAAAAAAAAAAAAAAAAAAAAAAAATTGTGAATCGGACATCGGATATCGGACATCGGATATCCCTCCTTAGTTCGATAGCTCAAATGAAGGGCGCATGCAAAATTTGCCGCTATAAGGCCTCGATAGATAAATGCACCTTACTATTAAAACTAAAACCGAAAATTACACATTGATTGTCTGAACTCTTTTCTGTCACAGACAGATAGACGAAGGATGAAAACTAAAAGGGTTTAATACGTTTTTAGATAGAGACCCAAAAAACCTCTTCTAAAACACGAATTAATTTACTAACCAACCTTACCCCTGTTTTAAAAAGACAAAGATAGTGTCATTTATCTCTCGCTGCTATTGTTCACTCATTGTTTTCCGCGTAACAGCCGGTTGTATCCAAAACTGAGCATTAACCTTCTCATGGCCCTTATGCCAATGTGATGCAAACGGAAATGATTTGAACTACGAGATATCTTGCGTGACGCAATGGATAAGCCGGGATTCGGGGGGGTTTGTTCAAATGAACATTCATCAACGTCACAGCTAAACAGATAACTAACAAAGTGATGTATGAACTGAAGTCGCGATGCGCACAGCACACGCGTATGTAAAGAGATTTTAATTTGTGTTGTTTGATGGTTTAATCTGCTCAGGGAATACTCTCCAGCCTACAGGGATTCGCGAATATTTCAAACAAAACTAAATACATTGTTCAAGACTATTTATTGAAATAACTTGAACTTGAACGAAAACCATTTAAACCAAAATTTTAAACCAAAGTTTAAGAAGCCGTATTTTAGGATTTGTGGTCTAAAAACCTCATGATGATGAATACATATAACTTCCATTTAACTTCGTGTGACGTCACTTGAGAAATGGCTGTTTAGAAATGTGTCCTTTGCTATCAAGATAAATTTATAATAATTTGCTTCCGACTGATTTGACAGATGAGTAGACGGACAGAGACAGACCACTTTTTTTATAAGCAATCACACATCACAATCAATCAGTGACGTCTCTCAAGTGACGTCATATCCGACGATTTTAAAAAAATCATTAAAAAGTTATGGTTAATTATGCCCTAAAATTTCGCATATTTCCTGTTTTTTTTTTTTAAAGAATCGTTTAGAAACTAAGCTATGAGAATTAGATAACTTTATTGCTTAAGAATAACCTACCACTTATAGGTGATAAATAATAAACGCATGTAAACATACCTTAGTAATAAAGATAATTGAAAACAGTCCCGAGGCGCGGACATTTTCATTTACAAAATATAATTAAACATTTCCAAGAAAAATACAAATGTTTCAAGTTCACTTATTCTTATTTGAAGCAAGTTGAATTTTTTTGCGCGTTGAAATAAAATAGACTGTTGTTTATTGTCACCTATTGTAAAAGGAAGATATCTTGTAAAATTAATTCAGGCTTCAATAAGAAATAAATGTTGGCAGTGTTTTCATTTCAAAGAGAGCTTTTTAATTTATTTATAAATTTTCTATTTTAAAAAATTATAAGAAATGAAAATAAAAGATCTGTTTTTTCTGTTAAGACAAGACAAAGTACAGAAACTATCAAGCATTGTCTTTTAAGAATCTTACCTGAATTCTTTTTTTTATTCCAGCAATAAAGAAGATTCTGAAGGCTTTAATTTTGGTTTTAGTGACGTCAAAACTAAAATTTCTTCATTGCAAAATAGTTCATAAGTGTTAAGAACAGAAGCTATATTATTTTAGAAAAAGTTAAAGTTTTCACAGAACTAAAGCTAAAATTGAGGTCTTCAGAATCGGCTACTATATAAGGTGAAATTAAACCAAACAAAAAATATACCAAAAAAAAAATTGGGTTTTTTCGAATCCATTTACTCCGCTATAACGTCGTCTACGTATTTCATTTTTGGGTAAATGTTAATTGAGTACTTGATTAAGGTTCTCACTGAAGGAAAACGCGATTGGATGAAATTTTTTCGATATAATTTAATTCCGATAAGACCTCTAAATTGTTTTATTTTTTCCTGTAATTCTGAAATCCTAACTCATTTCATTGTGAAATTGCATTCAAAATGTGGATATTATGTATTTGTAAAGTCTCATAGAATTTTTTTTGACAACATAGCTTATTACATTTTATATTAATAAAAAGTCGACTTTTCGCTGCTTTTCCACGAATCCATCCTACTCGCACCGAGGGTTTTTTCGCATATGGAGTAACAGGGACGCTAACTTTTACGTAGCGCCATAATGACCGTTCAGGTGAAATTCGAAAAGAAAATAATAATAATTATTTTTGATTTAATATTGTTACAATGTAATTTAATTTTAAAATATTTTTATGCAAAATTGACATATTATTACTATTACTGTTAAGAGTACCTTACCTAGTACGACTACACAGTAACGCGTAGCCACGATATTTATTTACTTATTTATAAAGTAAAAGATAAGTAAAACAGTACTATATTTATCTACGTATAAAACGGCTGAAACGCGCGCTTCCAAATCTCGGTACACAACTCATAGTAGGGGTGCGCTACAGACGCGGAGACGGAGACGCCCAACGTCTTACCGCGCATTTATATGGGTAGCCCTAATACGTGCGTCTACTGAGGAGCCTTGATTTAAGGCGAATGGATACGTCAACTGCAATTTGGACCTGTCTTTGAAGGCCTACTCCTCCCATACGGGTGGTCCAAAAACTTTCATAAAAATATATGATAGGCATTATGGAGTCAAAAATAAATTTCAAGTTTCATAAACTGTTTTTCTATTGTAAGTTTTGACAAAAAAAATCGAAAGTCATCGAAAGTTTCACATGATTAACACAAGAATTCTCTTACTCCTTCCAAACGTCTAAAGCGATTTTAATTAGGTAGTATTTCACCAAATTATAGGAAATTTTTAGATCTAAAAAATTCAAGTTCAATTTTTTTTTCTGTTCATGGCGTTCATGTGAAAAGTATTATTTTCTCCTATTTTGCGCTAGCCGGAGACGCAGTGGTTTTCGTAACAGCCACTTTTGAAGGCACGCTGAAATGAACATTATTTCAATGTCGTTTCCGTTGATATTTGTACCGACACACATCGAGTTGCTTATTTAGCGTGGTCATACGCCTTAAGAACACTGCCCCAGCTGTAATACTGTTACTTATCTTTAGCTTTCTACTGCTTGTAATTAATCATAAGAATGACCTGTAATGAATATTATTAATAAATATATGTTTATGTCTATGTCTACGGTGCATAATTTCTAACTCCAATCCAAAGTAACTTAACATTTATCGTTGCGTGGACAATAAGAGCTTTTTATCCCAAATTGAATTACATGTACACCGCCTCTTCAGCAATGCTGTTGTACAATTTCTTCCACGTAAAGGTTGTCTGGAAGAGATCGTTTTAAGCGATAAGTTAGCCTATTTGTACTTACCTTTTGTACTAGTATTCTTAAGTTCAATTGATTGTATTCTTCTTTTTTGTGGTGTGACAATAAAGCTTTATTGTATTGTATTGTGAAGTTTCCTCTCCTAACTTTGCCGGGATAAACTATATTAGCAACCGCTAGTATACTTTCTATCTTTGGGCGGCGCAACGGGAAGCACAGATCATCTGCAGAGGTCTGCGATCTCTATAATACAAAGAAGTGTGGTCTTAGTACACAGGTCACGTTGGGGGAAATGCTACTGTGCAGTCATGATTGTTGTCTTTTATACTCCGTTTTCTCAAAAGAGAAACTATTACAGTATTTTGAACTACTGTGATATAATGAGGACAATTGGGACACGGGTGGTTTTTTGCCCGAGTGTCCTAATGGCTAATTGGTAAGAATAAACGATATTTCAATGTCCACACGTAGAAATTGATATATCATATCAGTCATATCAATTTCAAATTAAGGTTGATTGTGTATCTTACACCACAGGACACAAAACGTTCCGCCCACCGAACAAACAATTTGTGTCGTATAAAGAGCCGCAATAACTCATGTAGTTACCATCAGAGTGCCCTTAAGACCCCTGTCACGAGGTATTTCCTATATTCGTAACAAGGGTATATTACAAGGAATCGGCATCTCTGACATAAATGTTCACCCACGTCAGAAGCAATGCCGGTGTTGCCAACTTGAGTGAGCGAAAAACGCGCTAGATTAGCCTACAACTAGGTATTAATACAGATCGGAATGCTAATAAGCGGTGTGGTATTATTTTTAGATTCCGTTATAAGTTAGAAATAATTTTAGTTTCGTGCTAGAAATTGAATAAACTTTTAGCTAAAATTGCCACTTCACATGGAATCTTTTATAACTACGGTAATTTTAATTTTATACGATTTTTAATAAGTTGATCTGCGGGTCATTTTACATATGTTTAGAAAAATAATTCGGAGTATCCCATACTCAATAGTAAGTTATAGTTTCACAATATTATAACAATTCCCATAGCTTAAATTCAAAAAATATGTATTTTTTTATTTTTTTCGGAGGTTATACGCCATTTTAAGACATAGTTTTCATTATTTTGGTATGTTAATTATCCATTATTTTTTTAAGATTTTTTAAAGTACTATCGGATATGACGTCACTTGAGAATTTTAGACATTATGCTCATTGTGATGTGTGATTGCTTATAAAAAGTGGTCTGTCTCTGTCCGTCTACTCATCTGTTATCCATCTGTCATATCAGACAGCAGCAAATTTTTTTTTTCATCAACTTGTCCCATTTTTTGACAGGCAAAGCTATCGCAGCAAATTTTTATTAATTTATCTTAGCAAAGGACACATTTCTAAACAGCCATTTCTCATGTGACGTCACGCGAAGGCGTGCGATGTTTCTTGATCTACCGCTCCATGGAGAACACGCCAAATGTTTTATTGTTGAGCTACTGGAGCAAAAATGCTTTATAGCTACTTACGGTTTTAGGGGTCAGTCGATAAATATAAATCTTATAATTGGCATAGATTAAATTGTGTTAAGGTGTGTTAATTCGAAAACCATTTCGAGATTTAGGTTTAATAAGCCGTATTTTCGAAGTTTTGGTCTAAAAAACCTCATGATGATAAATATTTTTACGAAAAGGCTGCAATTTCCATTTGCTCTCGTGAGACGTCACTTGAGTAATGGCTGTTTAGAACTGTGTCCTTTGCTATCAAGATAAATTTATAATAATTTGCTTCAGACTAATTTGACAGCTAGATGACAGATGAGTAGACAAACAAGAGACAGACCAGTTTTTTTATAAGCAGTCACACATCACAATCAGTATACTGTCTAAAATTCTCAAGTGACAAGGTCATCCGACAATTCTTTAAAAAATCATAAAAAATAATGGTTAATTTATATACCAAAATAATGAAAACTATGTCCTAAAATGGCGTATATTCTTTAAAAAAAAATGGAAATCTGTTGAAAATTAAGCTATGGGAATTATTGTCTGGTCTTTGTTCTGCGTTCATTAATTAAATATTTATTTTGTTAAGAGAAAGAGCTAATAACTTTTTCTATGAGGGCTATCCAAATTCGCGACTTTGTTTTTCGCCTTTCCAATTTGAATTATAGGAAGTGAAAAATAAAAATATAGACAAGTACTGTATGTTTTGAGTTTCACTTCCTTTTATTATTTAGCCTTATATACTATTCAATAAATATACCAAAGTTACTATTGAATAATCTAAAATGTATTAAATAGTCAGGATGAATACGTACATAAAAGGTGAAATTTAATCAACCGCCCGAATTCATACTCGAGACTCGGTTAGTGATCAGGAACGAGGTTAAATGATACTTTACTAGGAAATCATAAAAAAAATTGTTCCTATACGAACTGGACTAGTTCAAATACAATGCCTAGTACAGGCAGTAAGGGAGCAAACATTTTTTTTCTAGTTTCATCTGCTGATCACTAACCGAGTCTCCAGTATGAATTCGGGCGGTTGATTAAATTTCACGTTATACAACGTGTAACAGAAAGGTGTAACCATATTTGAAGAGCTTATTCAGTCAATGGTATAGAACAACTTTTACTATGGAGCAAACCCTGAAATCTCAAAAAAAACTGCCCTTCCATACATATCGGCCGAGCGGCATTGCATTTTTCCATGAAACAGTAATATTTTTTTTTTCGAGACAGTTTTTGTTTCATAGTAAGAGTTGTTCTATACCATTGACTGAATAAGTTTTTCAAATATGGTTACACCTTGTATTATATACCTAGGTATGTGCCAAAATGAATGCCTAATCAAATCAACAAATTTTAATGTCTCACGTCTTAACGACACCGTAAAATTTACACACGGTTCGTATTTACCTAGAGGTAGCGTGAATTTGGATAGTCACTTATCTCACTAGCAAAACACTCTGCAAAGAACGACGAAGTTTTTTACTCGTGACATTGATTCGACGATGGCCTCTGGAGGAGTTTTCAATTTATTTGTGACGGGGCTCCTGTGGAACGTATAACGAATGAGATGACGAGGCAATCACATAAAAAGGGGAGACAATTTGGAGTGAGGTTTATAACGAGAAACCACTTAAGAGCGATTTCGAAACCAGATTGTGAAAAATCCGCCTTTTCCTAATTAATCGAAACAGAACACTAATTTCAAAATTCACTCAATAGTTCCTCAACAAAACCTTATCATCTATGTATTGTGTGTGATACGTACATAAACACTGCTCAGCTTCAAAAATGTTGAAATTCTAATTTACAAAAACTTGTGAAACTCTGTGATTTATTTATTTACAATCCCCTATCATCTATCTTTACAGGATGCATCCTAATGCGATAGAGAAGGTAACATTAGTGATGGCAACATACACAATACATACTAGGTAATAAGGTTTTGTTGAATAACTTGAGTGAATTTTGAATTTGAGAGTTCTGTTTCGATTAATTACAAAAAGGCGGATTCTTCACAATCCGGCTGCGAAACCGCACTCAACGGATTTTGATGCAGTTTATACTGTTTACTAGAAACTTTACTGAGAAATCCAGATTGGATAATCTGTATTTTTACGCTTGTAATTTTTGATATAAAAATGTGTTCAAAAAACAGCTTGATTTGTTAAAATGTAATATTGTGTAATAAAATATAGTATTTATCTTTTCCCATACTACAATAAATTACAACGTCAAAATATATTTATACTTGCGATTGTCGGCACTCGGTGAAACTTGAAACATCAAACAGTTGAATAGGTCAACATTATCATTGTTTACGTTGCTCAGAGCTAGTGCCTGGAGTCATGTAAAATATTTTAATTAAGATCTTCCCTTGAAAATGAAATAAAATCCGAAACCGGTTGGGAGTTAACACAAATAAAGTGAAACTACAAGTACAAGTGTTTTAATTCAAGATGTCAAAATATATAATTTACTTCGATATGGTAGTATTAAATTTCAAATTTCAATTTGTTTATTTGAATAAATATTATTTTGAAGCCTTTTTAGCTTTTAATTATTTTAAAATAAATTATGAATATAAATAAAAAAGTATTACTTGTAATCGATATATATTTCGACCCACTTGTGGTCGTCGTCAGTCGAATGACGACGACCACAAGTGGGTCGAAATATATATCGATTACAAGTAATACTTTTTTATTTATATTCATAATTTATTTTAAAATAATTTGTTTATTTGCAATAAATACAATGTATAATAAATAATACATCATAACACCGCGATTCTGCGCTGTGAATGCTGTGATTGGCCCATTTTACTACAAAACCCTTCGATCAACAATTTACAACTAGATGACGGGTCAGGAATAAAAACAAAGCGATATGTTAGCACCGGCTGCTTATACCTTTATAGCTATGTCTCAAAGTACTGAATACGCGAAAACGTCCTAAACTTATTGTATATTCAACCTATTTTAAACTTTAAGGTGCAGTATTGTTTGTGTAAGTATTCACACATTACATTATGTCACAAAAAAACGGTCGTGTTAGGAACGGTTATTGAAAATCCAACTTTATTATTTGTCTTAAAGTACAACATTATTAGTTCAAAAATGCACTTATTGAAAGTTCATTTTGAATTCGTTCCTTTGAGCAAATTGGAGCCAATGTTTGTAAAGCTGGCGCGGGCGTTGGCTTAGAAACATTTTATTAAAAATACCATGCCATTTACAGATTTACAATACAAAACAGAAACTTACTGAAAGTACGATATTCTATCACCACTACTTCTGTTTCTCGGGTTATTTCGGTAGTTTTTTAAAGCACAATGAGGCATTGCCACACATGTTCACATTGACGCTAACACTAACGAACTAAATCCAAATAAGAGCTCACTCTGCAAGTGGGCTGTTATTTGTCGGGCCAGTTTTTACGCGCTGACCCGTCATTTACTTGTATATTGTTGATCGAAGACAAAACCGCTACATTTTTTAATTAGCAGCAACGATGATAAAAAATGACACAGAATATCTAACAGTTGCACCTTAACTTTAATTTTCCGTGAAATTGTTAGTTAAAAATATAATACACAATGTCACGAGAAGGCGATAGGTATTTCTTACTCGTACCCTAATGTCGCTCATTATGTCACTGTTGCACTCTATTGTTTTGATTCCTTGTGTAATTTTACATTTTAATTGAAGATTACTTATATTCTTGACTCAGGCTGTGGACATTGTGTGGCAGACGGACTTTTAACATAAAATAATTTTAAAAAATAATAACCGGTTTTGTTATTGTTAAAATAAAGCCCTTGATTATCAAAATACGTAAAAGCTATTTATCTCGTATTTTATGACTCCGTCCAAGCCATCGGCAAATACTTTAATATAAATTCCTCACAAACGTGTAGAACAATAACTTCTTGACTGCAAAATCGTTTAATAATATCGCCAGGTTGAGGTATTGTGAAAATATGGCTTCGTTAATAGCGCGATCGATCTTTCAATTTGAAATCATTGCTCCTGGAGCAACGGCTGTCTGATTTAATAAATGTCAACGATACTCGTCGACCACCTTCTCCTTGCCACCTTTGCAAACCGAATTAAGCTGTATTACTGTTCAGTAAGGTCTTAGATACCTTAGAGAGTTGCTGTAGGAAAGTTTGTAGGCATTTACGAATTTTGAATGGCAGTTGAAGGCAACACGCCCGTCGCCTGCGCGTGAATAATTTCCGGCGGAAATGTTGCTCTCGAATAATGACAGCGTAAGCAAAATGGGTCACAGGAAATAAATCAAAATTCAAAAAAATAATAACATTCCTAAAAAAGATGAAGCAAGAGAACAGGATTGACATAGAATCACTGAGCAAATAATAAGACATTGAATGACATGATTTTTTAGGAAGCACACGTGCAAATGCGATCCGAGAAAATATTTTTTTAGGTGGTTGAACAGATTTTCTCATCAGAAAAAAGTAACTGCCTGTTTTCTGTCTGTACATTTTATGTATAACCAAATGAAGTTAAACATTATGTATCAAATCAAAGGAACTGTCTTATTTTTGGTATGTTTTTATAATTTCTACCAAATAAAGTGAAAAAACTTATTAAGGTAAAATAAGATTTAAATGTATTTTAAGGCATTTAAGTTTTTCAAATAATATCGGTATATTAATATCAATATCAATATTTTATTAATTTATACATTACAGTTAGTTACAGTAAGTTTTCGTTGTTATACTTTATTAACTTAGTTTTCATAGAAGATAAATAATATATTGTCTGTGATTTCGAAGATTTCCTAATTTATGATAAGATACTTCATTAACTGGAAATTTATCTCTTAATAGCGGCTAATTTCCACCCTCGTTCTAAAGCTTAACTTCTTGTCCTTCTTAAGTGCTCTTAAGCTGCGTTATTGCAACTGTTTTTACTCAAGGTAAGAGACGCCCTTGACTGAAAAGTGGCCCCTTACGAACAGTTGGCAACCAAAAAATCTCAATTTGACCAAAAGTAAAGTGTCCCACCTGAATCAAAGTTTACGAGAAAAATAAGTCACAAAGCGATGAGAAAGATCGTAACTTAGTTTGTAAAGTTAGCGGTCGATTTAAATTGTGGGTCGACAGAATTTTGGTCTTGAAACTTATATTAAAAAATCATATTTAGGGAGATAAATTTATAAAAAAACTTTCTTCATTTATTCACAAAACAATTTGAGTAATCCTATGAAAATTATCTTGACTTGAACCACCAAAATAATAGAATATACCTTGCTTCTTTTAATTTCCGTGTCTAAACTGTAGTACTACCAAAATAACTCGAGACGTGGACAGACTCGCCCTACAAATGCGTATCCTGAACAAGTCTAACAGACTCGCCCTATTAATGCGTATCCTGAACAAGTCTAACAGACTCGCCCTATTAATGCGTATCCTGAACAAGTCTAACAGACTCGCCCTACAAATGCGTATCCTGAACAAGTCTAACAGACTCGCCCTATTAATGCGTATCCTGAACAAGTCTAACAGACTCGCCCTATTAATGTGTATCCTGAACAAGTCTAACAGACTCGCTCTATTAATGCGTATCCTGAACAAGTCTAACAGACTCGCCCTATTAATGCGTATCCTGAACAAGTCTAACAGACTCGCCCTATTAATGTGTATCCTGAACAAGTCTAACAGACTCGCTCTATTAATGCGTATCCTGAACAAGTCTAACAGACTCGCCCTATTAATGCGTATCCTGAACAAGTCTAACAGACTCGCCCTATTAATGTGTATCCTGAACAAGTCTAACAGACTCGCTCTATTAATGCGTATCCTGAACAAGTCTAACAGACTCGCTCTATTAATGCGTATCCTGAACAAGTCTAACAGACTCGCCCTATTAATGCGTATCCTGAACAAGTCTAACAGACTCGCCCTACAAATGCGTATCCTGAACAAGTCTAACAGACTCGCCCTATTAATGCGTATCCTGAACAAGTCTAACAGACTCGCCCTATTAATGTGTATCCTGAACAAGTCTAACAGACTCGCTCTATTAATGTGTATCCTGAACAAGTCTAACAGACTCGCTCTATTAATGCGTATCCTGAACAAGTCTAACAGACTCGCCCTATTAATGCGTATCCTGAACAAGTCTAACAGACTCGCCCTATTAATGCGTATCCTGAACAAGTCTAACAGACTCGCCCTATTAATGTGTATCCTGAACAAGTCTAACAGACTCGCCCTATTAATGTGTATCCTGAACAAGTCTAACAGACTCGCTCTATTAATGCGTATCCTGAACAAGTCTAACAGACTCGCCCTATTAATGCGTATCCTGAACAAGTCTAACAGACTCGCCCTATTAATGCGTATCCTGAACAAGTCTAACAGACTCGCCCTATTAATGCGTATCCTGAACAAGTCTAACAAATCAACTCATATTATGGCCACCTCAGTCGCCCGGTAGACATAAAAACTGCGATCACCATAAAATCTTTTAAAACTAAGCTGAAACGTTGGCTTACCGAGCGGACGTTCTACAATGTAAGTAAATTCTTGGATTAGCTAAATATTTTTCTGATAACGAATGACATTTTGTTTAAAATAATCCTAATAATCAGTGTATTTTTTTTCAACATCGAAATATTATATTATTAATAAGATTTGATGTTTGTTACTGACAGTGTATTAAATATTTATAAATAATTATAAATGTGAATGAGTATCACCTGTAATTTGAAAATATACCAATAAAGACTGTCTTTGTCTAACAGACTACATCCAAAATGAAAATTACATGGTCAACGCAGACGCACAAAAAGGCCAGCAACAAAAACGGAACACGAGGCCAAACCAAACGTTCCAAGTGTGTAAATGCTCCGGACCCTAATAAAACGTTTCGCACGTCGAGTCCAGACCCAGGCCAGCGTGCGGTCGGCGTGAGTCCAAATTGATGGGTCACTCCATACTCCATCCCCAATGTAATGGTCCTTCAAAAAGTACGGCCCGGGCTCGGTGAGTGAAATTCACGTTTGATTAACTTTCACTTAACGGGCCAGTGTTTCTGTAAAAATGCGGCCCGCGTCGGGCGCCAATAGGAAAGTTTTAGTGCCAAGAAAAAACGTCACTCGATTTATGTAGTTCGGTGGGATATTAAATTTGTTCGGTCTCAATACAGTGCTATTAGGTAAGAAAAGCTTTAAGAAATCCTACTTTCTTTTACCAATGTGGTCTCTATACAGTAACAAGTTTTGTACACAGAAAAGTTAATAATTACATAGAACCGCAGGTAGGAATAGCCAAAATAGAAAAAGTTCAGTAATATACGCGTACATAAATGCCTGGGAGGGAAGAATTATTATATTACTTTTTGCAAACCAGAAGCAATAAGCAATTACTTTTTGTTTCGGAAAATGTTCGCATAAAATTTTACTGCACAATAAATCTAGTTAGTGAAGCTATCAGAGGGCAAAGAAGAGTTTCCTTCGAATATTAATATTAAACCGGATGCCTTCCATCCTCGGAATCCCTTTACCATCATTCATTCATTTTTATAATAATGCCAAGCCCGTCTGTCTATCCTAAAACAACTCTGTTCACTCAAGAAACGAAAACCCAATTAAATTAGTAAGTGGCCTACCATCAAACTATCCGCAGAAAATGGCAAAATCTACTTACTTTCTTGACCTGAATGCCGCTTTTTCAGAGTTATATGGCTATTTCGGTAGGGACTCTGTAAATTACCGACGTCACATTATGAAATACAATGTACTGTAATTTATAATTCATAATGGTGAAAAACATCGACATAAATTGTTTTTTTTTTAATTCCAAAATATCGTGCTTTGTTTTCACTCCAGTTAAATTTCGAGTTAATAGACCCCAAACGACGAAACCCAAAGTTAATTTTTCACATAAAGGATTATGTTTTTTATTATCTATATTATAATTATTAAATAATAAATATTATATATTAATTTAAGATGTCATCCTGCCACCATTATTACTCCAACTGATGCCGGGCCCAGTGGGGTCCGAAATAAATCTTTGACTCTATTATCTTATAATAATTGTGTCTCATTTATATATATTTACCTATATAATTACTAATTACTAATTACTAATTACTAATATTATTGCAAGAACCAACGAGCCACATCGCTGTCGTTGCGGGGCAAGCGTTGACCAACTCGGTCACCACGGTCTGTCATGTAAACGTAGCGCCGGTCGTCTACCGCGCCACGCCGCCTTAAACGATGTCATCCGTCGGGCTCTCATGAGCGCCAACGTGCCTGCCGTACTAGAGCCCAAAGGCCTAGTACGCAGCGATGGTAAGAGGCCCGACGGACTGACACTAATCCCCTGGAAAAATGGGCAGTCGCTGGTGTGGGACGCAACATGCGTCGACACCGTAGCGCCGTCCCATCTCCAGGGGAGCGCTGTCCTTGCTGGCGCGGCGGCGTTGACGGCTGAGGGTCTCAAACGGCGTATATACGTGGAGCTGGCTGAAGGCTACATTTTTGTGCCTTTTGCCGTAGAGACCCTGGGGCCGTGGGGACCAGACGCAAAGCGCCTATTTAAGGAAATATCGTCGAGGTTGGTCAACGCTTCCGGAGACCCAAGGGCTGGGACCTATTTTGGTCAGCGAATAAGCCTCGCAATACAGCGAGGCAACGCCGCCAGCCTATTGGGTACTCTCCCCGATGATGGCGGTGATCTGGCTCACATATTTTATTTAATCTAGAGCCCGTTATGAGACAGACAGGTTGGTATTTGTTTTTCTTTTTATATTTTATTTAAATTTAAGTTAGTTTTATAAAAAAAAAAGTATCATTATTTATATGTTATTTAAGTTTACTAATAAAGATCAATTACTATATATCAAAAATATGTAGATAAACAAAGAGTTACTAAAACTTGTCGTAACAAAACAAACTAATGTGACATTACTATATAGCTGATATAAAATTAAAATTAAAACTAAAGTTGAAGTAAATAGAAAACCTTATCGAGGTTGTCGCTACTGCATGGCAGGGTGCCCGAGACGCGTTGTCTCGCTGTTTGGCCTCGTGGGCCAAAAAAAGCTTCAGCTCTAAGGTCACTTTAGGTCACTCGGTCCGTCGACCAAGCGCGACGACGATGGCACAAACATACAACCAGCCGTGGCAGCGGTAATTAAGTAATTGAGAGTAATTTAAATTTGTTTCTGATTACTTACCGAGTCTCCCACATTAATTTTGCTGAATTTATCATAATCACCTTAAGAGGATGGCATAACTATTTTCATTACCCGTCCAGCACAATAAGTCTAATGCAAAGACCTTATTTGTTTTCATAGAGGCGATTATATGTTGGCACTTTGGCCTCTTGTTCTTGAACGCGTAATACTAGTGATCACGCAGCGAAACAACAAATTGGTGTGTTTTTAGCCAATACTGTAATATTTAGTAGGGAAAAAAATATTGGATTTAGGTAACATCCCTTCATATTTCTGTTGCCTATTTTATAAAAAAAAATCAAGTTGATGTCTTTACCGCGTTTTTGAAACGAACGTTTGAAAACAAAAAAAAACAGGATGGAAAACATTTTTTTTTTGACAAAAGTATCAATCTTAAAACATTGTTTATAGGTGCTATCCCTAGATAAAAGATCGATAAATCAAATATATTTTCTTCAATATAAGGAGAGACCTAGTTTCTTCCAATGAAACCTTGAAAACCTGGTGTTGTTGATGTTCTAGTGTCAGGTGTTCCGTTAATAGTCTTTCTCTTAGATTCTGTTAGGAAATACTTCTAAAGTATAAAAAAAATAATAGTACACTATTCTTTTACGCTTCATAACAGCTGAATAAAAGAAATAACGTTTGTATCTGACACATATACCTAATCAACTAAACGCAATCAGGCAAACGACGACGAAAAAAAGAGTGCTAGAAACGAAAATATGATTTTCTATAAGCAATCCCAGAAAATAAGCATAGTGTATCAAATAAATTACTGCAAAACATAAAAAAGTTACGCTCAATAAAGTTAACTACTCCTATTTGTTCTATTAAAGACGAGTTTGACTGCATAATAAGTACATTACCACGGGCAAACGATCTCTTGCTTTGTTTATCGGCCAATAACAGCGTATTGGGAATTTATAAACGCTATTACAGTGTAATGCCACGTTTTATGTACTGCGAAGTTCGTGACAATGGCTTATATGTATAGCTTCGTAGCATGGGAACACATGGGAACAAAGAACCATATTGTTACGACATATATCCCCAAGAGGGTGGCAGTGGTTTCCGAGTGTGAACTCGATCCTCTTTTCACTGGCGTCAAGTTCGTCTTAAGGGCCTTACTATTGCCAAATGGGTACTTTCTAAAGCCTACTCCTTGTTTATGGACAAACCAAAAATAATGAAAAAATGTATTATGAATAATCAACTCTTAGACAACATATGCAACATTTTTCTTTTTCATACCACCAAAACTTCTACATGATTTTTTTTTTTAACTGAATGGTGTTTTTTGGCTTAAATTTCCTACTGCTCCTAAGTGGCTTGGCCGATTGAATTCATTTATGCTTTGATAAATAGGTAAACTTGATAGCTATAAACATAACATATGATTATTCAATCGAACAATCACGTCCATGTGAAAAGTATAATTTTCTCCTATTTCGCCCTATCAAGGACGCAGCGAGCGTCGTAACAGCCACTATGCATTGCGCGCTGATATAAACGTTATTTCAATGTCGTTTCCGTTGATACTCGTAGTGACAAATATCGAGCTGCTCATTTGGCGATGGTAATCGACTTAACGTGATCGGGGCTTGGACGAATAAACCAAAATAAGGGTTAAGGATTGTCACCGTTCTTTGGGCACAAATACAGCTTTTTAGAGCATGAACATTTTTGTAACAAAGTTCCTTAACTCACTCCAGACACTTGGCGAATGGGAGCTAGCCCAAAAAAGTGCAAGACTCCGACCGTTACGACACTTTTGCTATAGTATGCGTGTTTGTGTGTTTACAAGTGATGTATACTGAAGTATAGACGTGCGGCGTGCGCGTCAGTAGCGAAATGAACTATCGAGTTTGTCAATATTTTTCGGACAATTAATTTAATAGTATGTATTTGACCTGACTCTGGTTTGAAGTGTTTTTGATTCTCGTCATATAATATTTCAGTCCAAGTAACGTACCTTCGGTTAGGCCGAAGACGGTGCCTCGTTTCCGAACCAGCCTTTTTCTTGATCCCTTATTTGATCCTCTGTTAAAGTGAAAATATTTTTAATAGCTTTTTCCCGCGGCTTCACCCTGTTAAATTATACATAATAGTTCTTGTGTAGTCCTATCGAATTTGTCATCTTAGCTAGGCTAGTGACACATTAAATTATGTTAAGGTGTGTTAATTCGAAAACCATTTCAAGATTTAGGTTTAATAAGCCGTATTTTAGAACATGTGGTCTAAAAAACCTCATGATTGGATATTTTTACGAAAAAGCTGCAACTTCCATTTGCCTTCGTGTGACGTCACTTGTGAAATGGCTGTTTAGAAATGTGTATTTTGCTATCAAGATAAATTTATAATAATTTGCTTCCGACTAATTTGACAGCTGGATGACAGATGAGTAGACGACAGAGAAAGACCACTTTTTTTGAATAGGCAATCACACATCACAATCAGTATAATGTCTTAAATTCTCAAGTGACGTCATATTGGACAATTCTTTAAAAAAATCATGAAAAAATAATGGTTAATTTATATACCGAAATAATGAAAACTATGTACGTAAATTCTCTGAAAAAAAAATCTTTTAAATATTAAGCCATGGGAATTACTGAACGGTGAAAAAGGCTTATTTGTTTTTTAGCTATGCACCACCAGAAGGCGCTACTTGTATGTTACATCGCAATATCATTTTATCTTTCTCAAAAATGTTTGGTGCACGTGAGTATGTTCCGCCACTAGGTGAGTGTGAGAAGATCTCGATGCTGGAACAAAATTTTTAAATGCAGTTGATATTTAAGAAAACAAAACAATGCCTGCTATATGCGTCAATTTTGTTCCGTTTTTTTTATTAGTTAAATTCGTTGATGCAACATATAACTATCAAATTGCGTTAACACATTGATGCGCAAAATGGATCACACTCAGAGCCGCGTAATGGCGTAGCGTCGCGTCGCGCGCGGCTCCGAGTCCTCTAAGTAAAACATGATCTCAATCGATTCCATATAAATGTCATGACCCAGTGCCGCGCGATGAGAGCATGCTACGGCTGCTGGTCGAGAAAAGTTTCAGCCTAATCGGTTCATAACATACGAAGTGAAGGAGTAACAAACATCCATACATAACATCCATCCATTCATCCATTCATACATCCATCCATCTATACATCCAGCCAATCACAAAAAACTAAATGAAAGTTGTCTCCTCTTGTTTTGTTACTGAAGAACAAAACTTAGATTTCATATTTATTAATTTAATTAACTAACCTTTTTCTGTAACTCTATTTAATACCTATTTCATTGAGATAAAGTAATCACATACCATAACCACATGGCAAAACAAATTTAAATTCAAAGTGAAACTGTTCGGGAGGTGCTTGAGTTTTGTTATAAGATTAAGGCGTATGACCACGCTAAATAAGCAACTCGATGTGTGTCGGTACAAATATCAACGGAAACGACATTGAAATAATGTTCATTTCAGCGTGCCTTGAAAAGTGGCTGTTACGACAACCACTGCGTATCCGGCTAGCGCAAAATAGGAGAAAATAATACTTTTCACTTGGATGCAATGAACGGAAAAAAAATTTGGAACTTGAATTTTTTAGATCTAAAAATTTCCTATAATTTGGTGAAATAATAATTAAAATTGCTTTAGGCGTTTGGAACGAGTAAGAGAATTCTTGTGTTAATCATGTGAAAGTTTCGATGACTTTCGATTTTTTTTGTCAAAACTTACAATAGAAAAACAGTTTATGAAAGTTAAAATTTATTTTTGACTCTATAATGCCTATCACATATTTTTATGACAGTTTTTGGACCACCCGTGTGGGAGGAGTAGGCCTTCAAAGACAGGTCCAAATTGCAGTTGGCGTATCCATGCGCCTTAATAAAGTCTATCAGAAAAAATTATAAAAATTAGTTTCCTTTTCACTCAGATAGAAATAAACTGTACTAACAAACCCGAACTTACTTTTTGAGGATATACTAATTGTCAGTCTTGGTAATAAGGGGTTATAAATACAATTCAAACAAAATCTTGGTCAGAGGCCGTTTCATGAATAAGAACCTTAAATTTTGTGCCTAAAGTTGGTGTTAGGGCCGATTAAACTTTAATCTTAATCAGTTTGTACGAAGTACGTAATTAAAAAGACCGTGTATTATTCCATTAAACTAAAAATTGGCAGCAGGATAGCATATGCAAAATCAACGCGTGCAAAAGAGATAGCATGTTCGGAGGGTGTCGCCCGACTAGCAAACTGAACGTACCCCAAGTGTACCTATTTGGACAATTTGGACAATACAAACGGACAACAAATTTCGTGTTCGAGTACGTAACCTAAAAATATTAGAATATGAACAAGTTTATATACAACAAAATACAAATCTATACAAGATTATTGTTTCAAAAATTTAAACAAAAACACAAAAAGTACCTAAGTGATATGGAAAACAGATACAAATAAAGTGTATATCACTAACCTAAGTACAATTTAACAATAAATATATCAAGCACTGTAAAAATGAAATGCCCCTGGCCTGCTTTAAATCTACAACGCTGATTTTCTGCCAGGACCAACACCAAAATACCTAAATATGTCTCACAAAGATATTCTCATGCTACACTCTTCTTTTCACGTGTTTCGTGTTCACATGAACTGTTTTAGGGGAACATCACGTCAAATGTATTCTTTTACTTAGTACTTTGCCTCCAGAAGTGTATTGTGCGTGTGATGTCGCCGAGGAATAAATTGGATTCGCAGAAAACATTCCCTTCGTATAATTGCGTGGATTCTCCACGTATGTGATGTGGTACGACGGGAAATTGGTGTACTTTTGCATGTAATATAATATTTGTTTATTTTCTTTAAGCCTTTCATTTTCGTGGTACTTATTCTACGGATCTGATTTCAGTGTATTGATCCAGCCAGCGACGAGTTAAAATACCATAGGGACACAAACATTTCAGATTTAAGCATTTTAGGCCGCCCTCACTAAGCGAGATAGGTGTCATTATTTAGTCAGATTTCACCTGATTAGTTTCATTGTAATCGTACAGTTTACAGATTTCAGGCGAAATTTATCTAATATATCGTGAGTAGTATATTAATTATGAATCCAAACTATACATGTTTTAGTAATAAAAAAGTTGTTATTTGTGTCCGAAGTAGGACACTCCTATCAAATTTGATGTGTTAGTAGATTTTCGATTAAAATTTTTAATGTTATTGAAGTTTCATTTACGTACGTGTTAAAAATTAAATATATTTATTTATGTAATGTAGGTATACAGTAGTGAGACTAATAATTAATATTTACATAGTGCTTAATTGATTAGTTGATACTCGAAACACCTTTAAAACAGAGTAACAAATATTACCGCGGAAATTTTACATCATGCACTTTTAAACTTTACTAAGAAACTTTCCACACTCCGGTCAAAGATTTTAAAAGTAAAAGATAAGCCCTTACCGTAGTATGACAGCACCAAAATGTTTCCACCTTTAAATGGGTGGTGCTCACACGTTTAGAATCAGTGGTGCTTATCTGAACACAGTGATAGTTGGACGCCTTAAGTGCATATTTAAAGTTTTGAACTTTTACGACTTTATTAGTCTGGTCAGTTTGCTGACCGTAGGTAGACAGATTGCGCACTCAAATATATATAATAGTGCACGCGTCGTCATTATGTGAACGCACTCATTCAAAAACAATGCAATAGATTTTAGGTCCCAGGGCTCATCTAAACTTTTGAAATCTTTGACTGCGGTACGATTGCTAGCACGTCAAACTACATGGAAGTTCTTGTAACACCATCTCAAATTAGAAGCCTGAACTTCAGGCGACTGTACACGTTTTCGAGACCATGTTTTCGTATCTTTTTTTATTTGTTCAAGGTTTTATTATACTTATACAGTGTGGAAAATAAAAGCAGCCGGGGGAGGAGAAGTAACTTAAATATTACTTGCTTTTATTATAAAGCAATTTATAGTTGCTTTTATTATAAAATATTAGCAGATTTTACTTAAAGGATTTTACATTCCTTATGTTTTTTAAAATAAGTAAACCAGCATTGTAATTTTTTTTAAAGTCATTTTGAAAACCAACAAAAATGCAAAAATCATCATGTAGTTTTATGGTATCAATCGAGAGGTCAATGTAAATAAACAAATTTTACAGGATATTACGTAGAATAAGTACATACAAACTGATAAATCAATTTATTATAATTACAGTTCCAGATATACCCAACATTTTGTCCATTAATGCATTTCGGTGACCCCGAGTGTGTTCCGAACAGTAAAATACATTGTGTCCACATGCCGGAAGAGATTAAAGATCCTGATATACGGTCGTAATAGTGATGTCACGAATAGTGTATTCTGTTAGGTGCCCGCGAATTAGTCAAAACCTTCATAATGTCAGTGACAAAAGAAATTCATGGTGACTATGGTGAGACCAGGCTGCCCTAGAAGAACGTGTGCTGGCCAAATTGGCGACATATTGAATAAGGGCAATGTAAAAAGTACCCGAAATAGAAGAGCTTGTATGACTAGATTGATGGAGGTGGAAGAAGTGTGTCAGGATCGTGGTAGATAGAAATCTGTGTTCACTGCCTACCCCTCTGGGAGAAAGGCGTGAAAATATGTATGCAAAATGAGCGACACTAATGAGTGAAGGCAGCAGCAGATCTTGTGACATCGTTTCCTTACTCAAGTCTATTACAATTTTGTGATAAAATAATAATTAATAAAAAAGAGCCTTGTAATATTATATATTGCAATATTATATGTATATTATATAATATTACAATATTATATTTGTAATATTATATATTACAAAGCAAATCATAAAATCGTTCAAAAAATATTCAAAAATGTAGGTTAGTCACAGCGCAATTCCAATCAGAGGGGAAAATTGCCGGGAAAATTTACTTTTATGAGGATTTCTTTTCAAAAATTAAAAAAATCACAACAAGAACAGAAATTATGTTTTTTATTCAGTTGTGGCAAAACTTCTTGTTGTCACTGACCCCCGGTTTCTGAAAGGCCAATCAATGTTAACAGTAGATTAAAAAATAATTATCTGCGGATTAAGCCAGAAAAAGTGGGAATTTTACATTGAAATCAAAAATTAACTAAGTTAATTATTGATTCATCACTATTCAGACTTCATATATGCTTTATTTTCACCGTTATTTATATATTTAATCTACTGTTAACTTTGATTGGCCTTTCAGAAACCGGGGGTGAATATAGCCCTTTCAATTCAAGTGTATTTTTCCGCTGACACCTATAATTTATTATTTCGACGCGGCTATATCTCCAAGTTCAGAGACGCCCAGATTTTTTGCACGGTCTTACCTACATCGAATGGAATGAATAATAATAATAATAATAATAAAATTCTTTATTGCACAAGATAAACATTTCGTATACTCTTCTCTACCAGCTAACCTTTGGTAATTAAGAATTAATTGTTTATTTCCGCTATGGCTTCTGAGAAGTTAAAAGAATCAGTTGACTGTCTTGAAAGCAAAATAGTGTCGTTAGAAAAGTTTGTGGCAGAGCAGTTTAACGTAATAAAATACTTGATCGTAATGCGAAATTTGTGTCTCAGATGGTAGAATTGTATAATTTATTCAAGCAATACTCATCTATTTTCTGGAATGTTCTAATTCTGTGTTTAAATTTAAATCCAGACTAAATTGACCCAGTTTCTTCACTAATTCTGTTAACAGGCAAACAACCGAACGGAGAGAGTAAATATTCGGATTACATTTTTAATCTAAACCTTAGATAGAAAACTAAAATTGATGTATCGCTATGTTTATTAATTCATTAGTGTAGTACCCATAGATATAGCATAGTATATGATAGTATGGAGTAACGAAAGCGAGACCAAAAAACTTGACAAGGGCAGATCGCTTTTTGTGGACATTTGCCGAGCATGAAATTAAAATTATGTTAATGTTGTAATTTAGGGAATTGTGTTAAAATTAAAAGACCATAAGTATGATGATAATAAAGCCGATTCTGAAGGTTTTAATTTTTGTTTTAGTGCTGTCAAAACAACATTTTCTTGATTTCAAAATAGCCTTTTAGCGTTAGGAACAGAAGCTAAATTACTATGGAAAGGTTTAAATGTTGACAGTTCTAAAACTAAAATTAAAGTCTTCAGAATCGGCTTAATTCGTAATGGAATGCGAAATAGTAAAAATTTGCGTTATTGTTATCACTTTAAATTGAATCCATAAGTATTCAGAGCAATAATGTGAATAAATGCGACAATTTTTCCCACCTAGGTTCTTCTGTACAAAACTTTTGTGTTATTTCTAAGATTTCAACAGTACGTACAGTGGAGACCAAATCAAGCTATACACTTGCAGTACGACATTAGCCCCTACAGAGAAGAATATAAGATAGGTACAAAGTCCAATGTGTCTTACTTGATGCGGTCTCCACTGTACATGTGAAATATACAATTATGTTTACACTGTTGATTGTTGGCACTTGGTGGAACTTGCAATACATAATGAACAGAAAATCACTTGTACTATCCCACAAATTTATTTAATACTTCCTGAACTATTACCCTCACTACAAAAATGTGTTAGTGTCATTGATCGCACTGGCTGATGTAAACTATTTACGGTGTAATTAAGATCTTATATCAATTCCTTTGATAATGCCATAAAGGCGAAACCGGTCAAGAAGTATTAAATACATTTGTGGGATAGTACAAGTGATTTTCTGTTCATTGTTACAATTATGTGTTTTTTTTTATGAGTTGCATTTGGGCTCTGCACACGTAACAATAACTAATCACGTCTAATAAACACGAAATCACACTTTTCAAAAATAAGCAGAATTTGTTTTGTTCATAATTAAAATATTCTCGTCAATCTATCTCACTCTAACATGCGCGTATATATGCTCTTTCTCTTTTGTATAACCGATATAAGGTAGTATACACTAAATCTATGGTAGTATGTACCTAAGTTAATCAGATATTCGATACGGCGTCGTTACGTCACTAGTACCAACTAATGGGCTAACAGCTAAGCTGCGGGTATGGGTCTATCTCAACCCGTATTTTGATGGCTTAGCGAGGATAGTTGGAAGGGACTAGATTATATCATATTTATTAATTTGATGCGGTGCTAGAGAAAAATAAGAACCGAAACGAGTAGAGGTATATCACTTTTTGTCGCTTGCAACACTGGTGTATTTCATTGCTTTCACACTTATCTATTTACGTAATTGGGTAGGCAATTAAATTTCATAGGTGCCATCGCTCGATGACTCCATTTGTTAACCCCAGTATCGTAACGTTGACGCCATTACATCTGAAAAAAAATATCAGTATCAATGTGTATTTTTTTTGTTTTTCTTAAAGATATATATAATATTTATATACCATTTTATTTTAGGATATTATTTCCTATTTTACTCCTGCCCTTTAGAAGGAAAGTAACTCCCCTATTCAAAGCTATTCAAAACATTTTAAATGAATCACTAGTATATTGGACATATTATATACTACCTATACAAACAGACAGCTAGATAGATAGATGAAAATCCATACCCATATTATAAATGCGAAAGTATATTTGTTGGTTTGTCCTTCTTTCGCGCAGCAACGGAGCAACGGATTGACGTGATTTTTTTCATAAAGATAGTTTATGGGCCGGAGAGTGAGATAGGCTACTTTTTATCCCAAGAAAATACAAACGAAAGCCGCGGGGAAAGCTAGTGTTAAATATTTTCAATCCCAACAAAAGTCAATGTATGAAACAAAATTAAGTTTGTTACAATTTTATTGAAGTCTTCTAACATACTTGTATAAGAATGATACGGAACCCTCAAAGCGCGAGACCTACTCACAATGGATATTTTAGGGCTCCTTAGTACCCAAAATCCTTTTAGTAAAAGTTACAAAAGGAACCTTTTACGGTGAGACTCCGTTGTCCGTCCGTATGTCACGGCGTCATAACTTTAGCACCGTTAAAGATAAAGACTTGAAATTTGGTACGAATATGATGTAAAAAAATTCCATAAATTTGAAATTGTTCAAGATATTTCCAATACAAAAGAAAGAAAAAAATTTATAAAAATCTTAAAAAATCAATATGGGTTTTAAAATTGTAAGTATTAAATAAGTGATTGTAAAAATATATACTTTAACTATATTTACTGGCACTGGTGTACCGAAAAATATGAAAAAAAATTACAAATATAAGTCATACATAACTGGCCTATTACAGGAAAACTATTGCAACAAAAAAAAATTGAACACACATGAGAAAAATAAAAACAAAAAAAAATATTTTATAAAATTTAATATGTGTATCAAATTGTAGATATTAATAAAAACTGATTGTTAAAATATGTAGTTTATCTATATATACTTGCATCAATTTAGAGAAATGCTCGAATAACCACAACAAATTTATGTCCCCCGCCCTTATCTCCAAATCCGGTAGACCGAAAAATAAGAAAATAATCATCGTAATAAGCACATATGTGCTTACGTTATATAAAGGAAAAATATAGCGGTTGAGAAAGTCACGAAAACAAAATGACAAAATCAAAATTTTCATCCTCGATACGGAACCCTAGGTACGTTTTCATTTTCCTTGTACGGATAAAACCACATAAAACCTTTCTTACAATTGTATCATACGTATATTATCATAACTCATAGTGACAAAATAGAAAAACGAAATAAAAGTAAATCTGAATCTCTGAACCGGGGCTCAAACCCGGGTCCTCTTTATTACCAGGTACAGGTATTGGCTGCTCGGCGAAAGTGGTTGGGGACTAACGCATGTGTTCTTTCGCGATCAAAAGTACTAAGCGCGACAGAGAAAAAACCGGCCAAGTGCGAGTCGGACTCGCGCACGAAGGGTTTCGTACCATTATCTATAAAAACGGCAAAAAAAACATGTCTGTTGTATGGGAGCGGCAACAGAAATACAGAAATATAGCGAGCGGCAACAGAAATACATCATCTGTGAACATTTCAACTGTCTAACTACCACGGTTCATGAGATACAGCCTGGTGACAGACGAACAGACGGACAGACAGACGGACAGCGGAGTCTTAGTAATAGGGTCCTGTTCGTTACACTTTGGGTACGGAACCCTAAAAATGACTGGCGTATTCAAGGTCAGCGGACATAAACCGTTGCGCTACCTGTATGCAGTGGCGTGCACAGAACTTTTTTCCGGAAAAGCAATCAGAAGGTCAAGTACGACAATAAAAAATATATGAAAAAATTTAAATAACACTTTGAAAAAAAAAAGTTTGTATAAAAATGTTCACTCTAGGGTAGGCAGTGCCTACCCTGGCGTCATACAAACTTTTTTTTTCAAAGTGTTTTTTAAATTTTTTCATATTTTTTTTATTGTCAATCTTGACCTTTTGATTGCTTTTCCGGAAAAAAGTTCTGTTCACGCCACTGCCTGTATGATTAGCTAAATACATTTAAAAGAAAACCTTATTGTCCCTGAAAAACAATGCTAGTAGAAAGAAGGTATGCCAACAATCTATGCCTCTATAGTATTGAGGGTCATAAGGTCATCGTATCTTGGCCTCGTCTGTAAAGACGACGTAGGCATCTATTTAGGCTTCTGCGGACTTCTGCCGTGGCTTGTCACCACTCTCATGACGAAACCAAGCCGCCAAGCGACTCGTCATATTCCGACATGACGTCATAAGTCGCCTTAAAGGGGTATAGTTACAGGCAGTTGCGTAGTATCAGTCATTTGTATCCGTTACTGACTTCCGTAAATTTTTGTGGAAGTCCCTGAAAAGACTGAGTAACGCCTCACCTAATGTCACTCTCCCAGTTTCTGGGCGAGCGCCATTCTTCCTAGGTTTTATCGAAGCTTTCTATCAGGCGCGGTAAATTTAAGGCTAAGCGTATGCAAACAAATGTGTACGAAAATAAAATGTGCGAAAAGGGCGCTAGTTCACCAACTTTTATCGTAATTTATTAAGATTGTTAAGGCGAGGAATTGGGTCGTAAGCGGTCACAGTCACTCAAAGCGGAAAAACGCGCAGAGTGAAGGTAACGGATTCAAGCAGAAACAGACAAAAGTAGCTTTTTTATTTATATAAAAAAAAACTAAAACAGCTAGCAAAATTTCCAATTATATAAACTTTTAACAAAAAATAGCAACCGACTTCAATAGTAACAGCAGTCATTCACTAAAAAGTTAATAATAATTCTATAAAGACCGATGGTACCGAAGCAACACTTTTGCCGACTTCTTTCTTCCTGAAACGTTATGTTATCTAGAAGTTGGCGTTCTTATATTGGTTTCTATGTTGCTATATCGTAGGAAATACGCCGACTTCTAGATAACATAATGTTTCAGGAAGAAAGAAGTCGGCAAAAGTGTTGCTTCGGTACCATCGGTCTTTATAGAATTATTATTAACTTTTTAGTGAATGACTGCTGTTACTATTGAAGTCGGTTGCTATTTTTTTGTTAAAAGTTTATTTTATTTCTCATTTTTTAGTGTTGCTGGGTTAAATTGTGAGGTATAGGTAGTTCTTGCAAACGTGGTGTTAATATGAAACGAAGTTCAAGTGAGTATAAGTAGCCATGTTTGAGTAGCTTCCTGCTATCAGCACCCTAACACAACATGATTACCGCAATCTCGAGTTATGTGCTATCATCCGTTGAAGAGTTCTACGGTGATGAAGCCAAGATCGAAATTCAGGTGGGTACACTGGCAATTTTCAGCAATGCCCTGCAATGAGCACCCTAACACAAACTGGTTGCCGCAATCTAAAGTTATGTGCTGTCATCCGTTGAGGAGTTCTATGGTGATGAAGCCAGGATCGAAGGTCAGGTGGGTATTCTGATAATCTCCAAGTAATACCCTTGAATCAGCACCCTAACGCAGTGATTGCCGCAATCTCGAGTTATGTGCTCTGATCCGTTGAAGAGTTCTATGGTGAATATGTTGATGAAGCCAGGATCGAAGGTCAGGTGGAAGAATGTCGATTTTCAGGTAATACCTTGTAATCAGCACCCAAGTACATAGCGATTGCCTCAATTTTGAGAGATATGCTGTCATTTTCTGAGGAGTTCCACCGCCTATCTCTGAAGACCTTCATCAGATCATGACCAAACCCAAAATGGGACCTACCTGGAAGTATACTCTTTCAAACAAAAAAAGAATTGTTCAAATCGGTTGGGAAATGACGGAGTTATGGAGTAACAACGCCAAAAAAAAAAAAACATACAGTCGAATTGAGAACCGCCTCCTTTTTGAAGTCGGTTAAAAATTAGAGATATTGTTTAAAACTATGTAATAAAGTATCGTTGAGGTCTGTATGTCACTCCTATTTGTCAATCTTTGAGAAACTATGTCGATGAAGACATCATTTCAATTATTATTTCTATGGAGTGAAAGTTTTTCTATCGCATTTATGTATTACAGAAATCTAGAAAAATGTTCCAATGTTTTTAAATTAATTTGTCACACTAATAGCTTCATATTGAAAGTAGTCAAAGCGACTCCAAAATGTGCCAATGTATCCAATTCCTCGCCTTAAATAAAGTAAATTGAAGTCACGTATAAGTATAATCATAAACCCAGGGCGATGATAACTGAAATGGCATTTTCATGTAATCCCAAGCAAAAACTCGTCCTCCTCTGCCCTGAAACGAAGTTGGGAAGGTTTCATTTACTTAACTTAGGTATTTAATCCTTATTCAAAAGTTTTCCTCTTTGCCAACGAGTTTTGAAGATTGTATAATAATGCAACATAATCAAAGGATTGTTTAGAAAACCTTTTAAGCTGTAACCAAAGTTTGCAACTTTCATAAGTTTACCGCAAAGTAAACCAAGGGCTTTCCTGAAACTTTGCGGTTGTTTTTGTAAACAGGTAATCCTTTATATATTGGTCTAAATAACTTAAATAACAAAGAATAACCAAACGAATTACCTAGTAATAAATATATGTATCTAAAATAAAATAAAATAAAAAAAAGCTCTAAAACATTATACTAAATAAAAAACATTATCTAAGCCGTTGCCATCAGGTGCGGTGCCCAAGAGACTGGCAGCATTACCCCGCTGGATCGCCAGACTGATCTTTTGGCCGAGGTATGGCCAGCCCTTGGGCGGAGAATATAAATTATTACCTTGGGTCACCGGAGGCACCAAATAGATACTACCAGAAGGCCGACTTGACGACGCGACAATCACGTGCACAATCACGTTTGACAGCCAGTTTTTCCCAACGATTTTTGACGTTTGTTAAGGGTCGTGACCGAATCGTGTTTGTAACCGATCCCCTTGAGTACCATGTAAAAGACATTTTTTTTCACTGTTCTGGCTGGAACGGCTCTGGATAGTCTATCCTTTTAGGCTAGTCATAGTTTTAAGTTCACAACACTTTAAATTCACATTGAATTTTAAAGGGAAGAAATTGTAGTTTTGTTGTAATTACAAATCGGAAAATAATATTTCGGGTCACTTAAAAGTTCGTGGAAGCGGCGAAAGTCATTATTATTATCACATTCATTGCTCTGAGGTTATAATATAGTACAATTTTTTGTTTCCCGCACAAATAAATTTCGGAACGTTTTTTTTTCATAAAGTTGGCAATTTGCGTGCATAGAAAGAAAAAGAAAGTCCGCCTAAAGTTTATATCTGAGATTTGAAGTATGTTTTGTTTGCTTGTTTCCATAGAAAATCTGGAATTTAATTGATAAATCGTTGGATTTAACATCGCCAGATGTACTTGCAGAAGCTATGATTGCAAATGCTAGACTTTTGCCGTCAATATCAAGTGATAAATACCTGAATATTTACGAACATTTTCATCAGTGGAAAATGTAATAAAGGTGCCAAATCATTTTCGGAAAACTTTCTCTTGGCATACTTCAGTAAACTGGCAAAGAAATAAAAACCATCTTCAAGTTCATTGTAGTCTATAGGTACATTCAATATTGAAGAGCACCCACCATCAAGTATAAAAATTATAATAATATAAATATTTTAACTTTAATAATAAAACTTTTTCTTAAATTATCTATCTTTTATTTACTCACACTATGCATTGAAAAACGTACTTTTGTATACACGTGGGTAAGGGCAATAACTTACTCGAAACGTTAGAAACACTCGCTTCGCTCGTGTTTCAAATTATCCTCGAAAGTTATTGTCTCCTTACCGCACTTGTAGCATAAACTACTATTACTTAACATAAGTTTAACTACTGCAATAGCAAGTTATAAGTTTACTGCCAAAAAACGTAAAATACTACCGTCGCCAATTTTTAACTGCCTGTGTTTAAAAAACCGATCAAATAATTAGTCACTAAAACACTCTGCTTAAGTGAATCCATGTATAATTATATTATACCAAAACAACATTTGTTTTTAACAAATATTTGAAAAAAAAACATTTTGGGCATTTCGAACTAATATTCAAGACTTTTCATGTACTTACAAAAAGTAACAAAAAAGTTGTAAATGGTCACGAAAGCAAAGCTAAGTGGTTCCACGGAGCAGTTCTCTCACCACAATAAAGAGGTTTCATACGTCCGCTAAGAGACAATGTTTAAGCTCTTAGTTGAAAATTAAATTGTTAATAAAGCCACACACCACGCTACAGTCGCAACATTGTTATAGTTGCACTTCACCTTGCCTAGGGTTGTCATTTAAAAATAATAATAAAAATAAACTTTACTGCGTGGGTACGAAAGTCGTATACTCTTTTTTAGCTTATAATAAATTTGCCTCACCAAAAATTGCTCAATGCACCCTATAGAAGTTATTAATTCAAAAACATTCTTCTCAAAGATACGTAACAAAAAGCGCCAACGCTTTTTGCCAAAGTTATAGAACATTAACACTACGGTACACGCGCACCTTTTTTTTACTTGAGTACACGCGTGGCCTACTATATTAGGCCATTTTGAAATGTCAATTAATTGTTTATTTATAATTGTGTGATTAAAATAATAAATGGAATGGAAAAATCATTTATTTTACTTAGTATTACAACATTAAAACTTAGATATGTTATTTAAAATAGTGAACAATCAGCAATTTAGTAAATATTAAAAAAAAATAACCAAAATGGCACTTCTGAGATCAGCATATATATTTTTTAATTAACACTAAACTTAATGACTATTTGATTTGTTTTCGTAGCATTCAGGACACACTACTGGTTGATAATCGGGACAAATCCATTCATTGCAAGTCTTGAACCACTTTTTTGTCGCCCGATTTCGGGCTCTCGAGCAGAATACACATCGAACAAATCATCCTGTCTTTGGTGTCAAATCGTGTTTGAGACTCTTGGGATTCTTGAGTTGTGCTGCCCAAAAGTGCTCCAATCCAAAATTCAAGTTGTCGTGGAAGTGTTTTAATGGATGGCCCGACGGATCAAAAGTGGTTTTATCAAATTGAAGGACAGTTTGTTCAAAAAGTTACGCCTGATATTTTTTTCGGGTGAGGCATTCACTTGGTTGATTACGAGAGCGTTGATTCCAAAAATGTTCATCAAATTAAAAAATAATGTTAGTGGCTATCGACGGCTGTTACGCAGAACACTATAGACTAGACTGGACTAGAACTAGACTGGACCCCGCCTTCGGGATGCTAGTTCCGAGAGTGGAGCGTTATCTGAATCTGATGTTTCGTCAGATTCACCCAACCTTTCCTCTTCATTTTCGTGGAGTTCTGACTCACGATCTAGGGCCTGTAAGTCTGGTTCTGGCTCAACTTCATCATCTTCACTCTCAATCAGATCTTCATCATCAGTATCTAGCTCATGTAGCCACCTTTCCACTTGTGAATCATCCATGACGTAATTGGTTATAAATCTATAAAAAATACAAAAATAATATACATTTTATCAATTTAAAATCACAGTTAATTGATAAACATACAAATATATATACATATTATAACTGGAGATCATTATTTGAGCGTTATAAATCGATAATACACAAAAAACTACTTACCTGATTTTGATACACCAATACACGCGCGGACTACTTTAGTAGGCCCGCGCTTTTATCGCCAAATATCTCGCACGTGCGTTTGCGCAGGGATCGCGCAGGGTACTGAGATTGCTACAAATATACTAGACGAGGCTTACCTGGAATCGCTAGCTTCTAGCGCGCAAAACTAAAAAGTTACCACAAAAAAAGTAACCCTGGTCTACTATTAGGCCGCGCGTGTACTCTAGTGTTAAGGGGCATGCATCCACCAACGATCTTGAATCGACCTGTATTGGTACAAATATCGACAAACAAAAGGAGAAAATAATACTCTCGAAGGAGGGAAAACAAATTTTAAACATTAATTTTGTGGATCTAATAATTATGTGTAAATTGGTGACAGAATGATTAAAATCGCTTCAGGCATTCGGAAGGAGTAAGAGAAAATTTGTGAAAATCATATGAAACTTTCGATGACTTTCGATTTTTTTTGTCAAAAATAACAACAAAATATAAAATGTTAACCTTAAAACTTATTTTATCTACGCCCATACTGCAATTAGGTATTTATAACATAAAATATAAGTTTTATAATTACCTACATTGTATTACCGATGTTATAATATTATATTACAACATCGCAATTTTGCGTTTTGATTGGCCAAATTTATTATACCGCTAGAGAACCAATCACAAGCAATAACGGTCTGTCTTAATTTCTCAAGCCACGCCTCTTTACCATAGTAAAATTGTGCCTTTACTCGTCTCGCTTCTGATTGGTCTCTGCCATCTATATACTAATTCCACTATGACGTGTATCACGACAGTATCATGATGAGTGTTCTTTTTCAATTTTTTCGTGAAATTGTTTTTGATGGCCGTAGATAAAGCATTGTGTGCAACTGGACATAATTAACATTGGGATACTCGTGCAAATCTAGTACTTAATTCACTTCTTTCGTTTCGTAAACAAGCACTCGTGTCCCATTGTATCACATTATGTCACAGGTGCAAAAATACTATTTGACTTCATCGTGATTATCATATATTATTTTTAAAGTTTTTGGGAGTAGGCCTTCAAAGACAGGTCCAAATTACAGTTGGAGTATGTATTCACCTTAAGAATACACATGTTTAAACACGGATTTGGGTTTAAATAACATTGTTTTGTAAATTTTAGTGACAAAAGCTTTTTTATATGTTATTAAACAGTAATTTATGTTAAACTTATAAAATTAAGTACATACTATTGTATTTTCATCCAAATTACATACACTTGCAAAGTTTCAAATCAATACGACAATTATAAATTAAGTAAAAATCTAGGACGTCAATTGTTTGTTTACATACTTACTTAATTTGTTAATGACATAGGTACAAGTGAAGCTAATAAAAGCATAATAAAAAGTAGGTCACACATCCTAAATTTGTAAAGTCTGTAGTAGCTGGCTAGAACATCACTAGCTGGCTAGAACATCACTAGTTGGCTAGAACATAACTATTAACTCGATAGTTGAATTATGAAATTTTACACATTATTCTGAATTAAACATAGTGATCACAAAATTACATTGATTATTTTTCTGTTCCCTCGCATTCTCGCTTGTGTCGGGGTCCAAACTAAATCTCGATGAAATAATAAACCTTTGCCCTTGGTAAAATATTATTATAATATCACTCTAACGGAAACTTTGTTATCAAATCAATATTCTAGTCATACATTCTAGAATTAATCAACTGGGATACTACTACATTATTCTTTCATACAATACTAAAAAAACAGATCCTATGATAAGTGACAACCCTGATCACACAATGCTACCCACCGCATTCTGTCGCCCCTGTAAAATATGTACATGAATTCAGTTCATTATTATCCTCTTTAAAGAGTTAATAAAGTGCAAATAGTTTGCGGTTGCGCACAATGTAAAATATTTATGAAACAAAACGTGATGGTTCGCGCTAAACGCAATCGCCATTATTATTACGCTGCATGTTTTATTTTTATTTTTGAGACGGTATAAGATTTGAAAGGATTTTATGTTGTATTACAAATTAATCTATACAATATGTCCTTCGTACAAGTGCACATCTGAATGTAGGTGAAACTAGATCTAAATATATCGACAAAAACAAAGAAAAAAAAAATATTTTTGATTTTTTTTTTAATCTTGAAAAAATACTCCATCTGGGTATCTTTGTATGGGATGCGAGCGCAGTGCCTTTGGTTAACCGGTCGTAGAAAATATTGTATTTATGATAGAACGTTGTATATTTTTTTGTTAGAAAGATAATGGAATAGGCAATGCTAAATAGGAATAAAAATATAGTAAAAAGGGGTCATTATTTTTAAAAAATTTACTCTAATTGAAAAAAAAAGACGGAAATATTATAAAAATAATCTTTTAGGATATTATTTTTATGGTAATGGTAGTTGATTATGTTTTGTTTTTGATTTGGTATGCAACGTTTATTCTCAAGGATTATAACAGATTTATTTCACTGCATTACTCGCGATATATCAAAAGTTATGAGATATTTTATACATAGTCTCAATGGTAGGCAAAAAAAAATTCAAGACGTAAATTTACAAAACAAAGGGTTTCTAGAAAAAAAAAAAATTTTTTTGTCGATAAAATAAGGTCTAGTTTCACCCCTTTTCAGATGTGCACTTGTACGAGGGACACACTGTATATAGAGTTATGATACAATTTGTGTGTAGAGTTTTTTCCGTACAAGAAAAAACAAAATAGACCTGTAAAAACAACTAAAAATATCAGAAGGTTTTCTCATATGTGTCTTGAAATTTTACGTAGGTTCCTTATATCACGCAAACACCCAGAGAGAGGATTTTTTGAAATTAAAATTGTAGATAAGAAAAGTTAAAAGTGAAAGTTCGTTCACACCTGTTGAAATGGTTTAACATTCTCAGACTGAAAACTCGCGCTTTCATTATTGTGTGTATTTGGCTTGTGTGACTTGTTTCACTAAGACTTGATTTCTATGCTAGCGGTTTTTTTTACCATTTTATAACTGTCACCTATAGACCGCTTCTGTGGTTTAGTGATAGTTTCCGAAAAACCAGAATTTATTCTTCCTGGTTTGAGGAATCTAGCAAATACTACATAAAAAATTAAATGAAATAATATCATAAAATAAAATAAAATACAGATATTTCATAGCACTTTTGCTTTTCTTAAATAATAGAATTATAGAGAAAAAAGTTGTCATTTTGACTTTTTTCCAGAATCCGTCCCTGTCGCACTGCGGGTCTTTCCGCATGGAACATGGTAGTATGCACGTCTTCTAATCTGGATGTCACGGTTTCAAATCCAGTAGGGGAACATTAAAATTTGTTTTGTGGGTCCATATTTGTGTTTGTGTGTTCATGCGCGTTGGTGGGTCCATATTTGTGCCCGCTGTAATTGGGACCTAATAATCATGGATGAAGCGTGGGTGTAAGAGTGTGGACTGTGACTTGCATTTCTGTTATCGGAAAGCTGCAGTGTAAAAGTTGTTGAAAATAGAATATTTTGAATGAAACGATAATTATTTTGTTTATTGATTACTGTAGTATTGGTACGGAAACCTAATGGTGCGAGGCCAACTCGTTCTTGGCCGGATTTTTTCTTTCACTCTTTCTAGTAGGCCATTGGCCCCCCTGAGTTACGCCAAAACATCTTAATTTTGACCAATTTTTAAATATTCACACTTTATAATCACATCACCTGCACCCGCACAACTTAGTTGAATCACAAGTGCGAGGAGCGTAACACGATGTTTTTGCGATTGAGAGGATGGCCTACCCTAGCAACTTTTTTCATTACCCGTCCAGCACAATAAGTCCAATGGCAAAGACCTTATTTGCTTTGACAGAGGCTATTATATTTTAGCTCACTAACCTCTTTTTCTTGGACTCGTAATACTAATGATCACGCAGCGAAACAACAAATTGGTGTGTTTTTAGCTAATACTGAAATATGTTGTAGGAAAAAAAATCATTGGATTTATTTAGAATCCCTTCGTATTTTTATTACCCACTAGCTGACCCGGTGAACTTCGTATCACTTACCTCTTAATATAAACCATATTAATTTAAAACATATGTATGTATTTCAGAGCCGGCAGCTTTATAAAGGCATCATCAGATAGTTTAAGTATCGGCTCCATAGTGGGCGGAAAGAGTGGGCAAATCACGCACACATGTCCAGCTTAATGTTCATAATTATTTTGCATGAGACATTATATTAGATTAGATTATATAGACACTTATATTAACAAATAAGGTACGTACCAGCCTATTTTTTTTGTCTGTGTCGATTACGCCACATTACTAAACGTAATAGTAACCTGCCAACACTGACTGTCAGTGTCACTGTCAACGAACTTTCCAAGAAAATATAATTGATATTTCAAAACTATTTTTGCGGAGTAAATATTATCGGAAGCCAGATAAAATGGCATTGAATTGAATTGAAAACTATTTTTCAGAAGTTATAGTTAACTTTTAACAATGCATTGTCCCTTTTGTAAAAAGTGGATAGAACGGCAGAACAACAGAAGTACCTGTCCTAGTTGCACAAAAAAATTGTAAAGATGCGACGAATGTTTCACAATAACCGTTGATACCTTCAAGTTTTGTATAATTTGCGGTCACAATTTGAGCCGAATAATACGAATTAATAGGGCTAAGGAACAAACAAATCGAGTGAAACAACAACTGTTATTAAAACCGAAGTTCGTCTCAACAATGCCATCATCATCATCTGTGTCATCATCTGAAGGAATAACATTTTCAGAACTTAATTTAACTGCCGATGAACTAAAGGATTTGGATGAGATTTAAGAAAGTCATGAGCACAACATCGGCAATATTCTGGTTCTATCAGATTTGTCCGAGTTACCGAGGCCTTCCGCCACGCCGTCAAGTCCTGGCGAGGCAAGTCAAGACATCTTTAGCAAGCCTGGTTCGCATTTGCTGTTAGATTAATTGATATGTTGCCGATTCAGGTGTCAATCGCGGAAATTTTAGAAAATATGATTCCTACCGTAAAGGTTGATTTATATAGTCTTTAATAAAAAATATTTGAATTATATCAAATTGAATATTATTTCAGACATATATGTATTAGTAACAACAAATATACCCAAATGCACGACACCGTGGTGGCGCGGCCTTCCAATGTAAGTGGCCGGCAAAATTGACATTTTCCCACATTGTTTGCATTGCCATCGGCATTAATAGCATCGCGAAGATGAATGTACTCTTCAGATCGAAGCTGCTGTTGGCAAAGACAATATAACCACTTCGGCTGTTGGTTTAGACGGATGTACGTCAATCGTTCAGTCTCAATTTTGACATAAATGTCAACTGCAAACTGATGAAAAAGCCGTTGACACAATACATCAAAATGTGATTTACTTCACCTTCACGGATTCTGTTTGAATAAAAATTCATAGCACTGACTTTTTTGTTGGTTTCAGCACCTGTAATCAATTAATCAACCATCCCAAAAACTAATGAGTCTAATGGATCAGGTGGTGGGACTAACTGTGGCAATTTTACTTTACCACCAGCACAACATAATCCTGCAAATTCACCGCTGTATTTTAAAGCTTTACAATGTTGACAAATGATTGACATTTCCCCAATTGTTACAGATTTGTCGGCAGTATAATCTATTTCTTGATCGTAGGAGAATGCTCCTCGCACCAGGTTCACAGGAACATTGCGTCTGCGGAATCGATCAATTTCATTTTCCCGTGCTCGCTCTGTTGTGATCGATGTGACCGAACTCGGTCCATTCTATGCCTATTATCCACTTCATTGTAATTCACTCTAGAATGCAAATCTGCCATACCAATACGACTGTTATCATTATCAGTCTCTCGCTGGTCATCAGTGCGATTAGCGCGTGAGGTAGCTCGTCGCACATTCGATCGACTTCGACGACCTATGTTAGGTCGTTTTCTCCCCGGCATTGTAAGCAGTATCAGAATGACAAATCAAGTTTTGAATCTTTTTTCAGGTGTTAAAAACATAATGTGTGCGAGTAATAGATAAATTGAATGGAATTCCGTGCATTCTGAAACTTGACTGCTGTTAAAGTAAAATAACTGACACAATCCAATGTGATCTTCTAAAATAATCGTTAAAACATTTTGACGGATTTTTTTGCGGGTTTGACAATTTTATAATTCCTAAAAACTAAAAAAAAAGGAAGCAGTTTGATCACAGAAAACTGTGACGTCATAATGTAAAACCTCATACAAATTTCATAGTATCGGGGCGTTATGACATTTGATAAAGAGTCGCTGATTTGATTTTTAGGGAAGTACCCAATTTCAGATCGTATAGCGAACTTTACTGTTTCAAAGTATATTTCTGAACGCACCCAACACAACTACCAAGTGTCATTAAAGTGTCATTATTTTACATGTTTTAAATCTAATAACGCGATAATCAGACTATTATGGATATATGTTGTCGATTCCAAACCCTTATTTAATCTAGATCTACATGTTTTTATTCCTAAAATACCGAACCGACGCGACGGGGCGAACATCAAATGTTTGACAGGTAAGAACAGTTTGTATGGGAAAATAAAATTGTCGTTTTTAGTACTTTCCTCGCAATTTTTCCACATTTTCTCATCGCTTAAACCTTCCCTGGACTTCCACGAATATTTCAAGACTAAAATTAGGCAAATCGGTTCAGCCGTTCTCGAGTTTTAGCGAGACTAACGAACAGCAATTCATTTTTATTTATATAGATTCTATGAAAAAAAAAAAAACAAGTTGTTGTCTTAACCACGTTCTTGAAACGAACGTTTGAAAACCAAAAAAAGAAGGGTAGTAAACATTTTTTTTTGACAAAACCATTAATTTTAATACATTGTTTATAAGTAGAATCTCTAGATAAAAGATCAATAAATAAAATATATTTTTTTCAATACAAGGAGAGTCCGAATTTCTTTAAATGAATCCTCAAAAGTTTGGCGTTGTTCATGCTCTAGGCTCAGGTACAGTTTTAAGCAGTATGTTACGTGATTCAACTAAGTCGCGTTGCGCGCGATTAGACATTATGCTACGCGGCCTGGTCTATCTATATTAAAATACATCTATTAGATAGATAACAAAATAAAATTTAATTAATTTTTTGTTTGATCTAATTTTATGGAATATACGTAAAATCACACAAAAATAGCCCGAGTAAAATCCTGAACCCGCGCCTGGCGGGTATACTGATCAAGTTTACCGTGCTGTGCATTTGCATTTTTAGTTCCACTGAAACTGTTGGACACGTTTAACATTTCGTTAGTGGAATTGTTTGAGCTGGGTAGTTCGGTCATGGATACAAATTAGTTCTATTTGTCCGACATGCGTATTAATTAAGTACGAACAACTAACTACAAGGGTGTCTATTGTACTCTCTTAATATATACAAGGTGCCGCAAAAGTAATGACATAATTTTAATTGGCTGCCATTTTTGCAGATGGCGCCAAATGTCACTGTGCTTTGATATTTATGATGTAGATATATAGAGAATTAGTTGTCAACAAGCCATGGAGCGATACACACCTCACGAACGTGGAATTATTGTTACTGCTTATTTGACAAATTTTGATCTACCATTTTGGAGATTTAAACTAGCCGTTCAAATCGCCAGATTTAACAGCACCAGACTTCTTCCTTTGGGGCTTTTTAACATCTCGCGTTTACCACAACAAACCACGAACCTTGCAAGTCTTGAAAGATAACATTGAAAAAGAAATCGCCAATTTGGAGCCGGATAGCCAGATGTTTTGCGAGCAAAAATTCAAAATGCCGTAAAACGAGAGCAGTTATGCATCAACTCGGGAGGTGGCCATTTGAGCAATATAATTTTTTCCAGTTAATGTCACTTTCAAATAAACTTTTAACGAAAAGAGAACTCTTTTCTTCATTTATGACAAAATGGGAGCCAATTCAAATTATGACATTACTTTTAGCGCACCTTGTATAAATGAGTAGTTTAGACCGCTTCTGCTTGTACTTACTAAACATTTTAAAGTCTATTACGATATGAACCTATTCAACTTACAAAATATTAACGGGGGGTTATCCCGATTTTGTGTCTTTTTAAATTAATTATAAACCGTAACATTTTGATCACTACATTCGAAAATCTTGATTTTTGACCGCTCGATATTTGCAAGTGCCTGCAAATATGATCTAAATATCATTTTATTATAGGTTTTGGATAATAAAAATTACACCAAAATAATCGTCTCTCTAAAACTCTATGATTAATACTTGCGATTGTCGGCATTTGGTGAAACGTCATCAACATCTGGATAAAAAAATTGCACTGTTTCAATGATATAGACTTTAATAATTCATATCGGTTTCGCCTTACGCCGTTATCAAGGTATAATAAAATGGAATTAAATAACTATGAATTTATATTATATGATTGTTTATATTGCAGATGGTAAATAATAATGTCTTAAAGGGTAAATTAAAATCAAGATGTCAAAATTGTAAGTTGCGAGTTTTAAAATTCAGTGTTGAGCTGCAGAACTTTTCCTTAAAAGTGGGGAAAATTAAAAATTTATGTCTGTAGGATTGTGAGAGCAGTCAAATTAAATATTAACTGTCAGGAAATTACGAGTAATGAATAAATTAACAAAGGGGATCTTCTCAAATGTATATGTTAGTTTAAAAAGATCTTTGTGCTTTGATATGTCAATTTATATATTTAAGGTGATATGTCGTCCGCGCGTTAATCCAGGCGGAAAGACCCGCCGTGCGAGAGGGACAGAATCCGGGAAAATTTACAAAAAGTCGGTTTCAAATTAATACAAAATTAACTAAAATAGTTATGAAAATTTCCATAACTAATAATTTAGATATTGTTAAAACCCACCAAAATAAATATTTTTAAAGTGTATATGATATCCTAATTTGTCAGAATATCAAAAAAAGTGGAAATTTAGACCTCATTTCCTCAAGTTCCTCCAATCGCGTTTTTGATAGCCCAAAATCTAGAAAAAGGTCCCAAAACTGTTATACTAACTTATATTCAATATTATATTCAACTTGGGACTTTTTTTGAACAGCAGATAAATAACTCCAAAATGTGTCCATTTTGACGATATACCGCCTTAAAGTGCCTCTAGTTAGAGTATCCATTTTCTTCCCTTTTTAACAGATGTGGAGAGGTTTAAAATTACTTTTAAGGTCATATTTATGATTTTCCAATGTAAAATGGTTTCCGAAATCATACACTGTCACAAGTTATAACTTTCGTGCTAAGAATACCAGAAACAGATAAAGTCCCACATCCGAGAAAATGTCATAAATCTGACCTCGAACCGGCGACCTCACGCTTGACTGCCCGAACGGATATTCTATGTTCGAATGTGGTCATAAAGATTAGGCGAAATTACAGGCTTTGAATGATGGTTGAGGTCCTTTTGAAGACGATAAACCTTATAAGTATACGAGTTCGTAGCACTAGTATGTTTAATACCTTTAGAAAGTATAATTTTTAGATCATTTACCTAATCATCCAAACCTAGATAATTGTGTCGATTTAGTGTAACATGTCTTAACTTATTTGACAGGACTAATCTTGTTTTAAGCGTCCCGTCTTTGTCTTTTCGATACAGAAAGAAAAAGACAAAACGCTTAAATGAAGTTTGGTCCTGTCAAATAAGTTAAAGCGTGTTACACCGAATCGACACAACTATCTACCGTATGAAATGCTTTGTTTATCTGTCTCTTTGTTTCTTTATATGCTGATAAATATTGAATGAGTTTGGACCTTAGATACGAATAAAACGAGGAAGATGCGGTACTTACCCGCTTTTTGTGCGTGGTCCTGCAGAAACCAAGTTCAACGGACCTGATTTGATTCGCTTGTCTCGCTCGCACTAACTGTCAAGGCTCGTCGGTCTATCTCTGTCATTCGGTAGCGCTTGTTCATACAGCAGGCCATTATTCAGTTGACGATATAAGAACGTACCGTATCTTCATCCTTCTGTTATATCAATGGTTTGCATGCAGTTTTTGCTGTTAACTGGAATTTTTTATTTGCTGTGTTAAATGGAAGCTCAGTAATGATCTTAATCTGTAAGATAGATCTGAGACACAGTTTGGACTAAGATCTATTGTTTTACTCTCAGAACATTTAAATAGATTAGAAAGGCCTTGGAGCTGTATGCGTACCAGAACCTTTGTCGCCTCACACCCACAGGCATACACCTTGTCGTAATTGAAATACTATCAAAACTTCAATCCAAATGGTTGTTCTTTGTACGCACAACATATGCCTTATATCGAAAACAAATCAAATGAAAAAACTACCGTATATCTGTGCAAACGGTATATTTTTCAAACAAGCGATTTCATTTACGACGTTTTAGTTCTGATACAGATAAATTCCATGTGACCATTATAAACCTACCGACTTTAGGTGGTTGATAACTTGACCGGAGCGGCATTGCGAACTTAATATTAAACACAGTCTGATTATATGACGTGATGATTTATTGCTAGGGATGGGAACAGATGTATTTTCTAAACGTAAAACTTCGACTTAACTTTTTTTATAATCAATCGAGAAATCAATTTTCTCTGAGACACTTTGTGTGTTGTTTTTTTTATTTTTATTATCTTGTTTTAAATTTATTTATTTATTAAAATAAATTGTACAGCATTACAGTTAACACCAATTCGCTATACAATTCAAACAAAAATAAAAATTAAACTAAAAATAAACACTATGTACGTATAGCCTGCAACGTACCACGCCCTTGCGGAGTGTCAGTGTCTGGAATTCTTCCACGGAATCGACGAAACGCGACACTTTTCGGCCAAAACTCTTCATTCATGAAGGTCGAGAGATGTTCAGTTGGGACACGCAGCACAAATGAATTAAAATTGGCATTGTGGCGTGACTCCAATTGCTGGACCCTCAGTTGGAGTTTAGTTTTCAGCATGACATATTTCATGACGTCATCAGCCTTCGTGGAGAAGTTCAACATATTACATATTTTAGTACAATTGTTTTAACGTGTTGTAAGTGTATATAAGGTGACTTTCATTTATATAGCCAAATTCATACTTAAAACTTTGTAAGTGATAATGATAATTATATGGTCACGACATGAATCCCCGAGGGGGTATCAGAGGTGTTCCGAGTGTGAACTGTGAAATGCAAGTCACAGTCTACACTCGGTAAACCTGCGTTTCACCGACGAATATATTAAGTAAGATTTAACGTATTTTAAATGATATTATGGTATCTTCAAAATAATTGGATTTTTCATAATCACTCTTATCGAAAATCCCATTACTAAGGAGAATGGGCGTTTTGGTCCATACCACCAATACACTTGTGTTAGGTGACATAAGATAGGTCTTATAATAACATTCGAGAAACCGTTAACAGTTACTCCAAAATCGAATCGTACATTGCCGGTAATGTATATTTTTGTTGTCACCATGAGTAAATTAGTTATTTATCTAAAATTCTCATATTATACAAAGTTTTTATACTTACAGGTGAAAGGAAATATCTTAATTTTTCTGGTTTGCTTTCTTATTCGAGATTCTGCCAGTAATTATTGCACACGACGGCATTTCTCTTTAGATTAGGCAGAGCTGTTCACAGGGTCACGGTTCGCGAGCGACTATGGGCAGCGATCGCGTGTTTTGGTCTAAGTACTGGCGTTCAACAGTAGTTGTGGCACGCGCGACACGCCCACTTAGCCTTTCTATTTGATTTCTTGTTATGTAGTTTTACTATTGTTAAATATAGTTTATCCAATAAACTATATTTTATTTATTTATTTATTTATTGTTGCAGCCGTAATGAGAATTAAGAGATAACATGTCTAATTGCCTAAAAAATGGCTAATTCCAAATAACAGGTATATTATATTTACAATCAAACAAAACAACAATGCTTACTACATATAATTTAAAATATGTTATTATATGTGTAAGTAAAAACATTCTAACAAAAAAACAGTATAAAACATGCTAACAAAAGCTATTCCTCATTGAAAAATCAATGAAAAACTGCCCGCATAGCCGTTACCGCTTTTTTGTCGAAATTTCTCTGTAAAAGCGGAAAGATATATTTTCTGGTTCACAGCAAGGCTTTGTGTTGAATTTCAGCCGAAACCTTTGTTGTTGCACTGGAAAATTATTTCAGTTTTCGCCAGTCAACAGGAAAATAAGAATGAGTATAATTGACCTTTGCGGTAGAGTAACAGTAATTCGTGATCTAGCCTCTTCGTTTAAAAATGACAGAATGGGAGAGTTTCCGACAGTTACGAGTCCACACCCTAGATGGCACTGTAACCCTAAACGGACCATTTTTCTCGAACGAATGATGGCAAAGGGTATTCTAGTTCAGCCTAAGTTCGATGAAAATACCAAAGAGTATAGTTATTGTCACATGAAAATACCAAAGAGTATAGTTATGGCAAAGTGAACAGAATTCTCCGAGTTTACTTGAACAATCCGGCGTTTGTATGTATGTATGTATCATAGACGAACGTCCATGGTATGTATGTATGAATGTTTGTCCGACGATAACTCGAGTATCGTTGATTGGAACGTCATGAAATTTGGTAGGCGAGTAAGTAAATGAGACAAAAAGAATTTTTAAGTTCGAACATGAGCCAAACGGTCAGGATCGAATCGCGAGTTCACAGTTCGGGGCGAACTACTAGTATTTGACTTTTGTTTTTATTTGTTTCAAATTCAAAAATTCTTGCACTGTTTTTTTAGACTGGCACTGAATACTAGATAGTTTTTTCACTGTCCGGTATGGCATCTGACCAATCACAGACCAAAGTAGCGGTCTATGTACTTAAAATATTGTCTACACGACATTCGGCGTCCGACGTCCAGTAAAATCACCTCCTGTTTGGCGCTTGATCGGAATTTAAGTGCTGCTAGATCGGACCATCCCAGCATAAAATAGATACTACCAGAAGGCCAACTCCATACAATGAGCGAAAACAGACGCACACATGCATAGACGCGTACATATGACGATCTCGTCAGAATTTCGTATTGGCATTCGACCGACTTCGACCAAGATCGTCGAACGTACGCGTCTGTGTGTGCGTGAGCCTGTTTTCGCTAGTTATGCAGAGTGAATCTTCTGTAAGTGGTTATTTTGTGATTCCGGTATGTGCATTTTCGTTCCGTCGCGTCGTCGAGTCGGCCTTCTGGTAGTATCTATTTTCTTACAGAAGCATTGCCGGAATTGAGCAAAGCTCATTTTACCATAAATGACAGACGTTTGGTCGAAGTCGGAACCGTGGACAAGTCCTTGCGTTTTTTATTGCGAGCATACCGGTGCCGGTAAATGACGGGCTCGGCAATGGTCCGATCTACTGGTACTTCCGATCATGGATGCCATGCCGGACCCTGGACAAACGCTCTAAGGCTACTTTTCCGCTCCCATACAAAAATATTTGATTCCGAGTGCTAGCTCTCTTCGCTTTATTGCAATCGTTTTTATCCATGTAACAGCATTTTTTAACCCGTCAAGTGTCCTACGATCAAAAGGTTGATCATAAGAAAATGGGTGCCTCAAATGCCCTATGATCAAACGTCTGATCATAAGCGGCGGTATGAAATTGCCGCCAAATATCTCGGAGTGAAATTGAACGAACTTTTGAGCAAAAATTGTTTATGATTTCTCACAGTGTGGCCAACATTTTTGTATCATTGGTTTTCGGTTTAGAACGAATGAATTTTAGAAACATTTTGCTCAGTGAAAACGTAACCGGCATCGAGTTTGTTTACGTCCGTAAATATTTAATTATTGTGAAGTATTTACTGAGTATTTCAATAAAAAAATGTATGTAGTCTACGTGTAAACTAATTTTGATTACGTGAGTGTAAAAACAAATTCTGAAATTAGTGTAAATGAAGTGTTGTGATGAAAAATGTGACAAAAAATGGCGGAAAAAAGTGAGAGCTGAAACTATATCTAAGGATATTTTTCCTTCGGATTGTTGCCTAGGTATGTAAATTACATGAGAAGATGGCAAATTTTATGTAGATTTTTAGAAGATATAACATATTCGGTAATAATGATTGCAACTTAACTAAATCCGAGCATTTCTAACAACAAGTCGCTCAAAATCTCGCTTGGTGCGATGTATGGGGACATTTCGAGCACTTGGAATTCCCTTCTATGGGGACACTCAAAAGGTTAAATATTCATGAAACACCACGAGTCTGTAGCGTGTTCAAATTCAAGAAAAAATAATGGGTATGTAAGAAAAATCTGTGTGAAAATGGAGCCAGCACTCGAAATTTTTGTTTTTCTATTTTTCTTTCAGATCGACATTGACTTGATACATTCCAAAAAAGTTTCAAAACAAGAAGACTGACTCGCTCCGAAACGCACCATGTCTACTTCTTCATGACCCTAAGTCGGTAATGTGGAGTGGAGTAGAGATCGCCCTTAGTTATTCTAAGAGATCGCCTGTCTCCCAGAACGGTAGGCAGAGACTACAGATTGCCATCTGCTACAATCCAGACACACCTCTTTTGCATCCATATAGTAAAATCCAGATCTAATAAGGAAAAAAAGTCTCATTAGGTCCATATTTAGATCCTATTGTGCACTCCCGGCGGTCATCCTGAAAGAATTGCCCATACTCACAGACACTGCGCAGGTGGGTTGGTGAGCGCAGTGCCGGAACCCTCGCACCAGTGACGCCACTGCCCGTCACTAGTCTGTTCCATATAAGGCCCGGCTATTAGGGATGGATATACCGCCATCCATCGGTCCCAGGCATGGTGGGCCTCTTGGTTTTTTGCCTGTGAGCTGTCCTCTTACTCTCCCTCGAATTACTTCCAGGAGACCAGTAAGATGGTGGTACCTCCACAGTCGAGCCCAGCATCAGATCTACCACCTTAAATAGGATCTAAATATGGATCTAATGAGACTTTTTTTCCTTAATAGATCTGGATTTTACTATATGGATGCAAAAGAGGTGTGTCTGGATTGTAGCAGATTGCAATCTGTAGTCTCTGCCTACCGTTCTGGGAGACAGGCGATCTCTTAGAATAACTAAGGGCGATCTCTACTTCACTCCACATTACCGACTTAGGGTCATGAAGAAGTAGACATGGTGCGTTTCGGAGCGAGTCAGTCTCCTTGTTTTGAAACTTTTGGTAAAGTCCTGGAAAGGCTGATGTCCAGAAGTGGACGAACTAGGCTGATGAATTAGATCCTATTTTATACATCTACTGAGAAATCTCGGTTTTCATCTATTGAAAATCGTCATGATGTGGTACATGGGTGTTATTATTACGAACTCGTGCCGATGGTTAAACCAACACGTTAAGCCCACTTTATTCTCTTTAATCTATATTCTTTACTGTACACACAGAATATAGTAGTTTGTGCGGGACACGAGTGCTTGTTAACGAAACAAAGCGAAGCTGAGTTTTGTAATAGGATGCACGATTGTTCCAATGGGTAATTTAATTATGTCACAGTTGGCCACAATTCCTTATCTACGGTCTTCTTTTGAAATAACAATTTCATGGAAAATGAGTAGAGTAAGGCGTGAGATTGTTTTTAGGGTTCCGTAGTCAGCAAGGAACCCTTATAATTTTGCCATGTCCGTCTGTTTGTCTGTCTGTCTGCGGCTTAGCTCAGAGACTCTTAGTACTAGAAAGCTGTAATTTGGCATGGATATACAATACATATTAATCATGCCAACATGATTTTTTTTTCTCGTTTATCCCATGGTGTGAACCGTCGTTGGATAGGTCATTCAAAAATGTTGTGAGTGTGTGAACCCCCCCTGACAGCTGAACGGTTATTTTTGACTGTGTAAAAAATTCACGCTAAGTACGTTATACAAGTCAACGAGTACAAATCGCACCAAACTTTTAGTCCCCTCTAAACACGGGGCGATTCGCATCGGCAGGAACAAAATGCAGGGTCCGTTCTTCGGAAGAGCAACTTCCGAGCGGATTAGAAGTTTGGCGCGATCTGTATTAGTCGACAAGAATAAAGAACCCTACACCGAGAAAATATTCTGGTTCCGTTAACCTGAATATAGTTCATTTAAATAGAACACACTGTGCTATATGTGACGTCTGTATTTATTGTTCAGTTTACTTGAACAATGTAATGTATACAATAATTAAAGTTAACATACGAGTAACATAATTCTGTTCATTAAAAAAATATTTTTTCTCCGTGTACACTGCGCGTGGCCCGACACGCATTAGGCCGGTTTTTTTTAATTTTCTTTTGGTCCTTTAAATTTAGGCAATGATATTAGGTGTTTACTCTAATTTTCGGTAATTTACAGACTAACTGCTATTGAAGGTGTACCGTGGAAGCATTCGAGGCTGCATCAAATCAAAAAATCAAAAAGTTTAGATAGGTAGGTAGATTGGTTAGTTTTATTAAAATTATTATAAATTTGAATATGTATGTAAAGTTCTGCCGTTCTGCATGGCAGAGATAATGTTGCTTTGCCCAAAGCAAAAGAAAAAATGAAGGGTTTCAAGTAAAAACAACACTTGTGACTTTTTGCAAATTTTTAAGCAGAGACAAAAAACAAAATTTATATACTTTGACATAGATTCATTTGACAAAAAAATTGTATCCCTGGTTAACAAATAAGCTGACTAGTGTTGTTTTTCCAATGGCTATATCTCCTTGCAATGGATAAATCGCCAAGCGCGGCGACTTTATAAAGAAATTTTGTCGCGCTTGGTCGACGCTTCAGGCAGTTTTACTATGCTTCGGGTGACCGAAGAGCTGGAAGCTACTTTGGCCAAATAATTAGTTTGGTCATTCAACGCGCCACCAGCCTAACGCCGGAAACGATCTGGCCAGCATTTTCTATTTATTTTGATTTATTATAAAAATTTCAGATTTTAGGTTTACTTTGTTAAATTTTTATATTAGGTCATCATTAGTTACGTTTTTGAATGTGATTAAAGTTTTCTGTTAAGTTTCTTATAAAGAAAATGAAAAAATTCTTACGTATTAAAAAAAACTAAAAACTTCATGTATTTCTATTAATATTCGTATAAACTATAAAAAATAAAAGCGAATGAGGAATCATAACGCGTATAAGCATGTGCTGTACGGCCTGTACGAACACTAGAATATTCAGAAGGTGTCGCTGGTACGGTCACGCGCCATGCATTTTATCTAGCGCAAACGACTCAAAGTAACTGTTCTAGTCAGCTCTAGATTCTTGCTGAAAGAGCTGTGAAAGCACTATGTGAAGAGTGCGCTTAAAACTCGTACGTGATTTTTTTTTAAATTTTAGCTGCTATTTTTTACATAACATTGATACCTACATATAATATTTATAATTATTATGCAAACACAGTACACGTTTTGTACACAATATTAATGTACATGAATTATGTACTCTGTTTTCAAACAAATCAAGCAAAAATATATTTACATTAAAATTTTAAGCTTGATTATATGAATATAATTATTTTATTTGCCATATAAAATATATCCCTTTCAGGCCCCTCAAACACGATCGTGCATTTTCATTTCAAAAATTACCGCTGGTCGTCAAATCAACTTTACGGCTCCAGACCCGAGCGCAACGATAGTGCGTGAATTGGGCAATGCATTTATTATTACTTTTTGTATTATTTATTAGTCAGTTGGCCTTGGTGAGGCGTCAAAGATGGCGGCGTTTTTTGTCGATGAGAGCGGCACACGTAAGTTAACAAATTTCGTTTATTATCTAACTGTTGCGCCAAGCTTTTGATATTATTTAGTTGTTGTAATTACGGTACTTGCATTAAAATAGTTTTTGGCTGTTAATACTTGCAAATTTCCAGCTGATTCCTGTTTAAACATCAAAAGACACGATAGTGACGATTAGGTCTAACATCACTTTAGCCAGTCTTATGTAATGACTAATTTTGTTCAATTTTATCGTTATTTTAATAGGCAGAGAGCTGAATTCCGAGCTGGTACTGGAGTTACTTGGAGATGGCAATGACTTTGAAGTGGAAGGTGTGGGGAATGTAGATGATAACTTGCCCCTTGAAAGATCATGCAGCCCTCGTGATGAAGTTCCACCAGCACCATCCCCAATACCACATTACCAGCCTCCGCCTCAACCTCGACGTAATGGGGCCCGCGCTGATGTAAGAAGAAGACTCTGGAGACAGGTACCTTTTAATCAAAAAGAACATAACTACCCGCAACGTGAACCATGTGCTATCAGATCTCCCCTACAATATTTTGAAGATTACTTCGATGATGAGTTTTTCGAGAAATGTGCTATGTCCACGAACAATTACTTCATGCGCAAAACTGGCCGTATTTTAAACACTAATACAGTGGAAATAAAACAGCTTGTGGGGATGCATTTAATTATGGGATGTATTCCTTACCCGAGGCTTTACATGTACTGGCGAGACGGTTTGCGATTGGAAATAGTAGCAAGCATCATGGGCAGAGAAAGGTTCAAGACTCTTCGTACAGCATTTCATGTTGTTGATAGTGATACTCCTCCGCCAGGGAATACAAACCAACTCTGGAAAGTACAACAGATACTCGAACAAGTCAAAAAAACTTGTGATGGACTAGAAAGACAGCCAGGATACTATTCCATTGACGAACAGATGATCCCGTTCAGTGGTCTGTGCCCTCGTGGACTCCGGCATGTTATCAAAACCAAACCTAGACCCCAAGGCTTGAAGGCATTTGTAACTACTACCGATGATGGTCTCATGATTGACTTTGAAGTATACAGAGGAGCTAACACCCCGATTGGTGACTGAGCTCTAGGAGTTGGAGCATCAATTGTACTGCACCTATCAAATTCTATCCCACCAGGAAGTTGTGTCTGTTTTGACAGATATTTCTCCTCAATACCTCTTATAGAAAAACTGAACAGCATCGGATTGCATGGGACTGGGACAATAATGATGAACCGGATACCTGAGCGAAGAAACATGGATTTTAAATTAGATCGTCGCATGGAGCGCGGTGAATCTCAACAGTTCGTGTGCGACGATGTCGTTGTCGTAAAATGGAAGGACAACAAGTCGGTCTTAGCTGCATCAAACTGCACATCTGCAGACGACTCAACTATGGTGCAGCGCTGGGATAAAAACAGAGGGGCTTACGTGAATATTCCCGCGCCCAACATCATCGCTAGCTACAACCAGCACATGGGTGGTGTGGACATTCTCGATCAATCAATTGAGTACTACCGCACTTTTATGAAAACCAGGAAATGGACGTTAAAAGTAATACTCCATTTCTTTGATCTAGCTGTATCCAATGCATAGCAGCTGCCGTTCCGAGTGGAAAAGTAATGGACTTGCTAGAATTTCGATTGCAAGTAGCTGATGGGCTTACAAACACTCCTATTCGTCCAAGAAGAACTAGCGTGAGTGATGATGAGTCTGCCCAAGAGCCAACCACTAGTTTGAAATACAGGCGAGCAAACCAACCCTCTCAAGCTAAAAGGTATGACGGCTATGACCACCTTCCGAGCTTTGAAGAGATTGATAATCCTCGCTCCTGTCAAATGGAGAATTGCAAAAGCCGATCAAAGATAAGGTGTGAAAAGTGCAAGGTGTACCTGTGCCTCTCAAGGAAACAAAACTGTTTCGCTGCCTATCATAAAAAATAAGAATAGTGTGACTATTTTAAAGACTGATTGAACCAGTTAGACTGATTATTATAAGATTTTTGTTTTTGTTTGATCTCAATTCAAGTTATTAGTACATCAGTAGAATTTTGTTTTTGTTATATCTTAATTAAAGTCTTTATTAATAACCCAAGTAATAAATGTTGATTTTGCAAAGCAATTAATTTAATTTCTAATAAACAACCACCTTAAAACCCTTAAACCTAAGAACGTCACGACTGTGCACTGGTACAGTTAAAGCCTGAACGTCACTATCGTGCATGGGTCATACAGCCTCGTGGGGGGGGGAGGAATTTTTTCATAATTTTTTTCAGAACCTATTTAGGGATACCGTACATAATATCAGTGTGAAAATCGCAATTTCTAAAAAAAAAGTTTTGGGCCTGAAAGGGTTATAAATATGATCGTATTGTAAGGACTTTTGGTATTTTACGATAAAACAAAACGTTGATTAAAGTCAATTGCGTAAAATTCCCTGAGGAATAACCTACGTAAAAACTTTATGTTCCTAGAACATTCCGTTTGTTTTGAGCAAACATTTTATATTGTTCACGGGGCGCTAAAATGTCAGGATTTCCTTAACACTGTATTTCCTGCCACAGAATCCGGAAATGGCCGGTAAACCTGCAACACTTTCCGTGCGAATGACACTGGCACGTACCTCTCATTGGGGTGTCGGGAACGGCTCGCAGTTACGAGGTTTTTACTTCAAAAAGGGGTGCCACCGTTACGTCGTCACCAAAGCACCCTAGTTTTCATACATAACCACAAACATGTGTGCATAAAAAGACAAACACAAACATTAGCCTAGATTAGTTACTGAAAACTGGGAATGCAGGAATATACGTAGGTATATAAATGTCACCGGCGTGCTTTTATCATCAGCGTGGTGAGAAGGATAAACCTCGCAACTTGCGCCTTACGTGGCACTATGTCCACCATTGAATTGCTAACATACAAACATATACTCACGCCTGTCTTCCAGAGGGGTCGGCTGAGACTAAAGATTTACATCTGCTACAATCCTAACATACTTCTCTCGGTTCTTCCACATCCATCAATCTAGTCATACAAGCTCTTCTTTTCCGGGTACTTTTGACATTGCCCTTCTTCAATATGTCGCCAATTTGGTCAGCATACGTCCTTCTAGGGCGGTTTGGTCGAACTGTATCTTCGACTTGCGAACCATAATTTCTTTCGTCACTCTACTTTCATTCATCTTCTCTACATGTCCAAAGTTGAATTGCTATTGGCGTGATAATAAGACAGAAACTGGCCAACATCGAGACTTCGGTAAAAAGGGTAAATATTTTTGACGGATCTCTAGAAAGGTTTTAAAAAACAAAAAAACAACTTTCATAAGGGGCCATTCATAAATTACGTCACACGTTATGAGGGGGTCAATATAGTGTGGCATCGTGTGGCCAGGGGGACGATGAGTTATAAGGTTCGTGACGTCACATGTATAAATCTAAAGTAAGTATTAAAAATCTTAACTTCAACTCGAACGATTTTCAAATTTTTTGGTTTTGGACGTGTTGTTTTATAATTTATAAACTAAAAATTGCAATATATGTGACGTCGCACCAGGGGAGAAGGGGTCACACAAATGTGGCCACCTGGGACAAGGACGGGGGGTCCCTAAACATAAAATTTGTGTGACGTAATTTGACAGAATCCGGTACACCTAGAGCAGGTATGGGGAAACTTTTTTCCTTCGCGTGTCAATATTCTAATATTTACTAACGAAATATATGGCCGGCCAAGTTGTTGCATTTTTGGCTATATTATTGACTGAAATAAAAATATTAGTTTGTATTTTCTGAAACACTAATTTATTGTGCAATATTACAAAATAACTATTGAAATAAGGAAGAAATTGCAAATTGCAATTAAATTGAACTTTCAAGTTAGCTGCGAAATTTCTAACAATTCGAAAACTTCGCTTGATTTTTGATTGATGGTTGCAGGCCGGATTTCAACGCTTCGCGGGCCAGAGATGGCCCGCGGGCCGTAGTTTCCCCATCCCTGACCTAGAGTATTCTCACTATTCACCATGCATTGCACACACCGCCTATTACAAAAGTTACGAGTCTATTTGGGTGAAGCCACAGAGTATTGCATGGCTCACTTCTAGTTCCGAAGACAAAATCAATAAAATATCTTAATAAATTTATCTAAAACATCTTAAATGGTCTTTGGCTAGAACAGCGTCTGATGAAAAGCGTCAAGGATTCATTGGGAGAGTGAATGAATGAGTCATTCAGTCCTGTCATTCCAGGGACTTCCGCAAACATCTATAGAGGTCGGTAACGGATGAATGACTTATAATACGTAGCTGCCTGTAACTAATCCGAACACTAAGGGGCTTAGTATCGCTAAATGTATAATTTCTAAAGCCTACTTGTCGTTTATGGCTTAACCAAAAATTTTGAAAAAAGAATTATAGAAATAATCAAATCTAAGATAACATACGCAACATTATCTTTTTCATACCAACAAAACTTATATTATTATATATCATAAAACAGACAGACTGTTTAGGCGGTTAGCGGTCTTTTATATTTATTAAGTGGACTGTATAAGCGGTAGCTAAAATCGCGGTTTATATCTAAATAACAGAATGTGCTTACTCAGTCGATCAGGGGTGAGAGGAAACTGTCCTGCCTTTGGATTTGAAAGAAGATAGCAGAACAGAAGTGAAAAGGACTCACCTGCACCTTTGGTAACCAGCACAAAGGGTCCGTTGGTTTTCACTCCTCTGAAGGTCCGAAGTCTTCACTAACACTGCCGGCCGGCTATACCCTTATGAAAACTGAACACTGATGGAGCACTTTATTGTTTGTTAGTCTTTTGAGACGCGGAAATTATTATTTTGTGTATTTTTTATATTTCTTACTGCGGAGACGCAATCATGCGTCGAAGGTTCATTTGCGGAAGAGAATTTTTTCTTTATGTTGTCACACAGTAGACTTTTGCAACGTCGCCAACATAACGGCGTGATCTTCTCTCTCACTCGGTGCGTAGTAGTTGATGCGTGAGTGGGAAAGGAAAGGGTATACCAGGAGTTGAACGACTGAGTATAGCGCGTATTTTAATTTTCAAGGAATTGGCGTAAACATCCTCCCGGCCTTGATAATACATGGTATTATCAAAGAAAGCGGTTAAAACTAAAAGAATTTAATAATATAGTAAGTTATGAAATATTTATCTTGCCTAACTATACAGTACTAAGATTAATGTAACTGTTTAATTATTGTGAAGGTAATGGACAAAGTTTGACGATAGGTCGCTTGAACGTGCCCGCTGCAGTTTTAACTAAAGCAACGCGAACTCTACCATCTTTACCCGGGTAAACCTCTTGTATAACACCCAAAGGCCAGCGAAGCGGGGGAACATCATCTTGATGTATTAACACGATAGTATTCGGTTTTACGTTATCAGTATTAGTTAGCCATTTCTGCCTAGCTTGTAAAGAATTGAGATATTCCAAACGCCATCTCTTCCAATAGCTATGAACCATTTGGTCGAGCAACTCTTTGCGATGACGCAGAGTCTTCGTTTCCTTGGAAACAAGCGCGGCAGGTAGGTAAGTCAAAGGAGAGGCCATAATAAAATGAGCAGGAGTAAGAGGCTCCGGGTAGGGGTCCTCAGACAAAATGCAAAGCGGTCGAGAATTTAAAATAGTTTCAATTTGAGTCAAGACTGTTAAAAGTTCCTCATATGTAAGTAATTGAGAACCAACAACGCGGTAAAGATGAAGTTTAATACTTTTGATATTAGACTCCCAGACCCCCCCCAATGTGGGGCCCGAGGGGGTAGCATATGCCACTCGGTGCGGTGACCAGTAAGAAGTTCGTTTATCTGAGACTTAGCTCCCACAAAATTTGTTCCATTATCGGAATACATATGCGAAACAGGACCACGCCTGGAAATAAAGCGTTTAAATGCAGATATGAAAGTTTCAGAGGAAAGATCTGTAGCTAGTTCGATGTGAACAGCTTTAGTCACTAAGCAGATAAACAAACAAATGTAAGCCTTCTGGCTTCTTTGACCACGACGTCTACACAGAGTCACATTTATCATTCCGGAGTAATCAACACCCGTATGAACAAATGCTTTGGTTTCTTGTACGCGGTAAGACGGTAAGTCTGCCATTTTTGTATTAAGGTGAGACGGTGAATTTTTAAAACAAGCGTTACAAGCGTGAACACGCTGTCTGATCACATTCCGTGAGGCTAAAATCCAATATTTTTGGCGAATCAAAGAGCTCAAGACATTGGCACCAGTGTGACAATGTAGGCGGTGAAAATAATCATTTAAAAGGTGAGTAATATGATCATGTTTTGGTAGCAACGCGGGATGTTTAGCTTCATACGGTAAGTTACTATTAGAAAGTCTGCCTCCTATTCTAATAATTTCGTGTTCATCAATAAATAGATCGAGTTTTCTGAGCGGTGCGGAAATAACTTTATTAGTCTTTAAGTTATGAGTTAATTGAGCAAAATGAAAGCTCTGAACGTCGCGGATTAAATATCGTTCTGCTATGTTGAGATGAGAAGCAGATAACTGATTACGAGGTAAAATTTTAGCAAATTTTAGGATGTATGTTATAATGCGGAGAATTTTATTCCAGGAAGAATGTTTCTGAGCGAGTTCATAAAGTAAACCAGCAGCTGCGGTATTCGAACCGGAACAAACGAGCGTTTTGCTTTTGTATTCCGGTAAAGTTTCACAGGCCTCTGGAATGAACGGTGTGATCGGCCAACTTGACACTGGAGCGCAAAGCCAATGAGGGCCATGCCACCATAGCGGATGCGACAATAACTGTTCAGGTAAGAGACCTCGCGAGAGACAGTCACTAGGATTCTCTATGCCACTGACATGATAGAAATGACGCGGATCGAGGTTTTCTTGGCATTTTGCGACTCGGTTACTCACATAAATATCCCATCGATGCGGTAGAGAATTAATCCAGGATAGCGCTATTTTCGAATCCGAAAATGCGAATATATTATCGATTTTAGTACGAACGCTGTAAGTATTATTAATTAGACGAACAAGTCTTGACATGAGAACTGCGGCGCACAATTCAAGCCTTGCTAGGCTAACTACTTTGACAGGAGCCACTTTAGATTTGGCGCATATTAAATTTACACGCACGTTTCCCTCGCTGTCAGTGACGTGAAGATACACAACGCAACCATATGCTTTTAGGCTAGCATCCGCGAATGCAACAATATTGGTGCAACAATTTTTGTATACACCCAAGTGACGCGGGATTTCACTTGTGGAAAGTAGAGGCAACTGCCCATTAAATTTTTGAAATAAAGAAAGTACATTGACAGGCAAGGAATCGTCCCACCCGACTTTCAGTAGCCATAGCTCTTTCATTAAGAGCTTTGCGAATAGAATGACTGGAGCCGCAAACCCGAGTACGTCCCATAAACGGGCGATACTTGAAAGAATTGTTCGCTTTGTGAAGGTTTCCTTTATCGGAGAAGCAGAAAAGGTAAAAATATCTTGAGCGGGTAGCCATTTAAGGCCTAAAATTTTCATGTTTTCATTATCTGAAAATTCTATTGCAGCGCGATTTGACGGCGGTACAGAGTTCAATAACTCAGGCGAGTTACTAGCCCATTTAGTTAAATGAAAACCACCAGCATTGAATAGGTCAATGAGTTCACGTGAAAGAGATTTTCCCTCATCAACCGTCGGGACAGAAGTTGTCAAATCGTCCATATATAATTCATGAGATGCCACATCCGCAGCACGCGGGAAATGATCGCGTTCGTCAGCCGCTAGCTGTCGCACAGTGCGCATAGCTAAAAAAGGGCTGCATTTTAAACCGAACGCGACTCGATTAAACTGGAATTCTCGTATAGGTTGCAAGGGGTCAAAGCGGAATAAAATCTTTTGATATTTGCGGTGCTCAGGCTTTAGAAGAATTCTGAGATACATCTGTTTTATATCGGCAGCTATGGCTATTTCGAATAAGCGGAAATTAAGTAGGAGGATAAAAATATCCGCCTGTAGATTCGGCCCTGTGTGAAGAACGGAGTTTAATGAGACACCATTATGACATTTAGCACTGGCGTCCATTACCATGCGAATCTTTGTAGTCTTTTTATCATGTCGAACGACGGGATGATGCGGAATAAAATAGCCTTGTGCATAATCCTTGCTGTCAGGTGGTACCTCGGAAAGATAATCATTATCTATATAGTCCTGTACAACCTCATTATAACTGGCTCTCAGCTCCGGGTCTTGAAGTTTGCGCTCCAACGAAAGCAGTCTGCGGACAGCTACGGAGCGAGAATCTCCTAATTCTGACGGATCGCGGCAAAAAGGTAACGCGGTGCAGTATCGACCAGTAGAATCACGTGATACAGTAGAATTATAAATTTCCTCACATTGACTTTCCTCGGGGCTAATGAACCCTTTGGAAGGCATTTCCTCCATTTCCCAAAACTTAGTCAAAGTTTTATCAAGGTGAAGGTCATCGAAGCGGTCACCCATCCCTGTGTAACCAGAACACGTAAAGAAGGTAGCGGTATTTATTTTTTGAAATTCGGAAGCGGTGTCATTTTTATTAATATTGGAAGCGGTGGTGGGAGCGTCACCCATTAATACATAACCAAATACCGTTTCAATAGCAGACGGTGAGGGTGGAGCGACAACCCTACCACTTAGTAACAAGTGCGGAAACAGCTGAGCGCCGAGTATCAACTCGACCTCACCCGGAATGTGCCAAAGTGGATCCGCGAGCGGTAAGTCAACCAAATGCTGCACTACAGTCGTGTCAACATATTCGGAAGGCATGCGGTCCGTTATGGTATCAACAACCAAAGCGGTAATATTATAAGAATATTTTTTATCTTTAGCGGACACAAGCAATTGAACGTATCCACGAACCGTTTGTGAAGCGGACCCGACGCCCTTAATAAACGAATTCGAGAGAGAAATAAGTTTTAAATTAAGCTGTTTACAACATGCGGACGTAATTAGGTTATTTTGACTAGCATTGTCAATTAAACATCTCACAGAAACATTTTGTTTATCATTATTTAGAACGTTTACTTGAGCGGTCGAAAGTAATATCGTAGTACGAGGCGAATCTATATTGTGAAACTGAGTTTCTACGGAGCGAGCGTGAGCGCATAGTGACACATTTGACGGAGTGTATGTTTCTCCATCTGACGCCTGTGAGTGCGAGCGAGACGACGACACCACAGTGGGCCCGACGGCGGCGGCGGCAGCGGTAGCGGGTGACGACTGCGTGTTCACGGTGAGCGCGGGAGCGAGCGGTGTGTGTTGTTGCGTAGAAACCCTATTATTATTATCCAAATGCAACAAAGTATGATGAGCCTTTTTACAGGATTTGCAAGTGTACGTAGAATTACACTGCGAAACGGTATGCGACAAACTAAGGCAATTCACACATCCTCGTTTTGATTTAATGAAATCGAAACGACCTTTGGCGGGAAGCGATTTGAACGCGAGACATTTATATAACTGCTGATGATCAGACTTGTTACACATTAAACAATGTTCAACACTTTTGCCTTTGCCATCGCTTGTTAGAAACGTTTGCGATTGGTAGGCATTGCGCGAACGAGTAGGTTTTGCGTTATTATAAAGGTGTGATTCCACTGACGCGGGAGCGCGGTTTGATTGAGACGGAACAGTCCTCTCTAATATTTTTACTTGGCTTTTAATGAACCCGATGAAATCCTTATAGGAAGGAATTTCTTTATCTCTGATAAATGTTTCAAAGGCATGTGCGGTAGCTGCGTCAATTTTACGCGTTGCCATATTTAATAAAATGAAATCTTTCAAGTCGTCAAGTTTTAACATTTCTAAAGCAGAAATGGCGGCGTCAAATGTTTCAACAAAAGAATTTAAAGAAGCGTGAGTATTTATCGCGGGTTTGATATTAAAAAGAATGGACATGTAATGACACCCTAAAGCTCTTTTATCTTGGTACTTTTTAACCAAGCTTTCCCAAATAGAAAGATAATTTTCGCCTGATGGAATGATGCCAGCGATTATATTCAATGCGGGACCAGTCAATTTTCCGACTAAATACTGAATTCTTTGAGCATCAGATAATGATATATTCAAGTGTATATTCGCTTTAAACGATTCATAAAATATGGGCCAGTTATCAATTTTTCCATCGAACGAAGCGATGTTAATTGGGGGTAGTTTGACCAGTTGATGCGCACTTTTATTATCGCAAATGTGTGATTTTTGTTGCGACGAATTCTCGCTTACGCGATGACGCATTCTTTGTATCCTAGTATAAATATCTTCGAATGAATTGAGAACCTGATAATTAGGCACAAAAGTTGGGTTCTCCTCAAAGCCTAGCTCATTAATAGTGTCTAGGTTTGAAATGAATTCTTTACGTATGACCTCTAATGTTTCGGTATCCGCCATGAATGTTTCCGCGGAACGAAGATCTAGGCTTGTTTTTGATAATTTTTGAGCTACATCATGTAGATTAGTCAATCGAGAGAATATAGCATTGTTTTTAGCCTGCAATAATTTTATTTTAGCGGCCATGGTGAAGAAATGACGAATGGAACGTGCTAAATACCGATTCTAATGAAAATAGGTTCGGTAGGCAAATAGTATGCGGTTATAATAAATAAGTACCTAGGTAGGTATACACGAAAATATTATGTATAACTCACTAATACAGCTTATTATGTATACCACGGTAGGTTTAGCAAGTCTAGGTACCCGGATAAATATGTACGAGTAAGTAGGTAGGTATATACGAAAGATAGAATATTTTTATTTGCGTAATAAGTACGGAAAGTATAAAGTATTATGGTTTTAAATGCGGTATGTTATCACTACGGTAATAGTTATCCTGCTCGAATGGTCCAAAAAATGTTTAGGCGGTTAGCGGTCTTTTATATTTATTAAGTGGACTGTATAAGCGGTAGCTAAAATCGCGGTTTATATCTAAATAACAGAATGTGCTTACTCAGTCGATCAGGGGTGAGAGGAAACTGTCCTGCCTTTGGATTTGAAAGAAGATAGCAGAACAGAAGTGAAAAGGACTCACCTGCACCTTTGGTAACCAGCACAAAGGGTCCGTTGGTTTTCACTCCTCTGAAGGTCCGAAGTCTTCACTAACACTGCCGGCCGGCTATACCCTTATGAAAACTGAACACTGATGGAGCACTTTATTGTTTGTTAGTCTTTTGAGACGCGGAAATTATTATTTTGTGTATTTTTTATATTTCTTACTGCGGAGACGCAATCATGCGTCGAAGGTTCATTTGCGGAAGAGAATTTTTTCTTTATGTTGTCACACAGTAGACTTTTGCAACGTCGCCAACATAACGGCGTGATCTTCTCTCTCACTCGGTGCGTAGTAGTTGATGCGTGAGTGGGAAAGGAAAGGGTATACCAGGAGTTGAACGACTGAGTATAGCGCGTATTTTAATTTTCAAGGAATTGGCGTAAACACAGACAAAATAGACTGTTGTGTACATTTAACTGTTTAGAAAGAAAGAAAGAACTATGCAATGATAAGCTTTTTGAACAAGAAGTGAAATAGGCCTGGCTGTTGATTCTATGTATGCGATGTAAGACCATGACATCTTATTTCATCTGTCAAATTCCATAGGTTTTGAGATCGAGATCTAAAAATCTCATCTCGACTGTTTCCCCAGAATTACCCCTTAAAGCTGAATTTTAAAAACATCGCAAAAGCTATTCCGCAGCCATTATTCGTATTCTTAGAACGCAATCCGTCGAGTACTTAGCAGCTTTAATGTCTGCACAAGGGTGAGATTTTTATGCTTTATGGCACCGCATGTGTTACGTATTATTATGGTAATGGTAATGATGATGGAGCTGGTAGTAATAGACGGTTTATTTGATCCATTTTCTGTGATGGTTTATGTTATTTCATCCGCAACTGACTACGTGAACTTTTATGCAGCCCGGTATACTATCGTAGTTCTTGATACAACCGCGGTTAAGACGACGACGTAGGTAGTAAAAAACGAGATTTAAAACAGACTTATTTTCAAATTATAAAAGATAGGGTTCTGCAAAAACAAAATCGGAAAAACAAAAATAAAAACAGGCCTTGATACGGAAACCATCACTGCATTGAAAAAAAATGCAAAGTAAAACTTCGCTAAAAAGGACTAATTCCAAAATTACAAAAAGGAGGCACTAATTAAATCTAAAAGAAATGTAAAAAGAAGGCCTTTTTTAAGGTAATGAAAGAGAAAAACCCTGACCTTGACCTTGAAGTAACTTTTTTGCGTCGCTCCGTCCCCGTACAAAATTGTATGCGCAGATCCCCACTACTTTTTTGCTCCTCACTGGTATGACGTAACAGCAATGGCGTTGCCTACCAAAGAAGCCGACAAAAGTCTAGAACGCCTCGAGATAACAAAGGCACATATTATATTATGAAACGTAAATCGAAATATACAATACATTATTGGGTAATTCGCAAAATAGGCTGTTGTCAGGCGAGAAAAAGTTAGAAAATCGGGCTTCTGGCAAATATTTGTACGTATAATTACGAGGCCAAAAATTGCTTTTTCCGTCGAGATATATTAAGTGCTTTTTAAAAAATTGCATGGAATTATCATCAGTAGATTAATTCATAACTCAAGAATCAGTGCCTTACCAATATTATACATGATTTTATTTGAAAACAAAATTCATAATAAAAAATATATAAAAAATGTTTATAAGGTAACAAATACCCATTAAAACACACATAAAATTACATTTAATAAAATAAAGAAAAAAAGCCTTAGGACAAGATTCGATTTAAATTATTTACAATTTTATCATCAATTATTTCTTTATTATTTTTCATTAGGTAAGCAAAGTTTGACAATCCAGTGCTTCAGCATAAGCTTTACATTCATAATGGTTTAGTAAAAAAATAATTAATAAAAGTTAAGGAAAAACAAACATGTATATCCCGGTCACATTATCTCGAGACCTGGTGTCGATGACGTCACGTTGCGTCGGCGCTCAGATACAGAGCGCGGGGAGGTGAAAGGAGAACGGGGGCGGGTGGTTCGCATTCCAGCGAGGTCTCGAGATAATGTGACCGGGTTGTAAAAGGAACACGGTTGTCATGCATGAGTCATTTTGACAATTTTGTCGATACCTGCATTAGGGTTGCAAAAAAAACGTTCTTTTTTCTGTCTTGAAAAAAAACAGTTTTTTTTCTGGTGTATATTTTTTTTCATAAGTACGGAATCTCAAAATTTGCAAGGCAGTTAATACTTTTATACGGTTGTTTTAGATTTTATTGCTCACAATTTAAAATTGCAATCTCAAAATCTTGTGCCTGCAATACCAGAAGAACCAGAAAAAGAAACAGTTTTTGATTTGGACAATATAATAGACTTAGACGAGACAAAATAAGAACCAGAAAATTCTGACGCTGACCTAGTTGATAGTGATGCTGATAGTTCTAATGAATAAGTTCAAAGTTTTTTTTGCATGTACTAAGAATAATTTAGTTACATACTTACTTCAATGTTCCTAGTTTTAAGTTACTTATATAAATAAAACACGAAAAACCGTTATTGTCGTATTATTTGTTCATCTGAAAAAAAAACCTTATTTAGAAAAAAACCAATGGTGCCAGGTTATTTTTCATGAATTTGAAAAAAAAACATTTTGTTTCTTTCTATTTGCAACCCTAACCTGCATTTATCTACATAATATACCTATAGTACAATAAATAAACCATTATCGCTAATCTCATCTAAAGACGAAAACGAAGCAATTCCGCGCTAACCAAACGAGTAATTTGATCATTTGAGAGCAAAATTGTGATATTTTGTGACAGTCATCGTCGGCACACAATTGATTACGGGCCTAACATCCGTTCATCAATTGTGGAGCGATAACCGTCCGACGGAGTTTGCAAATGACAAATGTTTGCTAATGACTTGTAGCAGCAAACCGAATAATTTTAAGCGGATATTTTACTGACGTCTGGGTTTTGGGTTGGACAGGCTTTTGTAATGATTCTGCAGATGAATAAATAACGATGGAGACGTCTTATTTTGCTCTCGTCGAAAAGAAATAGTACTAAATATTTGTACTTAGTAAGAAATATTTAAGGAATATTGAGTGTTTTTTTAAATTAAAGTTTGGAATTATTTGTACGTCAGTATTTTATACAAACGAATGTAAAGTAAAATACGTATTTTATTATTTTTTCTATACAATAGAAAGGTCTACCATAGAATCCCATGGAAATTAATGATTTGCCTTGTCTTTAAAACCAAATAGTATGGGATAAATGTATGGTAATAATATGGGACAGTCATATGTTATGAAATTATATTTATATCACAGTTTATCCAGAAAAATGCAATTATAGTGAAATATGATACAGGTGTGGATTTGGTCTACAACTTGCGTTACATGAATATTACATGATGTTTATTTCAAAAATAGAATAAAAAGAATTAATACCACTTGAATAAGGAGTTATGGCTTTGGTATATGTCCTAAAATTATGTTGATAAACGTTAAAACCAGCGCGGCGGCGGCGGCGTGGTGCGCTAGTACTTACCTACTTCGCTGCCGATTCTGTAGTGCTGAGTCAATTTCGTCATGTCTGTCACACACTAGACATTTTTTGTCGCCCCCAAAATATTGCAAAAAAAAAGTATGTTTAGTGATTATGTTATCATCAGTATCGTGAATATAACACTTCTTCCCCACTGCTCAACTAAATTGCTTAACTAGTTGAAGTGTTGAGAAGTAGGACATAAAACTACCCTCTGACGGAAGTTGCTGACCAAATCAACACCATGTATATTTAAATCTTTGTTATTTACAAATAAAATATAAAAGACTACAACTTTTATTCGGGGAAACTTGAATTATTAAAATCAAACGTTTTATTAAGATTTCTGATATTAAAACTAATTACTTCAAGAGCCGAGTCAACCGAATAAAAGGCTTAGGGAATTTGTAAAACTAGTTAATAATTAAATTTGGCTCAAGTAGCTATCTTAGCGCAAAATAAACTCTATTCAACTAATTCAGAACAAGAATTTATAGTTACAATTAGTTTTAAAGGTCAGTAACTTTTAGTAACACATTTAAAGTTACTTTAATGAAAATAACAATTAAAAAAGTGTTTTACAATTCAAAAAGATAATACACCTATAAATAAATATTACAAACATGCATATACTCACGTCTGTATCCCAGAGGCGTAGGCAGAGACTACAGATTTCCATCGGCTACGATCCAGACACCCCTTTTCAAGCTCTTCTATTCCGGGTACTTTTGTATGTCGCCAATTCGGTCAGCATAAATTACTTTCATCTCTCTACTTTCATTCATTCTATCTCTCGTCATGTCCAAACCACCGAAGCATTCCTTTTTCTATTCTAGTCATTACATCTTCTTTCAGGCCGCAACAAATAAATATTACCACTTTAAAAACCTTAAACATATATAAATAATACTCTTGCACTACAAAGCCACTACAAAATGTAAAAGAAATTTAATGCTCTCCACTAGAAAATTAATATTTCGCACTATAATCAACCAACTATTTTTTTCACTCACTAAGTGGGAAGATAAAGGGAACTTAGCCCATGTTTGAGTTTTAATTAAACAAAAATCGATATCATTGTACAACAAATATGATTAACATGCCAAACATACCGACAACAAAGGTAGATATAATGTACTAAAGTTACTTCAGCAACTGCTGCGGTGCTGCAGGAAGTGCAGCCCTTTCGCCTTGCGTAACAAAATATAGGCATCCTTGTGAGCCGTAGCGGCTGAGTCCCTATATTTTGTTATTGCGGGCGATGGCTGCCTTCCTTCCGCGCCTCAGGCTTTTCATATTCACTCACTGTGGTTACTATTGTGGGAAGTAACCACAAGACTGCGTGGAGTCAGCACTGAAAAAAGTTTCGTTAGCATAACAAAAAAATTGTTGTTCTGACAAATATTTACTTTCAATATAGCGTCAAACGAGAAAACGGTCATTTCAACAGATTTAATTTGTTTAACTTTACTGATCATAATGATAAAACTAACTGGAAAGTGGTTCCGTTTACTTAACTTTTTGTAAAAGAAACAATTTTTTGTTACTTATCTAACATATCAATATTTGTTAAATCCACTGTTTTGGGTCTGGTAAATGGTACTTCTGCAAATCATACAAATTAAAACGATTATTGACTGAAAAAATTTTGTGCCTTTACTGTAGTATAATATAATTTACTAAGTATTTGAGTAATATATATATATATTTAAATCGGTACCCTTTAATATTTTGACAACATGACACTACCCTCAACAACTTCTCCATTACCAAAGGTTAGCTGGTAGAGGAGAATATTAAATAGTATTAAGCTCGTCTATGTACGTAATTTTTATCTGCACAAGATATATACAGATAAATTATTTTATTATTATTATTATTATACCAAAAGAAATAGTAAATGGAATATTTTCATTTGATAGCTTTCATCAATCAAGTGAAGTATACAAACAAATATTGTTGTTACGATCAGTTAATTTCAGTAAATGCAACACAAATTCTTCTTTAAATTGACTAGAATGATTTTGTTATATTTGATCGGATTGTTAATAAAATTATGATGTTCGGTATTTGAAATCAAACCAAAATGTTAAATTTACTATTACATTGATTAAAATTAAAGTTTTTTATTCGTGAAATCAGATGTTTTATTGTAGAATTAATAATATTTATTGGTTATATTATCAATGATGTTTTTTTCAAAAATTAACTAAGCCGAAAATCCAGCCAGCTTGTTCTCGGCTTTGTTGTCAGCTAAATTTATACTTGCGATTGTCGGCACTTGGTGAAACTTGTACCACATCTTGAGTTAAAAGCACTTGTACAGTAGTTTCACTTTGTTTATGTCTTCTCCCAACCAGTTTCGGATTTTACACCATTTTCAAGGGACGATGTTAATTAAATTACATTTCATTGAATCCAGGCACAAGCTCTGAGCAACTTAAACATTGATAAATAGATTATAATCAGATTATCATAGATTATAATCAGATTATCATAAATTATCATTATTTACGTTGCTCAGAGCTAGTGCCTGGAGTCAATGAGAAGTATTTTAATTAACATCTTCCCTTAAAATGTAAAATCCGAAACCGGTTGGGAGAAACATAAATAAAGTGAAACTACTGTACAAGTGCTTTCAACTCAAGATTTGTGGTCAGCAACTCAAAGTGATCGTGATCTTGAAAGTACAGCTTTCTAGTAAGATTAACTGCAGCAGACAGAAGCACACTTCCGTATTAGGTTGCCATATTAGAAGTTGTTGGACATAACATAACATTGTGATTATAAATTGCAACGGAAATCAATAATTTGGATTGGTTTTTATTTTTGTCAATTGTAAAGACAAACATCGAGCTGCTAATTTGGCGACACTAATCGCCTTAACTTCTTTGTTTTTGATAGAGGGTTCTTCACCTTTTCTGCCTTTCTTAGGCAAAAAAATGAGGTTTTATTTGTAATACTGACCAACAAAATTCACGAAACATTAATCAATGATTTCAATAATGAATGAATTTACATGAGGTACATTTGACAAAAATGGTTTAATTAGCAAAAGTACTATTGGCGGTTAACAATGTTTCATAACTCATTTTGTTCGCACCGACATGACGTGGTAAAAGCGTGCCAATAAATACTGGATCACGTCATAAATGCTTTCATCGTGCTTAATTTCATTTCCAGAGAAACGAGGGTTCCATAATTAAGAAAATTTATCAAAAGTTGTATCTAAATTGTGTTTGTAGCAACTGCCGCTCTACTGTCATATTGACGAATGAGTTTATTTGATAAAAAAATAAATTTAAATATAATCATTCAAAATACAAGACATAAATCTAGAGGTGTTTCCGAGTTTGGACAGTCCACACTCGTTCATTTTCAACTAGATTCATAGATTCATTTATTTTAGTACATAGGCGAAACAATTCGCACTTATACAGGTCAACATTTACAAATATGTGTACACAATTAATAAAATAATAAAATAATTAAAACAACATTATTTCTTGCATGAGTACATAATTATGTACTCAAGTCAATACATAAAAAGTAGAATTAGCTGTTTATAAGTGTATGGTCAGAGTGATCAGTTCTGGCCGTACGATTGTTGTTGTCGTTAGATGAAGTGGAGTGGTGTAGAAAGTGGAAACAGACTTGTAATTTGAAGATGGTTTAATAAAGAGAAAAGTAGTTTTCTCTAGCTGTGATCTCTACGGTAGCTAAGTAGGTACTCAATTGATAGATAAATAAAATGTATAAAGTAAAGTAATAACATCACGTACACGCTGGACATAACTAGGTCGCAACGTAGCAGAATGTACGGAAGGTTGCCCGTACATGCTCCCAAACCGGGAAGAAGAGAGACGCTAAGTTAAGATTTAGTTTAAGATAAGTTGAGATCACAACTAGAAATTTAAAAGACACATTACAAAAAATCAAAGTTATAAAGTCATTAGTGTAGAGAAGTACAAAAAATGTAAGTTAAAATCAATACCCAAAATTTAATTAATTCACTTGATTAAAGTTCATATGTACGTTATAAAAGTCCATCACTTTCACTTAGAGTTCGTAAAGTTTACAGTCCTTTCACATTACACTAAGTTTTCTTTCACTAGAGCTTCTTTCACTAGAGGAGGGGGCGGCCATTGTCGCATGGGTTGTAGTTCAAAGTCATCAGACCTCCTCGCCGTCCCGTGGCTCGTCTCCGCCGCCCGCGCCCCTGCCGTCGCAGTAGTCTCCACCGCCGCCGCCGCCGATCGGGGCTCCGGCCCAGTTAGTCGTTGTGACCGTCTGTACCGCCTTGTGATGATCCATGCGAGTACTCCGATTGCCGCTGCTCCCCAGAGCGAGTACGACACGAAATATAAATGTACATCGTGTGTAGAGAGCTCGTTTGGTAAATTCTCTCGTTGTCGTTGTAGCCGTAATTTCTCGTCTACGTCTTTAAGTTGGCTATCTAAGTTGGCGGACTCTTTGTAATGGATGCCATGTAGAGTCACATCTGCGATGTCGTTTATTGACGTTTTCAGAGATGGCACGTCAATCTCGCTTTTCATAAGCAGCCTGTTCTGGAAGAGGTTGTGGGCGTATATTGTCGAATCTCTTCCTTGAAGTATACAACCCTGACCTAGGGTAACAATGCTGGAACCGTTCGTCGTCACCGATGTAATCCGATCTTCACATATTATTCTGATGACGCATCTATCGCAGCATGTGCTAAGCCAGGAGTTCGCTGTGTGTAGTTGTACCCACTGTTCCTCGCACCTCTCAGTTATCATGTTACAAGTTAAGGCCGGCCTATGACTTATTAATTTTGCTTCGCACGGCGAATCTTCAGTATGAACGAATAAATTATGAATGGGTCGGCTATCAGTGCATACAAAATTGTTACTGCTTTTTTGAATACAGTTTGCTATTTCTTGCGCTTCCATATTTAAGTAAGTATTTTTTCTAAAGTTGACGGCCATGAATTCTGACGACCGTACAATTTTTCTTGTCTCCTTCTCATAGTATATCGGAAGTGGAATAACTCTGTAGATGGTAAAATATTCATCACTCGTTAGTGGAATGTGCATTTCAAATAAAAAATTATTTTCCGTGATTCTAGCTTTCACGTACAGCAATTTATATACATCTCTTATGTCGTTTTGCACATTTTCAATGGGTAAAAACAATCTCTTTGGTAGCCGTCCAGCTATATTTTTTAATTGTCTCATCATATAGTCTGGAGTAAAGAGGTGTGCATCGACGTGTCCTTGATAGATGCCGGATAGAGTGCTGAAAAGCGTTTCTTGCGTCGTTTTCAAGTTCGTTAAAAGAAGACTTGCAGTTAAAGACACTGAGTTAAAATAATTCGCAGTTGTCATAATTTCGAGCTGTTGCTCCATTTTTCCAAATGATGAGTTTGTTTGCTGTATGACCGACTGGATAGCTTCAAATTGTTGTCTCATTCGTATTTCGTTCTTCTTCATAGCATTATTTTCAATTTCGACGATGGACGTTTGATTTTTCAAGAGACCAAGTAAATAGTTTTCGTTCGACTGGATAGCTTTAATATCATTTTCATACTTGTCAGCAAAGTTTTGATCCAAAATTCCAAACAGACTTCGTGCCAAGGATCCCACACCATTGATCAATCCACGTCTTCTTCTCTTAGTTAAGTGTTTTTGAGGTGTAAGAAGCATAACATTGTAGTTTTTGATCTGATCCATCTCGTGATCAAGTTGATTGGTAGTAGCCTGACACAGCGTCTTCTCCATAGTTTTGCATATACTTCTGACATGCTCCAAGTTTTTCTCCATAGTTTGTATGCCTTGCCAGTATGATGTCAGATTGTAATAAACTAAAAGGACCCATTCATCGTGGACAAGTTGCATGTTACCGATTTTATCATAATAAATCGGTTGCTCCTTCCCCAACGATGTAATATATACATCTGATGTTTGATTAGCGTTGGACCCATGAATTGCAGTAAATATCCACAGCATCAAAGTTAGCAAAGTCAGGAAAAGAGATCTCTTTCCCGGCTTCTTTCTCTCAGTTTTCCGCTCAGTTTCTCTCTCAGTTTTCTGCTTCGTACTCTTCTTAGTTTCCTTCTTCATAGTCTTCTCAGTTTTCTTGTTTTTGGTGTCTTGCCCCTCTCTTTATATTAAAGTTGATGTTGATGGTTGTTCTTCTTCTTTTGGCAGTGGAGATAGTTTGACTATAGGTCGCTTCATTATTCCATTCTTAGTTCTTAAAGTTACTACCCGGACGTAACCATCTTTGCCCGGATGTAGCTCCACCACGCGACCCATAGGCCATTTTCCTTGTGGCATTATACTATTTTCCCGTATCAAAACCACATCACCTTTCTCAATATTTTTGGTGGGTTGCTGCCATTTGCTCCGAATTTGCAGCTGGTGTAGATAATCATGTGACCAGAGTTTCCAAAACTGTTGCATCATTCTCTCAGTTAGCTGCCATCTTCTTCTTAAGTCTATGCTTCCATCTTCTAAGTAGTTGCCTTGAGGAACTGCTAATGTAGGACTCCCCGTGAGAAAGTGTCCAGGAGTCAGACTACTTCCTAGTTCATCTGGATCCTCAGTCAATTGACAAAGTGGCCGCGAATTTAAACATGCTTCTATCTGATTTAACAACGTAAGAAATTCTTCGTACGTGAGTTTTTGTTCCCCAAGCACTCGTCGCAAGTGATGCTTCATAGACTTTACCGCGGCCTCCCACGTCCCTCCCCCGCCACTGGGCCAAGAAGGGACGCTGAAGTGCCATTCTATCTCCAGTTTGCTGAGCTCATCAAAAAATTCGTTGTTCATCAGTTGTTTGAAGTCTACGAACTCTCTCTTCAGTACTTTAGCCGCTCCAATAAAGTTTGTTCCTTGATCCGAATACATATGGCGTGGAGTGGATCTTCTGGAGCACATCCTTTTCAGTGCAGCGATAAATGTTTCAGTGCTGAGGTCTGAAACTAGCTCCAAGTGGACTGCCTTAGTTGCCAAACACACAAAGACGGCAATATAGCCTTTGCAGGTACGGACTCCTCTTCCTTTGTTGAGCTTGATATCAACATGCCCCGTATAATCAACGCCGGTGTGAGTAAATGGCTTACAGGGAGTGACTCGGTGCGCAGGCAAGTCCCCCATAATTTGATGATTTTCCTTGGTACTGAAGCGGTGGCATCGCACACATTTCCGTAATAGTGATTTTACTGCTTTATTCCCACCTACAATCCAATACTTCTGGCGAATCAGCATTAATGTGAGTCGCGCTCCTCCGTGTAAGGTTTGTAAGTGTGCATGTTCAATAACTAGACGTGTTAGCCGCCCAGTGTTTGGTAGGGTTATCGGGTTCTTCATGTTGTAGGGCAAGGCAGAGTTCTTGAGACGTCCCCCCACCCTTAGTACGTCTCTGTCGTCTAAAAATGGATTTAATTTATATAAACAGCTGCTTTTTGACACCAATCCATTTCGTCTAAGTTGCATTATTTCATCGGCGAATGCTGATTGTTGCACATATTTTATTAAGAATGTTGTTGATTCGTCGATTTCCAGTGTTGCTAGGTATTTTGTATTTGTTTTGATTCGACGAGTAGCCTTGTAGAAACGCAAAATCCAGGTCATTATTCTAGTTAATCGAGTAAATGAACTGCATTTATTCAATAAGTTTTGAATAAAATGATCTGTATTTTTCAGCGACGCGCATGACAGTTTCATATCTTCAGATCTTTCATCTTGACTCACAGTTCCGTTATCTGTTGCATAAAGACAAATCTTCACCTTAGTTTCCTCAAAGTTTTTAAGCCAAGCAGGTCCTTGCCACCATCAAAGGTCAAAGGTAGCCAGTTTTATCGGTGAAAGTCCTCGCGATGCGCAGTCCGCGGGGTTTTCTTCTGACTTGACGTAAGCCCACTGTTTACCAGGGATTATCTTCGTTATCTTGGCTACCCGAGTAGAAATGTATTTTTCCCACCTTGACTGTTCTCCTTGAATCCAGGCCAGGACTACCTTGGAATCACACCACCCAAAGATCTTCATAGTTTTTCCTTGTAAGGAGTTAATAATTGTTTCTATTAACTTCGCCAGTAACAAAGTGCCACAGAGTTCCTTTTTCGGTAAGCTAGTTTTTTGTTTCAGCGATACCACTCTTGTTTTAGCAGCAATAAGGGTGATTTTTGCTCTGCCATCCTTATCTATACTTCGGCTAAATACGACCGCCGAAAACGCTTTTTCGCTCGAGTCGCTGAATCCATGTAATTGCATGTTGCTGTCTGAGCTTTCTATCCATCGTTCTAATTTCAGTTTTTTAATACTGAAGAGTTCGCTTCTTAGTTTTCTCCACTCCGTACATATACTCTCAGATAAATCTTCGTCCCACTCAGTTTTGTTTAGCCAAACTTGTTGAAATAAAATCTTGGCAGCTACCGTTATAGGGGATAGCCAGCCAAGTGGATCATACATTTTGGAGATTTCTGATAATAACATTCTCTTAGTAATCCGTTTCTCATAGTTATCTCCCATATCCCAGTTAAACATGAAATTATCAGTCTTCGGATTCCAGATTAATCCAAGCGTTCTCATCGAATCTTGTCGCTTGAAATCAAATGTTGTTGATGAAACTTGATCCGCTGATAAATGAGTCAGTAGTTCGGCTTCGTTACTAGACCATTTTCGTAAATTAAAGCCACCGCCTCTTAGTAAATGAATCAATTGTTGTTGTAGTATTTTTGCTGAACTTAGCGAATTCGTCCCGCTGACTAAATCATCCATATAAAATTCGTTTTGAAGGATGTCAGCGGCCAGCGGGAACTTATGTCCGTCGTCTATTGCTAGCTGTTTTAGGGTTCTCATAGCTAAATATGGAGCACTCTTGGTTCCGTACGTGATAGTACAGAGTTGCATCTCCTTCAAGTTTTCGTAAGGGCTGTCGCGCCAGATGATTTTTTGCAATCCTTGCTGTTTTTCATGTATCAGGATTTGTCGATACATTTTTTCGATGTCGGCAGTAAAAACGTATCGATAGCTTCGCCATTTGATAATTAGCGACTGGATATCCTTTTGCATGTTAGGACCCTTTTCCATAAGCGAATTTAAGCTGTCTTGTGACTTGGGACCGCTAAATTTCATCGATCCATTGAACACCACTCTCAGCTTGGTCGTCATAGATGATTCCCTCAGGACTCCATGATGAGGTAAAAAACATTCCAATCTTTCGTCAGTAGTTGCAGTAGAAGGTTTCATGTGTTCCAGTTCCATGTATTCATTAATGAACTCCTTATACATCTTTTCTAGCTTCGGCTGTCTTTGTAGTCGTCTCTCTAATTGAAGAAATTGTGAGATACACTTGGATTTGGAGTTTCCAAGTTTCTCTTTAAAGTCTTCATATAAAGGCATTTGGACTACATATCTCCCGTCGTGCCGTCTCTCAGTAGTTTGTTTATAAAAATATTCACATCTTTCCTCCTCAGACGTCTCCTCAGTTTCCAAAATATCTTCATTTTCCCAAAACTTCACTAAGTTATCAGTTCCTGTTAAGGTTATGTGACAGTTGAGTGTTTTAACATTTCCACATAACACCCATCCTAGTTGAGTTTGCTGAGCGATTGGATAGTGTGAAGACCTCTTAATTACACCTTCCAGGATAATGTCAGAATACACGTCCGCCCCCAGGAGTATGTCGACAGATCGTGATATATTGAACTCTGGATCGGCGAGCTTCAAGTTATGGAGATGAGGCCAATTTCCAGTATCAAAGGTTTGGTTCGGCAACTTGTTTATTAGCTTCGGCATTATTAACGCCTCAATTGTTAAAGTGTAATCTGAGTAAATGGATTTACACTCAATCTGAAGCAAACCCTTACAGTCGGTGGAAGTCACTCCCACTCCTGTTACCGTTGCATTTAGTTTTCGTCTCGGCAGCCTCAGTAGTTGCGCGGCATTTTGGCTGACCAAGCTTATCTGACTTCCTTGGTCGAGCAAACCGCGTAAGTTCACATAAGTTCCATCTACAGTTTTCACTCTCAGTATTACCGTAGCCAACAAAACTTCTTGTGTCTCACCCGACACGTGACTAGACTTGGGGTAATTATACTTCCGTTGACCCGCTTGTTGATTATGGCATCTTACAGAATCGTTACTATTTCCGTATGGATGAAGTAACGTGTGATGCAGCTGATGACATAGTTTGCAGTTGTTTGTTGACCGACATTCGCTGTTTCCATGGCTGTATAAGCAGTTTTTGCAAACGCGAAGTTTTGCAACCGTTTCGTTCCGTTTTCCTGAATCCATGTCAACAAATTGGCGGCAATGCATCAACACATGATCTTTCTGACAAAGGGGGCAGTTTTTGGTGGTAGCATGAAAAGTTTTAGAAAATCCCTGCTGCCATGCCTTGTTTTTATAATTGTTGCCCCTAGATGTTGACGGCTTCGGATTACTTAACTCCGTTTTCTGGTGACTCCTCGCAGCTTCCAGTGCCATGAACTTGCTTTCCAGAAAATTGCTGAAGTCATCGAAGTTTGGTAGTTCTCGCGGGTCTTCCAGCTCCTTGTTGTACTCGTTATATGTTACAGAGTCGAGCTTTTGCAACATCAAATGCACGATTATTGGATCCCAAGTAGCTATGTCAATTCCTATGTTGTTGAGACCGTTTAAACACTCGATTATGACGTCATGCATATTTTTTATGACGTAAGCAGTGGCTTGCTGAATTACTGGAAGATTCAGCATCGTATTCATGTAAGAATTAAACATCATACGTTTGTTGTTGAAGCGATGATTTAATATTTCCCAACAGGAATCGTAGTTTTCAGCGCTAATAGTCAAGTGCTGTACTTGTTGTAATGCTTCCCCTTTTAGTTTAGTTTTCAGGTGTTTCATCTTCTGAGTTTTTGGTATCAATGGGTTGTTATGAATAGTTTCCGTGAATAGATCCTTAAATGATACCCATTGATTATAGTTACCCGAGAATTCGGGAATCTCCATACGCGGCGTTGATTCATGGTAGTGAACGTTCGCCCAGATTTTGCTGTTCAGCTGTCTTCGTAATTCGTCATAGTGTTTTTCTAGCCTTGTATAGTTTTTCTCGTACTCATCATCATGATCTTCTTCCTGGAGCAAACTATCCAACTCCCAGTGTCGCTTGTCAATAATTTCCCATTTCACCTTCAAAGTTTTCAGATAATCCTCCATTTCCCATCTCTCCACAGTGTTCTCCATATTTATTTTCGTCATAGTTCTCTCGAAAGCCTTAAAATTAGATCTTTGTTGCCTCAGTATCTCAGTTGTCTTGTGTGTTGTCGGATTTTCAACACTTGTTTCCTCCTCCATAGTTTTTACAGCCTTCGAAGTTGATTTAAGTAAAGTCAGAATAGCTTTCCTTGTTTTCTGGTACATATTTCTAGTCTGCTCAAACACCTGTTTCGTAAAATATTCATGAGCCGGGTCAGTTTTTTGTAGAAGTTCCACGTGCCTGACCTCAAAATCTTCCCATTGGTTTTCCAGGGACACAATCCGCGTTGTTAAATAGTCCACAGTTTTTCTCGCCTTCCCGTCCTTCCCAAAGTTCTCGCACAGTCTCTTAATATTCTCATACACTTCTCCCTGAATACGTAAATCTTCCATCTTTCCTCACAGTTAGTTAATGACTCTGATTAGTTAGTTAAGTAGATGTGTTCGAACACGTAGCTAAAGTTCACTCCCCAGTTAGATTTTTTGACGTCAAATTCTGTTAAAGTTCAATCTCACAGTTCAAGTTACTTCGTAAAGTTTTTCACTGACACAGTTCCTCTAACCCACAGTTAATTAACCCACAGTCTAATTCACAGTTCTTCTCAGTTTATAATCACAGTTACAGAGTCACTTTAGGTAGGTACCGTACCTCTTTTAGTTACACAGTTAATTTTTTCCGCCGACGGATGGAGCCCTACAACGTAGTAGATCACAGATTCCACAGCCTGCTAGTTCCAGTCTTCTTTCGTACCTCGACGTATTTCCCCGAAGAGTCCCGAAGAAGTCCTGGTGCTCGAAGGACCAAATTGATGTATGGTCAGAGTGATCAGTTCTGGCCGTACGATTGTTGTTGTCGTTAGATGAAGTGGAGTGGTGTAGAAAGTGGAAACAGACTTGTAATTTGAAGATGGTTTAATAAAGAGAAAAGTAGTTTTCTCTAGCTGTGATCTCTACGGTAGCTAAGTAGGTACTCAATTGATAGATAAATAAAATGTATAAAGTAAAGTAATAACATCACGTACACGCTGGACATAACTAGGTCGCAACGTAGCAGAATGTACGGAAGGTTGCCCGTACAATAAGCTAGACATTATAAGAGACGATACATTATGTAAAAAAGCATAATAAATATGTTATAAGGTAAAATAATAAATATGTCATACCTTACAATAAAATGAACATGTCAGCAATAATTAATTTATATAGTTAAGAGTCTGTGAAGGCATTTTTATCCTTAAGGAAATCGTCAATACAATAATAAGCTTTTTTTAATAGGAATGCCTTTATCTGTCTCTTGAAAGGTTTTTCGTTCAGGTTGTGCAAACTTTCTGGTACTTTGTTATATCTTTAAAACTTATACTATGGAAGCTATTTGAAACCTTGGCCAATCTAGTAAAGGGCACAATGATTTTATGTTTATTTCTAGTCTCATAATTGTGGATGTCTTTGTATTTTAAAACGTCGTCTAAGTTTCTCCTGGCGTGTATAATTGATACATATATATAAATTGAAGGCAATGTCATAATATTAGTGTCTTTAAATATTTGTCTTAGACTATGTCTTGAGGGTAACTGGAGTATTGCTCTTACTGCCCTTTTCTGCAATATAACCACCCATATACCAACTACCCCTCTTTTTGGGTGACTATAAAACCTTTCAGTGTTTTAACTTTTAAACCATTCAATGAAATGAAGTTGAAATACTGGAGAAATGTATTTATTTAAAACACACAAAAAGTTAAACAAACAATACAATCCTTTACTTAAATCTAGCATGCAAATTTTTTAAATAATACCTATTTATCAAGATAAATAAAAAATGCTGGCCAGATAACTGCCGTGGTTCGGCTGAGCCGTGAGGCTGATTCTTTGACCGAAATAAGCTCCAGCCTTCGGGTCACCGGAAGCGTACGATCAGGCGCGATGAAATATCTCTGTAGAGACCTCCCGCGTCCGGTCCCCACGGTCCGAGTGTCTCCACACCAAAGGGTACAAACATGTAACCCTCATCTAGGGCTGCAGATTTGACTCCGTTGACGTTGCAGCCGCGTCCGTTCTGGAAGCGGTCGCTGAAAGGTGGAATGGCGCCAACGTTTAAGGCTGCGTATAAACCTGGACAAATTAGTGATTTTGCCCCCGCATCCCCGCACCTCAACTGTTTGCGCGACCGGCCGTCACCGGCCGCGAGCGCTATTTCTTAGCTCCCATGAGCGGTGTGGATCCGCGGTCATTAACCCGTGCACGTGCTAGTTTTCAATAATAAGTATAATGCATCTACGATGTATAAAATTCAACCCAGTTGACAAAACGGTTTGTTCGCAATGGCATTTTTTTGCGTAATTGTTCAAAATTTTATTTTTCGAAAAAATACTTGCAAAGATAATGATGACGATGATGATACAACGATACGTCGATACGACGATACGTCGATACAACGATACGTCGATACGCCGATACGTCGATACGCCGATACGCCGATACGTCGATACGCCGATACGTCGATACGACGATACGTCGATACGGGGATACGACGATACGGCAATACGTCGATACGATGATACGTCGATACGAGGATACGTCGATACGCCGATACGTCGATACGACGATACGTCGATACAAGGATACGACGATACGACGATACGACGATACGTCAATACGTCGATACGTCGATACGTTGATACGTCGATATGTCGATACGACGATACGTCGATACGCCGATACGTCGATACGTTGATACGTCGATATGTCGATACGACGATACGTCGATACTCCGATACGTCGATACGACGATACGTCGATACGACAATACGTCGATACGACGATACGGCAATAAGTCGATACGACGATACGTCGATACGCCGATACGTCGATACGCCGATACGTCGATACGACGATACGTCGATACGGGGATACGACGATAAGGCAATACGTCGATACGACGATACGTCGATACGAGGATACGTCGATACGCCGATACGACGATACGTCGATACAAGGATACGACGATACGACGATATGACGATACGTCGATACGTCGATACGTTGATACGTTGATATGTCGATACGACGATACGTCGATACGCCAATACGTCGATACGTCAATACGTTGATACGTCGATATGTCAATACGACGATACGTCGATACTCCGATACGTCGATACGACGATACGTCGATACGAGGATACGACGATACGGCAATAAGTCGATACGACGATACGTCGATACGAGGATACATCGATACGCCGATACGTCGATACGAGGAAACGACCATACGACGATACGTCGATACGAGGATACGACGATACGGGGATATGACGATACGACGACACGGCAATACGTCGATACGACGATACGTCGATACGAGGATACGTCGATACGTCGATACGACGATACGTCGATACGAGGAAACGATGATACGTCGATACGACGATACGTCGATACGTCGATACGAGGATACGTCGATACGCCGATACGTTGATACGACGATACGTCGATACGTCGATACGTTGATACGTCGATATGTCGATACGACGATACGTCGATACGCCGATACGTCGATACGTCGATACGTTGATACGTCGATATGTCGATACGACGATACGTCGATACTCCGATACGTCGATACGACGATACGTCGATACGAGGATACGACGATACGGCAATAAGTCGATACGACGATACGTCGATACGAGGATACATCGATACGCCGATACGTTGATACGAGGAAACGACCATACGACGATACGTCGATACGAGGATATGACGATACGGGGATATGACGATACGACGACACGGCAATACGTCAATACGACGATACGTCGATACGAGGATACGTCGATACGCCGATACGTCGATACGACGATACGTCGATACGAGGAAATGATGATACGTCGATACGTCGATACGAGGATACGACGATACGAGGATACGGCAACACGTCGATACGTCGATACGAGGATACCTCAATACGCCGATACGTCGATACGACCATATGTCGATACAAGGAAACGACGATACGACGATACATCGATACGTTGATACGTCGATATGTCGATACGACGATACGTCGATACGCCGATACGTCGATACGTCGATACGTCGATACGTCGATACGTTGATACGTCGATATGTCGATACGACAATACGACGATACGGCAATAAGTCGATACGACGATACGTCGATACGAGGATACGACAATACGACGATACGGCAATACGTCGATACGACGATACGTCGATACGAGGATACGTCGATACGACGATACAACGATACATCGATACGACGATACGTCGATACGAGGATACGTCGATACGACGATACAACGATACGTCGATACGCCGATACGTCGATACGTTGATACGTCGATATGTCGATACATCGATACGCCGATACGTCGATACGACGATACGTCGATACGAGGAAACGACCATACGACGATACGACGATACGACGATACGTCGATACGAGGATACGACGATACGTCGATACGACGATACGAAGATACGTCAATACGACGATACTTCGATACGACGATATGGCAATACGTCGATACGACGATACATCGATACGAGGATACGACGATACGTCGATACGTTGATACGACGATACGTCGATACGTCGATACGTTGATACGTCGATACGATGATACGTCGGTACGACGATACGACCATACGGCAATACGTCGATACGCCGATACGTCGATACGAGGATACGACCACGATCACGATCACGATCACGACCACGATCACGATCGCGATCGTGATCGTGATGGCGATGGCGATGGTGATGGTGAGATAAGGTTTTGTTAGTCTCCCAGAGGGGTAGGCAGAGACTACAGATTTCCATCTGCTACGATCCAGACACAACTCTTTCGCCTCTTCCACATCCATCAACCATATTTATTGTGATAATAAATTGTAAGCTAAAAAAAATACCTCAGACGAAAAACATAGCGATATTCATTAGTCCATTGAGACAACCTTTAGTTCAACATCTTTAATAAAACATGACCTATCTACTTATTTTGTTAAGTAATGGCGTACCTTGCTTTATTTTCACTCGTAAAACATTTTTATTCCATTTTTTACATTGGTTGCATTTATTTCCCATGTTTCAAATTACGAGATTTATTTAAATTACGAAACCGGGACGTCGAGAGCGCAAAAACGTAGCCCTCCCGTCTCAACGGAGCGATCACAACTGACCGACGGGTGAGTGACGAAACAAAGCATGGAACAAAAAGCGCGTGCGACCGAGATATCTTGTCGCCGCCTTGTCTCAGAATAAATCGACGTAAGCGCCAATTCTTAGATGTTAAATTAAATGAAAACGAAACAGAATTATTCAAAATCCCCGTGCAATTATACGGGGTCATTTGTTTTCTTATTTTTAATACAAATTTCAAGGTAAACTGTTTTAAGAAAGGTCCTTTAACACTCGAAAAACATGAAATATAGAGGTAACTTCGTAATTTTTTTCTATCGAGCGAACTTAAAGCTTTTGCGTTTTTGCTTCTGCACGAATATCAGCCCTATAGTCTATTATCTATATTATTTTTATTAAACCGATTGACCAAGTTACACAATGTTTTATGCTCATTTGAAATTGTGCATCTGACATTATACCGACCCTTAAGGCGATACGTAAAAGTTTTAGCGTCCCTGTTACTCCATATGCAAAAAAACCCTCAGTGCGAGTGGGACGGATTCGTGGAAAAGTAGCAAAACGTCGGTTTTTTATTAATAAAAAATGTACTAAGGTATTTTATCAAAAATATTTCAAGGAGACTTTACAAATACATAATATCCACATTTTGAATGAAATTTCACAATGAAATTAGTTAGGATTTCAGAATTACAGAAAAAAATAAAACAACATTGAGGTCTTTTCGGAATTAAATTCTATCGAGAAAATTTCATCCAACAGCGTTTTCCTTCAGTGAGAATCTTAATCAAATACTTAATAAACATTTACCCAAAAATGAAATACGTGGATGACGTCATAGTGTAGTAAATGGATTCGAAAACACCCCATTTTTATTTTGGTATCGCCTTAAATACTTAATTACAATGAGAGTAAATATGTTTTTAAAAATAATCTATAAAATTATTGCGGTTTGGTTAAAAGTCTTTGGTTGCACAGCCTGTGATAGCACCCAGTTAATTAAAAAATTTCATAGGTCTTTACAATAAACAAGAAAATTTTCTTGTTCTAAGAAATACCTAGAAACCTATCTTTAATAGGTATAAGTTTATAATAATAACAGTTTTAGTGACGAAAGAATCGTTTAAACGAACCATATTTTCTTGAAAAATACCACTCAATAAAGCGACGAACGATGAGAGGTGGTCCATACGTGCTCCATAAGTATATTTCAAAGGGCAGTGCATTTGCTCCGATAACATTTATTCTTGTAATTTACTTCAGCGCGAAATCCATTTTTCCTGCAGCAGTCCTCTAATAAAGAGCATACACGGTTCTGTGGAGTAGTTTTAAGATCCGTATATACTCTTTAGAGCGGTTAAGTTACGAATAGCTTTTCTAATAGGTCACGTAAGGAAATAAAATACGAATTAACTGTTCTTTCTTAAGGCGCTACGGAAAAAAATATACACTTTTAGAACTTGCATATCTACTTCAGTAAATAATGTATTAGGTAATTTGATAAAACAGTATATTATTTTTGGAATCTTTTTCTAGGGATCTGTAAAACAGAAACGCGATTGGAGAAATTCGGCTCGATACAAATATATATCAAATTGAGGTCTTTATCGACACTAATTCTCCTGGTTTGACAATATGGAATGACATATGGACTGCAATTATATTTTATTAGATGGATTTTAACAGTATCTAGGATCTGGTTAAACGAAATTTTGATAGCAATTTTAGTACATTTTATATTAACAAAAAAACTGACTTTTTGTTACTTTTCCACGAATCCATCCCTCTCGCACTGAGAGTTTTTTCGCAAATGGGGTAACAGGGACGCTAAAACTTTTACATATTGCCTCAAATATCCGCATATCAATTGTAGAACAATGGAGCAATTGATTCTTCCTGAAGGCAAAAAGTTAACAATGGATACAAAAAATGTGGTTTATCTGAAGGTAATATAAAAGAAATTTAAGAATTGATAAAAATAAGTGTTTGTCATGAATATTTAGAGCATCCTCTTTGTTAAATCTAACCTGCTACCAAACTAAAATAAGATAGGACCAGTTCCTGAATTAAGTGAATCTCGCTAAGCGATACTAGGCAACGAATCAGCCAATCACAGCGTTGCATTAGCACCGTTTAAGAGGCGTTACGCGCAAACCTCCATACAAACGCTGTCAACACATTGTGGGGTGTCTATGGAACAATATTATAATATTTTAGGCTGAGTCCATTAAAATTATCCAGATTTATGTTTAAGTCGAACTAAAAACCGTGAAATTTGAGTAATATCCTAACAACAAACCTCTAAAGTATGTATATTTAACGGCTTTTTACCAAAAGTGTAGCCGAATGTGCTTTTTTTTTAGATAAAATCAAAAAATTAAATCGGGTCAAACATTGAAAATGTTATCTAGATTAATAATAACCAAAAATAATGTCTGAAAACGTCCACAGTCTTGCCAAAAGTGGGTTCTCCTGAAACAAGTTTTGCGCCGGCGACAAAATCGGCAAGATTGTATTGTCTTTGCAAGTTTCTTGGAGCGTGCAGCTCATAGCAAAATGAAACAGCATGATATTTGGCCACGCCCACAACTGAGTTGGTCGCTTGATAAAAACCATCCTTCACTGAACGACAGAGTGAAAAATTTCGTCTTACGGGATCGTTGCGGCCTGAAAAAAGATGTAGTGACTAGAATAGACAAAGGAATGCTTCAGTGGTTTGGACATGTAGAGAGGATGAATGAAAGTAGAGTGATAAAAAAAATTTATCGTGCAAAAGTGGAAGGTACAGCTCGACCAGGCCACCCTAGAAGGACGTATGCTGACCAAATTGGCGACATATTGAAGAAAGGCAATGTAAAAGGTACCCGGAATAGAAGAGCTTGTATGACTAGATTGATGGATATGGAAGAGGCGAAAGAAGTGTATCTGGATCGTAGCAGATGGAAATCTGTAGTCTCTGCCTACCCCTCTGGGAGACAGGCGTAAGTATATGTATGTGATGCATTCTAATAATATTTTTACGATATATTTGGTATTGGTTTACTCATTTATTCCACATACATACAAACACTTAAATGGTTTTAGTCGCTATATTTCGACTCCTCAGTAGAGACGTCGTCAGGCGAATGTTTTTTAAATTTATTTAGTTTAATGGTTATATTATATTATAATAACGAGTAATAGTGAATAATATATGGTGTACCCATAATGCTCAAAAATCTTCCTTCTGTGTCCTCTTTTAGATACCTCTTGAAAAAATTTTACCTCTCATCTCTCTGAATGACTTACTGACTATGCTGCTGTTTGTCTGTATATATGTATCTGTGTATTTATGTATGTATTTGTATGTAGTATATTTTTATGTTTATGTCATAGGTTTAAAATAACTTTTTCATATTGCTATGTACTGATTAAGTTAAATTTTCAAGATAAAAATGTTTTTATGTTTTCCCAAGGTTGACTGGAAGAAATTTCTTTTAGGAATAAGTCCGCCCTTGCCTTCTATCTGTTCTTTGTGTGTATCTTGTCTTCTTATTTGTGTGCAATAAAGTGTTTATTCATTCATTCATTCATGCTTAAATAAATTATTAATTCAATTATTACCACAGAAGAAAAAGTACAATTACGTTAAAAAGGTATAACAGTTATTGACTTTAATATAACGGGTTTTAAAGTTTAGTTGACGCTCGAGATACCACTCGTGCTTATTTGGCGGTTGTAATCAAACCCGAACTCAACTTTGATTGACATTGAGCTAATGATACTTACTCTAAATAAGAATTCCAAGAATTTTGCAAACAGTTTTCAAAAGATTTTACTTACAAAGGGATTTTTACTGGTAGTGTATTAATTTTCATACCAAAAAACGTGAAAGAATTTAATATAAAATCATGATCATTAAGTTTATTCCCTTTGAAATAAAACCCTGATACTGACAGACTTGGGATGAAAATAAATGTTATTTAATTTTTTACCTCCCATTAGAGGTCGGCTATTGAAAATTTATATTATCGAGGCTCCAAGCTTGAAATTATTTGTGTCCGTTATTGTAGAGTATTATGTTCCGTGTAGATAGTTACTTTTGGAAAGTCGAGATTCGACGCAAGGCTGAAGCCGAAAATGTGGGCAACCGGACCACAAGCAGCCTTCGGCACTCAATACAAGCGGATACTATTTACACGAGCACCCGCCTGTCTGCACATGTTTATGTGTGTGCGTACATGATACAAATTGACTTTGACTCATCATCCAAATTCATACTGATTATGGATCAATAACAAATAGTTTGTATTCTTTGCCACAAGACACACTTGGTAAGACGTCAACACGAACTGGGGCAGTAACCCTGTGACAACAGTCAGTTGGTAGATCTCCAGCGCTGGACTAATGAAATTGCGAATGGTAAGTGTTTAGCAGAAGATTGAAAATTATTAATGTAACCATAAGTTGAAGGTGACATTAATTTATGTAGTCAAATTCATACTGAAAACTCGGTAAGTGTGCACCAAGGTTCGATAAACCTATAGGGATGTATAGAGATGCCAAGCCCCCTGTTGGAATTTGGCTGCATAAATTGATGTCGCCTTATAGAATCTTAATTTTATTAAAATGAAGATTTACCAATACATCGAACATATTTGATTCTTTCAACCATTCGGCACACGTTCGGTTACTACAGAGTCCTATGTACCGTCAACGATTTTGAGACAAGGAATTGCCCTCTTTATGGCCTCTTCGAGAAGATTTTATGTCTTCCACTTACGAGCATTGACTTCCGAGGTCGACACTTTGTGTATACTAAGCGAGGAACGCTTTTTTGAAAATTCGTCGTGAAAAATATTTGCAGCTTATTTCGTTGTGGGTGCCCGTTCTTGTGGATTGTGTGGATTTCATGTAGAACAAATTTTATAAGATATTAAGAGGGCGCATGAAAACAAAATTGAATTTAAGACTACTAAATTAAGTTTAAATTGTAACAAAAATAAATATGGATTTTATAATTCCAAGAGCCCAAAAAAGATCGACGTAAAATAATTAGTATGTGACTACAAAAAAAGAAAATGAATCTTATCTGTGGTAAGTAAACGGATGCAGTACGTCTTTATTCCTTAATATTCAAAACAAGTTGAGCCTATTTTAAAATCTAGAGCTCACCTTGGTTCGTAAAGTCGTTTTGCCAAGTTTGGTAACGCAGACTTGGCAGTAATTCCTTTATAACACATGAGGGCTGAAGGGCAGTGTATTTTATTAGGCAGTGTATACAGGGCCGCTAGCGGTATTGTGGTATTTTAGCGCATCCTCTTAGACTGCCGCTAAGTGTTTACAAATGGTTTTGCGGCAAAATAATAGGACTGCCTATAGTGCCGTAAACAAAAAAATCTAAGTGCCGTAGATTTTTTTGTGCAAGTATATCATTAATTCTGTTAAAATTACATTAAATACTAAAAATGTATTTATATGTAAACATAACAAGCTCCTCCTTGTTTCGCTCGTCGTAGCACTTATTTTTGGCTTTTTGTTGAAAGACTCGTAAATTTCCTAATGCCGATAAATAAAAAAACAAAAAAAAAACAAAAGTTCCGACAAGGTTTCGAAGCCCAAAACCTGGTTTCTTGAATGTTAATGTAGTGCTCTTACCCTCTGCACCAATGATTCGATATCTGAAATGACGAATCAAGCAAAAGTACACAAAAAAGTCACGTGACACGTGACGTATACAGCCTTGTGACATTTTCACCCGTTGTAGTATACTAAAGACTGTCAAGTATAAGTTGGCGTTCCTGTGGCGGCGCCTCCTACACCCTTTGTGTTGTCACTTTTTTAGTACGTTTAAAAATTTAGTACGTTTTTTTGCCACACGCCAACTTACACTTGACGCGCTGTACCGCTAGCGGCACTGTAATGGGCGGTTTAGACTGCCGCTAAGTGTATACGGCAAAATCACAAGCCTTCTGGCATTTTAAGCCATTGTGACAAAATACCGCTAGCGGCACTATAGACACTGCCTATAATTTATCGCCTTCATAAATAAAGTAGACACATACAGAAGTGGCCAAATCGTGAAATTGTCCTAATTAGCTTTCCACTTGGAAAAAGTATAACTTTCATGATCTATAAAGCAACCATGACTGTGGCCATTATGAGAAACGAATGGCAGTTGGATGGTCTCCAAAACTCCGTTTGATATTGAAGCCAAAATGAGGGCATTGTCATGTATTTTTATTGTGAATTTCTTCTCGTTGCCATCAGCTTTATTGGGCCTAAATGATGGAAATGTATTATGGTAGGTACTTGATAAAATAACCAGCTTGAAAACAACATCAGATAAGTAATACATAAACAAATAAATGTACATACTTTCAAAGTAGTCGAAAAAGAAATTAAATTGGGACATCACTAATTAAGGCTATCGAAATTGTTTGAACAGCAGAATGGATAAGGACGCCGTATTATCCGCATATCGGTTAACTTTTACTATCCGGATAATTGAAAAGTTATATCCGGATATCCGGATATTTGTTCTTTCCTGAAGTCGATCACGGAAGTAACGATAAGAAGCATTCGCTTCAAAAGTCGTGTCTGAACACTGATTTTTTTTTTTTTTAAATGCAATTTAGTATTTTACTGAGGCCAAGTATTTTATTTAGTATTTTACTGAGGCCAAAACTAAAATTTTTAGACATTTTGTCTGTCTGTATGTATCTATTTTCTGTTTTAACTCGAAAACCACTCAACGGATTTAGATGCGGTTTTCTTTATAATCGTCTTAGTGACCCTGTTCAAGATAAAGGCTATAAGGGTTGTTCATAAATAACCACCAAACTGAAAAAGGGACAAAGATTGAATAAACGCAATTGAATTTTGAAGTATAGTTGACGGTGAATGTTGTTGCTTCTTGATGGAACGACATCTTGCAATATTAAATAAAACTTCTTGATACTCGGTTCCACAAATATAATAATGTTTAATTACCTTTTAAGTTGCTACCGGTTTCGTCGTTTTACGACATCATCAGGCACTGTATTTGAGGTGTTAATAATACATTTTTAAATCCATTTTTTAAAAACCACGAATATTATGTGTTTACAACAGGATTTAGTCTAAATCCTGTTGTAAACACATAATATTCGTGGTTTTTAAAAAATGGATTTAAAAATGTATTATTAACACCTCAAATACAGTGCCTGATGATGTCGTAAAACGACGAATTTAGACGGATTTAGTCTAAATCCTGTTGTAAACACATAATATTCGTGGTTTTTAAAAAATGGATTTAAAAATGTATTATTAACACCTCAAATACAGTGCCTGATGATGTCGTAAAACGACGAAACCGGTAGCAACTTAAAAGGTAATTAAACATTATTATATTTGTGGAACCGAGTATCAAGAAGTTTTATTTAATATTGAATTTTGAAGGTCTAATACAGTACCCGGCAGAAAATAATGCACTTCGGCTATCTTCGGCTTCCTAGAGGGTCGTCTCTATCATCCTTAGAGACAAAGCTACCACTGGACTGTTTAGTGCTTCGTGGGGCAGGGTGATACTACGACACGACGTGCATTATTTACTGCCGCGCCCTTTAATATTCTGTATGTAAGTGACCATTAAACCATTTAAAGCGCAAGTACACGTACACTCACACATACGAGTAAGTACACTCCCTGCCAAGCCAAGTTATCAAACATAACGTAGGAAGCCAGAAAAATAATAACAATTTATCAACTATAATGTATGAAGCCAGAAAAAATAAAAACATCTTAGGACAATGACCTTCCTACCCTTCTGCAACTTGGCGAAACATGATACTATTTATATTTCAACTTAAGTTTGGATGAACTTTAGAATCTTTTGACTGTAACCGTAAAGTTATTATTAATTGATGTGATGACAGAGTTAGTGGATCAAATATGTTGTTAATGCAGTTGTAACGTCTCACGTGTAAAACATTTAAAAAATTACAAATCACATTTGAGATATACCTGAACAGACTTAAGTGGCTCCACAATGCTAAACATCAGTTTTGCGTTGGATTCAGTTCCGTCTATGGCGAAGTAACAATTTGAAAAAAAAAAATGGCGTAACACTTTATTAATAGACATACATTCAATCTTCTTTTAATTATAGTACATTTAAAAAATCATGAGTTTCACGAAAAATAACGATTCAGTTTCCATATTTCAAAACCAATTGAAACGAAACCAACACACGTAAACACTTACTTGAAAAAACATTTTTATTACATAAAGAAATTATATGTAGCCGTGATTTCAAAATAACTGAAGTTTTGCATTCGCAGTATAATTATTATTATAGCAGGATACAGTTAAAAAACAAAAGCGTTAGAGCAGTACTGAATTTTAGGATTGTGCAATCTCTTAAGTTGTGTAAAATTTGTTTATTTATAACTGGATTGTGTTTTTTCGGTTATCCAATAATAATATCCAAGTGTTAATGGAAACGACAGTTTACACGCACGAGTACTTACTCTCGACTCGAGATTGTTACTTGTTGCCCAACCAGTTAGGCCACTAGAAAACTTAATTTCTCATAGCTGAACTGTACTTCTTAGTTATTGTTTCTTTTATTTATCATCAAATCAATCAATCAATCAATCAATAAATCAATCAATCAATCAATCAATCGAAAATGAATTTGGTACTAATGTACCAAAGATATTAAAAAATTAAAGATAACAAAATTATAATAGTAAATTGATTCACAAATTCGACCACATTGTGGTGTGCAAATATTAATTCCTTAAAATATATTAGTAAATAGTCAATTAATTATATACATTATTATATATTTTTAACAAAAGTGACATATTATTTATTTTTATACAGAATTTTGACACATGTCAAAGTAACAGGTGATTTATTTTTTAAATTTTTTTTTACTTTTGACACCCGTGTCAATTTTTAAACATCCATAATTTTTGAAATTTCTGTCAATTCAAGATGCAAGGACTTCACCTTATGTTTCGTATAATTATCGTCAAAGTTACAGACGATTTATTAAAATTTCCTAAACAGATTTTTTTTTAATTTTGTTAGATGTGACTAATGATGATGACACATCTATGGCTTTTGACACCTGTGTCAATTTTGACACATCTGTCATATTTAAAACTTCTGTTAATTCAAGATGAAAGGACTTCTTCTTATGTTTCGTATAATTATCGTCAAAGTAACAGATGATTTATTAAAATTTCTTAAACAGATTTTTTTAAAATTTTGTTGGATGTGACAGATGATGATGACACATCTATGACTTTTGAAACCTTTGTCAATTTTGACACATCTGTCATATTTGAAACTTCTGTCAATTTAGGCAATGGAAGGCTACCTACTGGCAGTTCTTATTGCTGTGTCATTTGTAAAAAAGATTACAAATAAGGAGCTTGAACTGCATGCATCTGTCTGTACATATCAGTCGTTTTTGCACTTTACAACAGAAGTTTCAAAACGATTCAGATGAGAAAGGTGAAATATTTGCCCTTTATAAGTTGTTCTACTAAGCCTACGTTTTGATGTATTTATTATTACGTAAATCAGAAATAGCGAGAACATTTTGTGAAGGACAAGAAGGGGATTATAAATTAACATGTTCTGCTAAGACAAACATCGCGTAATGAGCGCTCAAACAGAATGGCTGGGAATGTGTTAATTTATTTGTTTTGAGTTTTACATAATAGCTAATTGGATGTCTTTGTGATTTCATAATTACTTTTTTTTATCTCCTCCCATATTGCGGGTCGGTGGCTATTCGCTCCCCAGAGATTCGTCCCGATAAGTATTTATTTTTGGTGTAATGCAATATGGTAATTCAACATCAAAAGCGGTTTTATAAGTACCTACATTGTTTGACCAATGTTATGATATTACATTATTACACCGCAATTCTGCGTTGTGACTGGCCAAATTTATTATAACTCCGCTAGAGAACCAATCAAAAGCAATGTAATATGTGTCTTGTATTTATTACAATATAAAAACTGTTAAACTCAGTGAAGGGAATGACTGCAATTAATACACGATGTCTTTTTCCAAATAATAAGCCTAAATATTATACCTTCTTTCATTTTGTCGTGAAATTCTCTTCAATTTTATGGCCAGGGCCACATTGGTGCGAAGCGCCAGTAATTATGACGATACGATACATTATATTGTATACTACTAGGGTGTCGATTTGGTCCACAACTTGCGTCACATGTATAATATTTGTAAAATATTTTTAAGATGAGCTCCTATTACAGTAGAATAGCAATAATACTTTTTTCTAAAGTAAAACATGGCATTTATTTTACTATTTAAGAAACTGCACTAAATCACCTATTAATTGAAATTACTTGCCACCTAAGCGTAGTAAATTTTTTTCACAGTATGAAGAGTCAAAGTTAGCAAATAAAAAATTTCAAACTCAGAATTCGAACAAAAATGATTTTATTTCTTAAAAATGTGTATGATATTAGTTAAATTTTGGACTGCGGTCAATAGCAGGGCTATTCAGGATTCCGAAACAAAAATAATAATTTTAGAATATGAAATCGTGTAGCTGTGGCACTGGAAAGACTCATCTAAGGTGTCGAATCTCACAAAATTCATAAAAGTATCGATAACTTGAAAACTATCGACTTTTTACTGAGGTCATATTTTGATATTCTGGACAGTCATGAGCTGGCCATATCAGCCCTCCAAGGGATAACGTTGACTTTTAGGACACCCTGTATACGTGTGACGCAAGTTGTGGACCAAATCGACATCCTGTATACACTCATATATTTATAAATCACTAATTATCATTTATGTAGGTATACACTTTTTTAATAAAATAAATATGTCTGCTTTTAATCATAGACTACAGTGCTACAAGGATCTTATGGCGCGTGGATTGGTTGTGTCCAAAATCGGAACTAACACCGCTACCATACTACTTGTTTCACAGCTGCGCCCCCCTGTCACTGTTATCCACGCACCATCGGATCCTTATAGCACTGTATCATATGACTGTATCCTTATACTGTATTAAATAATCATTTAAGTATTCATTAACACTTTAATAACGGGTACTCATAAGTGCGTTCACCCTTTTTAAACACCTACAAAGAAATAAGGACATGGCGTAAATTATTTCCTTAATGTGTATCTTTTTAAATGATCTCTTTGAAGTTGTTTTGTACCCTGTGGAGCAGGAGAGTTCACGAGAGAAACCACTGTGCGATTCGTCTGTTTTAAATGTATCACCACGTTTTCACACGAATAAATAGACAAACAAGACCCATGAAATATTCGGTGCATGACTAATTTGATTTAGGTGACATTAACATTTGAAGGAAATGTATTTTCCCTATAGTCCTACAAGGCCCGGACCTAGGGGCCCAGCAAGCCTAGAGGCCCAGCCAGCCTAGGGGCCCCAACCACCCAGCTACCTCGACCTAGCTTTCCTGTTTGACGGCAGGCGGAAATAGAATTATAGAGAAAAAGAAATATTTTTTTATTTACTAGGCATATTATACGCCGCGTATGTCGACCGTTGACGTTACTATAGGGACATAATTATATAGCATAGATAGACTACATTATTTCTGATGTTCATTTATAGTAAAATTGATTGAAAAAGGCGTTACTTTGCGGAAGCCCATCATAAATTGGATGTGGATCCCGAGGATGCCTCGTTTAGAGGTGAAACACGTGTCGATAAGTTTTCTTGCTTTATAATTTAAGATTGATTTATTTTGTGCTCGTACTGCTTGCTTTGCTTGTGCATGTTTTATGCGTGAGGGCGGGCGGTGCTTGAGTCTGTATTTTGAATAGCATAGTAAGAGTGTATTTATAGTAATGAAAGTTGGATAAAAATTATATATTCTGTACTAGAGCATTTTATTTGCTAAATTTCCAAACTGGCTTCGGGATGGGGGCCCCAAATGTCAAGTGCCTAGAGCCCTGAGTCTCTAAGTCCGGGCCTGAATATATTTATGTTATAAGTTATCTGTATTCCTATTATAATTACGAAAGTGGTTTTGTTGTTTGTTGGTTTGTTGGTTGTTGGTTTGTTGTTTTGTCCTTCTTTCACATAGTGACGGTTCAACGGTTTGACGTGATTTTTTGCACAGAGATAGTTTATGGGTCTGATAGTGACATTGGATACTTTTTATTCCGGAAAAATGCAAACTAAATTAGCGCGGGCGAAGCCGAGGGTAAAAGCTAGTAAAATAAAAATATATGTTATAACTTATAACAGTAAAATCCTTGAGAAATGTTATCAGAATTGCTCTTGAACATTAAGAATAACGAAATAAATAGAAATACGCAGTAGTAAATCTTGTGAATGAACGGGTTATTAGGCTAAAATAAAATTCGAGGGTTTTGTACCAAAACACCTTTGAAGTGTTTTTTTTTGTATTTAGGGTTTCAGAAACCTCAGGGTTGAAATATTGTTTGAGGTAAGATGAGTAACTTATGAGTTTATGAGTTAAAGTCAACAAACTTTTTAGTTCGTTGGTTAAAGTCATTAAAAATTATTAGTTTCATTATGTATATGAGAAAACATTTTCCTAGCGTCTATAGAGTATTTTATCTACACTCATATCGTAAAACCCTGATTATAAGCTCAAAAATTGTGCAATATGACATTTTTTTTTAAATTAAACTACTCATATCTAGGTATTGAAACACTCGTGCATACCTGCTTGTTTGAAGGCGCTATATACTGCAGAAGTGCTGCCACTTCAGAAAAAAAAAATTGCTTACTACAATAGTTATTGAAAATCTGCTTAAGTAAACGCGTAGATATAGCAATGAACTATTTTCAAATAGCATAGTTTTCATAGATAACGTCTTAGATAAGGTAAAATTTTAACTTTTGCCAAAAGCGGCCGTTTCTCAAAAGCTAAAAGGAGACGGCCAGAATCGGCCTTAACCGCGTACATGAAATAAATTTATACTATAATTTTCGTTAGATTTATTCGTAGCTTGTTTCACTTTCATAATAACACGGACACAGATATTAAAATAATAAATGAGAGCGAACACCGAACGAAAGGAAATTCTGGATTTTGATAGAGATTACATCACGACGAACATTCGAGCATGACCCTTTTAAATATATCAGAATCATCGTAAAACATTGTTACAACTATGAACGTTTCAAACGCGCTTAAGTTTATTTTCGCAATGCTACATGAAAATAACCTTAAAATAAAAACCATTTATCATAAAAAGTTATTAAAAGATGGTGTCCGTTTTAAATGGATAGTCAAACCGTGTTATTTTGAATTTGTTATTTATCATTGACCACAATATATTTGTGTACTCTCTTAAGAGAGTTAAGAATGCCTTAAGGCATTTTGCTTATGGGGAACTGACCGTCTCCTTAAGCTTTGATAAAAGACGTGGTCTATGAAAACCATGCTATTTAAAATATTTCATTGCTATATCTACGCATTTCCTTGAGCAGGTTTTCAATAATTATTATAGTAAGTAAATAATGTTTTTTTTTCTAAAGTGGCAGCACTTTTGCAGCATAAATCGCCTTAAAACCTTTTTATGTGTCAGTTTCATAAACTACTACTATCAAAGGAAAATTAAAAAATGTATGCGTTTCTTATTACAATATGCGAGCATGAACATACATTTCGCTAAAACGAGTAAAAGAAAATCTTTCGCCGCAATTACTATTAACAAGCACGTAAATTTACACTGTAATGAAACACTTTGTGATGATGTATGGGTTCATATTTTAGTTTGCTAGTATGAGGTTTCGTGTACCACAACTTTATGCTATTTCTTTGTAGAAATAAAAGCGTATTTGTCCAACCGCAAGAAATTATTTTATTCCAACAAATTATCTTAGAAATTATTTTACAATTTCGTGTATGAGTATTCGTATAAAATAGCTATTTTTATTTGAATTAAGACTGTACATGAGCCAAGAACAGCGTTTCTTAACCTGTGGTCCGCGGACCCCTGGGGGTCCCCGAGCATATGTATGGGGGTCCGCAGCCTAATCTTTGGACTGAGACATTTACTGCTTTTCTCAACGACATATTTCTGTGAAAAGGCATTCTCTGCTCTTGTGTATACTAAAAACAAATACAGAAATAGATTAAAAGTGGAATCCGATTTGAGACTACAACTCAGTAGTAATATAAACCCAAATATATTAGTTGCAAAAAGCAGCACCAACCTTCTCATTAACGTATTTTATATGAAAATTTATATAAATTTTGTAATTTGTAGAATTAAATTAAATGGTCAGAAGTTTTTTGCTGCGTTTTTATTAAGGGGGTCATTAAAATTGTGCTTGATTTCCTAAGGGGTCTGTGGACAAAAAGGTTAAGAAACGCTGGCCTAGAGCATGAACTACGCCAGACTTTCGTTTCAAGGATCCGTTTGAAGAAATTCGGACTCAGCTTGTATTGAAAAAAAATATATATATTGATCTTTTATCTAGAGATAGAGATAGAGATACTTATAAACAATATAGATTTATCTTGTTGATAAAAAAAAAGGTTTCCAGGATCTTTTTGTGGTTTTCAAACTTTCGTTTCAAGAACGCAGTTAAGAGATCAACTTTATTTTTTTTCGTAAAATAGGTAATAGAAATATGACGAGATTCTATTTAAATCTTATATTATTTCCCTACAAAATATTTCAGTATAGCTAAAAATATACCAAATTTGTTGTTTCGCTGCGTGGTCATTAGTATTACGCGTCCAAGAAAAAGAGAGCAGTGAGCCAACATATACTCCCCTCTATCAAAAGCAAATAAGGTCTTTACCATTGGACTTATTGTGCTGGACGGGTAATAAAAAAAGTTGCTAGGGTAGGTCAGTACGCAATAAGCAAAAAATATTTTTGAACAGTTGCTTGTGATATATAAATTTATTAATAATATATAATTTTTTTAGAGGAAAAATCTCAAGTTATAATTCAGGCCTCACCGGCATCAGTTGAGAAGTATTAAGTTATTGTAAAATAAATTGTATAAAGTAAAATGAGGTGTAATAAAAGTGTCACAATTTTTTATGTTTTAAGCTAGCAGTTTTAAAAGTGTTTAAGACAAAATTGTTCCATTTAGTCCGAAATGTTAGTGTTTTATATGACAAAGTGTTCATTGTTCGATGGGGCAGCTCTTTACAAATAGTTTTCGTGATTTCCCGCAGGAGGGAGCAAATTAACGCCGACCTTTTACCTGAACTATTGTTTCAAATAAATGGAGGACGGTATATTGTATTTAGCGAGACGATGTAAAGCGGTCCATTCACCTTTCAGTGTTTTAAAAAACGATACTTTCAACATGTATGACTTCTATTATAAAATGCAACTACATTATGATTTTCATGGTACGAGGGTCAGGTCACGAGCTGTTAGAGGTTTTGACGGAGGCATTTCTAATACTAGTGATGATCACGCAGCGAAACAGCAATATAGTGTGTTTTAAGCTAATACTGAAATATTGTGTAGGGAAAAAATATTGGATTTAGGTAACATCCCTTCATATTTCTATTGCAAGTTGATCTCTTAACCGCGTTTTTGAAACGAATGTTCGAAAACCAAAAATAAAGGATGGAAAACATTTTTTTTTGACAAAAGTATAAATCTTAATAAATCTTTATAAAATAAAATCAAGTTGATCTCTTAACCGCGTTTTTGAAACGAACGTTTGAAAACCAAAAAAAGAATACATTTTTTTTTGACGAAAGTATAAATCTTAAAACATTTTTTATAGGTGGAATCCCTAGATAAAAGATTGATAAATCAAATATATTTTCTTCAATATGAGGAGAGACCTAGTTTCTTCTAATGAACCCTTGAAAACCTGGTGTTGTTGATGTTCTAGCGTCAGGTGTCCCGTCAAGAGTAAAGACGGCGGCGGCGGCAGGTGTCACTTGGGAATGACTATTTTTTTATTTATTTTTTCAGATTAACAAACAGTTACAACACAGATAAAGTACATTTATTAAAACACAAAACAACCTAAAGAACCATAAAAAAGAAACAAACACAAAATTAGCTCACTACCTTACAGTTACATCATAATAACTGTAATTATGTACATATATATAATAGTAGTTTATGCTACAAGGGCGAAAAGGAATAAATTACGAGGACGATTTAAAACACGAGCGTAGCGAGTGTTTTAAACGTAACCGAGTAATTTATTGCTTTTACGCTCGTGTATCATACTACGTTTTTCAATGCATAGTGTGAGGAAATGAAAATAAATATAATCTTGTGAACTTTCAATTATGATTGGCTCAAAAGGATTGTATCCAGAGCCGTTAAACAGTGGAAAAAAAAGTATAACATCTATGGTAGACAGGAAAGGCTGCAGGTTAGCCAACCATTGCAAACAAATAATAAAAAAAATAATAATAAAAGCCCTAGGGCAAAATAATCCACTTTCTCTTCGGTTTTGATGCATAAAAAGTGGGCCTTTACGAGCACATGCATTGAAAACAAAATATTTATAACATAACTAGTAGCTTTAATACAAACATAATTTGTTACTCATTTGTCACAATAGATGAAACCTTCTTCTTATAACAACGCAAGCTTTCTGAGACAATATCAATTCAATTCATTTTGCATTACAGATTCTGTGGCTAGCCCCTATTATTCAACATTATTTGTCATTTTTTTCATTATTCGTCGAATAGCGAATAATAGTGTCTATTATTCGAAAATAACGAATAAAAGTCAGACATAAAATTTTGGAGAAAAGATGCTAAATTTGGTATATAACCTTTATTATTACAATTATATTGTTAATAGTTTTTGCCCAAGACTTCGTCTAGTTGCAGTCCTAAATCTTTTAATTTTTCAAAATATTTCTATCATATTTTGAGTAGGCTTGGTTGGCGCCACACACCCTCTCCCCACCCAGTCCTTATCGCCCCCTCCTTTTAGCTCGGATTTTACCCGCACCTTAGTGACGCAAATGCTAAACAGAGATGCCATGTTATCGTTGTTTAAATTAGTCATTATGGCGAATTATTCGACTATTCGCGATAACCACTATTCGCAGCATATCTACTGTGTATGTTCTTTGAGGGTGCTTCAGTAAAATACATAAGGAAGCGTCCATCAATCACGTGACATTTTTTTTGAAAATTTTTTCTAGTGACACTCTGGTGACATACTTATCGACCACGCTTTCCGCTTAAATGTCACGTGACATAGCTATCTTAATTAAACTGCTATATAATTTTTTCAATCAATTTTATTATCTTAATCATCATCATCCATCCATCAGCCTAGTTCGTCCACTCCTGGACATAAGCCTTTCCAGGACTTTGCCACACTCGTGATTTATGGATTACCCCTAGTTTGCATCAGAACACCTACACAATAAACGCCCTGGCGATTGAATTAATAGGTTTGTTTTTTTTTTGCTTTTTCATTTTGAAAAAACCCTTTATGGTTTGAGTCAGTTACGCAACTTTTTTTTTTTGTTATAATGTGACGAAGTATTTTCTCGGGGCGGCTATTACTTCCCGATTGTTTGTAATCAAGTCATTGTTGAATATTAAATACGACCACAATTGGGATTTCGACAACTCTAATAAAAGTTCACATAAATGTGTAAAACTAACCCAGTTTCCATCCTCACTTCGTTTTCGGCAAAACCAACTTTATTTGTATGTTATAAAGGTCTAAACTAAATGGAAACGTATTTTAATTTTTAAACGGGATGTGGCTCCCATATTTTAAGGGAGGGAGAATTGAGGACATGTTTCCTAAACCTCGCCTTCCTCCTCCGGTCCTCCGGACACTAAAATTTAACTTTTAGCTAAAAAACCATTTTTGTATTGCATTCAATTAACCTATACTATTATTTTTTATTCATTTATGCATGTGTTTGATTTTTTTTTAAATCCCTGAACCTTTGGAAGAAACTACACTCGACCAATCACAGAATTGTAGTATGGAATGTAATGATACAATGTAACTCATCGATCTAGATATGGATTCACAGGTCGATGATGCAACTACGTCCAGTACTCCCAAAGTATAAGTATAATACGCATACAAATCTAAAGCCGAGCGACCGGACGTACGACGTGACCGTATTGATTGTATAGAAAGTGTAAGGAAATACGAACTTTGCCGAACAGTGGCGAAGATTTGTATGCGCATTATCACTTTGGTAGCACTGTATGGTTCATTTTATAAATAACACAATTAAACATTTTATCATTTTAATTTTTTCAGCTGCATTATTATGCATATTGATTGACATTATAGAAGGTGTTGATTTGGTCAACAAATTCCATCTCAGGCATATTGACGATGACAAAAATTGAAATATACGTTTTTCTTTCGAAAATTTGTTTGCTGCGGCGTTGGGAGGGGCACCGAGGTCATTTCACGCCACTGTTATCGCTTATTAAATAAAGTTTAGGACATTTCAAAAAGGATAATAATAAAGCCTCCGAAAAACAAATTAAATCCCAGCGAACTACTGCACACTGTTATACTATCTGAGCAACCGCAAAATTAGCTATCGTAAAATATACTAATTTAACTGTTTAATATCTACCGATAAAATAAATTAAACATTCTCATTTCAAACAATTAAACTAAATTTTCTCATGACCACCTGGTTTAAATAATGAACCACCGAATAAATTACTGAACTTCCAAAAGAAATACTAACTAACACATTATTATTAGAGTGCATTACAAACTAGAAATCAATCGGAAACAAATTTAAAAGAACTAATATTTTTGAAAAAATTATTCGGGCCAGAACCTGCGACCTTCTGCTTACATGACAGGCGCGCTACCAATTGCGGTACCGAGGTTCGTATCTGGAGCCGTATTTTTGAATCGTTCGTTTTCAATTTACGTGCGAAAGTATATACCCGTCTCACGTAGCACATCAGAACTTGTCATTTGCAAGATGAGACAGGTATATATTTTCGCACGTGAATTGAAAAAGAACGATTTATAAAATATGGCTCCTGGAACGACGAATATTCCCAACATATCTGTACACCGATTTTTTTTGCAACTACTTAGTATACCAGCTTGTAATGCACATACTAAACGCTCACGAGGGCGTTATGTGGTTGTAAATTTGTTTCTGATTGATTTCTAGTTTAATAATAATTTGAGTATTCAAAGCGATGGATTTCGCAATAAAAACATATAATCTTAACTTACACATTACTTAGAAAACATAGCCAAAACAAAACTATGAACAAAAAGTCAAAAATAGGTGCGACGACGATCTAAGTGAGGAGGAACGTGTTAGGTTTGTATGTAAAATAAAGATAAGGAACCGAGCGAAGCAGAGCGGAGCGAGGCGATGTCTCTAGTTTTAGCAGAGATCTACGATAAAAACAGCTGAAAGTAGTTTTCGGAATTTTCAGTATTTCATTCGGTAGTTTTCGTATATTTATTTGCACAGAAGTTTTCGGTAGATTAGTATTAACATTCATAATTTGAACATCCTCATTTTTAATTTAGTTTTCGGAGATTTTATTACTACCCTATAAAAAAGGCATAACTCCTTCTTGAAGTGGTATTAATTTGTTTTCTGCTTTTTGATATAAGCATCATGTATGCTAACATTTATATGACGCAAGTTGTAGACCCAATCTAAAGTCTGTATAGATAATAAAATATAAATGCCTAATAGAATAAAATAATTGATTAAAATTATTAAATGACAGAGATTGCTTCTTTATTACGCGGGGACCTGGTGAATTTGGGTGTTTAAATTACACTTGGTATTTGCTGTTAATGTGGTAATTTCAGATATAAGTTATTATTTAATTAATTATTCCAACAACTTACCAATGAAAGTTATCTTATACCATTAATTAAGAACGCAACCCTTTCCTATGTACGTACGAACAAAGTATTAAACAAACGTAAAGACAGCGCCACTGAAAATGTTCTTTTTGGAAACCTTAATTCTTGGAAATAAAGCCCCAAATTACCTTCATTAGTGGGACAACATACGTGGCGCGATGTATAGAGTAGGCTGCTTTGTTTCAGAACATTCATCAATGTCAGTGGAACAGATAACCAACTGTGTGATGTATGGACCGAGGTGAGACACCCAGCCTCGGATTCCGGGAATACTTGAAAATATAATCATTTGTTTGTGTACATTATGCCATAGTAGGTACACGATGCTAGTTGCTCGTGCTGTTAGTTAGCAGGAAGCATGACAATTCGCAAAATGACTATCGGCAAAAAGAACCAATTCGCAAAATGGCCAAACGTAAAAATGTCCAATTCTAGAAATAACAAAATCTACAAAAGGCCATTTCGTTAAATTACCAATTCTCAAAATGAATAATTTTATAATAGCTTTTATGAAATAGAAAACAGTAGAAATTAACCATTATAAATAATTTATTATCCAAATTATAGCAAAGTAGCGTTTTTTTACGTTATCATGTCCCCCGTCTTATATACGAAACAAGGCGAACAAAAAAAAAAAATATGGTAATACGTAAAGATTACAGGAAAAGTATATCAGTTTAGATATTATTAGTATTCTGCACTCAGAGGTTGCCGAATTGTTTGCCAGGCACTACCATTTTAGTTGCTTATTTTGTTGTCTTAATGTTGTCATGGTAATATGGCAACACCATCCATCACGTTGGCACGGAATAAATCATCCGTGAAAAGTGGGCGTACGTGGGTTGGCTTACAGTACCCTGTCGGACGTATTGTACTGAGAAAAGTTGGTCATTTTAGGAATTTGACATTTTTAGACCTGTGGGCCTATTGTGTATCTCTAGTTGCCAACTGGACTGGGTGCGTATCATAAAAAACATAGATATACTATTGAATTCCGACTATCTAAGGATATGTTCGCACTTGAAGTGAGGACACAGTTCGTAAATAGTTCAATACCCACTAAAAGGCAATTTTGAAAGTTCAGTTTTTTTATATGTTTTTGATGATAGGCACCCAGTCCAGTTGGCAACCAAAGATACAGAATAGGGAGGCTGGTCATTTAAAGTATTAGTGTTTTATATATTTAGTCATTTCACGAATTAGACCTTTATCGCATTGTTCATTTAGTGAAGTGGGCATTTGGGATAAGTATACATATATTGTCTCTAATAATAACAAGGCTAGCTTTAAATAAGTCATATAACGAACTACTGACATGCTCATTTAGACACATATCTATAAAGCAGTAATAAGAGTAACATATCTATAAAGCAGTAATAAGAGTAATAGGCTTCAATAATTACTTACACCATCAAATGTGTAACGATGAGCCTTCATCTAAATGACCGCTTTGTAAGGCATAGCTCGCGATCAAAATATATGCTTTATGCTGGAAAAAAAGCTATATTCAGCTATTCTTCAGTTTTTCTTCAAAATGTCTTATCAATTGTACTTACTCTTTGATATGATAATCGAGAATTTACATTGACAAAATTTCGAATATGTGCCCTTAAGGCGATATAAAAATGTTTTAGCGTCCCTGTTACACTATATGCGAAAAAACCCCCAGTGCAAGAGGGATGGATTCATGGAAAAGTAGCAAAAAGTTGGTTTTTATTAATATAAAATGTACTAAAGTTGTTTTCAAAATTTCGTTTAACCAGGTCCTAGATACCGTTAAAATCTATCTAATAAAATATAATTGCAGTCCATATGTCATTCTAAATTGTCAAATCAGGAGAATTGGTGTCGGAAAAGACCTCATTTCAATAAACATTTCTATCGAGCCGAATTTCTCCAATCGCGTTTCTGTTTAACAGATCCCTAAAAAAATATTTCAAAATAATGTACTATTTGATCAAAATAATTCATTATTTACTGAAGTAGATATGCAAGTTCTAAAAATGTCGATTTTTTTTCGTAACGCCTTAAATATTAGTGATTCACGTGTTTTGCGCTCGTATCACGGAGGGGTTAAGTTATAATGTCACATCGCTAAATTACCAACTGGTACGCTTTAAATGAACCGTGTAAATGTCGACAAATTTTCAGTTGATATTAGTGAAGCTGCAAGTTTCAAGTAACAGTATTTTCTGACACCCCTGCAGCAATGCAATGTTATGAAACTTGTGAATAATGAGTGTCATACGCTGCTACACTTAGTCATTGTTCTGTCTCGGAAATTATCATCAATTTGGATTGTACTGAAGCAAGTGGAGACGTAGCATAGTGGAGACGAACGCTGTGGCCTGGGCCCCACATGAGAAAAAGTACACTCTCATGCTGGAGCAGGTCCAAAAAAGATTTTTAAGGTTTCTTTACAAAAAAAGGTACAATTACTACCCATTTTTATATCCGACACTGTTTCTGCAGGGACGCTTGGGTTTCGATTCTCTGGAGCTTAAAAGGAATTTGGCTTTGGCTAAGTTTGTACTTAATAATAAGAAACAAGATTGATACCATTGATCTAGTCGAGAACGTGGTAAAACTGTTTGTACCTGATAGGTACCTCAGGGCGCGGAGTCACAAGCTATTCGCGGAAGCAAGATCTCGTACCAACCTTTACCGGTACTCGCCCGTCGCGCGAGCACTCGATATGCTCTGCTCCCTGCTCGCTAAAGCACCAGAGTGTGATGTGTTTGTAGATGGGATAGGATGTGTGATGAGTGTGTGGAAGAAAATGCTAGAAGAAAGTATGTTAGTAAGCGCTTAAAATAAAATTATATACATATACAATAATATTGTAACGATTTGGTCTAATACTGTAATGTTATAATATTTCGGATAATAAATAATAGTAGTTTATGCTACTAGGGCGAAAAGGAATAAATTACGAGGACGATTTAAAACACGAGCGTAGCGAGTGTTTTAAACGTAACCGAGTAATTTATTGCTTTTACGCCCGTGTATCATACTACGTTTTTCAACGCATAGTGTGAGGAAATGAAAACAAATATAATCTTGTGAACTTTAAATTATAATTGGCTCAAAAGGACTGTATCCAGAGCCGTTAAACAGTGGAAAAAAAGTATAACATCTATGGTACACAGGAAAGGCTGCAGGTTAGCCAACCATAGTAAATAAACAAAAAAAAATAAATATAATAATAAAGCCCTAGAGCAAAATAATCGACTTTTTGTTCGGTTTTGATGCATAAAAAGTGGGCCTTTACGAGCACATGCATTGAAAATGTCTTAATGCAAGTCAAACCAACTTGTTCTGAGTGAAGTATACGTTTTATGGCAGAGGGCTGATGAAGGGTTACTTAAAAGTACACATCTATGTGATATATTTGTATTAGCTCATTATTATAATTATCATACTAACCTTTCGCCCGCGTCTCCACCCGCGTTTATTCAATCATTGCCCTGTTTTCGGCTTGGTGGTTATTGTACCAACAAACCTTATCGCCTATAATGTTGACCAGATAATAAAAAATAGAATCTCAATCTGATGAGTGGTCCTCGAGTTAAAACGAAATCTACATACATATATACACAGACCGACAGACAAAAATTCTAAAATTGTAGTTTTGACCTCAGAATAATACCAATAACACATTTCATTTAAAGTTTTGTAAAAATATTCAATGTATTTCAAATCCAATATATTAAATATATCAAAATATTAAATTCAATATATTTATTCAATAATATTATTTTATAAATTGACAAGAACGTAAAAACGTTCATACGGGTATAGTTGGAAGTTAAGTGCGATGGTTAAAAAGTAAAAGCAAATTGTTTATGTAAGGGAGATAAGTCATCAATCACACCCGAGTGCAATACTCTACAGTTGCCATAAAATAAGAGGCCCGTTTTGACAGATAAGAACGACCATAGAATATAACTCTACATGTAATAAATGAAACGGTTAACAAATAATTATTAACTTTTTGGGTTTAAAGAAAATAAATAAACGTTATTTAATTATCACGGAACATATTTTAAGTATTATTTTCACGCATATTTCAAAATAAAATGCAATTTTGAATTACTACACAATGTCTCAAAAACAGTTACATTCTCTGTCAACTTTTTCTTAAGGGGAACGAAAATACAAACAGAAATAAAATGTCAGCTTTCGGATGATTCTGTTGCAATAATTAGGTTACGTATAGCCATAAAAAAAATACATGTTTTTGGTTGAACTTTAAGGTATTCATTTTCCACAAACCACGTTAATCGATTCATATTTGTACTGTCAATGAATTTTTTTGTAACCCTCTATTGCACACTTCTTATCGATTTTGTTTCAGGTATCGCTTTCACGATTTTGTTGGTTTTTTTTTAATAAAATTAGTGTGAATGATATCTATTCATTTTCCAAATACCACGTTATTCGGGTCAAAAAAAGCACCCCCTTTTTCCAAAAATACGTAAATCCACTGATGCAGTCAGCGGCAGCAAGATATTGTCAGTCTACGCCTAGTCAGTCTTAGCTACATCGTACCATAGTCATAACAACAAAACTGAATGAATTTTATAATGAATTCATACTTTTATCCGGGAAAATAATATATGTTACTCTAAAAGAATAATTTTGTGATCGTTATTGAAACCCAAATTAATTTACTTATACTAACTGAGATCTGTAACAAAGGTCAATGACCTTTTCGTGAAATTACCCTCTAGTATTGGCTCACCATTTCAGGTCCAATAAGTGAAGTTTTTTGCAAATTATATAGGTACACTTACTTGGGATAAATCGCCAAGCATTTAAAATATAGAAATTTATTTTGAAATATTTACAGTGCATGGCAAAATTATTAGATCGTAAATAATCCTGTCGGTACATGTTCAGGTTCTGTTACGCAAAATGAAAACAACTTTGTTTGTCTGTCTGACCGTTTGTCTAGACAATTTTTTCTGGGTAAAATTAATAAATACCAATGTAAACGGCAATCTATAGAGCTGTAAAAACATACTTTTGACGTTTTTATTTATATTACGTTTTAGGTTTTTACGTTTTTTTTTTACGTTTTTCATACAAATTTTCTCACTATGAAAATTTAGGGATGAACACTTGAGATAATATTTTGCATTTAAAAGTCAACACAGAAAGGAATTGTTGAACAAATAATGTAAAAAATATGAAAACAATGTTGTTCTATTCTAAAGGGATTAATTATCTTCTGTTCAATGTGGCGATAGCTTTGTTTATTTTTTTCCTTGAATTATTTTTTACTAAGATAACAAATAGTTTAATACAAGGTTTTACTTAAGAGGTCCCTTTACCCCTGTATTAACTACACACACAACTTACAAACTATCTCTAATACAACACAAAGTCGTACATTATTAATAATAAGTATCTTTATGTCTTTATGCCATACTCATGTAAATAAGTAGGTTTTATATTGTTTTATTATATAAATATGATATACCTCTTAAGCTTATTAGACTGTAAATTAACGTCTCAATTTATTTATGTTTAAATATATTTTGGGAGGAGCCTAGTTTCCACTACACAAGGAAACTTTCTGTGGGAACTAGAGTTTTAATAATTTAGGTTACTTATTTTGAAATAAAGAAATTTTCATTTTCATTCATTTTTCATTCATACAATAGGTATAAACCGAATGTGAAGTCTACAGCTTATTTTCTTCATATCTTTATTCATGAGTATATTCTAGTGACATCTGACTACGTCTCTATACAGCCAAAAAAGCAAAATTTGATACAACACCATCATAATAGCTGTCAGGATATCGTCAATATCTCGTTTTTACGCAAAGTTTAACAAGTTTGTATATTTTTATCTATATTGGAAATAAAAAAGAGAGAATACAGGCGTCGTTCATGTTAAGATGACTAAGTTTACACACTTTGCTAAGTATAAACAATTACCGTTTCATGGAAAACTGTTTTGACCTGAAACCATTTCACAAATTCAATTAACTTATTTTGAATATCTTGTCATCTTGCACTTCTTGATGAGAAATACAATTTCAATAAGTAAAAATACAACTTTTAGTTAAGAAAACTTATAGTTAAAAGTCTGCTGTATGCATTAACATATTTTTTATTATATTACAATAGTAATAAAATAATTGGCTTATCCGTCGTCGTGATACCAGCCGTAAATTTCTTAAATAATCTGATATCCCGCTTATGGAAGACCCAATTATTTTGAAGATACACTTCGGTCCAAACAACTAGATAGGCTTGAAGTTGGCGCGCTGCGCGTGGCGCTGATGTACAGTAGGGCAAATTGCAATGCGCGGCAACTTCAGGCCTATCTAGTTGTTTGGACCGACCTGTACCATAATATCATTGAAATATGTTTATGCATATAGCAAACTTTTAACAATAAATTGTCTTAGCTAAAAGTTGTACTTTACCGTTATAATAATTTCTTAATATTTTGTTACAAATTCGGAGAAATAGCCCTTAAGGAAAACCTTGTATGAAAATATTTGTTATCTTTGTAACAAAGAAAAAAAAAATAAACAAAGCTATCGCCACATTGAACAAACAGTAAATTATTAATCCCTTTAGAATAGAAAGATGTGGTTGTATATTTTTTACATTATTTGTTCTACAGTTCTTTCCTGTGCTTTCTTTTAAATGCAAAATATTATGTGAAGTGTTGATCTCTATATTTTCATAAGGAGAAAATTTGTATGAAAAAGTTAAACAAAAGGCCATAATAACGTTATGATATGTATATTTTACAGGGCTGTAAATATTAGCATTTATTGATTTTACCCAGAAAAATTGCCTAGACAAACGGACAAACAGACAAACATAGGGACAACAAATTAATCCTAAAAGAGTTTTGTTTTTTCATTTTGCGTAAAGGGACTTGAACATTTCAAACTATGATACAAATAAATTTCTATATTTTAAACACTTGGCGATTTATCCCAAGGGTAAACAGGTGTCCCAAAAGTCAACGCTTTCCCTTGGAAGGCTGGTAGGCCAGCTCATGACTGACCAGAATATCAAATTATGACCTCAGCAAAAAGTAGATAGTCTTCGAGATGATGGTACTTTTATAAATTTGAATAGATTTTTGAGAGTCAAAGCTAACCAGTTCTAAATTCTAAGAATAAAATTTTTGTTGCGCAACTCTGAATAGTCATGCTATTGATAAAGTCAAAAATAAACCTTGAAATGCTGTTACATCAGGAAGAAAAATAAAAACCCAATTTATGAGCAATTTTTTGTAATTAGGTTAGTTCGATACCACACCCTGAAAAAAATGTCCTATGTTAGTTTTGCAAATTGTCTTAAATAACGGCTCATCAAATATTGTTTTTCAAGTGATCTGGCAATTTCTGTGTATTACTTTTGAAAAAAAAGTTATTGCTATTTTACTACCAAAGGAGCTGCGTATTTTTTTAAATAATTAGAATTTAGAATGAAAGAGTGGCGGGCAGTAAAAATATTTGACGTTCATTAGAAATGCCATTTAACACGCGTTAGAGTGAGATAAATAGTGACGCTATTTAAAATGAGTTGGAATGAGATAGTAACGCAGTTAAACGTGGTTGAATGAGAGAGGCATAATTGATATAGGCTACAGTGAGATAGATAGTGACGTGGTGCATTCCTTCTGAGAATATTTGTTAGTTTCCACTTTTTGTAATAACAACTTTAGTAAAAATTTTTTGTAAAGAAATTTTTGGTCCAATTTATTTTCCCGCAAGTGTAAAACCAGCTCAACGGGCGAAAAATATTTAAAGAATGGGTAATGGTGACAATTAACCGTCACGATACTATTATGTATCTCTAAAGGAGTGTCTGAAATGTTCCGAGTGTCAACTGATAAATCAAACACTTATGAGTACCACTTTTAGCCGACCATAATAAATTTACGTCCCGATGTGATAGCAAGTAGGATAAATGCCGTGTGACGATGATCGAAATACACTAATAAATTAGATAAAATAAAATACGTATTACTTTTGACCCTGCCTCGTCCACTCTATTCGTATTTTTGCTATGGTGACGCGAGCTTAGAGACCGGGACGAATTTCCCCCCGCGCGCTATCGTAAAATAGAATAAGCCACGCCCGGAACTGGTTTTTGTTTTGGCTATGTCATACTCTTAATAATAGTGTTGTAACCAGATAATCGCCTCATTTCACGGACTCAATTCGATTCCACGTGAAAATAATTTACTTGTTTTAATATTGATAAAATAATTGTAATGGTCTGTAATTAGCTTTTGTGAGACCAGTACACAAAAAGCCAAGTTTAAATTTCCTTTTTTTTTTGCAAGTATGAACTTTTTAGATTTGAACATTTGCATGTATTTGTAACGGTGTCGCGTATACCGAAAAATATAATATAATAATTGTGCTAAATAATGTTACATACCACTTAGCTTTTAAACTTATAGTTTACAAAAACAAAAAATATATATATAAAAAACATGCATTTATTGCTTGAAGTCCCATTTATTTATTAATGAATTGGTTTACAGGCAGTTTTCCATAAAACATCCTATCAATAGACAGATTGGCTGTTAAGAAATATGGCAGTATTTTTTTTTATAAGGCACGGAGCAATTTTTTCATGTTGAAGCCTACATATTTTTCTTACTGGCAAGTATTTTATATCTATCAACCTAATTTGAGGTCAGTAAAGTACAACATTACAAAATATTACTGGCACGTAAGAATTTCCATTTCAGATTCTTTTCGTAGAGAAAAAAAATTTAAAGCTGGTTTTAGCACCCGAAATATCTTTATGTCACCATATTGGAAGTCGTTGTGCTCCCGTTTACTTTTAGTGTTTTTTTCTTGTGACTTTAGGCTTTACTTTTGAACTGTTTATATTTTCTTTCACGTTGACCTTTGCAATTATGTTTATTCTGGAAATTATAACCAATAAACTTGAAAATATTTCAAACGATAACAAACTTATAATATTTTGAATCGATTTCTCGTGAAAATCGGTTGACATACTCGTAGTTACCGATTTGCATGTTTCACATCCATAGATACGTTGCGATGACATGTGTCAAACCGGACCTATTACATTGTGACTACTTTAATTTTCATCAAATAAAAAACGACTTACAAAAAGTTCACTTTCCGACAAAGATTATATTTTCTTTCCAGTCCATTTGATAAAATCGTCATAGGTTCTCAAATATCTCTCTTTTGAAATCGGGGCTAACAGGTTTTCTACAACTGCCTTTGCCTGTAGTTTTATTGATTCAGGCGTCAAATCAAAATCATCATTATCACTTGAATTCATAACTTTTTCGTTAAAAATATATTTCCAACAACGACTTCTTTTTCTTTTTTCATACACTTTTATCACTGGCCAATGTAATCGTTTTAAAAAGAAAACCAATTTATTGTGTCACTTTCAAGCGTCTTGCCGGGGTCTTGCCTCAAATATGAGGTCTTGTCCCAGAAAACAAAGAAAGGAGCCTCGTTTGACTTTCAAATTTACTTACCTCCCTACGGTTGTAAATCGCATTTATCTCCCGCATTGTTTTTAGAGCATTAGTGATCAAAAGTTACATTACTAGCCAAATTAATATAATCGAATGATCAACTAAATATTGTAGTTGGGTAGTACGTAGATGGTTAAAAGTAAAACGTGATAAAAGAAAACAAGCCATAGACCGATTTGTCATGTGTATTTTGTTTATTTTGTTTTTATAATATTGTATTAATTTGTGACAAATAAACGGCTTCTATTCTATTCTATTCTAGTTGAATAAATAGTTACGCGTGTTACTCTCATACTTCCTGCTTAAAAGATAGAAATCTGAGCTTTTCGCTTTTAAATTACAAGCCCAACAATTGCCAATTACTTCCTTTAACGCTGTTTACCAAAAAAATTATAAAAAAATTAAAAACTAAATTTTTCAACTATTGATTGACAATCTTGTCACGACCGATTTGATAGTATTACTTTTAGTATCACACAGTTTCACAAGAATCATGCTATTTTGCCTTTCTTTATTCTTTATGGGAATATTACTGAGTTCGTTACATTGGCCGAAACAAGATAAACCTGGTACAAAACACATGTAAAGTTTGTACCTTTGTGAACAATATTAATCGTTGCACATGCTTCGAATATCCGAATTATTATAGTTTCGTCTTCGATGGGATGATAACATTGGATACGATTCAGCAGGACAGGACAAGTTAAGATAGCATAGTATCTCCGAAACTGGTAGACCGAAAAATATGAAAATAAATGTCGATTATAGATCATAACTGGCCAATTACACAAAAACTATAGCAATTAAAAAAAAAATGAGCACAAATGAGAAATATAAAAAAAGAAGTAAAATAAATAAAATAAATATTTTATAAAAATACTATATGGGTATCAAATTGTAGTTATTAAAAATCTGGTTGTAAAAATATATAGTTTGGCTATAAAATGTATGTCCCCCCCCCTTGTCTCCAAAACTGGTGGACAAAAAAATATGAAAAAAATCATGGTAAGTAATTGTGTTTACGTAAAGATTACAGGAAAAATAAAGCGGTTGAGAAATTTACGAAAAAAAAATCATTAAATTAAATTTGTCATTCACAATACGGAACCCTAGGTACGCGAGTCTGACTTGCAATTGGCCGGGTTTTTTTAGTGTGCCTGACCTCGGGAGCGGTACAAAACGCACAACACACATCACTCACTACTACAACCATAGCCAAATGGACTTGGTGAGATAGAATGTCTGTAAATATTATCAATTTATTACTTTCAAACAGTTTTTGAATAGTAACAAAAAAATTATCATTAGCTTTGATTAAACCAAAAAAGGGGTCATTAGCGAGGATTCCGTTTGCCTTTCAACATTTATACGCGAGCTGTTAGCTAACGAATGTTTATCGAGATGACTTGTAAAGAAAAGATGAGGTGGCAAATTATAGGGTGATTCCGATATGCCCAGTAACAAATTGGATGCCAAAAGCCAACAATGCCTTTGACAAATTGGGTAATATTGCCGAATCGACACGCTCTTTGTTCGAGGCTATTCTATCAAAGAAAGACTTGTGATACAAAAGGTTTTGTGTGTGAAACTGCTACTCTAAGTAGTACATCTTTGCCGTTAAGTTAATGCTGTTCGTTTTTGGAATAAGTAACCATTTATTCGTCCAAGCCCAATGGCAAAACAATGTCCACAATTTGACATGCAATATTTGAAATTACTTATAATAAAAATATGCATTTTTAAGAAATAACGAAAAATGTTTATTTGGTATGAAAACTTAACTAAAGTTATACTTGGAGAGTAAATTATAAATATTTTACTACTAAAAAACTAAATTATACTTATTTAGAATATATCTGATTGATACCAAAAAGGTCAGCATAATGTCGTAGCTGTAGCCACGACGCGGATATTCGGGGAATGCCCAGGTTTTAAGATTGGCTTAGCATCCAGTCATACACATTTATAAACAAATTATACATAAAAGAACAGGACAGCAGATGTAGTATTTACCCAAACATCAATAATAAGTACCTACATACTTTCATATACAAACAAATAAAATCTAAAATTCGCATTTACAACATTAGTGAGACTTGATGACAAATGTGTTACGGTTTTAAAAAGAAAACAAAAAGAAAGAATAAAAGGAAGTTTCAGAAAGAATCTTGGCAAAGAAAGTCGCTTGTAAAAGACAAAAGTTTTGTTGGAGCTACAATCTTGTGTCCAAAAAAACATAATTCAGTCAAGAGCATTATTTTTATTTTAAGATTGAGGTCTTCACCTGAAAGCACTACAGCAAATGGTATAGTAGAAACAAGAATCTAATAATAATTATATGGAACATATTTTGTCCAATTTATAGTCACATAAACTACAGCAACCTATTTTAGTTTGACAAAACAACCTTGATGACAGAACATATTTGACGCATTCGTCTATTCAAAAGCTAACAGGCGAGATAAAAATTTTGGATAAAGCCAAAACTAATTCTATTCCTTTTGGCCATTTTGCCCATATAGGTTTTGAGTTGAAAATGCGAAGTTTCTGTTCAATTTACGAAATGAAGTTTATGCCGCCAAGGTATGCTGATTGAAAACCCGTTTCAAGATAAGTGAAAAAAATATTAAAGATAATAAATTATAGTATAATATTGTATGAGTTTATAACTAGAAAGCTTTTGCTTTGTTTAATCTAAACACAGTAAAATTATATTACTTTAATAGCATAATATGAGTTTATTAACAACAAATAAACTACATGAGCTAAAATTCGACTTAATACAACAAGCTGCCTTCTCTTAATTGGTTTGTATGTAATACGAACACAGCGTGAACTAACGAAATTTCGTCCCAGCTTTACCTCTGGCTTTTGTAATATGGGTAATTGACAAGGTTTTATTTTGTCACAGAATCTTGGAATTAGACGTTTAGTTATCTTAATTTCAAGCAATTTTAGTTTTATGTTGTCAATCATATTTTTTTTTACGTTGCAATTAACGTCATTTGCTTCGTTTAGACATAATTACCAAGATATCCTTTACATATCTATGTGCCAAGAGAAAGAAGAGACACGACATGAGACATTACATACGTGACAAACTCCTCTGTTTAGCAAATTCTAAAAATATTTATGATCTTAAGGCTTGAGTAAGCGTGGATTTGGTAAAATTTCGTATATTTAGCTCGATTTGTAGGCCAAACTGTCTACTAGAAAATTCTGGGAAATATATATGTACTTAATCATGTTTTTCTGACGAATTAAGCCTTTATAGATTGTCGAAATTTTATATCTTTACACAAATAAATATATATCTGTAGGTACCTAATTTCATTCTGTACATTCAATTCGCTCGGACACGGAATATGCGTTTGAAATTAATCTTTCACACAATAAAAGATTTCATTATTATCTACAAAAAAGCCTTACTACTTTATTTCTGTATGACCTAATGGAGCCACAATTTCAAAATAACTGAAGTTTTGCGTGCCCGGCATCTGATTAGAGCTGGATAGAGAGTTAAAAAACAAACGCGTTTGAGCGGGACCGAATTTTAGCATAGTGCAGCCCCTTAAAAGTTAGTTTACTGGAGAAACAATAAAACATGGCCAAACATAGAATTCAATTGTTCAAATTATTTCCAAAACAAAAGTGAGAAAAATTAAAAATATCCTAAAAATACAATATGGGTATCAAATTGTAGATATTAAAAATATACACTTTTACTACATTTACTGGCACTGGTTTCGAGAAATCTTTAAAAAACCACAAAAATATGTATGTCCCCGCCCCTCTTATCTCCGAAACTGGTAGACTGAAATATATGAAAAAAATGTTGATTATAGACAATTACAGAAAAAAAGGAGCATAAAAGAGAAATATAAAAAATAGGTAAATAAATTAATAAAATATTTTATAAAAATACAATATGGGTATCAAATTAAAATGCTGATTGTAAATATATATAGTTTGGCTACATTTAATTGCATAAATTTTGAGAAGTCCTTGAAAACCATAAAAAATATATATCCCCCCCTTGTCTTTAAAACTGGTGGACCGAAAAATATGAAAAAAATCATGGTAATATGTGTTTACGTAAAGAAAGGGGTTGAGAAAAAGACGAAAAAAATATCAAAATTAAATTTATCACCCACAATACAGAACCCTAGGTACGCGAGTCTAACTCGCACTTGCCCGGTTTTTTATCATGTACATAGCTCAAGAACGATTAGGCTGATTGCTCAATTGTTTGGCACGTATTGGCATTGTTATTATTATATTATATTACTACTATAAAGACAATCCTAATCTAGTAAGGTAGCTTAGTGAAATTATCGTTACCCAAACGGATAGTTGCACCAAATTTACTATATAGGTACCTTAAGGCGTACAAACTATAGAATAGGAGACATTGGAAAAAAAATCGTTTGTCTCCTCGTATTTTTAGTTTTCATAAAAAGTAGTTTTCTTCAAGCTTTCTTTTTTTACTTTTAATTATCACTTACAGCTTTATGAAAACTAGGAAGGAAACAAAATATGAAGAGATTTTTTTTTCAGAAATCTTCTATTTATCAATACACGCTGAGGTACCTTTATACCAAATTTGATGCTAATACCCGCCTGGTAACGGTTATTTTTAAATACATCTCCAAGGTACTTGACATCTTTAGACACTCATTTTGTCCATAAAAGTTCACTTCGTATGGCGGCAGTCCCAAGTAAAGCACGTTCGAACCTATAAGCGGTTACGTAAGAAAATATTCTTGTCAAGTCACTGGACCAGGGATGTAACGGAGCTCCGCCTTCGCATCCGCAAGTGCGGAACTTCCGCATAAATTCGTAACTCCGCCTCCGCATCCGCCTGCGCAACTTTCAAAACGGAGGTTTAGCGGAGTGGAGCTGGATTAATCTATGATCCACTGCGAAATAGATTGGATGCAGATAAAGCCGCAAAGCTGCTTTTCTTGAAATATAATGTGCCTCTTTTGGAATTTAATTATAATTCAATAATTATAAACAATTTTTTTCCACGAATCCGTCCCTCTCGCACTGAGGGTTTTTTCGCATATGGTGTAACAGGGACGCTAAAACTTTTACATATCGCCTTAACTGACCTCCGTTACATCCCTGCACTGGACTGAGTGTTCTAATCTGACACATTCACATCAGCTGTCGTTATTATGCTATAAAACAGGGATCTCCAAACTACAGCCCACGGGCAAAGACCAGCCCACGAGCTTCACCAATCCGTTATTTACTTATTATAAAATTCACAATGTAATTTATAATAATAACGATATAATCGAGATACTACCGATATTACTTGTATAAACGTTATCACGCGTATTTGTCTAAAAGAACGTTATTCATAACAATATTTCAAGTCCTGTGCAAGGCACGTGCATCGGCTATTCCCACCGCGGTTTAATCAATCATACTCCCGTGTTGAACAGCAGGACGTTTTATTAAACACTTTTGCGACGCTGTGTACATACTACGTGTCAACCCTAAAATGCAGTATGGTTTCATCTGATATATTTCAATAGTTGGACGCTATGATGGATTCAATAGACAAATAAAATATTGCCAAAGCGGAAATCATCTTTGACGTCAACGGTGGGCTGTGTCTGCTGTATATATTACCGGCTTAACCCGATTTAAGGACAAACTAGTTTGGCCTAGCCTAATGGTATGTTGAGTCGCGCCACGCATACATAACCTTCGTGGTTATTTCTTTTTTGACAACGCAAAACCAATTTTGCTTAGGAGGATGGAGTGGCCAGTAAAGTAATACATTCGTCTTTGAATATGTGAGCATGTTGAGCCGTAGGATGTTTTTGTAACACGCTTTAAATAATTAGCGCTGGAAATAATCCTCGCGTTCAACACATAAATAAATTATTGAATGCGGAGCTAAATTTTGCGAAAGCGTTTAGTAAAACATCCTGTTGTTCAACACGGGAGTGCGTTGAGCAGTAGTATCACACATCAACCAACCAAAATTGCGAACGGAGCAAAGTCCACCCCTGCACCCAGCGATACATATTATCTCACTCGCCAGCTCAATAAGAAAATTTGCGGGTCAAAACTACAGTACGAGCACAAAATAACCACTTCAGAAGGTTTACTCCGCATAACTAGCGAAAATAGACGCACGCACACAAAGACGCGTACGTACTGTTATACTGGAGTTCCCGAAAGACTTTTTAAAAAAAAACTAAATTTTATCACTAACACTTTATTGAAATAGAAACATTAGAAAACTTAAAGAAAATATGAAAAATGGAAAATAGGTAGTATTAAAATCGGTAGATGTGAACGCGACGGAGGTTTCAGTGGAACTAACTGGAGAGAGGGAATATGAATCTACTTCAAACTGATAAAATGCTGGCTAGGTGAAATATTGTAATGATAGGGTTGATTTGGGTACATACTTAAGGTATAACAGCCCCATGGTTAAGAGTAAACTTACGGCTTTATGTAAGTTTACGAATGATGGGTAGGTATGTTTAATATTCTGATATTATCCTATACGTAGACGAGGTTGAGGATTTGGACCTGATGAATTCATTGAAATGTTTTCAGGATCTGGATTATTGCTCATTTGTTTCCTTTGAGTTATTAAACATGTACCGATTTTTACATTATAAATTATCAAACCAATGATTACACTTATTGAAATAATACTTAGTGATAGACTTATATGAGTAGGTGTGAAATCATAATCTAAAAGAGTGTCAGAAGGACTAATAAATTTATCGGGTAGATTATTCAAAATCTTCAGACTGTCTAGATTTACATTCTTAATTTTAGTTGTAGGTAAATGCACCTTTTGCTCATTAAATTTCTTTAAATTACAACAAGTATCATTGATAATGTTAAAATTGGAAACAACTGTATTCATAAGTAATTTATAATTTCCTCTTACTTCTAGTTTAATTTCTTTACAAAATGCATTACATTCAGGTTTAAGAGTAAGTATTCCAGTTCCTGATATAATACTATCCACAATTTCTGACTTACATTCAATCGATAGTTTTACAGGGTTTGATTGAGTAAATATCCATTTGTTTCCATTTAACTTATGCCAAATATCAATACTTCCATGAATTAATTTACTTACACATTGTTGAGGTAAAACTTCTACAGCTTTTGTCATTATTTCTACTTCGCAGTTGGGGTTATTAATAACATTAAAAATATCTATAGAATCGCAAATAAAGTACTTATCGATAATAGTCTTACAATGATCTAGATCATCAATGTTAAAATAAGTTTTCCTATCTTCACTGAGGCCTACAAAAGATTTAGGCGTTGTAATTAAAGCAAAAGAGTTCGGCATGTTAGAGTCATGCGGAACTGGCATAGGTACACTCCTATAAAGACTAAAAGTAAGGAAATTCACCAAAGGAATTTTTATTACAAATACTAACTTATTATCAAGATAATAAACAACTAGGTCTACTAGATTCATTATCAAATGAATATTATCTAAACTTAATTCTACCGGAAATTCCTTAAACTTAGGTATATTCTTAAAATTACTTACAATGTCGTTATAAAGTTGTTTCGGAGTCACAACTGAAGGATGAATAGTGTTTGCCTTAGCGAATAAAATGCTATTAAGCAAATCTTCGATTTTAAAAGACAGAGTTAATAGAGTAGCTTGTAATGTATTCAAAATTTCGCCAAAGTTGTTTTTTAAATTCAAAGAGTTTGTTGTTTCTGAAATATTCTTAATGACTAATGAAACCTTTTCAATTGCATCGTTTAATAAAAATTGATTTTTATTTAATTCAGAGATTGAAGCATTGTAGGTAGAAATTGCTGATTTCGAAATAAACATACTACGGGCTATGCTAGTAGCTAAATCTTTATCATCGTCATGTAATTTTTGAATGGCTTTATTATACTTATATGCGTCGTCTTCATTAAGAGTGCCAAATATATGTTTGAAAACAGTACCAATAGCTGAGAACCAAGCAGATCTTTTCGAAACTGTAGGTATCAGATGTGATATAGATTCATAATCACGAATAATATCGTTAAATAACGAATCGAGTGGTTGAACCATATTGTGACATTCAGTATTACTGATTGATTCAGTTTGTTGACAAAGGTACCGTAATGTACCGAAAATACTTTTAATATTTTTAATGTGAGCTGGAGCAAATGATACATCTAGAGGAATAATTACGTGGACATAGTCATTAATTAGTTTAACTGTTCCAGACGGATCAAAGAAGATACCAGGACTCTTCACTATAGGCTGGATGAATTCTTCTTCTTTATATCCCAGAGTATGATTGCATAATAATAGTCTGAAATAAGAAGTATTTAGGATAAGTACCAACATTATTTATTTTGTTAATTTCAACCATTTTCATGAGATGCCAGTTTGACTTCATCGAAATGATGTTTCACATGGCGACGATTAATGAGAAGAGACAGGGTGTTATTTCCATGGATTTTAATAACTTTATACGGACCCTTCCAAATGGGTGACAATGCTTTGCGTAGTCTGAGATGGTTTTTGAGATAAACAAGATCGCCTACTTTGTATTTTACTGATTTGGTATTTCGGTCATAATATTCTTTTGACCTTTCTTTAGATTTTTGTATATTCTGCAACGCTTTGTCCCTGGATAATTTGAGGCGATGATGTAGCATTTTCAAATATTCAGGATAAGTCGTATCAGAACTCAGTTCATAGACAGAGTCGGGAATGAAGGGTTTATGGCCGAAGAGAAGTTCAAAAGGACTAAATTGAGTTGTAGTGTGGATATTGGTATTATAGGCTAGCATTGCAGTGTATACGAATTTGTGCCAGTCAGATTGGTTTTCATTTACAAACGACTTTAAGTACTCCTTTAATGTAGAATGACTGCGCTCAAGTGCACCTTGAGTTTGAGGGTGGTAGGGTGACGCCCATATTTGTTTTATTTTTAAGAACTGGCAGGTTCTTTTGAAAAGATCAGCTGTGAAATTTGAGCCTTGATCTGTTACGATTTTTCGGGGAATACCGAACACGGAAATAAAATGAATTAGGCATTCACAGGTTTCTTCCGAAGTTGCATTAGAAATGGGGTAAGAAACTGAATACTTCGTTAAGTCATCTTGGATTGTAAGAATAAATCTTAATTTTGCCGCACCAGCTTCTGGTAAAGGACCGACTATATCTATACTAATGCGGTCAAAAGGTGTTGTTGAAGAGGTTGTTATTTGCATCGGAGCTTTATTGATTTGCCTTAAAGCTTTATTGGATTGGCAGGAGGAGCAATTTTTTACATAATTTTCTATGTCTGATCTCATCTTTTTCCAATAGTATCTTTCCTTAATTCTATTATACATTCTTGTTGATCCTAAATGTCCGGCAATCGGTATGTCATGGTTTTCCTTTAAAATTTTGGGTACTTCACTTAATGCAGGATATATTATAGAGTTATGGTACACGTTTACAGTTATGTTGGTGTCGTGAAATAAGTAAGTCAAGATGTTGTAAATTTTGGTAAATGATAAGCTCTCAAATGGATTTTTAAAATCAGTTATAGCGACTTCGGTGTCGGCTTCTGTAAGCATAATTTCATCTCGCACCTTTTTCAAAGTGTCAAATATTTCTTTATACGATGATTCATCAAAATGGTGAACTTTTGTAAATAGGAGGTAAAAGGTTTTATCATTGCATATAACCTTTTCAAATGTATGCAGTTGTTTTTCTTTGTATATGAAATCGTTTGAGTTTTCTAAATTTCCCAAAAATTCCTCAATGTATGGATTCGATTCATCGAGGTCAATGGACGTAGGAATAAGTAACAGTTTACAGGGGCTTTTCATTAGATTTTGATTAAATTCTTTTACATTTGTGTTATAGTTTAGTTCCGTCTTCTTTCCTGACATAGCTTTAGAAAATTTTGAATAATCGTTATTGGAAAGATCAAGATTGGAAAGTGGGTCTATAACCTCGGTTGTTTCAGATGGAAGTTGAAGAGGACTAAAATCTGGAGGCTGATTATTAAATGGACTAGTATCGTCGAGAGGCCCAAGGTCAATAAGTTCACTCTCGGAATTTGGTTGTTGTTGTAGAGAACTTGGATTATCTATGCTTTGAGTTTCTGGAGGATTATTTTGGGGATTCAGTGGATTGAATTCTGAACTAGAAGCTTCGTCTTGTATTGGGTTTACAGGAAATCGAGACAGAGCGTCCGCATTGCAATTGAGTTTTCCTTTCTTGTATTCAATAGCGTAATCAAACTCTTCTAGTTTGAGACGCCATCTAACGAGTTTTGAGCCAGGTTCAGTACAGCCAAAAAGCCAACTCAGTGGTTTGTGGTCAGTAATGATTGTAAAGCGTCTACCATAGAGGTAGGGACGGAAAGTTTTAGTACCAAATAAGATCGCTAGACATTCTTTTTCAGTTACACTATAATTTATTTCTGCTTTATTTAGAGTACGAGAAGCGTATGCAATTGGGCTGTCTTTGCCAACAGGACCTTGTGATAGAATAGCGGAAATTGCATAATTTGATGCATCACAAGTGAGTACAAATGGTTTTGTAAAATCAGGATAAATCAACAGAGGAGCGGATATTAATTTTTCTTTAAGGGTGTCGAAAGCAAGTTGCTGTTCATTCTGCCAGGAAAAAGCTACGTCTTTTTTCAAAAGGTGTGTCAAGGGTTTAGCGGTTTTCGAAAGATCTGGAATAAACCGACGGTAATACGATACAAGTCCTAGAAAGGATTTGATATGTTTCGGGGACTGTGGGGTAGGAAAATCTTTAACGGCTTTTATCTTTTCTGGGTTAGGCTTAACGCCTTCATCTGTGATCAAATGCCCAAGATAGGAGACCTCACGTCTGAGAAACTCGCATTTGTCAGGTTGAAGTTTTAGGTTGAATTCTCGGAGTCTTAGGAAAATTTCTTCGAGATTAGTGATGTGGGAAGGAAGATCATAAGAGTGAATCACAATGTCATCAAGGTAAACAAAGCACTGTATACCTTGGAGGCCAGATAGGACGGTATTCATGAGGCGTTGAAAAGTGGAAGGCGCATTTTTTAACCCAAAGGGCATTCTGGCAAATTCAAAGTGGCCCTGAGGTATAGAGAAAGCAGTTTTAGCGGAGTCTTGAGGTGCCATTTGAATTTGATGAAACCCTGATGCAAGATCAAGGGTGCTGAAGTATTTGCTTGAACCAAGTTGGTCGAGAATTTCGGTAATGTTGGGAATTGGGTATGAGTCACCCACAGTAACGTCATTTAATTTACGGTAGTCAATGACTACACGCCATTTCCTCTGACCAGAAGCATCAATCTTCTTTGGAACGATCCAGATCGGCGAAGACCAGGGTGAAGAAGATGGCTTAATTATGCCATCTTCCAACATTTTATTAATCTGCGATTGAACCTCCTGTTTATGACACTCAGGAAAGCGGTAAGATTTTGTGTGGATAGGAGTAGAAGATGTCGTTTTAATTTCATGTTGGATAGCATTAGTGAAAGACAATTTGTCTCCCGGTAAATGAAATATGTCTGAGAATTTTGCACAAATTTCGCGTAAAGCTTGAGATTCTTCGTCATTCATATGTGAGACGCGGAGTTGTTCTATCACTTGCTTAGTTCGTGAAAAAGTATTGTTATTGTTTCTGTTAAGATTTGATGCAGTGTTAATTTCATATGGAGTAAGATCGTTTTCGTCTAAAGGAATGATATCAAGTTTCAAGTTTGAGTCAATTGTTATTGGATGTTCAGCAGTATTGACTACTGAGATGTTTACACGTGAATTAGGTTTAACCTGTACTATACAATTTGCAATAAGAAGTGATTCAATAGGATGTTGGTCCAGGATAAGCCCTTCTTTTATTTTGGGATTGGAAATAGAGCATTCAATGACAGTTTCTGTTCTTGGAGGAATAGTATAAACCGGTTCATTGAATAGGATTTTGAATTTAGCATCATTTATTGTTAGAATGCTTTCGACATAGTTTATATTTGTATTATTTCTTTGGTTAGAGAATAAATCATTTCCTATAATCCCGTCATAGGGTAGTTCAAGGTCAGGGATTACATGGAAACGGTGAAGTGTAATTTTATCATCACACAATAATGAAACAGGAATGTGTCCAAGAGTAACAACGGAATTATCTTTCGTTGAGTCGATGCCCTTGATTCGGATTTTGTTATCTGTTATTTCTGGCATTTGATTTATTGCAGAATTTTTAATCAGACTTACAGTAGAACCGGTGTCAATAAGAAATGTCATAGGATTTGCAGATACTGAAGTTTTGATTTTGATGTGAGGTAAATATCGTTTTCCAGCATTTTTAGAAATTTCATATACGTGATTATATTGGTTTTCCGTTTCAGGTGTGGTTGGAGCGGTGAATATAGGAGAATCTAGGATTTTAGCCTTGCAGCTACTAAACTTCAGAGGTGACTTAGTAGTTAAGTTACTGAATTGAGATTTGTTACTATGCTGACTATTAGATTGGGAAACAACAGGGTCAAGAAATTTGCATTTAGCTTGTTGTTTGCAGTCCTGTTTGTCAGAAGACTTTAAAACAGTGGAATACAGTGGTTTTGAATTTGAATGATTCAGTGGTGGATTTAGGGATGAAGTCAGTGGTTTCGAATTAGTATGATTCAGGGGATTCAGTGGATTCGGTGGTACTTCTTTTGAATTAGCATGATTCAGAGGATTCAGCGATGATTCTTTTAAATTAGCATAATACAGAGGACACAGTGGATTTAGAAGGTAATCAGTATCGATTTTACCACTTAGTTTTCCCGCACGACACTGGACGGGAGGGCTTGTTCGTTTAAATCATCTAATTCGTCAAAATTTTGCTCTTCAGACGAGCTAATGACATGAATAGGTTGCGTTTTCCTTTGAAAATTATTCGATGGTTGGCGATTGCCGTTTTGGGATTGCTGATTTTGAGAATTACCGTATTTTTTATTGTTATATTCACGTTTGCGACAGTTCTCTATTGTATGGCCTAAATTCTTGCAGTACCTACATGTTGGCACATTAGATCCAGAGGGTTTAGGTTGTCCTTGAGCCTGTGGCTTAGAAAATGATGAGTTCACATTTTGACGGGGTTGCCCTGTTTGGTAACCGCTGTTGGTGGAGAAAGATCCTGCGTGCTTTTTGTTGCTTATACCTAAAATTTTTTCCTCAGCAATGGCGAGACTTATGGCATCGTTGAGCGTACTAGGGTCCCTACACCTAACAACTGTCGACAATTGTGGCTGCAATCCTATCATGAAAATATTCAGCGCCAAATCTTGCATTGCCGCCACACGGCCCGTTAGTTCATCTTTCTTTTTAGTAGGGACCGAAATATTTATTTCAGTCAATAGTTTTGCTAAGCAGCTCTCTATTCTAAGTGAATACTGACTGACTGACTCATTACGGCCTTGTTTGCAGTCTTGCAAATCAGAAAGGAGATAGGCATAGTGTTTCTTATCTCCAAATTGGGATTTCAAAAACTCTTCTAATTGGTCCCATTTGGTGAATTCTTTGATGGCACAAGCTGTTTCCGCTTTGCCTTCAAGTTTACTTAATATGTATTTAAAGAGTATGTCCACCTGAGAGGCGGATGCGAGATTAATAGCATTTCGGCAATTGTTCAAAAAAGGATTTAACTTTTCGCGGGAACCATCAAAAGTTCCGATAAATTTAATCAGTACATTTAAATCGATATCAGACATTTTTACCTGTGCTTCTTCGTCTTTAACTTGTGAAGGCTTGGGCATAATTATGTTAAAATAAAATAGAAAATATAGTTCGACACTAAATCAAGGTTATAACGTATAAAAATAAACTATCTTTAAACTGCACAGAGTCACAGGTATGACCACTCGTTATCAGTTCGTAGAAAAGCGACCGGCGACGCGTGGGCGCAGTACACAGCAACTAGGCTTCACTAAGTTGTTGAATTAATAATGTTTTAAATAACTCACAGGATTAACAGGAACATAATGATGATGGTCAATTACGCAGTTAGACAGGAACCAGATACCAGCGTTAGACACTGAGGATACAGTGTCCTCGGGATGCAGCGGCTTCCGAATTTTCAGGGTACTGCGGCACAGGAACCTCGAGACTCGGTACAACAGAGACTTCAGGATACGGCGGACAATAGTCTTCCTTTTTATTCTAGGATACAGCAGGAAACAGCGGCAAAATTCAACGGCGTATCGATGTTAGAGTACGGCATACATAATGCCATAAAATGCAGTGTCCGATAGTCAGGATACAGAGTCCGATGTTGATAACTTTCACGAATTTTCACTGTTTTTCACAAAACTTAAGAGAGGCGTCCCAGGATTTTTTTTTTTTAAATCCCTTAAGCTGCCACCAATGTTATACTGGAGTTCCCGAAAGACTTTTTAAAAAAAAACTAAATTTTATCACTAACACTTTATTGAAATAGAAACATTAGAAAACTTAAAGAAAATATGAAAAATGGAAAATAGGTAGTATTAAAATCGGTAGATGTGAACGCGACGGAGGTTTCAGTGGAACTAACTGGAGAGAGGGAATATGAATCTACTTCAAACTGATAAAATGCTGGCTAGGTGAAATATTGTAATGATAGGGTTGATTTGGGTACATACTTAAGGTATAACAGTACGACGATCTCGGATGAAGTCGGTCGAATGCCAATATGAAATTCTGCCGAGATCATCCTACGTACGCATCTATGCATGTGTGCGTCTGTTTTAGCTCTTTTGCGTCGCGCGTCGTCGAGTCATAGTAAAACTATGGTCGAGTCGACCTTCTGGTAGTGTCTATTTTGTGTAACGTGTATGTCATTATGATGAGCTATCTATACCTAGGTCTTGGCCATTGGGACTTAGTGAAGGAACAGTGTGGCAGTTAGGCTAAAAAGTTTGGAGATTCCTTTATACAACCAGTTAGGTTTCACGGTTTTCTTCTCGTATGAATCTCTTTGATAGTACTGTTTTTTAATTTTTATATGTATTTAAAAATTAAGGGGCTCCACAATGCTAAACATCAGTTTTGTATTAGATTCAGTTCCGTTAATGTAGATGGTAAAAATTTGCAAAAAATATGGCGTGTTTTGTGACTCAAGGCAATTATTAAATTCACTTTATAAAAAACATACTTTCAATCTTCCATTAATTATATTACTTTTAAAAAAGCATGAATTTTACGAAAAAAGCGATTCAGTTTCCGTTTTGGTAGTGCAGCCCCTTAAGCAAATATTATTAGAAAAGATCAATTAGAAACAAATTTCAAGTAAGACAAATTATCATTATCATCATCCTGCTCGCCATTTCCTATTTAGGGTCGGCTCTATTATGTCATGTCAAGTAAGACAAATATTTAAATAAAATGCTCGGGCCAGGATTTTAACCTGTGACCTCTTGCTTACAAGGCAAGTGCTATGCCAACTGAGCTACCGAGATTCTTACTTAAAATTTGTTTCCAATTGATCTTAATCTCTCCTTTAAATGGACTCTGATAAAGCGATGAATTATACAAACAAAATACAGCGAAAAACATACAACGTTTTCTTGCAACACAGCAGCACAAAATATGTAGATACTACCAGAAGGCCGACCCGACGACGGAGCAAAAACAGACGCACACATCCATAGACGCGTACATATGATGATCTCGGCAGAATTTCGTATTGGCATTCGACCGACTTCATCCGAGATCGTCGTACGTACGCGTATATGTGTGCGTGCGCCTGTTTTCGCTAGTTATGCGGAGTAAACCCTCTGTAAGTGGTTATTTTGTGACAGCAGTATCAGTAGATATTTTTATATTTGTGGTATGTTTTTGTGATGAAAATTGACATCATTCGTCGGTTGTTGGTCTTTGTGCGATGGAATAAATAAAATTAAATCTTTAGTCTCCGTCTACCCCTCTGGGAGACAGGCGTGAGAATATGTATATATGTATTTATTGTAGCAAATTGTATGTTCATTACGCTATTTTTATTTAGAAATTGTCTTATCTTTAAATGTCAGGAACAAGAACACAGACAAACAAGAAGTGAAACTAGTGAAAGTTATTGCCCATCACTAGTCTTGTTCAGACAGATGCCGTAGTTTTTGATAATTAATTTGATGCAAAATTTGCAGGGTGGCGTAGATGCATAAGAGAAGTTTCGATATTGATCAAATTTGTACTTTACCTAGCTAAAAGCACTTTTGAAGACTTTCGCAAGAAGAAGTTAGTATCAAAACCTTACTTTTGCCGAGTTGCCAACTTTATACTTTTTAAACTAAAACTTTGCACAAGAAAATGTTGCTTTAAAACGGAAAATTTTTGTCATAATATATTTAGATATTGTTGTTATCCTGTTTTGAAATGAACTCATGGGACAATATTTTTGTAAAAATCTTTACCAAACTAAAAGGTTCCCTTAAGCAAAAAAGGGGTCACATTTTGAAATGAAATGTAATTTGCAGAGGCTTTCGTAATATATCCCTCGATAGCATCAACGTATTTACTGAGCTCATAAAACGTTTCGTTACTGCAGGTCCCTCGTCCATAGACACATCCCTCCTGTGGCAGCTGAACACTGAAATCAAATTAGCCGAATCCCTTTGGCTAACTTTGTGTTCCGTTACTGGCGACTTATTCAAACTCGGGGAATTATTAAGGTTAAACGTCAGTTGCTTAGCACAAAGTATAACTTAACTTTGTATGTCTTGTTTCGAAGTTATAAATTGAAAAACATTTTAGTATGCGGCAATTGACACCAATAGTATGAGTGAGGTTTATAAAGCATAACCAACTTAAAATGCTGTTTTAACTTTGTTTGGACCAAATCATGACTAATTGTGCATTAAATTTCAAACTAATGCTTTATAAACCTCATTAATACTAAACTTATGTTATGTACTTTTCGCTAAGCGATTGACGTTAAACCTTAAGGCTAGATGGTAATTTTTTACCGCGATTTCATATCCTAGCTCTTAACGTTTTATTGCTATCCTATTTAGCCTACATATTTGGTATGCCAAACTACTGCATTTTTCAAATAATTATGAACTACCACGGGGTCAATATGTATTAAAATTCTTGAAAAAAAATTGTTATTTAAGAAAAATCTGTGTGGAAATGAGACGTTTTGAAGCACAAAATACAAAATTTCGGAGTACTTTGTTGTATTTTTTAAACTAGTTGATTACCCAAAATTTTAAGAGGGATAGGAAGTATAGGTTGGGCGATAGATAGTTATTTTAATTTTTATTCGATTTTATGCATAAGCGTACAACTGAGACGACAATTCTTTTTGTACGGCATCAAAATATGATCCTCTTCCTTAAACAGGCCTACGGAACCCACCTTACTGTGTGGTGTGTCCTGTGAGACCTATGTGTAAACGAAATTTAAAGTTTCTAAGTCAACTGGAAGTGCCCTATAGGTTTTCATGGTGAGCAAATTTGTATGAAATTGATTATGTAAAGGGCAATAACTTTTTTCGCGTCGAGTTAAAAGTCAATTTTTAACAGTACCATTAGGTCATAGACTAGGTACTGTAAGAGGTATCAGTTTCAATTTGATATTGGGGTTCAGTTGCAAAAGGGGCTTGACAGACATACAGACGGGCAGACAGACAGATGGACAACAATGTGATCCTATAAGGGTTCTGTTTTTTCATTTTCAGGTACGGAACCCAAAAATAAAGAACACAAAGATATCGCAAAAAATGTGTCTTATGCAGCGATATAATGTCTTTGGTCTTATGTTTTGAATTTCCAAGTAAGAAAGGTTGATTATACATATATTATGTCAATAAATTAAGATGTAAACATAAATAAACGTTTCACAAAAAATAAAAGTAATGCTTGGTAGTTTTAGTTATTTGTGCGTTACAATACGTAAGTAAAGATTTAGTGGTTATAAAATTCAACTAATAAATCATGTTCCAAATAAAACATCATTTATAACCAATATTACATTGTACTTTGCATTAAAGCTTTAAAAAAAAATGTTTATTTATTTCCTTACGATTTTATAATTGGGTCTCTCCTTTTAAGAGTATGACATAGCCAAAACAAAAACCAGTTCCGGGCGTGACTTATTCTATTTTACGATAGCGCGCGGGGGGAAATTCGTCCCGGTCTCTAAGCTCGCGTCACCATAGCAAAAATACGAATAGAGTGGACGAGGCAGGGTCAAAAGTAATACGTATTTTATTTTATCTAATTTATTAGTGTATTTCGATCATCGTCACACGGCATTTATCCTACTTGCTATCACATCGGGACGTAAATTTATTATGGTCGGCTAAAAGTGGTACTCATAAGTGTTTGATTTATCAGTTGACACTCGGAACATTTCAGACACTCCTTTAGAGATACATAATAGTATCGTGACGGTTAATTGTCACCATTACCCATTCTTTAAATATTTTTCGCCCGTTGAGCTGGTTTTACACTTGGGGGAAAATAAATTGGACCAAAAATTTCTTTACAAAAAATTTTTACTAAAGTTGTTATTACAAAAAGTGGAAACTAACAAATATTCTCAGAAGGAATGCACCACGTCAATATCTATCTCACTGTAGCCTATATCAATTATGCCTCTCTCATTCAACTACGTTTAACTGCGTTACTATCTAATTCCAACTCATTTTAAATAGCGTCACAATTCTGCCGTCATAACAAAGAGTACAGTAAGTCGACGAAATCAAGTTTCGAGAAAATGGCGGTTAAAGTTTTAAAAACAACTTTTCCCTGCAGATTGAAAAATGGCACTCCTACATGAACAGTTTTTATTCCTCGGGAAAGCTGGATAAAATCCTATCAATTTTAATACTTCTGTAGCATAAAAGGTAATTTCATCTTATTTGAAAATTAGAAATTGTATTCTTTCTTATTACAACAAATAAAGATTTGGCATCAACAATAGGCAAAAATACAGTAAATCGGGTACTTACTGTTTTTTTTACTAGTGAGGCTCCCTTGATTTAGGTTAATTTAACATAAATCTAGTTTACGCCTACGCATAATTACGTTATTTTACGTAGTAAATTGGTATATAAGAAATAATAGTATTGAAACAGTAATTAGTACTTCAATAAAGGTAAATTTACAGTTACAATTTTCAAAATAAAAGACATTTATGTTAAGAATTGTAATAAGTATTTATTTAAGTAATTTGCACGTCTAACAAATCTTAAAATTAAACACCATGTCTTGCACACCTTATCTAATTAATAAAACGTCTTTACGTTAATGAAAAATTATAAAAACTTAACAAAAAAACGAAGTTAGTATGATAATATCACATATCGTTTCTAAATTTGAGATCATTGCTTATCAAAACCAAATATTAATTATAACTTAACACAAAATTAATCAGTCTTGTTGGTGGAAATGTTCTTATTGTTTTATATTGTGTTTAAGTAGCTACCATTAATAATTACAGTTCACCAAATATGCAGCATCTTTAATAAGTGATTTCTTGGTGATCGTAAACTCTTGCTAAATCTTGTGCTTCATCATTTATAGTAAGATTCTCCCAGAATAATCTACGACTCGATGGCATTAATGGACACAGTTTTTCTAAAATTTCCTTTTTTCTTGAACCTGCAATGCCTCTCATTGTTGTTTTTTGTTTAGGTTCTGGTATAGTCTTGAGCTTTAATATCTTATTTTGCAAGAAATTAAGTGGTTGTTCGTCATCACAGAATCTTGTTTTAATGTTCAGGTGAAACTGACCTCTTAATGCTTTCACGAAAACGATGTCTTTTAATAATATTCTCGGTTCTCTGTTTCGTAATTTATGCTGAGAAGACATATCTTGGTAATCATAGAAATCTGTTTGATCCATAACTTTAATCGAGTTTTCTTTGGTGCAGTTCCTCACACAAGATATGAAGTCTGTAAAGTCATAAACCTTATTTTGTTTTTGTAACGCCTGTTCCACACAATGATGAAAGCTATCAGCGGACATGAATGTATGTCCAGGCTCTAGATATTTTATCGTTATACTTTTAGTTGATATAAGATTACTATTAATAATTTGAATTAGAAAGGTCATCATGGCCCAATTTTTATTTTGAGCGGAGCAATTGTCCGCCCAAAGAACAATATCCGGTTCGTCTCTCATTTGCAGAAGGAATGCTCGGAAAGCGGAAATAATATCTTCCTGTTTCCTTCCAGAAATAGCCTCATGCCATAAAACTGCAAATGCTTTAAGATTTAGTTGCGATCCAAGGGGCACAAAACTTTCATTAAAAGCGATTATTCTATGGCAAAATATAGCAGTTTTATATACATCAATTCGTGGAAGCATGACAACTTTCTGCAGGTCTACAGAATAAAAAATAGTTCCTGGCTGTGTTTTATTTTCTTGATGTTTAACATCTCTTTGGTATTCTTCTCTGCTCTCTGTGTAAAGCACTTTGTGTTTTTTGTAATACCCACATAACGCACAATTTTCTTCAGCATGATCATTTAGATGTTGATCAGTCATATAACAAGTTTCACACTCTTCATTTGATAATTTAGCAAATGAAATATTCATTTCCTTTCTAAGAAACTTTCTAAGATAATCTTCTGAAATTTCTGTGCTGTATTTAGCTTTGAACGATTCCAACATCTCTGTTATTTTGATGTCGCTTGGCAGATACAATCTTTTTGGTGCGTGCAGTCTTCTATAATGTGATATAGCAGGATTGTAAGACAAAACATGTTCCTTCACTTTATCTTTATCTATTTTCTTCTTATGAGTATATTTGCCTCTATTGTCAGCCTGGTTACTCACTTCATTTTTTAATATACGTTGAATGCGAGTATCATTCTTTTTGTGAAATCCCAAGGTGGTTAAAAAAAATGTTTTACAAACTTCTATTTTATCACTGTTTTCATCTGGTAAGAAGTATTTGTAAACGTTATTTCTTTCGTATACTTCCTTATTTTGTTTTCTGGTTTTAATTTCAGTTTTCGAGACGAGACTTTTTACCATGACTCCTTGTCCCTCGTAATTTAGTTTGTTATAGTTCTGATTTAACTGCAATCTTTGCTCAAATGTAAATTTCGTAGCACAGTTTTTTGTTCATACTTCCGTGCAAGGGCTTTTAACTCCGAATTTTTCAATTTTTTGCTGTATTTTATCTCGTTTTCGTTCATCAACATTCTTTTCGTATTTTTTTCTTTTTCTAGGCTCTCCTTTCTTTGTTAGACCCATATTTATGGGTTGGTTCTGTAGTTGATCAATTTCACATTGGCTGTTAGCATTTTCTGATCCAGTTTTATTCACGGAATTTATTTGTGTCTCAGTAACATGTGCTGGATCCTCATTAGTACATACGATAACGGTATTTATGATATCACTATTATTTAGACTTCTGACGTTTGTTTGATCGTTAGTTGTTGGTTCTTTCCTGGTAGGTTCTTCTGTCGTGGGATTCCTTTTTTCTAATAGATTTATTTTTGTTTGTTGCATTTTTTCCAAGTTTAAAGAATCATATTTATCTATTATACAAGCTTCCACGCTTGGACTTTTAGCTAGGAGCTTAACTCTTTTTTTGCGCCTTTTTTCTTGATCTCGTTCTGCTCTACTTTTCCTAATTTTCCTTTTCTCTTTGCGTTTTGTTTTCTTTTCCGGATCGTTTTCATCACAAATGTTTTGATGTTCATTATATTTTTCCTGCTCTTTAGCATTCTGATTATATACATCTCTAGGTCTTCTTTTTGCATTAATGTTTTTTGACTCATGTATGGTAAATTCAGATGAGTTGGAGCAAGGTGATGAGGCAGAATAATCTTTGTCTTTTACCGAGTCATCAGAATCCTCGTAAAATGTGCTGGGTTCCGAATCTGGCATAGATTCATCACAAATTAGGTTCGGTTCCGCAAATTTTATGTATTTCTCGACATCAAAGGGGACCGCATCCAGAAAGGTACCATACTCATGAGATTGTAAAACGCCAGAAAAGTCGTTATAATCAAAATCAATAGACCATATTTTAGCAAGGGACTGTTCTTCTATTTGACCATTATTGTTTCTCTGTAGTTGGTATTTTTTCAGTTTTAGCTGTTTATTTTTCTGTGGATTTTGCATATAACTTGTAGATGTCGATGCCACTGGGTCTTTATCTTTAGATAAAACTTTAGCTAGTATTTTTTCCGAGCGTTTCATTGTTTATCGAATATCTGGAAAATAATTTGATGCACATTACTATCTAACAATGAAAGTTTAAATGTGATCTAAGTATGAAAATAAGTCTGCTTTTTTCTCGTTAAAATATGACGTGTTATCCCGGGCCACCCAAATAAAGTAACCATGATAACTTGTTTAAGGATTCTCGCTTTTAAATTAAGGGAACCCAAAAATTCTAAGCAAGAATTATCCTGTGTACAAGGGTTTTGTCAGCTTATAGCAATAACCCAAGAGAACCAAAAGAAAAGCTACCTAATTAAAAAACTTACTAACCTTCAAATAAGCGCGCGAAAATCAAATGTGCCGTCGACACCACACACAAAGTGCACCACGTGTGATTGCGTCGACGTCCGCGCAGCTACTACTACCACTGAGCAAAAACCGCTCTTCCGGCCCGCGCAATGTCACATCGTGCTAACGAAAACTACAGTAAGTTCACTTGTACGCGTAAATGTCTGACGTCAAAGAGCATTGTTACTAGCCAAAATAACAGTATGTTAACACATACTGCAAAAACGATTCCTGGGATGACCCAGTTCACGAACGAAAAATACAGTAAATGTTATTTGCTGTATTTTTAACTAGTGTGTTTATTGATCAAGATTCAAATCTTGAACCAAAATAACAGTTAGTAGATTTACTGTATTCTTTTTTAGGCAAGTCTTAAAAAGTTTATAAGTATTTGGAACATAGAGTACCGTAACTATGTAACATACTGCAATCTTCACTAGCAAAAGTAAAATACTAATAAATAATACAGTAACTATCTTATTTTTTCTGATTTACTGTATTTTTGCTTAGTTTTAAACAGGTATCCTATCGACTTGCTGCACTCTTACTTAATCGTAAAAAAGAAATGAAAAACGATACAGAAACCGGTGTTATATAGGATTAAGCGCCTTTTTACGCTGATTTACGGTATATATCTAACTCAATTTCGCCAAAACCACGACTTACTGCACTCTTTCCTATGACGGCAGAATTTATCTCACTCTAACGCGTGTTAAATGGCATTTCTAATGAACGTCAAATATTTTTACTGCCCGCCACTCTTTCATTCTATATTCTAATTATTTAAAAAAATACGCAGCTCCTTTGGTAGTAAAATAGCAATAACTTTTTTTTCAAAAATTGCCAGATCATTTGAAAAACAATATTTGATGAGCCGTTATTTAAGACAATTTGCAAAACTAACATAGAACATTTTTTTTCAGGGTGTGGTGTCGAACTAACCTAATTACAAAAAATTGCTCGTAAAATTAGGTTTTTATTTTTTCTTCCTGATGTTACAGCATTTCAAGGTTTATTTTTGACTTTATCAATAGCAGGACTATTCAGAGTTGCGCAACAAAAATTTTATTCTTAGAATTTAGAACTGGTTAGTTTTGACTCTCAAAAATCTATTCGAATTTATAAAAGTACCATCAACTCGAAGACTATCTACTTTTTGCTGAGGTCATAATTTGATATTCTGGTCAGTCATGAGCTGGCCTACCAGCCTTCCAAGGGAAAGCGTTGACTTTTGGGACACCTGTTTACCCTTGGGATAAATCGCCAAGTGTTTAAAATATAGAAATTTATTTGTATCATAGTTTGAAATGTTCAGGTCTCTTTACGCAAAATGAAAAAACAAAACTCTTTTAGGATTAATTTGTTGTCCCTATGTTTGTCTGTTTGTCCGTTTGTCTAGGCAATTTTTCTGGGTAAAATCAATAAATGCTAATATTTACAGCCCTGTAAAACATACAAATTATAACATTTTTATGGCCTTTTGTTTAACTTTTTCATACAAATTTTCTCCTTATGAAAATATAGAGATCAACACTTGACATAATATTTTGCATATGAAAGAAAGCACAGAAAGGAACTGTAGAACAAATAATGTAAAAAATATAAAAACCATATCGTTCTATTCTAAAGGGATTAATAATTTACTGTTTGTTCAATGTGGCGATAGCTTTGTTTATTATTATTTTTTTCTTTGTTACAAAGATAACAAATATTTTCATACAAGGTTTTCCTTAAGGGCTATTTCTCCGAATTTGTAACAAAATATTAAGAAATAATTATAACGGTAAAGTACAACTTTTAGCTAAGACAATTTATTGTTAAAAGTTTGCTATATGCATAAACATATTTTAATGATATTATGGTATCTTCAAAATAATTGGGTTTTCCATAAGCGTGATATCAGATTATTTAAGAAATTTACAGCTGATATCACGACGACGGACAAGCCAATTATTTTATTTCTATTGTAATATAATTAAAAATATGTTTATGCATACAGCAGACTTTTAACTATAAGTTTTCTTAACTAAAAGTTGTATTTTTACTTATTGAAATTGTATTTCTCATCAAGAAGTGCAAGATGACAATATATTCAAAATAAGTTAATTGAATTTGTGAAATGGTTTCAGGTAAAAACAGTTTTCCATGAAACGGTAACTGTTTATACTTAGCAAAGTGTGTAAACTTAGTCATCTTAACATGAACGACGCCTGTATTTCTCTCTTTTTTATTTCCAGTATAGATAAAAATATACAAACTTGTTAAACTTTGCGTAAAAACGAGGCAATATTGACGATATCCTGACAGCTATAATGATGGTGTTTTATCAAATTTTGCTTTTTGGGCTGTATAGAGACGTAGTTAGATGTCACTAGAATATACTCATGAAAAAAGATATGAAGAAAATAAGCTGTAGACTTCACATTCGGTTTATACTTATTGTATGAATTTTAAGAAAAATACAGGGGTAAAGGGACTTCTTAAGGAAAACCTTGTATTAAACTATTTGTTATCTTAGTAAAAAATAATTCAAGGAAAAAAATAAACAAAGCTATCGCCACATTGAACAGTAGATAATTAATCCCTTTAGAATAGAACAATATGGTTTTCATATTTTTTACATTATTTAATCAACAATTCCTTTCTGTGTTGACTTTTAAACGCAAAATGTTATCTCAAGTGTTCATCCCTACATTTTCATTGTGGGAAAATTTGTATGAAAAACGTAAAAAAAACGTAAAAACCTAAAACGTAATATAAATAAAAACGTCAAAAGTATGTTTTTACAGCTCTATAGAGGGCCGTTAACATTGGTATTTATTAATTTTACCCAGAAAAAATTGTCTATACAAACGGACAGACAGACAAACAAAGGGATAACAAAATAATCCTAATAGAGTTTCATTGTTTTCATTTTGCGTAACAGAACCTGAACATGTTTCGACAGGATTATCTACGATCTAATAATTTTGCCATGCACTGTAAATATTTCAAAATAAATTTCTATATTTTAAATACTTGGCGATTTATCCCAAGTAAGTGTACCTATATAATTTGCAAAAAACTTCACTTATTATCATTTTCCCGCATAAAAGTATGAATTCATTCCAAATTCATTCAGTTTTGTTGTTATGACTATGGCACGATGTAGCTAAATCACTCATACGCATATTTTGTTGAGTTTTTAACGGCAGGAATATGATGCTCCTCGAAATATTACTTTATAAAATTAATTTCAATGTGTTTTGAAGTAGTTTTGGGAGATATTTATAGCTTGCAAAAAAGGGCACAGGTTCCACGTCTTACGGGCGCCAACGCTAGGCGTAGACTGACAATATCTTGCTGCCGCTGACTGCATCAGTGGATTTACGTATTTTTGAAAAAAGGGGGTGCTTTTTTTGACCCGAATAACGTGGTATTTGGAAAATGAATAGATATCATTCACACTAATTTTATTTAAAAAAAACCAACAAAATCGCGAAAGCGATACCTGAAACAAAATCGATAAGAAGTGTGCAATAGAGGGTTACAAAAAAATTCATTGACAGTACAAATATGAATCGATTAACGTGGTTTGTGGAAAATGAATACCTTAAAGTTCAACCAAAAACATGTATTTTTTTTATGGCTATACGTAACCTAATTATTGCAACAAAATCATCCGAAAGCTGACATTTTATTTCTGTTTGTATTTTCGTTCCCCTTCAAAAACTTGTATTAGAAGAGACCCCTATCTCGTATGTGCTTTAAATTTTTGTAAGGTTATCATTATTACATATGAAATACATTTATTTTTCTTTTACTTAATAACTATTTACTAAAAAATATTTTAAACAAACATGCTAATATGATAATATATATATACCTATATTAAAGTGTCTTTCCATAGAATTGTAGGGAAAATACAGCTTAGAAAAACAATTGGCCACTTATGAGCAGTGAACACGTGCAAATCCAATTTGGAGAAACTACTTCGTTTACCAAGACAACGGAACAAAACTAGTTGGGTTTTGCGTTCAAGTGGCCATCAAGGCGGCTCTTCCCTGAGTCATCCAAAAATGACTCTAGGTATGACTCTATTGATAAAGTTATTTGTGTTAAACGGTATGATTAAAAATTATGAAAAATTTATATACAACGTGTAACAGAAAGGTGTAACCATATTCGAAGAGCTTATTCAGTCAATGGTATAGAACTACTTTTCCTATGGAAAGAACCCTGTATTTCGAGAAAAAAAAATATTTGTTTCATAGAAAAATGCAATGCCACTCGGCCGAAATGTATGGAAGGGCAATTTTTTTTTTGAGATTTCGTTATTGGCTCCATAGTAAAAGTTTTTCTATATCATTGACTGAATAAGCTCTTTAAATATGGTTACACCTTTCCGTTACACATTGTATATTATATTGTTAGTTAAACTATAGAGAACAACATCATTTTAGGAAATTATTCTCGTATCTATGAAACGGCATGAAAATATTGTTCAAAGTCAAGCTGTTTTTTGGAATAAAATTAAGTAAAATAGTTTTTTTCTTTGGAACCGTATTTGTATGGTTCTTGCACTAAAATAAAAGGAAATTTCCGTCCATCGCGTTCTAGTGAAAAGTTTTATTTTCTCCTATTTTGCGCTATCCGGAGAGCGACATCGTACTGCAGTGCACGCTGGATAATATTAACGTTATTTCAATATAGTTTCTGTCAATATTTATACCCACACAGGTCGGCTCAAGGTTATTGGCAACTACCTGTTAGTTGCCTTCATTGGGCATGAATCGGATAAGTAGAAAAAGAAAAGTGAGATATTGATGAACTGAGATATTTACTTAGGATTTTGTTAAGGTTAAACGTCAGTCGCTTAGCGCAATGTGCACGACTTAACTTTGTTTTTCTTATTTAAAAGTTAAAAATTGAAAATCCTTTTGGTATGTGGAAATTGACGCCAATAGTTCAGTATAGGTGAGGTTTATAAAGCACGAGTTTGAAATTTAATGCACAATTACTCAGGATCTTTTCCAAACAAAATTAAAACATCATTTTAAGTTGGATTTGAAAAAATAATGACTAATAGTGTATACAATTCCAAGCTCTTGCTTTATAAACCACACTAACACTGAACTATTGGCGTTAATTGCCACATACTGAAATGCTTTTCAATTTTTTATTTGTTAACAAGAAAAACAAAGTTAAGTTATGCACTTTGTGCTAAGCGAATGACGTTTAACCTTAATGTATTAAAAGAAAGAAAACAGTTCCTATACAATTTCGAGCATTAATATTAAAAATACTACAAAATACTATTCTGAACCTCGGATTTAATTATTTAGTATACTATGTCAGAAGACGAGTTACCGATACAAAATTAAAATTTTCTTAGCCCTCTTTTTTAATATTACCATGGCCGATTCGTCCATGATATTACGTAGTAAACAGGGCTCCCGTGAGGCCGAAAGTCGAGCCCCGATCTCGTACGAAAAAGTTTTCTGTTTTCTTATTTGATTTTGCAGCATAAAGTATGTTCGGCAAGGCCGAAAGCTGAGCCACGTATCCGATTGAAAAATTAACGGAAGCTCTGATTTTAAAATTTAGTAAATAGTGCCGTAATTTATGGCATAGGCCGAGCCTCGTTTTCGATCAATAAAGTATTCAAAACCCTATGTTTCGAAAAGGTACGGAGTAAGCAGTGCTTTATAAAAATGACGTAATTTTTCTTTATTTCCACAGAAAAAATCCTGAAGTTACTTTTGGACCTATTGGAGCGGAATTTTGAAAAAAATAATTACTGAAATTGCCCTTACATCATAAACGTTAAATAAAGGGATTAACACATGAAGATAACAGATGAAGAAAATGCCTTACTTTATTTAGTGTAGTAACCGTTAAAAAAATTGAGTCTTAGAATGGATGAATGAATGAATACACACTTTATTGTACTCGGTTAAATAAAATATTGAGTACAGAGTTCTGAACACAATGTTGTACAAGGGCGGAATTATCACTTTAAGCGATTTCTTCCACCAACCTTTTTCAAGGGTGGTGAAGAAAGTGTTATTTTACGTAATATGGAAGTGGTACCAATCAACAAAATAAATAAATAAAAGAAGAATCAAACCCAATAAAGTGAATATATATATAATAGAAGATATACCTATACTTCCTTTTGATTGAAATAGTTAACTCTACAATAGAACATACAAAAAATCTTTTCATTTCACCATCTTGAAACTCAGATGCGTCCTAAAATCTCCCAGTAAACGTCACCCCGTAATCCGTGCTTTCTCGGACGGGCGAGGGTCATATTTCATGAGTCCAGCACTCTGCGGCTCTTTGTTCCGACTCGGCTGCGGCCGCTGCGGTCGGCTTCATAATTCTTCAAATCCTGCAAGTTATGTTTGAGATGTGGATTTAAGACCTTTCAAACTAAGCCTATGATGAACTCGACGAAAGTTTCGAGGGTATAATCTTGTAACTAATCGGCCTTGCTAAACTATGTTGTGTGAAATTCCCCACTATGAAAAAGTTGAAAGTATTTGTAAACAAAACAAGAAGTTTTTTATTTAAAAAGAAATGTCATATTTTTTAACAGCCGTTGAGCAGCCGGTTTTTGAAATAACCGCCTTTATCTTGTAAACCGAAATAGAAAAAATTGCTCAATAGTTATTTAACAAAACGTATTTATTGTGTAAACTCTCATCGCAAAACTTCCATTGGTTTGTGTAAATTGGAATTTAATAGTGTAATACTTTAAAATTCCAATTTACAATTTTTTACAATCCGGCTGCTAAGAGTCTTTGAATTATTGTGTCTACGGTTGGTAATGGTACCTAATATAATAGTAGTTTATGCTACAAGGGCGCAAAGGAATAAATTACGAGGACGATTTAAAACACGAGCGTAGCGAGTGTTTAAAACGTAACCGAGTAATTTATTGCTCTTACGCCCGTGTATCATGCTACATTTTTCAATGCATAGTGTGAGGAAATAAAACAAATATAATTTTGTGAACTTCAAATTGTAATTGGCTCAAAAGGACTGTATCTAGAGCCGTTAAACAGTGGAAAAAAAGTATGACATTTATGATACACAGGAAAGGCTGCAGGTTAGCCAACCATTGTAAATAAATAAAAAAAAATAATAATAATAAAGCCCTAGGGCAAAATAATCGACTTTCTGTTCGGTTTTGATGCATAAAAAGTGAGCCTTTACGAGCACATGCATTGAAAAATACATTTTCACACCATCTGCTCGACAATGTCCAATTACACATCATGCAACCTCAACGTAAAGTAACGCATTATATCTCAAGGGATATAAAGTTATATGAAAATCCCTAGGGATTAAAGTGATTTAAATTTGGAACGTCTAATTCGTGTGGAAACTCGTGGAAAACATATTATGCCCATATGGGATTGTAAAGAGGTTTGTTCGAAAATCGAACTGGCCACCATAAGCAGAATTCAACAAAAAGAAAAAAAGCGTTTACAAAGCATGTGAAACAAAAGACGGTGTTTGGTGCTGTGATTGTCAGTGAATTTTATTGAATTATTAATGTTGATAAAAAATGTCGAGCTTTTTATTGTCTCGCAGAAGGTGTGAAAAGTAGAGTATGCTCCTCTGGAATAAAGCCTGTTTTTGTCTTGGGCAGCTTGAGCCCCTCGCTTTACTCAGGACTCTATATAACTGGTCCCTCGTTACGCTCAGGGTTCAATGTGCCGCCCGTGACGTAAGACACTGCTTTATTCCCTTAGTGCATAATCTACTATTCCACACTTGTAATAAATAATAAGTAAAACACTATTGTATTTAATGTCGAATCTATTTCTCTGTGCAATCTATTATATTCTAACCATATAATAAGCAAAATCGGCATAAAACTATCATGAACAAATATTTTGAAATACTCGTATATTTACCTGGAAATTTACTATGATGCTCGTTTTTATTAGCTTTAAAAATAAATTAGGTCAAAATGGTATTACTCTCACAGATGGATGGTAAAATAAAAACCAAATAGTTGTTATACCAAACAGCTTCCTTGTGGAAAACAGCTAAACAACGTTCAGCTGTTTTACAAAAAAAACGCGCAGGATTTTATGAACGTTTTGCGTTATTTATTTAATGTGGTGGGTCAAAGTTTAGCGGTTTTGTAAAAAAGCGTGAAATTAAACGTTGGATTTAAAATGTTTGTAATTAAATTGGCAATTTATGATCTTAACTAACACGCTACCTCGCTTGTCGTTGCGATGTTTGATTTTCTGTTGAAAGATTTTTACATTACGTCTAAATGTGTAGAAAAAACGTAAAAAAACGTATTGCAATGCCAATCCAGCTGAATGTCGTCGTTTAGATGTTTTACATAACAGGGCTGTTTTATAAAACAACTAGTGATTCTCTGAAACAACTGTTTTTACACTCCAACTTCGTCTTAATGACTAAAAAGGAATGAAAATTAATCGATCGTTAGTTTTAAAAGTATGTTAAAATCTATCAATATCTATTGTATTTACTTTATGCCAAGTTTAGAAATGAAATTTTTTAAAATCATAATTTATGTTTATTTATTGACATGAAAATTACATAATCAGCTTCTATTGCCACCATTAGACGAAATATTCCACCAAATTCCAGCAACTTTAAATGTGTAGTTCTATAAAAAGCTTCTGCTGGTATAGCAGTTTACATAAAGCAAGAAAATCTGTATGTTTAGCTTCTGAAGTAGATGCTTACAATACATTGGATTCATTTAAATTGAAAGTTACGACACGAAGAATAAGGTCTGATTTTGTTTGTTGAAAGTGCAATGATGACTTTGTAGCCTTATTTCTTTTCTCATAATAATAAGTTTGAGGATAATCCTGGGGTCTGCCACACTCTGCTTATTTATTTTTATTTCAAGATAGACTTGAAAGCCGTGCTCAAAGCCTGCAATGAGGATTTTATTGAGAGGAACAGCTCTGCTAAGAAGTTTTTCTTTCATTATCACTTGAGTTATGAGCTAGAGCTGCGTTATGAACGAGCGTACTTATTAGCAGCGTTGTATTTCTTAGCTCTGGGCGAGTCTTCTACTGAATCATCCACTGTAATATGGGCATTTATTTCTTCAACATTTACACTATCAGTAACCTGCTACAAAACCCTTTTTTTATTTGTTACCCTTTTTGTACATTTACATACATAACTGATGTTTTTCACGTAAAAGACAGATATAGTGTACAAAGGTGGTACTTATTGCTATTAGCAATACCTCCCAGGCAACCTTTGGGTGGAATAAAAAAGAAGTTAAGAGCGGTTTCACAGCCAGATTGTGAAAAAACCGCCTTTTTCAAATTAATCGAAACATAACACTTAAATTCAAAATTCACTAAATAGTTATTCAACAAAACCTTATTATTATTATTATATTGTGTATACTACCATTGCAAAGTTAGTCTGACTTATACATTTTAAAATTACTTTTTACAGGAATAATTATTTAATATTAAATGTTACACCACAAATTATCTCGAGACTTTTTTCGCATCACAAGGGACAGTGTTTCAGCTACTCAAAGATGTGGCATTTACGTCACCTCTTATGCCTTGTTTTGCATACCAGAATAAAGGAACACATAAGAAGCGATTTAAGAACTCCGATCAAAATTTTGCGGAACATTTTATTTAGAAAGAAAGAAAGAAAGAAGAAGAAAGAAAAGGCGTTTATTTTGAAAGCTACACCATTACAAAAAAACCAAATAATCAAATAAATTTTGAAAACAATTCCTTTGATATTTGTGTCGATTCGGTGTATCACGACTTAACTAATTTGACAGGACTAATCTTATTTTAAGCGGCCTATCTTTGTCTTTTCGATACAGAAAGTAAAAGACAGAACGCTTATATTGAGTTAAGTCCTGTCAAATAAGTTTAATCGTGTTACATCGAATTGACACAATTGATCGGAATTTAATACCCTTTCACATACAATGTCACAAAAGTAGAAAGATAAATACATTAGAGCCCTACAGAAAAAAAATATTGGTGCAAAAGAACAGTAATTGCCTACATTTTATGTTAATTTAGGGAACAATATTTTCTGTCACCTAAGTTTAGATTTGTCACTAATCTGCAATACCCTAATTAAACCTTATAAGTATATTTTCCCAAAAATATATTAGTCATAGAATATTAATCAAAACGGTTATGAATAATCATATTCAAATAAATATGTATCTTAAATTATAGTTTCATCACTTTTTTCTATAGCCTGAATATGGTCTGTCCTCAAAAAATTCGTTTAATACGTTCAATCACCAAAATTATAGATCTGTCATCTAATAAATATATGAAAAATGCGTAGCAAAATCGTAGAATTAGGTAGATCGTAAAGTATACAGCTGAAACTCTTACAGCAAAAATCATACAATAGATTTGACAACGAGCCGAGCGAAGCGGAGCGACACTCCTAATTTTTTCAGAAATATGATATGGCTGGGCATACATTAATTTTTAGGTAAACATTTTTACATTGTTTGGACATTAAATTTTGATGACACTTTTTTATTTTGAAATTCAATACAATTATTTGATGATTGATATTATTTCCAAGTAATTCTGAATTAATATTTAGGTAAGCGTTTTGATATTATTTGGTGATTCAATTTAGGTGACAGATCGACTACTTTAGGAATAATTCGCACCCTCCGGCGAATAAACCTTTAATATCAAAAATGTAACCTTACAGGAGAAATAAAAACCGAAAATGCCTTATGACTTAAAAACGATAAATAGTAGAAAAAGGTTAAGACATCAATCGAAAACCAATCTTTTTTGTAGGAAGCTTTTATGTGCTCTATAAATTTAAACTTATTATGCAAGCGATTTTTGAATAAAATGTATAATACCTATGTATATTGAGGTTTCCTCTGTTTTGGTAACATAATTAATGTTTTCTTTTTTCCGTAAAAGCAAAGAAAAAACTTTACCATAATAGTTCATTATTATCTTATTCATTAAGTTTTTCAATAAAAATGATGGACGAGGAATAGTGGCAAGGAGAAAACAGTAAACGATTTTATGGCATCAGAGGTACTCTGGATCGTAATGTTATCGAATGGGCACGGGTATATTTCACGTGAATAATACCATAATCGCCTTTGCATAAAAAACAAAGTTTTCGATTCGGTGTAACACGTTTTAACTTATTTGACAGGACTAAACTTAATTTAAGCGTTTTGTGTTTTTCTTTCTGTATCAAAAATACAAATACATTAGTCCTGTTAAATAAGTTAAGTCGTGCTACACCGAATTGACACCATTGTAGATCAATAAGTGATCAAATTCTTTTCTGATAAAATTTTCAGCGAATAAAACCATTACTTTAAATAACTTTATGAATTTGGTAAATAAAATGAAAAAAAAAACTATAAGAGGTATATAGTTTTATAAACTATAAAACTATAAGAGACCTTGGAAAAGTCGTTTCTGCAATAACATGAAAAAATCCATTATGTATGTAAGGTGAAAATTAAAATAATGTACTTAGTTTCTTTAATAGGATTATTTTTCAGCATTATTTTAAGATAATTTTTCACCGAAAATCACAACATTTACAGCAGTCGGTAGACGCATATACAATATATATATGTATATATTTATATATAGGATTATCAATTCGCTCAGATTAAATTATGTTAAGGTGTGTTAATTCGAAAACCATTTCGAGATTTAGGTTTAATAAGCCGTGTTTTAGAACCTGTCGTCTAAAAAAATCTGATGAAGATGAATATTTTTACGAAAAAGCTGCAACTTGCATTTGCCTCCGTGCAACAACGAATATATTTTATACAAAGTTTACTTCTTAAATTCACATAAAAGTGTAGAAATAAAATTTTATGTGATAGTGTTAACACCAAGTATGAATAAATATTGAAGCTTTGACTCATTAAAGTTGTTCAGTTTGCTCATTGGCAGATAAGTAATTTAGTGCTTACGGCTTGTCGGGACACTCGTATGGCTGTCAGTGGCATAGCGCAGCTCATTTGTCAAACGACACAGTGTGGCACCAGCTTAACTTATACGATGACGTAATACCTCTCATGTGAACGCGGGGGGTTATTCCCATCGGCTCACTGGTCGGTTGCGAGTTGCATCGGACCAGCCGCCCTATTCTGTATCTTTGGTTGCCAACTGAACTAGGTGCCTATCATCAAAAACATAGATAAAACCTGAAATTTCAAAATTGCCTTTAGTGGGTATTGAGCTATTAACAATCTGTGTCGTCACTTCAAGTGCGAACATATCCTTAGGAAATCGGAATTCGATAGTATATCTATGTTTTTGATGATAGACACCCAGTCCAGAAGGCAACTAGAGATACATAATAGGCCCGCAGGTCTAAATGTTCCCATCGGCTCACTGGTCGGTTGCAACTACAAAATTAATGTTTTTTTTCCCAACCGACCAGTAAACCTACTGATACGTAATAATACGTAATACGTAAGTTCACATTTAACCCTGGTCCGTTGTGAACATTTTCCATTGAATAAAGTAGTACTCAGTAGGCTCACTGGTTGGTTGGGAAAAAAATACATTAATTTTGTAGTAGCAACCGACCAGTGAGCCAATTGGAACATTAAGACCAGTGGGTCTACCGCGTAATTCTCATTTTCATCAACATCAACTTGAGATTGAAATTTGACGTGCGTGCGACGTCGCCCGCCTAACATGCCATCTCTTTTGCACGCGTTGAATTTCGCATGCATTTGCTTGAAGTTGATACAAATGAGAATTACGCGGTAGAGGCCCTGGTCCGATGCAACTCGCAACCGACCAGTGAGCTGATGGGAATAACCCAACGCGGGACATTTTTATTTGATGTCGTGACATTTTTAGGGAGAGGTAAAGTCGTGAATTGGTAACTATTGGTAACTAACATGTAGTTCGTTACCAATAAGTTCACGAAAGTGAAAGTCCAAATAGACTGGGATGCGGCCATGAAATGTTATGGAATAGCACATTGTGTTCAGACAAAATGAAATTTTTAATAAAAAAAATATATTATCGACCAAATAAAAAAGAATAAAAGTATTTAAATACTCAATTTTCTCTCTTTTTTGGGCCCGTTTTTGCTGTAGGCCGACTGCCCTACTGTAGTTCTAAAGAACTCGAATGCCCCTCCCTACATACCTTCCTATATACTCGAACGCCTGGCTACAGAACCAACCTTCTTCTGGCGGGCCTATCCTGATTTTGTTTCTTTTGAAATTAATTTTTATTCGTAATAAATCGTATTTATCGTAATAAATAAATTTTGTATGGTCTCATATTGGTTTTTGTGTTGCTATATCGTAGGGAATACGCCGAATAACACGCAAGATGTCAGTTGTACATATTTTTGTCGCCCATGTTAAGGCGATATGTAAAAGTTTAGCGTCCCTGTTACTCATATGCTAAAAAACTATCAGTGCGAGAGGGACGGATTCGTGGAAAAGTAGCAAAAGGTCGGTTTTTTATTAATATAAAATGTACTAAAGTTGATATCAAAATTTCGTTTAATTAAATCCTAGATCCCGTTGAAACCTATCTAATAAAACATAATTGCAGTCCATAATAATATGTCCTTCTAAATTGTTAAACCAGGAGAATTCGTTTCGAAAATTACCTCATTTCAGTAAATATTTCTATCGAGCCGAATTTCTCCAATCACGTTTCTGTTTAACAGATCTCTAGAAAAAGATTTCAAAAATAATATACTATTTTATCAAAATAATACATTATTTACTGAAGTAGATATGCAAGTTCTAAAAGTGTCGATCTTTTTACGTGGGGCCTTAAGAAAATTAATAAAACATTGTTGCTGGTTTGTAAAATTTTTGGCTGAATCAGAAATCCGTTAAATCTTTTATGTAAATGATCAGAAAGGATTGACCTAAACACATCCGTGATTTTTATTAAAATCATTCATTTTTAACTACTTTTCCTCCTCAGAAGTTGTCAGTCCGGTCGTCTCAGTCAATGTTTGAAAGTATAGATGTTATATCCTACGAAGTCTACTGGGCTATGGTTGTAGTAGTGACGTGTATAGTTACGCATGTTTTGTGTGTGTTGCTTGTTTTGTAGGCGTTCCCGAGTTTACGCACACTAGAAAAAGTGCGTGTGCATGCACTACTACAACCACAGGTAAGTAGACTTCTTACAATAATTTTGTACTGTACACTGGCATAAAATTCTACCTACCACCATTGCAAGTTGCTAATGCGTTGGGGCTTTGTCTAAATATTTCGAAATGACGTTTATTTACGAACGGTCAGAAAAAAACATTTACTGAAAGACAGATGACACTAACTTGGAATCATAGACATTAAGGTGAGCCATCCCACTCAGCTGCCATATAAATGCTTTAGGTGTTTGTGGCGTCCCGATAGTTTTGATCTCAATGAAACTTTGCACACATCTAAATGTATGTTTCCTTTCCCCCCCACACCACACTCCGACCCATTTCTCATCAAGAGTTGTAAGATGGCGAGATATTTCAAAAATTGCCGAATTTGTGAAATGGTTTCAGGTAAAACTGTCTTTCATGAAACGGTAAATGTTTATTTATAGAAAAGTCTATTAACTTAGTCTTCTTTACATGAACGACGTCTGTATTTCTCTCTTTTTTTAGGGTTCCGTACTCAAAGGGTAACCAACGGGACCATATTACTAAGACTCCGCTGTCCGTCTGTCTGTCCGTCTATCACCAGGCTGCATCTCATGAACCGTGATAGTTAGACGGTTGAAATTTTTACAAATGATGTATTTCTGTTGCCACTATAACAACAAATACTAAAAAACAGAATAAAATAAATATTTAAGGGAGCTCCCATAAAACAGTCATGTTTTTTTTGGCGTTTTTACAGATAATGGTACGGGACTCGCACTTGGCCGGTTTTATTTCCAATAAAGATAAAAATTATACAACTTGCTAAAGTTTACGTATCCTGACAGCTATATGATGGTGTTTCATAAAATTTTGCTTTTTGGGCTGTATAGGGACGTAGTTAGATGTCGCTAGATAATACTTATGAAAAAAAAATGAAAAATATAAGCTGTTGACTTGACATTCAGTTTTTACAAAACCATTAATGTATAGGTAGTTCTAAAAACGAAATATACTCGACAGCGATGCTAACGGTACAAAGCGGCCGAAATGACATCCGAGCGCATTAGCCATTTGCGGGGATTATACAAATGTACTTACTTTTTATATTTTACATGACAGGCACGGACTTTAAAATATCCCGGACAGAGTTTTGCTAACAAACAACTGAAGCATCCCTAGTAAGCCGACCCGCCGACGAGCGCGGGATCACACACATTTACATAATTGTAAGCCAATTTCCATAGTAAGTCTATTCACACACTAACAAACCGCCGCCATTGCTATGCTTCAGTAGTTACTTAGCTGCGACTCCGCCCGCCATTTTTTTAAACTTCGTGATGACAGAGTGAAAAATATCGACATACGGGATCGTTGCCGCCTGAAAGAAGATGTAGTGGCTATAGAATAGAAAAAGGAATGCTTCCTTGAGTGAAGAAAGAAATGTATGGTGCGCAAGTGGAAGGTACAGCTCGACCAGGCCGCCCTAGAAGGACGTATGCGAAGGCGACATACTGAAGAAGGCCATGTCAAAAGTACCCGGAATAGAAGAGCTTGTATGGCTAGATTGATATAGGTGGAAGAGGCAAAAGAGGTGTGTTTGGATCGTAGCAGATGGAAATCTGTAGTTTTTGCCAAGTAGTGCCAGTAAATATAGTAAAAGTATATATATTTTACAATTAGCTTTTTGATATCTACAATTTGATTCCAATATTGTATTTTTAGGATAATATTTTTTAATTTTCTCACTTTTGTTTTGGAAATATTTTGAACTGTGTGCAAATTAATGCAATTTTATTGCCAAATTTCATGTCTTTATCTTTAACAGTGGTAAAGTTAGGAGGCTGTGACTTACGGACGGACGGACAACGGAGTCTGTTCCTACCTTTTAGGTACTAAGGAACCCTAAAAAATATATACTTTACAATCCAGGGTGGAAAACGATTTTCTGATCCTTGATAGTGGGAAGTTCGTTTGACTGTATTCTATTGTGTCGACTGAACAAGAGAACGCACACAAAGGGACGTATACAGACGAAACCGAATAACCGATGTCTGTGGGCGTCAATATTCGTTAAGTGCTTGCACACACCCAGTGTGTTTGATAAACACGTTGCATGCCATTAATTACGTTGATATGACTGTGGCCTCGTGGCCTGACAATTTAAGGGAGTTTGTTCAGTTACTGTCACTTCCCAGAAGATGATGATAATGATGAGAAGTTTCAAATAGGAATTTTCCATTCAGGAAGTCTTAAAGTTATTCATCTTTTCGTATAGTGCTTTCGGTCCCATTTAGTCCTGTATTAAGGCGATTACCGTCGCCAAATTAGCAGCTCGATGTTTGTCTGTATGAATATCGACGGAAACGACATTGAAATAACGTTCAAATCAGTGCACAATGCGTGATGGCTGTTACGACGCTCGCTGCGTCCTTGAAAGGGCAAAATAGGAGAAAATAATACTTTTCACATGGGCGTCATTGTTCGATTGAATAATTCTATGTTATATTTATAGCTATCAAGTTTATCTATTTATCAAAGCATAAATGAATTAAATCACCTAAGCCGCTTGGAGCAGTAGGAAATTCAAGCCAAAAAACACCATTCAGTTGAAACAATTTTTCATATAGAAGTTTTGGTGGTACGAAAAAGAAAAAAGTTGCATATGTTGTCCTAGAGTTGATAATCCATAATACATTTTTTCAATATTTTTGGTTCGGCCATAAAAGAGGAGTAGGCTTTAGAAAGTACCCATTTGGCGGTATTAAGGGCCTTAAGGGAATTAAATTTTCAATTTCTGTCATTTTCTAGTGAGCAAATAAAAAATGATACCCAGTTTCACACAGGACCCTCTTGGAGTTATTTTTCTATTCGTAGTTTCGGTTCAATTTATAGTGCTGTAGCTGCGATTGTGTTACTGTTGTTTCGGCGATATTCAACGTTCAATGGATGCTCATATACAGGGTGATTGGTAATTCGACCTATTCCTTTGAAGGGGTTATACTAGGGATCATTTCCAATAAAAAATGCCTATCAACTAGGGGTCGAAAATGAAAATTTTTTTTCAAGTAAAACACTTCGATATTTCAAAAAAAAATACAAAAGGTTTTCTTTTCACTTAAGATCTTTTAATTCTGAGATTATGGGAATTCAGGGCACGTATTTTTTTTTATAAATGATCACTCATCTATCATTGATCAGAAATATAATAAATAAGTGCCGAGAGAGGAATAGTTATTTTTAAATTATTTATTTTTGGTTGTTAGTCTGAAAGTTTGAAAAATAATATAAAAACCTTCATAACTAGGAGACCATTCATTTTCGACACCTAGTTGATGGGACTTAATTTGTTGGAAATGATCTCTAGTACAACCCCTTTCAAGGAATAGGTCGAATTACCAATCACCCTGTATATATATTTTTTTATTCAAATACAAACTTAAGTGAAAAAAATAATACTGCTTGGCGTTATATTTTTATGGGGAGTTACAAAAAATATATATCCAAGCGACTGCCGCTAAAGCTGGTGCTGCGGCAGCCTCAGCAGAGGGCTCCAAGAGGCGCAAGTATGCAGATCTAAGTTAAGACTATATATTTGCGCCTTTTGGAGTAGAAGCCTTAGGGCCGTGGGGTCCAGCCGCGAAGCAGATGTTCAAGGGAATATCTTCGCGACTGGTTGACGTTTCGGGGGACCAGAGGGCTGGGGCATACCTCGGACAGCGTCTCAGCATTGCCATCCAACGAGGGAATGCTTCCAGCCTTTTGGGAACCCTGCCGATCGACGGCAGTGATTTGGAAAAAAATATTTTATGTAGTTTAATTTATAGGTAAGGTTTTCTTCTAGGGTTTTCCATTTTATTTTAACATATTTATTGGTAGGTAATTTTAATTTAGATCAGTTTTAGTTTTATAATGTCACTGAATTTGTTTTTTATGATTAAATTGCAAAATCTTTTATTTACCTCTCTACGCAAAAATTATAACTATTAAGCTTCTTATTTGAAATCTACGTTTTTAAGATAATGATTGTCCTAAGATTTCCATCCTGTGTATGATGAAATGATGCAGCTTTTACTTAAATTTATCCCAATATTCGCACACATTTTTGTTAACGTTTAAAACAAACCAATACCATAAAGAATCATCGGAAATTAAGTAATTGAGTTCAAATGAATAATGTTTACGGCTAAACATTTTCAACCCTTGTATCCTCGTTGAAAACAGTGAATACAACTTTTTAATTAAACCGTTTCTGGCCACAACATTTGCGTTGTGCAGATTTAATTTGAATTTCTGCACGTAATGTCCCAATCTGTTTTTGTATGCATTAAAGAGTATCCGTGTCAGTATTGTGGGATCAGTAAACGTATTGCAAATATAAAACAGATTTGTCTCTGTTTCCCACTGTGTTATTTTTGCTGGGTGATTCTTCCATGAATTTGCATGCAGCAGGCGCAACCGGGCCCGTCAGCTCATGCATATGTATGTCCTTATGCAAAATTCAGCTTTGGTCTTCATTGAATAAAAATATTTCGAATGAAACACTTCGTCAGCTTTCGAAAGTTCGTTTTAGAATAACATTGCTTGCTTAAAGCACTCTGCAGCTTTAAGTTCTTGTGTTTTTGTAACAGAGCGATGTTTTCCTATTGCGCTGCGATCATTGCACTGATTGAAAAATGGCGGATTGTTGTTATTTGTGCAAAACTCGTGAGTAAAAGTTATTAGAATGATGCATCTCATTCAATTGGGAAACACGAATAGTGTCTCCGATATTTATTATTTTAAAACCTAAAAAATGTAAAGACTAAAAGTGTTAATATCGTTGGACAAAATTTACAACGTATTTAACGAAAAAAAAAGTTATAATTGTCGCGTAGAAAAGCTCTTATTCCTTCCATGACTGCAACATTGCAACAAAAGAACACGCGAGAACTTTGAACAATTTGCACGACAAGCATTCCGGTACAAGTTGCTGGCAAGCGGTTACTTCTAATCTTAATTTACAGTTCTTGTAAACTTTGCTCCTAGACTCTGAGACTGGAAACTCGGTGAGTCTCTGTGACTTGCCACTGCCGTGTCTGTTTTATTTTACTTGTGTGAGGAATATCAAACTCTTTAGATGCATTTATTCTCAATCCTTTTTGTTTTAATCTAGTGATGATAAAATTGTGATCGTCGACAAAATTAACTTTATCATACCTGCAATGATCCATTAGTATGTGATCTCAATCATCGGGAAATTAAGGAAATTAAGACGACCAAAAAAAAAATACATTTATTAAATAGGATTCGTCAAAATGCTGAGAATTAGTAAACATACTTTCAATTTAAATATCAAGGTAACTGTATAAAATTATAAAATTATGAATTGTCATTATTGTTACTCGATGTGGCCTCTTTTGATTGGATGGCGGCATCAAGTCTTCTGACAAATAATTCACACGCTGCACGCTGTGATTGGCTTACAGGATTCGAATCTATTCCCGACGGAGCGCTGCCTTCGACGCTTTCACACTTTCGTATTTTTTTGTTGACAAGGGTATGTCAACAAAAATATGCAGATCTACACGCGTTATTTTCCGATGGTCTTTCATTTTATTTTTTAGTAGTTCTTTAAAGTATTTTGATTGACTACTCAAACGAAACAAACAAACAAATTATTTTTATTATGCACCTTATTAAAAATACAAATAAACATTTGTAGTTTTAACAATTATATGATAATAATAAAACATAAACTTTATATTTTCGAAATATTTCGGCCTCATCAGTGAGGCCGTCATCAGTCGAGACGTATCATCAGTCGTATTTATACAAATAAACATTACAATACAAGTGTAAAAGAAGGTTACAATTGGCGGCCTTATCGCTTAAAGCGATTTCTTCCGGAAAACCTTTGTGTGGAATTTGTATACAGGAAAAAGAAAAGTCGGTGTGGTGTGGTGTGTGTTGTAAAACACAAACTACCTATAGTCCCTTTCAATAGAATCCGCCAATAATGTAAACAAGATAATTATTTGACAGTTCTCTATGATTATGGTGTTGTACCCAAAGATTTGGTTGTACCTATACTGATGTTAAAGTGGTATTTTGGTGTGGTATTTTTTGAGTTTCTAAATAATGCTTCATGGTATCTCTTACAACATACTGAGACACCTCCATAATTTCTGAAGTAATTTTATATACTTAACTCCATTTTGGATGGGTATGTAAGAGAGGATTTATCTAAATAATTATAAATATTCACTAGAATTTTTTTCCCTTGCGGTCAGATGAATTTTTCGTTTTTTGGCAGGCGGAGGAGTCTTCGACCCTGATGTACTGAGTTACGGCTCACTCATTATAACCTAAAAACACCACGTAATAATTTTTCACTTTATTATTATTCTTGGATTTATTCTTAGCATCTCTAAGTGATTATGTGTACATCTTTATTAGATTTTAAAGAATTAATAGTTTATAAACATTGTTACCACCTTGTTTCTTGAGAAAGAGATCCAATCGTAAGCAAAAACAAAGTCCGTGATTTCACGCAGAAGTCGTCGTTCCAAGAAGCAAATCGCAAAGAAAATGTCCAAAAACCAAAATACAAAAAGCAAAGTCGTCGATAATTAGAGGAAACAGAAACAATACCCACCAATGAATAAAAAATCTAAGGAAATGAAATAATTGCCAAACCCGCTCTCTAAATCAGCTGTTTGCGGCCATTACAAATTTTCATTTTGTTGGTACAAAAGCGGTGTTTGTGAGAGGTTTGTGAAGTCACAACACTAACTTTCCAAAGACAAAAAAGACTTCGATGATAAAAAAATTAATATGACAGTTTTAAAAACTATTGAAATTTTCGTCGTTCGATTATTTTTAATTAAAATAACTATCATAAAAAAGTTATTTGGTGTCGAAATGATTTTAAGAACAATGTATGGTTCCTTGAAATGTGAATATGATCAGGATTGATATTCAAATGTAAGTAATTACGCAGTAATCGTGTTTAAATTGGTTTGTTTACATTATTGGCGGATTCTATTGAAAGGGACTTTATATAAAAACATATCTTGCATATAAATAGGTACCTCAATAAATAGGTTAAATATAAACTAATATAATATTTATACCACATCAATCATATGAAGTTTTTCGAATAGATCGTCTGTATTATATCCTAAGTTTTAATATAACAAGTTTCAATCTTTCTAACAAGCTAAACAAACAAAAGTAATTTGCGAGAGTATTATAAATAATAGTAAAGCACTTATTATCCAGCAATTCTTTAATGTTTTCAACCCTTTCGGATGAAAATATTTTAACTTTGATCTTGTTTTAGCTTGCATTATAAATTTATAAATACACAAAATAAAAATAGTTTTATAAGAAAAAATATTATTTATTAATAAAAAAAAATACATGATTTTCAATCAATATGTGTAATGTGTACATACAATGCTTTTTTTGCACCTAGTTTAGTATATAAAGAGGCCCCACAATGCTAACATCAGTTTTGTATTAGATTCAGTTCCGTCAATGTAGATGGTAAAAATTAAAAAAAAAAAAATATGGCGAGTTTTTGGACTCAGGACAATTATTAATTTCACTTTATAAACAACCATGCCTTGAATTTTTTAGTTATAATACTTTTAAAAAAGCATGAACTTCACGAAAAAAGTGATTCAGTTTCCAAATGTCAAAACCGATTGAAACGAAACCAACACACGCAGTTACTTACTAGAAAAAAACATATTTATTACATAAAGAAATTATACTTAATATCCTAATGTAGCCATGATTTCAAATTAACTGAAGTTTTGCGTGCGCAGCATCTGCTTAGAGCAGGATAGACAGTTAAAAAACAAAAGCTAAATTTTAGCTTTTGAATTGTAGCATTGTGCAGCCCCTTAAATAGACATAGAATAGAAACTCACTTGTACAGTGGAGATCACATCAAGCTATAAACTTGCAGTACTAGATAAGCCCCTATAACCAAGGGTATAAGATGGGGGTAGACTTCATTGAAAACAGAAAATCTTAAATAACAGAAAATTAAAAAAAAACAACTAAGATAACATGAAAAATCAAAAATCTTAAAACCGTAAAGAGAAAAACTTACCTACAAATTAAACTAGATAAAAGAAGAGTTCAGAGACAGACCGCTGGCCTATTATTTGTTCTTATTTACCACTTGCGGAACGGTGAAGGAAAACATCGTGAGGAAACCTGTATGCCTTAAAAAACGTGTAATTTGTGCCCGAAGTACGGCAATAGGGTTCACCACCCATCACGTTGGCACGTGTACCGACTGTGACTTGCATTTCACAGTTTACACTCGGATCACTTCTGACACCCCCTCAGTGATTAATGTCGTGACGATATATTTAAATATAAAACATTTTTCCTAAATCACCGCCGTCGATCGGCAGGGTCCCCAAGCCCTGGGGTCTTAGACAGTTCCTTACATCGACGACACACCTGTCGATGGTTCTTTATGTTAGCTGTCAAGATCCTGGTCGCTGACGCTAGCGCTGAAAGGCGCAAACGTGTAACTTGCGCTCAGGGTTGCATATTTGCGTTGTACAGTACATTACGAGTACATTGAATGGCCTACATATCTCACTGACTGATTTAAGAATTTTGTTTTCGTATGACGCACATACAAACTGCACACCTAGCTATAGGTAACATTTCCTTATACTTTTGTAAAATTATTAGAGCCAGTCGCTAATAAACATCAGTCATCACCGTTCAAATCCATACACTTCCTCAATACCCCGATCATGCGCAGTGTTATCTCTTCGGCATATGCTGTCCCTGCCTTGGTCTGTGAGGCGGTAGCGTGTTGTATATCTCTATAGGTGGGACGTAGCAACTGTGTCAACACAGGTCGCGTCCCAAACTAGGAACTCTCCTTCTTCGATTGTCAGGTGATAGCCATTCGGTTCTAGAGAATGGCAGGTACGTGGACGCTGGCAACAGCCCGACAGTATGATGAAAATGAAAAATGAAAAATACTTTATTTACAAGTTAGGTTAACATTCAGAGCAGATTACCTATGACCCTTAAACTAAGGAAGCTTGAAAATTGAGGGCCTTAACTACGATATTCCACAAAGTGATACACACTCAGGTACCAAAGCTCGAAACAAGTTAATGAGACTATAGTAGTTTATGCTACAAGGGCGCAAAGGAATAAATTACGAGGACGATTTAAAACACGAGCGTAGCGAGTGTTTTAAACGTAACCGAGTAATGTATTGCTTTTACGCCCGTGTATCATACTACATTTTTCAATGCATAGTGTGAGGAAATGAAAACAAATATAATCTTGTGAACTTTAAATTATGATTGGCTCAAAAGGACTGTATCCAGAGCCGTTAAACAGTGGAAAAAAAAGTATAACGTCTATGGTACACAGGAAATGCTGCAGGTTAGCCAACCATTGTAAACAAATAAAAAAAAAATAATAATAATAAAGCCCTAGGGCAAAATAATCGACTTTTTGTTCGGTTTTGATGCATAAAAAGTGGGCCTTTACGAGCACATGCATTGAAAAAATATAAAAGTACTTACATGTTTTTCAAAACTATTTAACAAAAATATGCCTTAAACAAATTATTTATAACATGCTAAAAAGCCATCTCTTCACGTGCTAGTGCGAAAACGAGCGAAACGCTACAAGTACAAGTTTTAGCAAGAAAGAAGCTTTTCGCCGCGTCATGCATTTTCGTGAATTTTGTATGGAAATGCCATTAAAAGTATATATTTTCTGAATCTGGATAAAATTTCCCATCTTTTGAATACAACAAACTACGGGATTTTTACCCGTAACCCTCATCTAGAAATTAGGAAAAACAAAAAACCTCTTCAATCACACTGAGCGGCATTGACATATATGTTCAGATAAACTTTTTATTTTTTTCAAGAAACTAGAAGTTTTTAATAGGCTGCGCTGGTACTTACATTTGGCTGTTTTGGTCCATGATTATCAGGCAAAATAAATATTTATGATTAATACTGTACTGCACTTCACCGCGGCGAAAACAAGACTGGAAGGTCAACTCAGTGGCTCGAAAACTATATATGTATATTATAAATCTAACTGGACAACCTGAAATATAAAATGAAATATATTTATTTATGAAGGTATAACAGATACACTTATTACAGGTTGGTTTTAATGTATGTGTATAGGTGAAAGTTTTATATAATAATAATACAAATACAAATACAAATTTCTTTATTTATCCACAAGTAGTTAATGATTAACAGTTAATGCTTAATATTATTTTATCCTAAAGTAATTAATAGCATGCACACAGAAAATTTAAAAATACAAATAAGAATTACATAGACAATAATAATAATGGAGATGTTGATTGTACAGGAATATTTAAACTGTTTTTATAGACCCTCTCACCTGCACTGGCCTGAAGAAAGACCGTCCCGCAGAGTGAAAGTTTAACAATTTGGACACACAAATTGGAATAGGTGTTACACCTTATTTAATAGGATACATTATTATAATAATTATTAGACAAAAGTAACGTTAAAACATCGTTACAACAATATTAACATACTTATTATAAATATAGTTAAATGAATGAGTACTTCATAAAGAAAGAGGGTGAGGGTGTGTGCATGAGTGAAGATGTGTGTCATTGTGTGTGTGGAGGGTGTGTCATGTTTGTGAGTTTATTTGAATATCACGCATCCTTATGCTATGGTATCTGTGAGTTAAATAAATATATATAGTGCTATAATAAGCGTGTTGTGTGTGCGGACCGACCGCGATCACCACCCAGCTATGGTTGTGAGATGCTTACCTATTGCTACTATAATTTAAGATAAGTACCGAACTCCGCAATCACTGATAAACCCTATGGGTTTTTGTTGATTGTGCATTTTTGAAAATAAAGAAAATACTAAAAAAAAAAAATGTGGAAACACACAGAGAAATGACAAAGGTTGGGTTTACTAAAATTTTATAAAAAAATACACTTGAATAAAATAAAAATATAGGAATAAATAATATTATAAATATATGCAATACATATAATAAATATATGCCTAACTCCGCCTATTTGATTAGTCTTGCTAAGAAGAAGGGCAAGAAACTTAGCAAGATCGAGTCTTTTTTTTCATAATATTAGTTACAACAACTAAATGTAAAAAGTAAGCCTATACTTGAGGCTTTTACTTTTGTTCTTTTATAAAAATAATAAAAAACACAAGATAGGAGAAAATTACTACTTTTGTCTACTTGTCCCATTTAGTCCATCTGCTTTTATAGTCATTTCATATATTAACTAATTAACGCTAATTGTATATAGAGGAATCATAACATAAGTTAGGAAATTATACTAACTACTATTATGACAAAGATCACTATCATAACCCCATGCACCTTTAGCATATCCATCCATCCATCAGCCCGTATTCGTCCACTGCTGGACATAGGCCTCCCCAATATTACGCCACTCTTGGAGGTCCTCAGTCATCCTCATCCAGCCGCCACCCGCAACGTCCTTCAGATCAACAGTCCAGCGGGTACGAGGGCGGGCTACGCTGCGCTTTTCTGTACGTGGTCTCCATTCCAATGCCTTACAGCCCCAACGGTTATCACGTCGGCGACAGATATGACCAGTCCACTGCCACTTCAACTTACTGATTCCGCAGGTTATGTAGGTCACTTTCGATCTCTGACGGATATCTCCGGAAGATATCCTTTAGCATATAACACGAATTAATATTATCGATGGCTGTATTTCTATTAAGAGGTGGCAGTTTCTTTATCCTCTAATCTACTATTCTCTATTTGCAAGTCGTCATGTTTACGAATACCCATCGTTTAGAGGTTAACGCCGAGTTGTTCGAAACAAATTTTAATATTTAAGTAGAGATTAAACTAATTTAATCACGAGAATCATGATTTTCTGTTGCACGAAACCTCCAATATAAATATTTAAGCAACCTTTATTTATTTAAATAAAAATCTGTCAAACTCATGATTATCTTCGAGTTTATGTTGTTCGAACGCAATTTTACCTCCGTTAGCGTCCAATTTGACACTTGATTAAATTAAAATTTAAGTGGCAACGATCCTGTACTTATCCCGCTAAATGGGAAGATGGCTGACCATGTCACAGCTGATTTTGAAGAAAGTTAAACATTTATAGCGGTAGGTAGCGTGGCGTGCTCTTTGCTGGTTTGCTGTACAATTGCTTGTAATTTTGTAAACCAGATAGAAACTCGTAAAAAGAAAATAAAGAACGTGGTTGCAGAAGGAGATTGCATTCAATCGTGAGTACCTACATAAAAGTATTTAAAGTTTGGTGTAAGATTAATGTCGCTGGTTGTAAGTAATAAACAATTTCAAAGATCGTGCGGGAATGCACCATTATTTATTCCTGTCTCCAAATGGAGAGCACACCAAGGCTTTACTAGGTTTTGACCAGTATCCTCAGAATCTCTACTCTTCTCTTCAGTAAAGTGGCGACTATCTAGGTACCTACTTGTTTCAGCTGGATATAACCTAAAATACAGGGTAATATTGTATGCACTTCATATTTGGTGCATTTTTATGTTTACTTTGATTGCAGACAATGTCGGATACATCATTGTCCTCGTTATCTTCGGATGAAGAGCGAAGAGTAAGAACATACCGTGACAGAGTAGACCTCTTCAACAAATATGACGAACAGGAATTTATGGAACGGTTTAGGTTCTCAAAAGCTGCTGCTCAAGATATATTATCGAGGATAGAACATAACCTTTCTCCTTCAACTGAAAGGTCAAGATCAATCGACGCAATGACCCAGCTTTTAGTTACTCTGAGGTTCTATGCAACAGGCACCTTTCAGCAGTTGTTGGGTGACACAATACAAGCCGACAAATCAACTGTTTGTAGAATAAAAATACATGCTCATTTTTCTAATGATAAATATTTCATTCTAGGGGCAGTTGATTGCACCCATATCAAAATCATAAGCCGGGGTGGAGACTTATCTGAAGTATTCCGCTGTCGGAAAGACTTCTTTTCAATAAATGTCCAAGTGGTATGCGATGCCAAATTGAAAATAAGGGACATAATTGCTCGGTGGCCTGGAAGTGTGCACGATAGCACTATTTTTAATAATTCACCTTTATGTGCAGTGCTAGATGCCGGTCACTATGGTGAATACTTTTTATTGGGAGATAGTGGGTATTTCTGTAAAAAATATTTGCTCACCCCATTTGTCCGTCCAGCAACACCATCAGAGGATAATTACACTGGTAAACAGTAGTTTTGTTTTATGAAGTTTCATACTTGATTTTGTATGATTCTGCCACGCTGATCCCAAATCTGTTATCAGTTTTTCTCTAGCAGCTCTAGTTTTTGAAATATTAACATATTACATTTTTAGCGAAAAATACTCGAATTATAAAATGAAAAAAATTGTTTCTCTAACCTTACATGAAAAAAACTTTCTTTTGTAAGATTTTCTCGCATGAATCGAAATTTCAGCCTTGTCTTGAATGCTCCAGCAGTAATCAGCCATCATATTTGCATTCCAACGACCCTGGTATCGCTTTTCCATCGTGCGAATGTCCTGATGAAAGCGTTTTCCTTGTTCTTCGCTTAAAACGCCTAAATTTTCTGGGAAGCGGTCTAAATGGCTGAAGAAAAAGTGCATCTTGATGCTCATGTTACATCCTAGTCTTTGAAAGTGCAACATGAGCTGATCAATGTGTTGAATGTAGTCTGGAGACTTTTTATTTCCTAAGAAATTTTGCACAACCCAAACAAATTCAATCCATGTCTAGATTACTCTTTATCTGTCATACAGTCAGAAAAATTTTGATCCTTTATTTGTTCCCTGATTTGAGGACCGTCAAAAATACTCGCTTTTATTTTTTCTGTGCTCAATTTCAGGAATATTTTACTGATATATTTAAAACATTCCCCATCCTTGTTGAGAGCTTTTACAAATTGTTTTATCAGACCTAATTTAATATGGATAGGGGGTAATATAATGCGGTCTCTGGCTACTAGAGGTACATTTATCACATTCATACTACCCGGCACTAAATCCACTCTCGAAGGCCAAACTTTTTTAGTCCAGTGTTCTGTTTTGGCTCGGCTACCCCACAAGCACATAAAACAGGGGTATTTGGTATATCCTCCTTGCTGACCCAAAAGAAAATTGACCATTTTAATATCAAAGCATATCAGCCAGTTATGTTCTATGTATTTTATTTCCTCCATAACCAAGGGGATATTCCTCTTGAACTTTTGTTGAAATTTGGGATCCATGGCTTACTAAACACTTGTAATGGCGTCCCAAAGAAGTCCAATTAGGCCTTTTTTATAAAGTCAGACGCACTTAAACGACATTCTCGAAACATATATTCACCACAAACAGCACAAAAACTATTTGGATCGTTTAAGCAAGTTCTTCTTAATCTAGACATATCGATTTATTTATGAAATTTAAAAAAAATTTGCACTAAAAAAAATTATTAGTAAGTCGCGTAACGAAATTTTAAGAAGTACCTGTATCACAAAAACTAGAGCTGCTAGAAAAAAACTGAGGGTAGATATGAAATCAGCAAACCCATATTACTAAGAAACAGTTAAGAAACTTCATAAAACAAAAAAAAAGTTGAATTTTGTTTACCAGTGTTATAACAGAGCCCATGTCACAACTAGAAACACCGTTGAAAGGTGTTTTGGTGTCTGGAAAAGGCGTTTTCCTTGCCTACAAAAAGGTACCTTCTAAGTTGGACTTATTTGAGTTGAGCAGAATATGCCGTATAAATATATCTTTAATTTATTCTTCTCTTTTTTACTAATTCATGTTTTCAGGTATCACACTGAGAAAAACCAGTACCATTTTAAAGGTGATAGTAGCAACAGCAGTATTGCATAACATTGCAATAGATCTAAGAGATGAACAGCCTCCCCAAGAGCTAAATGTGGACTTTGATATGGATGTAGATACGATTGAAGAACTGCATAATGCCTTCCAGTACGGGGAAGATACATCTGTGAGAACCACTCTAGTGAACACTGTGTTTTCTGTTTGATTAATTCACCAGCATAAATATAGGTATGTACATAAGATGTATTCAAAATGAAAAAAAAATGCTACATATTAAAATTTATTTTTGTTTTTCCAAAATTGCAATTTCTAGTTTTAATTTTTTCGCCAAAAGCAGGTGTTCTTTTTGCCGGAGCCTTAAATCTTGATATAGGCGTCGCCTCTCCAAAATAGAATTTTCATATTTCTTTTTAAAATAAGCATTTTTATAATAGTTTGTATTTTTCAGGCTTGCAGTCATCATTCCAGTTGGGCCTCGAGTTTCTGAAAAACAATATGTCCCAAGTATCAAATAAACAAACACCTAAACTGATTTATAAAGTTGATTTTAGAAAAACAAACTACCTTTTCTGTGTTTCTTCTGGGTTTTGTATTTTCTATTTTTCTTCATATTACAACCTGTCAAAAAATAAAAACAGTTTAATAGTTTCATTGTAGTATTACCTAATTAAAACCCAAAATAAAAGGTACCTTTTGGTTTTTCATGTATTTCCATGTTCGATGTTTGATCCTCAATAATTTCAACAACAACCTCTTCTAAAAATGGCTCTGTTGTTGCCTCTTTCGTTTGCTCCTGTGTTAAGCTATCTGAAAAATTATATAATTATTGTGGCCATACAACTTCAAAACTAAAATTCATACTGCATCTTGAATCTAATAAATCCATCCATCCATCCATCAGCTTAGCTCATCCACTGCTGGACATAGGCCTTTGCGGTTGAAACTGGAAGAAATGCCTATACTCACACACGCTGGGCAGGCGGGTTGGTGAGCGCGGTACCGAAATCCTCGCACTAGTGACGCCACTGCCCGTCACCCGTTTTATATAAGGCCCGGCAGTTGGGGATGGATATACCACCATTAGTCGGTCCCATGCATGATGGGCCACCTGGTTTTTTGCCTTGAGAGATGTTTATGTTTATTTTGATGTCCTCTTACTGTTTCCCGAATAACTTAGGGGGAGTTAGGAAGTAAGATGGTGGTACCTCCACAGTCGAGCCCGGCATCAGCTCTACCATCTAATAAATACCTACCCTTAAAATATGAAGCTGCACTATCAAACGGATTGGAAAGGGGCTCCACCTGATCTTTAATCAGTTCCAAAATCTTTAAATCTTTTTCTTGGATTCCAGGAGTGAAGCGGCCTCCACCAGTTTGTTTTCGTGCAATCTGAAAGTAAAGTTTCATCAAAATATAATATTATAATATCTGTCAAAGAATGTAGGTACATATAAAACTGCTTTATTGCAGTATGGAAGTAGATAAATGAAATTATACAACACTCGGTATTGAATAAATATACCTACTTTATCTGATTTGTCCAGGACCTTGAGCGTCTCCAAATCCAGTATGTCTTCGTCCTAATAAAAATACAAGTTATTATGACAGAAATATACAATTGCTCCAGTAAAATTTATTGAATAAATAAACCAACTTTGTCAGATTTGGACAAGGGCTCCAGAACCTCTGCTCTTTTGGCCTTCTCTTCCTCCAACTTACGCAGGTAGTCAGCTTTCTAGGAAATACATAATAACAAGTTATTACAGAAATAAACAATTTCCTTACCATATTTCAAATCTGTGGCAAATATTTTAGAGAATATCAAATACAAACAATTAAATTATCTAGGTAATAAATAGGTAGGTAACCTGATTAATGGACCGGATTATATGCAACATAAAATGCTCGAAATAAGCATGAAATGTGTCAAAATATATAACATTTTTAGTTATTTTCTTTCATTTCATAATCAAGCAGTTATTTTTATTAATAACATATCATTAATGTTATCATTAACTAATTATTTTGCTACTGTTGTAAATTAAATATAAACGTTCAGGCACAGAGGAATTAGTAGAATTGGTTCAGGTACTGTTCCAAGAGTTCAGTTGTAAAATTGTGTCTTTGATCACTCAAAACATTTTTATAACAGAATAGGACCATTCACCATCCACTGAGGTAATTGGACAATGTTTGAATTTGGGTATTATGTTGGCACTTATCGTTTCTAGTAATATATAATAAAATATTGTGAACATAGCGTGAAAATATGCATATTTATGTTCACTAGTATTTAGTTAAAATATGCAAGAACTGGTAAAAAGAGGCTAAATATGCAAATGCATATAATCCGGTCTCCAATGATTACATTAGATGTAGCTAGAGCTTTTCTTGCATTTTGTTTCATATTTTCATATAAATGCTTCAGCTGCTCTGCAGTTCTGATTCCACTGGTAGACGAGGCATTGTAGCTTTTAGCTATCTGCATCCAAGCATCTGCTTTTTTTTGAAAAATATTTGTTCCTGTGGTTTTATCTTCTAAAATGTTGTTGTGCCTAAAAAGAAGAAAATTTATTAAAAGGATTTTGAGAAGCAAACGTTGCTAAGGAATCTCGTATTGTATGCTTACCGTTTAGCCAAAAACATCAAATTTTCTTTTTCAGCCTCTGTATAGTTCGGCCCTCTTTTCCGAGGAGCCCTCTCCTTTTTTGGACTTGCCATGGTTCCCGGAAACCTTTTATTAAACAACTTTGCAGAAGTAAAATGCAAACCTAAGGTTATTCAATTTCAAATTTGTTGTGTTTGACATGACAGTTAGTTATAGGGAGCACGTATGTTCTTTATCGGTGACAAATTTGCGAATTATTAATAAATTAGCTTCTAACGTCAAGAACATAAAAGTCATTTTACTATTATTAACACTCAGTGGCGCCACATCTAAATACAAATAATGCGGGTTATAAAAAGATCGTTCATGTCAATCATTCAATTTGAAAGAGTGTTGAACATTTTTATTCTGTGTACAGATTAATTTTATTTTTATATCGGGAAACACTTAATTATCACTTAAAGGAAAGTAAAAACATTTCGAACAACAGCTTCAAATTTAATCACGAGATTATGTAATCTTGAGATTAGATCCCAGTTAGCTAACGGAAAATTAGCGTCGTTTTCGTGCAACTCAGCATAAGTCTCTTAGAATAGTGCAGGGATCAGCTCTGTTGTGTCATGGTAAGTCCCTGAATGAGGCTTTACATAAAATGACAGTGTAAATCTATATCTATACATACATACCTATATCCATACTATAATAAAGTCGTAACCTCTTTTATGAATCCGTGGTCGTAACGCAGTCGAAACTGTACATGTAATAATTTTTAAAGAGTAATTTTATAGCAACGATAAGGGCCAAACCTGAACTTTTTGAAATTTGTATATGTATGTATTTCACGGGAAAACTACTGAACGAATTTTGATGGAGTTTTCACTGATTTACAGATTTATGTCCCAGGAATTACTTAGGATTTAAATCGTCACAATATCTTATTGTAAGATTGCACGACCGGCGGGTACCCGGTCTTTTCCACCAGTCGTGCTCCTTAACAAATAAAATTAAACAGTGACCTAATTGTAACCTAATAGTTGGTAAAAGGTTCTGAAGAAAACTTCGAGGTACTTTACAATTAAGTGTATTTAACTTATCACAAAATTATGTAAAAATTCACAAGACTGAAGGTGTTACGGATAATATTACATTGTTACAAAATTGTGGCCAAGACCTTATAAAAACTTTTTGAACCTCAGATAGTTGTGATAGTTACCGCCTTAACATCAGGTAGCAATATTACAATCGGCATAAATTCTGCCAAGACAATACTAAAACTTTTGGAACATCCAATAGTTGTGTCAGGTACCGCCTTAACAACAGGTAACAATATTACATTTGGCATATATTCTGCCAAGACATTACTAAAACTTTTAGAACCTCTAATAGTTGTGTCAGGTACCGCCTTAACATCAGGTAGCAATATTACATTGGAATTAGATCTGCCAAGTCATTAATAAAACCTTTAAGTGAATAAACTAGTTGGGTTAGTTACCGCCTTAACCACAGGTAACTAGATTACATGGAATCTTGTGAAATTACATTTGAAAAATAAACTTTAAGAGTAACAAAACTTGAAAAAAAACAAGGAAAATAATTTCCAAATAAAATCTAGCTCAGTGGAGCCGTGAATCCTTCTAAATAATACTTGTCAACATTCTCTTTTGACTAAATCGTCGGGTACACCATTCTGTTCTGGAATGCGGACGGCATCGGTACCAAAATCAATGAATTAGCTGACCTACTCGTCGAAAAATCAATTGATGTGCTTGCTGTTAGCGAAATTAAGCTTGCTAAACACATATCATTAGACATACCTAGCTATACTTGTTACCGACAGAATAAACTTAATTGTGGTAGGGGTCAAGGTGTAGCCATCTTTATTAAATCCTGCATTGCACACTCCTGTATATCTATTCCTATTACCCAATCCGTTGAAGCTATTGGTATTAAAATCTGCTCGTCAGGGCAGGATTACATTATTATATCTGCATATCAGTCACCTAATCTCGACCTTGTTACTCACGATCTCGACCTACTGCTTAACTTAGGAACTAAAGTCCTCATTATGGGGGATTTCAATGCAAAACACAAGCTCTGGCTATGCTCATCTACCAACAAACGTGGGACACAGCTACTTGAACATATGATGGTGAAAAATTACACTATTCATGCCCCTGGTACCCCAACCCTTGTACATTACAGGCCTGGGGATGTTCCCTCAACTCCTGATCTTTGTCTTACCAAAAACGTTGACAATTTATCGGAACTTCTTACAACCCCCGCGCTTTCCTCGAATCATCTTCCAGTTATGTTCGACCTGCCCCTGGTTTTTACACAGGACTATCCAGTAACTTACAATTACTCTGAAGCAGACTGGCTACGCTACCGATCGTTTCTCAATAGCAACGTAATCCTAAAAAACAATGTCTTTGATTCTATTGAAGTTATCGATTCTGAAATTGCTCACCTGGTTCAATTGATAGCCGAAGCAAAAGAATTATTTGTCCCAAAAAATGTATTAAACAACAGCCCTAAGCCCTTGCCTCGTTTTATAAAAAAGCTCATCAAACAAAAAAACTACCTTAGGAGACGACAACAAAGTGAATCAAATTTAAGAGTTAGGATTAACCTGAGAACTGCCATAAATTCCATGCAAGACAAAATTAAAACAGCAATACGAGTAAACAATGACAAGGCGTGGGACAAAAAAAATGAAAAGTGTTGATAATCCCTCGTCCGATATTTGGAAAGTAGTTAAAGCTTTAAATCCCAAATCCACTGCCATCCCACCTCTGCTCAAAGACGACGGCTCCTCCACAAATGACGTCCAGGAACAATCTAACATCCTGGCGAAATCCTTTCATTGCAATATGCTGCTTACCTCAGACTGGGCAAGTCCAGATACTGATAAAGAAGTCGAGAACTCCATGTCACTTCTTAACAGCTGTGCTACCTCGTGTTCAGATATTACCCCTGTAACGCCAAAGGAAATCTGGAATCACCTAAGAAACCTAAAATGTCGCAAGTCTCCTGGATATGATGCTATCTCGAACTCCCTGATAAAAAATCTACCCCAGAAATGTATCGTCCTTCTTGTCAAACTTTTTAATGGTTGCCTTCGCCTTGGGTACTATCCATCATCATGGAAAATAGCAAAAGTTATCGCCATTAAGAAACCCGGTAAGGATGACGCCATTCCTGTGAGCTACCGGCCTATAAGCCTATTGTCTGCTATCGGAAAGCTATTCGAACGTATCATACTTACCAGGTTGTCTCGGACCTGTGATAAACACCTCATATGTGAACAGTTCGGCTTTCGCAGTGGTCACTCCACGGTCCAACAGCTTGCCCGTGTAGCTGAACATATTGCACACAACCTCAATATAAGGAGTTCGACAGGGATGTTCCTACTCGATATTGAAAAAGCGTTCGACACTGTTTGGCACGCAGGCCTACTTCACAAGCTGATAAACCTCGGAGTACCATTAATTATGGTGAGGCTGATCCAGTCATATCTTACAAATCGCCAATTTAGAGTTCATATTGGTCGTAATGTAAAATCTCTTCCTTACGACGTCCCTGCCGGCGTCCCACAAGGCTCTGTCTTGGGTCCCTACCTATTCCTGGCCTATTTGAATGATATTCCTAAGCAACCTCATACACAGTTAGCATGCTTTGCTGATGACACAGCTTCCTTTTCCACATCTAGTGACATTGACCTTATTATTAGCCGCTTGCAACTCTCCATTGAGTTACTAACACAATTTTTTAGGAAATGGAAACTTAAACTGAATGAGTCCAAAACCGAGGCCATTCTTTTTACACGTGGTCGAACTCTGCCGACTAAAAAACTTTCCATCAACAATTATAATATTCCTTGGAGCCCTAGTGTAAAATACCTAGGTGTAGTTCTTGATACCAAAGTTAAGTGGACAGAACAAATCAACTTATTACGCCAAAAAGGCATCAAATCACTAGGTGCACTAAGTCGAATTATGAACAGGCGGTCCAACCTAAGCCCATACACTAAACTCAGAATCTACAAAACATTAATTAGACCCCGTATTACTTACGCCGCTCCAGTCTGGAGCAGCACTTCCAACACCAACTACGACAGACTTCAGGTTGTCCAAAATAAAGCGTTAAAGATTTCATTTAATACCCCGTTTTATACTAATCTTAAAAATCTACATTCTGCCATTAACTTACCTACACTAAAATCATATGTACACAAAATTTCACACAAATTCTACATTGAAAAAAATCCCCACCACATAAACAAATTAATTTCATCCATCGGAAAATCCCGGCTATGTACCCTATCATACATCGATACTTATCGATCGTACAGATTACCTCATCACTACTTCCTTGACTTCGGTTAAGTTAGCGGCCGCATTCCATTCTTATGCTCGCATGATAATTTTGTTAATCTACCCCCTGACGTGTTTTGTTTGCATTTAATCTGTTATTTCCTATTTTAAGTAATAGTAATATGTTATACGTAAAACTTATTAGCCCTCTTTATTCTTAAACCTATAAAGTAACGTGCAACGTTTTATCACTTTTGTCCCTTTTGGGCCTTATCATTGTAACAAATATACAATACAGCAAATTGTTTATATTAAGTAGAAGGTATGATTTCATCTTAGAAAATATTTTCATTCTATGTAAAACTATTTTAATGTAATTGCCATAAGTTTTGACAGGTGCATGTAAAAGCCTTAAAAAGCAAAGTAATATTATGTTTATGTGCTTACTGACTATGTTGTAAGTTTTCATACCATTGTATTTATCCTGTTAAATAAAGAACCTTGAAAAACAAACAAACAAACCATTCTGTTCTACCAGGAAAAATTACGGTACAATTAAATTTTACATTTAGGTTATTCAGTGAAACAGGAAGAAGAATTTACACTTGGTTAACAAGAAGACATAAAACTAAGTGTCCTGAAAACATCCCGTCCAAGGCACCGTTATTATGTGAGGTTAAAAATAAAATTTACAACACATACTTGTAATACGCCAACATATTCAACGAGAAATGGCCCGCCGACCGCTGCCCAACCTCAAGGTCAACGATCTCCATCCTCGCTAACAAAGGGACTGCTTGACCGTGAACACCACGCGGCGGTCAGCTCCCAGCCAGCTGGATAAAATCACCAAAGAAGCAAAACAGCAAAAACTCCCTGGAATTAGAGGAAAAAAAACATATTAAAACCTTTACTACACGGAACGATGAGAACAGAATTCCGGTGACTCAAAATACAAAGAAATGCAATACGTACCATGATCCAACAATAGATTAGATCTCCCACCAACCCGGCGAAAAAAATCCTTTTTAATCCATCAGAAGAATATATATAATTTTCCTGAAATACAAAAACAATATTACAGAACTATTCCACGCAAAATATACACCAATTTAAACTCGAAACAAACCTTAGAAACTTTCAAGAACTCGTGTTGGCAAAATCCGCCATTATTGTTTTCCAGACAAGGAACCAAAAATAAAAACACAAGACACGTCTTGACAGCCAAAAGACTGATCGAGCAATGACCGGAAACCAACTCGCTCTCGCACCAGACAAGCGAGCGAACTTCATGTCTAGAACAGAGGGTAAACCGAAATTTACCGGCAAGCAAACAACAACGCGAAAACTTTGAGATAACCGCACCTTACAAAATTTGCTATGCTACATTATCAAGAACATAAGTTATCGCTTGGACTACAGTTTAATTAAAATCTTAAAGGGAAAGGGTACACAAACGTTATTGCGTTGTCGTACAAGCATGCAGCACCGTGCGCCCATATCTCAATCCTAAATGTAAATTGTAGTGTAAAAACAAAACAAAACAGTTAAATGCAAGCAGCTTCTTTGGGGATATTTATGTTAAGAAGGCAGCGAGCGAGATTTTCTCGTAACACCAAAGAGGTGCTAAAAGAAAATCAAAACCTTCGTAGTTTAATTTATTTTCTATAAATTTTTTGCAGTGTGATGAGTATTTATGAGGCATTAGATCTGAAATTTGGCATTTACACGAAATAAATATAAGTAGGTATTTAATGGATCCATGAATTTAACAAAACTGTAGGTCCCTAGTTCACAGACGTGTCTCTCCCGTGGCTACCGAACGCTAAAATCAAATTAGCCAAATGCCTTTGACGAACTTTGTGTTCATGCTTCCACAGAACTCGTTAAACTCTGCAAATTATTTATGAACCTTTAGGACTCCCCTCCTTTTGCGGTTTGCACTTGCAGGTGCAAGGTTTTACTGGTTTAAAGGTATATAACATGTCTTTACCTATGAAATTGCCGGAATTTTCTTACATATTCATGAGTTCATAATTCCTGTAATTCAATAGCTATTTCTTATTTGTTTTTGTTTCGAAGCTGATTTTAAGTTTTTACATCAACGAATTAAATTTTGTTTTCATTTTCAGTTTGATTATAAAAACTAAATCTACAAAAACAGTTCGTCCTAAATGCCATCCATTTCCATGATAAGATTGGTAATATTTTTTGGGTGTTATTTAAATGGTTAGCATAGTATTGGTATTTTTCTGAGCAGAAAAATATAATCTGTGAGCAGAAATAGCTAATTGATCAGCAACTCATGGCCAGCAAACATTTCAAAATGAATCAGCAATTTATGTCATTCTGGATGGCTGTAATGTACATTTATTATTTTATTACATGTATTTTTATTACACAACAAATCAAATACATAACAATAAAAATTATAAAATTAAAACTAAATAATATTTAAAATTAAGCTAAATAAAAAATTAAAATTACCTATCAATATACAATTATAAACAAAATAAAACTATACTAAATAAAAATAAAAACTAACTATAAATTAAAATTACCTATCAATATACAAGTATAAACAAAATAAAACTATACTAAATAAAAAAGCGAAGCCAAATCGCTGCCGTCACCCGGTAGGGTACCCAATAGGCTGGTGGCATTGCCTCGCTGAATCGCGAGGCTTAAATTATGGCTGTAATTATTTTTGTACAGCGTATTAATTATAAAAGCTGCAATGAGCTGCTCCTGTTTACTAAAATTTTGGTAAGCGTTCAGAGGGTAAGCAAAAAAATTCATTTTTCATTTTGCAATTGCTTCGGCGTTGCGGAAAGTACATGCATGCTCACCTTCGCAGCTTCGGCTTGTTGGTTGCCATTATCAAAATTACTCGTATTTGCGGACCAAAGATTGCTGCTTGATTTTTTTTTCTGCAAAAAAAAATCTTTGTGTGCTGACCAAATTATTTAAATGCTGTTTTTTTGTAGCGCACCAAATTTTATAATTGCTTAACTATTTATTTACTACTATAATTTTTTACAGCTGACACTTTTCATAAATTAAATTAATGTTGCTGTAAGCTTAATGTTGCCTCATTCATACACAAAAGAAATTACGATTTCAAAATACGAATAACAAATTTTAAGTCGTCATTCGTAAAAAAAATGCAAAAATGTTAGTACTGAAAGACTGAGTTTCCTTAAAATTCTCTATAGAAAACGGCAATTTCGTATGTAAAGACCTATTTCCAGAAATCCTTGTAAATCCTTATGAAAAATTACTGCTATCCTGGCTTTCCATTTGTGTAAATATCTCAGGCATGCTTTAGTTGCTGTACTCTAATGTTTATTTTGACATTTTTTAGAATCTGGCCAAATGTTTCGTTTCAAAACTTTTACTTAGGCAAAACGGTTCACCGGTTTAGCCTTGTAACAAATTCTGTGACTCACAGCGATCTTTGCCAAGACAAGAAAAATATACTGCTACGGGGAGGATGGTGCTATTACTACGAATAAGACATTTCCTGGCTGAAGCTTAACATATCTTTTTACCCAAAGTTCCGCGACAATTTTAATTTTAGACACCTGCAAACCACTGTTTCAGAAATTAAAAATTCTGCCCCTACCTTGTATGTACATAAGAGAAATTTGTTTGTTTGTTGCCCAACATAAATATTATTTTGACAAAAACGCAGATGTGTTCGAAAAACAAACAAGAAATAAAGATCGTTTATATTTTCCCAACTGTAAGTTAAATATTTTCAAAGAAAACGTGTTCATTATGTGTATTAAAATTTATAATAAGCTGCCAGAAGAATTCAAGAACATGCCTTTGAAAATGATGAAAAGGAAACTAAATGTCTGGCTACTAAACAAATGTTTTTATGACATTAGAGAGTATTTAAATCCTACGACCTGATGACATGAAATATTAATAATAAGATGACATACATAATCATTTGAATCGATATAATAAATAACAATTTCGAATATTTTAGTTTCATAATATAATAATATACATAGATAACCTAAATTAAGTTTTTTGCATGTATATTTTAATATTTGTATTCTGTATAGTACAGGAAATATGAAGAGGCCAAACTATAGATATATTTTTAAGATCTGTATTGGTACCCATATTTATACAAATAACCTTTTCATTTCATTTCATTTCATTTTATTTTCGGTCAAAACTTGTTTTTACCATGCAAGTTAGAGTTCATTCAAATACTGGTTGTTGAGAGTGAGAATGTTATCATTTCTTATTATTATTATTATTGTTTTTATTTTTCAGAATCTTGTATGGGCGTGCCTCGCTTTTTGGATACATACGTGCAGTTACGTCTTGTTGGAAAAGTCGTTAGATATGGACACTGGTCAGTCAAGAATGTGGCCTCATCAAATGTTCCCTGTCTTTAACATCGGGTCTGATATTTCGTGGATATCTATACAGGGTGTAATCGCTAAGTGTGACCAGGTGATTATTCCGTAACTATTACATATATCAAAAAAAATTAAACTGATATCGAAAGAAAGTTACTTAATCAGTAAAATGACATCAATAACTTTTTGAAAATCTAACGGAAAGTATGCAAAATTTTGACATTTTGACATTTTGTCAGTTCATCTTTTTAACGTTAAAACTTTCATCACCATCATCATGATGGGCCTCATCCACCTCTTCTTCTCCACGCATTTTCGCCAGTTCATTTAGCGGAATCATAAATAAGGAAAATATACTAATTACTATTACGACCAATATGACTATTATTAAAACACCATTCTTCATTGCACAAAATGCTTGATTTATAAGAATTTTTACTTTCGTGACTCACGAAATAACTTTCGTTTGTTTAATCTGTTGGAAACTTTAGGAAATTTTCATGAAAGCTTTTGCGTTATTAAACAGACGAATGGACTGACGAAAAGTCAAAGGTAATAAAATATTATTAGAGTGCATTACAAACTAGAAAATATCAATCAGAAACAAATCCAAAGACAAGAATTTGAAAAGATTCCCCGGGCCAGGATTCGAACCTGCGACCTCTTGTTATCAAGACAAGCGCGCTACCAATTGCGCCACCGAGGTTCCTACCTAGACCGGCGAATTCTTCCATCATACTTGTCCACTGTTATTTTTGCATCTGCTTGATATACTAGCTTGTACTGCACATACAGAACGCTCAGGAGGGCGTTATGTGATTTCACGCCTTGTTATTAAGAAACAGATGGCGCTGTCGTCGCTACAATATTGTTGCTTCAGACAGTTAAGAATCCCTGGCCCGGGGAATTTTTTCAAATTCTTGTCTTTGGAGTTGTTTCTGATTGATATTTTCTAGTTTGTAATGCACTCTAATCATATTTAGAGTATTTAGAGTATAGATGGATTTCGCAAAATAAACATAATCTTAGGTAATAAAATAAATTAGAAATAATTAATGAATTAAAATGATTGGTTTACTACTTGTTGGCGACTGGCAGAATTTTAAAGCTTTACCCTAGGCAAGATGGCATTGCCAGAGTGACGGATGTTCAAAATAAAGGAGGAACGCTAAAAAGACCTTTAAATAAACTAGTACCTCTACTGTACGAGTTGCGGTCAGTTGCCACATTGTGATCGTGCTCGCACTGGGGTCCAGGATGTTGACGACTGGCCGCAACCGGCCGGTCTATGGTTTTTAAATATATTTGAGCTTTTATGTCATTGTTATTATGTTTTTGGCTTGTAATCTTGAAATAGATCGCAATTTCCTAATTATTCGTGTTTCTTTTAATTTCTACTCTTTAAGTAAATTTTTAATATTAACACTACTCTTAATTTGTTCCAAAAATAAGCTTTCGTCAAATAAAATTTAGCAAGACTCAATTATACAACCTGGCACTGATAGTAATTATCGAGTAGTGACATACTCAACGTTGACCTACTGACGTTAGTCGTTTAATTAAACAGTGTGCACGGTTTATATAGTCAGTAAGAAAAAAATAAGTACTCATGGAACCGCTTTCAAATGTAAATATAGAGAGAATGTAAAATATAATGTAAATGTAATGTAAAATATCCCCACGGCTCCGCCCTTGTTGAAGAAATTACAAAATTGGGACCACGGATTTAGATTGGGACACTGCATCACAAAATTATTTCTTAGCAGGTGCGTAGTAAATTTCAAGCTTATAGGGTCTACAGTTTTGCCAATTTCTTTATGAGTCATGATGAGTAAATGGTATTTATTTATCTTTTATATTGTTATGTACTTAGACCATTTAACACAGGTCGTGGCAAAGCATGACTCTTAAAATTTAATTCATTATGCCACTTTCCACGGGGTGTGAGGTAGGCACAGAAGTGTCCACAAGCAAAAATTTAGCTCATTTTTATAAATAACTTTTAAAATTAAAACAAATAGTATTTCTCACATATTTATGTTTGTTTGTGATCTGTGACACTACATACCTGCCAGCAAGTGTTATCCAGGCATTTAGACAAGAAAACACTACATTTTTAACAGAAAACCATATTGCTATCTCTGCACTCTACCCACACAATGGATGCACTACAAAAATCCATGGTTGACTTGAAGGAGCACTTCGACAAACAGATGGCTGGCTTCCGGCAGGAAATTACACAGGCTTCGCCTCAGTCTCCTATCCCATCAGTCCTCGCTGCTGACTTTGCAGCATTCCAGGCATTTGTGTCCGAATCTGTCAAAAATCTTCAACTGCAATTGGAGTTGTTGGTGCAGGAATTGGATCAGCTTGACATGAGAGGCCGGCGAAAAATTCTGCTAATCCATGGTGTAGCAGAGAAGAAGGAAGAGGACACAGTGGCAGCAGTTGTTCAAGTTGTTGCTGAGCGGCTTCAGTTGACCTCCTTCAGTGCGAGTGGAGTCCGGCGATGTCATCGGATGGGACCCCTTTCTCCGGATTCAACCAGGCCACGGCCGATATTAGTCAAGTTTGCAGAGGGCACCGTTCGTGACAAAGCCTGGTTTAATAAAACCAGCCTGAGGGGTACTGGTGTCACATTGTCCGAGTTCCTTACAAAACGTCGGCACGACGCTTTCATGGCAGCTCGGCAGCGGTACGGCGTATCAAGATGCTGGACAAGGGAGGGATGTGTGTTCGTGCTGGGAGAGGACGGAACCAGGCATCGAGTATTGTCTCTCTCGGAGTTGAACAGGATCCCGGCAGCCGATGAGCTCGTGAAACGTGCAAAGAAGCCGCAAGAGCCACCAGTTCAAGTGAAGAAAGTCACCAGGAATAGGAAGGCAGCTACTGGCTCTAAGGAGTAGTTGGTTGTTGTCCATGTAGGTAATAGTTTTCTTGTTTTGTTTGTCCATGGCAATAATTAATTTCCATTTACCCACTTTATTTTGGCAGCTGACTGAATTGAATGACAGTTCTTTTTTTTTTTTTTTTTTTTTTTTGTTCTATTCCTTCTACTAAGTGGAAAGGCAAAGGGAACTTAGCCCAAACAGTCAAGTCTAAAAAATTAATGACACAACTTTTTATTCTTTTATACGGTTGCGTTCACTTAAGATATTTGTTGTTATTTTTATTTAGGTATTGCATAATGTTATTGTATTGCCTGGACAAGTGTACAATGTTTCTAATATTTTATATTATAACACTAAGCTGGCGGGTGGAATATCACATTTTACCAGTTAAACATATATATATATATATATATTTATTTTATATATTAAGTTTGTTATATTTCGGTTTATTTATTATTTAGGTACTAAATTATATTATGCTTCGTAACCTTTTTATCAATAGTAGTCAGAGTGGCGATGATTTCGTTTCTTGTTCTTCTTCTGATGAAGGATTGGACAGTGTCAGTGATTGCAGTTTTCATAGTCTGCCTACAGGTTCTCTTCATGATACATTATTTTCTCACTTCTCCGATTGTCAAACTAACTTTAATTTTGTTCATATCAATGCTCAAAGTGTCCCAAATCATTTCCCCGACATGCTAGCAACATTTGATGCTCAAAATATTCACGCTATTTTTATATCTGAATCATTTTTTAAGCCTTGTTTGCCATCTACCTCCTACTCTCTTCCAGGTTTTCACCTCATTCGTAATGACCGTATTGGTCTCAGGTGTGGTGGAGTAGCAATATATCTACGCTCCCACATTCCATTTTCTATTGTTAGTATGTCCGCTCAGCCCCCACCTGTAGATGCTGGTGAGCATCTCTTTATTGAAGTGATTCTTTCCCACACAAAGATTCTTCTAGGGGTGTATTATCCTCCCTCGTTGACCATAAACTACTTTTCCTCTTTTGATAACCTTCTTCAAACTTTTGTCCCATCCTATAATCATACCATAATTATGGGTGATTTCAACACCTGTCTTCTTAAAAATGATTCTCGTTCTTCTTCTTTAAAATCCATTATTAATTCCAACAATTTACACATTCTCCCTTCAAACTCTACGCACCATTTTCCCAATTGTCGACCCTCTCTTCTCGACCTTATTATGGTCTCATCATTAGCACATGTCGTCAAGCACGGTCAATGCACGGCTGATGCTTTTTCCTATCATGATCTTATATTCCTTTCATACAAAATCCGTCCCCCAAAGCCTAAGGCTCGTATACTTATGCAGCGTAACTTTAGTGGAATGAAGTTGGATGAGCTCAAAAAAGATGCTCGTGGTATGGACTGGTCAGCGGTTCAAAACGCAGATACCGTAGATAAACAAATATCTCTGTTTAACTCTTTCCTTACACAGCTCTATGATACCCACGCTCCAGTTAGGGCAATTAAAATAAAACATCTTCCTGCACCCTGGCTGACTGACGAAATTAAGGAAATTATGCAAAAGAAGGCCCTTGCCAAGACAAAATTTAAAATTCGTCCAACCGATAGAAACAAAGAAAAGTATCATCATCTTCGGAATCTCTGCAACAAGGTGTGTAGGGATGCACAACGACGCCACATCCATGAATCTATTGACAATGGTGACCCAGCCAAGGTTTGGAAATTTTTAAGGTCTTTGGGTGTTGGAAAATCACGTCAAAATATAATTCCACAAGACTTAAACTTGAACTCCCTTAACCAACATTTTTCTTCTTCGTCCATCTTTGATGTTGGAACGAAAAGTAATACATTGAATTATCTTTCTTCTATTGCAACACCCGACCATCCTCCATTTAATTTTAGTCAATTTACCGATTGTGATGTTAAGAAACAAATTTTATCAATAACGTCGAATGCAGTGGGAAGTGATTGTATCAGTCGTAACATGATTATTCCCATCCTTGACATCCTTATTCCCACAATCACCAATATCCTTAACAAATCCGTTTCGTCCAGTGTCTTTCCAACTATTTGGAAAGATGCACAGATCACTCCCTTGCCGAAAAAAGCCAACCCAACCTCTTTTTCTGAATATCGCCCCATATCCATACTCCCATTCCTATCTAAGGTCCTGGAACGTGTTGTTCATCATCAGCTGAGTATATACCTATCCAAAAACAAGCTCCTAAGTCCTCTCCAATCTGGTTTCCGTCCTGGTCACAGTACCACAACAGCACTGATAAAGATTACCGATGATATTAGGTTGGGCATGGACACAGGTAAACTTACCGTCCTAACATTGTTAGATTTTAGCAATGCATTTAACACTGTTGACTTCGACATTCTTCTGGGGATATTACGTTCTCTTAACATATCTCCAACGGTAATTGAATGGTTTCGTAGTTACTTACATGGACGCCGGCAGCGCATTCGTATTGATGATTCACTGTCCGAATGGTGCAATACTACTGCCGGGGTTCCGCAGGGTGGCGTCTTGTCTCCACTTCTTTTTGCTGTTTTTATTAACAATATCTCTGATCTTATTTCTTCTTCCTACCACCTTTATGCAGATGATCTCCAAATTTATACTCAAGCTAAATTTGATGAACTACCAAATGCAGTTTCCACTACAAATTCAGATCTTGCTCGTGTATTGGAATGGAGTGAACAATTTGGACTTAAACTCAATCCTACCAAAACACAGGTTATAATAGTAGGTAGCCCGTACTTTATATCTCGAGTCGACTGGCAACTTTTGCCTCCAATAATGTTTGATGGCATACAAGTTCCTTTCAGCGGTACGGTGAAGAATCTAGGTATCTTCATCGATAATTGCTTATCTTGGGAATCTCAAATGGAACAAGTTAGCCGGAAGATGTTTGCCTCTGCAGGATCCTTGAGAAGACTCAGAAATCTCCTCCCGACAGCTACCAAAATTGCGCTTGCTACATCCCTTCTTTTGCCCATCCTTGATTATGCAGACGTTTGTTATCTAGATTTAACTTCGGAACAGCTGAATAAGCTTGAACGCCTCCAAAACTTCGCCATAAGGTTCATTTTCGGTCTTCGTAAGTTTGACCACATTTCTGATTTTAGGTTACAACTTCAGTGGCTCCCAATTCGCCTTCGGCGTGACGCCCACATTCTCTCTCTTCTTTATTCTGTACTGTTCAATCCTTCAACTCCATCATATCTTAAAGATTGCTTTAAATTCCTGCACTCTACCCATGACCGTACTCTACGGTCCTCCGAAAATTTGCGTTTGGCAATTCCATCTCACACTACAACTTTTTATGGAAATTCTTTTGCTGTTAAAGCTGTCACATTGTGGAATAACTTGCCTATCGCTATTAAACGTGCTCCCTCGTTGCCTGTTTTCAAAAGATTACTTAAAAATCATTTTCTTTCTTTGTAAATGTTAGTTAAATCCCTACTTCTGCCACTAATATTTATTTACTTTTGGTTTACGGATTATAGTATTTATTTTTGTTATATATTAGTGTATATATTTATCGTATTATATGTATTTGTATGTACAATGTTATACTTGTGTATTTATTTTAGGTATTTTGCTATCCATTTGATTATTATTATTTATTTTGTGCACCACCTTCGCGTTATTTTTTTTCCAACGATTAATTTCCACCCAAAGGTTGTCTGGAAGAAATCGCTATAAGTGATAAGGCCGCCATTTGTTACCTTCTCTCATAAGTTTGTTCTTTTACCTTATTTTATTAACTTTGGTGTACAATAAAGAGTATTTGTCTTGTCTTGTCTTGTCTTGTCTTGTCTTGTGAGGTAAACACGCACAGCACACATTTACTCACTCACGCACGCTCCTGCTAAAAATCGAGATGTCACACCCAATCAAAAGCAATAAACAGCAACAAAGCAATTACATATGTAAGCAATAAACGATTGAATATGAATATGAATATGAAAGCTGTAACACTAAAAAACGAGCACACAATCAAACTTACATGAATAAATCGTTCATGTATTTCGGCAGAGGGGCATGCGTGCGCTTGTCGAGTCCCGTGTTATATAGTTATGATTTAAGGCCACGAATAGAAATAGTTGTTATATTTATTATCACGGTTCGAGAGTCTCTTGTCTTGACCATTAATCCGGAGGTCGCGGGTTAAAATCACGTAGGTCTGTGTATTTCGGAAGTACGGAGATAGGTCTCAACACCCATCTCGTTGGGATTTAATAATCGCCGGTAAAACGTGGGTGTTAGAGTGTGTACACTTCACAGTGACTACTCGGAGACATCTCTGACACCCTTTGGGGATTCATGTTGTGACGATGTACGATTATATCACACCAAAAATTAGGCATATTGTAAGTATTACTCGGGTTATTCCACTTAACTCCAAAGCCATTGTTCTCAAAACTTAACCGTCCATACATTGTCTCCACTTCGACTCCAAAATGATTGTAGGCATTTAATTTCCATGTCTCGACTCCAAAATCATTTTGGTAAAGTCAACAGCAAAATTGCATAATGCATGCTATAATAGAGTTTTTATATAAAATATTCAAAGCAAAACATTACGGGTGAATAAGTTCGATAAAAAAAATGTATTGTTTGGTTGGTTCACTGAATACTTGACGACGACATCGGCGAGAACACGACGATTGCGAAATATTTTCACTTGCTGACTCTACTTCGTAAAAGTTCTTGGAGTTAAAGTGGAATGATTGAAGTATAAATAAAATATTCAGTAAAATGTGTTTTGGAGTTAAAGTCAAAGGATTTTTGGGGTAAAGCGGAATAATCCTATTACTCAGCAATGCATCATTAAACTTTTTCTGATGAGTAGATTGCCAATATATGAGCCCACGAGCCTAAAACTGGTAGGACAGCGAGAACAATGGGACAGAATGGGTGGGACCAGGAGTTAAAAATCATATTTTACGGCCCGCGGGCCAAGACCAGCCCGCAAGCACTACCAATGCTTTAAATGACACTTGCCCGAAGTAAGTACCAACCTCAGAACATATTAATAAGGAATAGAAATACCATAAAAGCCGTGACGATCAATACGTCAAGACATAACCCGCGGGCCTCTTATTTCTTAACCGAACGCATTAGAACAAATATTGTAAAAATGGTGTATTGCAGCGTGGCAAATGGTTCTAACTTTTCAAATAACGCAAATAAGACATCCAGCAAAATGTCATGTCACTCGTAAGTAATTTAAACACGTATTTACTGTGATCTTTAATGAGAATAAACCTTGCGGTAAATAAAATTTCAACCTTACCATGAAATATTTAGCATTGTAGCGAGTAGCGTTGAAGTTAGATAATATTTTGTCCATTGCAGGTTATAAAGAGTGTCATACATTAAGTTTGAATATTAACGCAGCAATGTATATTTTTCAAACATTATCAACACCGACCTAACTATGTCATATTACGGCCGCTGGTCATGGCTCTTTACACATATATGCATAATAGCTTTGCACGGTGCCATGACGTGTTTGGTATTTTACATCTAAGCTTCATAGAAATACGGTGTTGTTTTGGCTGTATGAAGACGGGTGAATCTATGTGTGCGCCGCGTATGTTTACTAACTAGGTAATACTACGTTATTCCAAAAAGTGGCGACAACGGTACTGGTATAAAATTTGTGTCACGCCATCCCTGTGGTACCAACCGAAATTGCGAACGGAGCGGAGTACAGTCCTGCGCCCTACACGAATTGCAAACGGAGCGGAGTATTTTGGAATTATGAGCTATCTATTTCTTGGCCCTTGGGACTATTGGGGGAATCAGTGTGGCCCTTAGGCTTAAATGTTTGGAGACCCCTGCCCTAGGTATAACACAAGAAGACAACGTGCCTTTGTAATAAGTTCCAAAGTAAATGTAAATGTAGATACTTGTACTATTTATTTTTTACAGTTCCTTTCCATGTATTTAATTCAAGATGTTTTGCGAGTTTCGCAAAGTACTGACAATCGCAAGTATCAATACATACATAATAATAAAGCCCAGTATATCTGTACATTGGAGAAAAGTAACAAAAATAGAATGGGTCACACCTTTCGGAATTTTTGTCAGTATATTATGTATCACGCAAAAACTATTGAATTTATCATGTTCTTCCACGCGGACGAAGTCGTTGGCAACAGCTAGTACTAAATAAATGTAAAAAATATTGAGATTTCTCGTAGAGTGGTAAAACCAAACGCTATATACCGCTACGGTTGTGGAGGCGGTGGCGAATAGGGTTCCCAACCCTCCCGGAATGCCCGGGAGACTCCTGGAATATTGTTCAACCTCCCGAGCTCCCGGGATCCCAGGAAAAAATACTCCAGAATTTCTAAAATAAAATTTTTAATGTCATGGACAAAAAAGATAAATCGCGCGAAATATATAATTTAATAACAAAATAAATTTTGATTTTCCATGTAAATCTTTTACGAATTTGTGCTCAAAAACCGACAAATATTAGATGCCTCTACAAAACAAAGCAAATTGAAAAATTAACAAATATTACCGACTTTCATTCAATTGTCCACCGATTTGTTCAAATCTCCCGGCTTGGTTCCTTCGAGAATTGGCAACCCTAGTGGCAAGTCACGGAGAGTACGGGAAACTCGTATCGTGCATATTTAACAGCTAGGGCTGCCATATTTTGCTATGGCCTCATCGGGACCCTCCGGAATTGGCAGTAAAAAAATGCGCAATTTTAAGACGAGACATATTTATTTATATAACTAAATAGATACATTTACTGATTGTATACAAAATACAAAAAACGTTAAATTCAATTAAAATATTACTAAGCGGTACGTATAAAATTTTCAAATTATTATTGTCAATCTAAGCAAGTAAAATTATTTCATTTACTTACTAGAGCGTAAAAATTAATTTCGTAATAAATTCTCAGATCAATTTCATCATATTATTCATTTACTCAGTAAAACTACATCATCAGGTTAACAAAACAAAACTTTAATTTTATTTACATATTGCTTACAATTTTTTCAATGCAAGTGCTCGTAAGGGCCCACTTTTTATGCATCAAAACCGAACGGAAAGTCGATTATTTTGCCCTAGGGCTTTACTATTTTATTTATTTATTTACGAGAGATTGGCTAACCTGCAACCTTTCCTGTGTACCATAAATATTATACTTTTTTTTCTCTACTGTTTAACGGCTCTGGATACAGTCCTTTTGAGCCAAACATAATTTAAAGTTCACAAGATTATATTTGTTTTATTTCCTCACACTATGCATTGAAAAACGTAGTATGATACACGGGCATAAGAGCAATAATTTACTTGGTTACGTTTAAAACACTCATAATATTTTTTACAAACGACATAATGTTAAATATGATATTAAAAATTATTATGCAGGTTATTATGATATTAAATGTCAAAATAGTTATAATAATATAAGTAAGAGTATGTCGATCATAACAAATATTAATTAAAACGTGCATAATTTTAATGAGGAACTCGCTTACCAAGTAGTAAGGTTTCCTTAGCAAATTTTTTTTTAGTTGTTTAATATATTTTGAGAGACCCCGATACCATTTCTTACATGAACACGTAATTTATTGTAAACAAGCGATGCCATCACATTTAGAGAGTTCGCTCTTTTAAGCCGAATTGACATTACGAAACAAGTTTCATGCATGATGATAATAATTTTATGACACTACTTCCAGTAACTATGAAACGTTAAACTGTCGTTAAATCCACCATATATCTGTGTTCATGGCTCCGCCAATATAAAAGCTTTATTTTGTATTGAGGGTGTTTGGGATCCCAAAGACACTTATTCCGCTGATTTTAAATGATAAATTTTATATTTTTATCAGCTGTCCAACGTTGGTTAGACATTTTCAATTTTTTTTTGGCTAACACCGCCAACATCTCGACTAAAAACATACGACCTACCAGTGCAGGCGCTTTTGCAACACTAGTTACGCCGCGTTTAGACGGTGATAAGTTGCATGACACTCGTTTTATCAAAAAATCGCGTGCGACACGAAACTGTTTCACTGTCGCAAATCAATGTGTGCATTGTAAAACTTGACGTTTACACGTGAAATTGTTGATGAAATTAATGTCATGAAACTACATTCATGCCACTAGTTTCGTAATGTAAATTCGGCTTTATTTAGGCAGTGAACATGCGTATATGTAGGTCGTTTAGGTGTTGTAAGCATGACTGACATTAATTTTAAAACGTTTACTTTGTAACAAGCTAAGTATCGTAGGATTAAAATGAGAGAAAACAACGACACGACGAATTACCACTAGACCTCCACGGTGGCGTGAATAGAACTTTTTCCCGGAAAAGCAATCAGAAGGTCAAGTTTGACAATTAAAAAAATATGAAAAAATTAAAATAAAACTTTGATAAAAAAAAACTTGGTATAAAAATGTTCACTCTAGGGTAGGCAGTGCCTACCCTGGGGTCATACAAACTTTCATTTTTCAAAGTGTTATTTAAATTTTTTCATATTTTTTTCATTGTCAAACTTGACCTCTAATTGCTTTTCCGGAAAAAGTTCTATGTACCCCCACCTAAGAGGTGTCTTCAGAGACATGGGAGTGGGGTATTCCAAACCGTTCTGAAACTTATTTTCTAAGCGGCTAAGTAATATAATAGCTCTATTAGCACAAACATTCATAAGCTATTCAATTCATGATTTATCCTTCCTCTTCAAAGGTTACGCGAACAATTAATAACGTTCACCATTCACATGAGAGGTGTTACGTCATCGTATAAGTTAAGCTGGTGTCACACTTAGACGTTTGACAAATGAGCCTCGCTGTGTCGCTGACAGCAAGTAGCCGTGTAGCCATAAACTCAGAATTACTAAACTGGCCGAGTATAAGGGGCAGTAAAACTTATAAAAAGATTATAACAAACGTACCTCTCGAAGCCTTAAGGCGAATGGATACGCCAACTGCAATTTGGACCTGTCTTTGAAGGCCTACTCCTCCCACACGGGTGTTCCAAAAACTTTCATAAAAATATATGATAGGCATTATAGAGTCAAATATAAATTTTAAGTTTCATAAACTGTTTTTATACTGTAAGTTTTGAAATAAAAAACGAAATTCATCGAAAGTTTCACATGATTACCACAAGAGTTCCCTTACTCTTTCCAAACGCCTAAAGCGATTTTAATTATTATTTCTCTTAATTATAGGATATTTTTAGATCTAAAAAAATTAAGTTCAATTTTTTTTTTCCGTTCATGGCGTCCATGTGAAAAGTATTATTTTCACCTATTTTGCGCTAGCCGTAGACGCAGTGGTTGTCGTAACAGCCACTTTTCAAGGCACGCTGAAATTAACATTATTTCAATGTCGTTTCCGTTGATATTTGTACCGACACACATCGAGTTGCTTATTTAGCGTGATCATACGCCTTAATTTCGTAGCAACTAGAGCTACTGACTGCTACGTTGCGTAGCACGTTATATTAAATCTGGTTACAACAACGTCCATTAAGGCGCCTCTTTCCAGCGTAATCAGAAAATATCTCTATTGATAAAGTTATTTCTCTAAAACAGTTTGTTTAAAATTAAGAATAAAAAAATGTTAGCTTTAAAGAACAACTAAATTTTAGGAAATTATTATCGCGTATAAGAAACAGCATGAAAATATTGTTCAAAGTCGAGCTGTTTTTAGGCTAAAATTAAGTAAAATTGGTTATTTATTTAAAACCACTAATGGTATTTTGTATGGTTCTTACACTAATATAGAAGGGAAATATTGTTTATTGAAAAATTGTTAGAAAAATTATTTCTGGAATTTTATTTCCGCCCATCGCGACCATGTGAAAAATATTATTTTCTCCTATTTCGTGGTAACCAGAGACCCAGCGACGTCATAATGCAGTGCGCGTATGAATAGTTTTCAATATATTTCAATATAGTTTCTGTCTGACGATATTTGTACCGCCTACCGACACAGGTAGACTCGAGGTCGTTGGCGACTACCTGCCCTTAATATTGGATAGTTAAACTTATTTTATATTTTCATCTTCTCTTTTGTTTGTATGTATGTTCTTTGAACACAAGTGAAAAAATTTGATAATTGCACTTCGTAGTATAGGGGGTCAAAAGAAAAATTTCTTTAGCACGGACGGAGCCGAGGACAAAGCTATTAAACACACAAAGCGTGAAAATATGGGGGTAGTCAATTGACCGCTTTGAATTGGAATATTTCTTCAGTGGAGTTATATATAACAGACGTGAAAATGCAGGTATTTTAGATGGAATACGGTAGCAAAATATTCACATTCACAAAGAGGTTTTTTTCGAGAGAAGTGTACTGGGAGAATGATTATAGGCAGTTGAAAGTGGAAGTAAAAGTAAAAGTATTTAATTAAGTATTTAAGTATGGTTTAAGTAAAGTATTTAAGTTGCGCTGTATCGGTCATTACTAGACGAGCTCTGATGAGCCTGATGGCCCGGTGGTAATAAAGCAGAAGCCCATTGTTAGCACAAAAAAATATTATAAATAAAACCTTGAGAAATTATGAGTCATATACTCAAAGCCTTTTAACAGTAATTAAACGCCATTTTTAGTTCTAAATATTTTCTAAGTCCTTTTATTTATCAACATTTTCTTGTAACACAAAAGTTTACACAAAACAGTGTTGTTGAATTTAAACTATGCTACTTATGGTAGGTATTACACATTATTATACGTAAGAAATGTTTGTAAAATTGACAATAAATGAAAAGTAATTTTAATATAATATGAATTTTTGGAGGAAACCGAATCCAAGTGAAACAAAATATTGAAGTATTAGGTCCTTATAAATTGGTGGTTTAAACCGAAAAAGTAAAACTTCCTTTGGTCAACAAAAACTGGAAGCTAGAATCAATGAATGTGGTTTAGATTGCCCCATCGATTTTTTTTTTCCTTTCAAGTAACTACTTAAATAAATTTAGACAACTGTCTAAATTCTGAAAAAGGGCAAATTAGTTGGAGCAATGTCTCGAGAACTGGTTGTTTCTAGTTTCCAGTCACAGCTTCTCTAATATGACGACCGTCTGTCGTGTAGTGTGTGGTCGAGAATTGCCCTAAAAAGCAGTGCACTATGGAGCAATCGACCAGTCTCGGTTGTTAAATGGCGAGATTTTACATCATCGTTTGCAATTGTTGGCTATATTTGCCTGTAGTATCCCACACCCAGTCCAGTCCTAGGTAATATTATCAAGCTCGCAATAGACACACATAAGTAACTACTATAATAGTTTTTTTTACGAAGCACACGATAACATTTGAGTGGGCAATGCAAATTGGGGTCAATCCCTTTACCATCTTAGTGTGGCACTGTTGAAGATTTGCAGCACAAATCAGTGCATTTCTAAGACGAAAATAAGAATAAACTTGCATGTAATATCGTATTACAAGATAAATTCAGGAGTATAGGCCTTGACCTTCGTCTCTATAGGACTAATTGATTACTGCATTTAGTCTTAACAAAAACGTATATATGATGAATTTTAAAACAAGATAAGATAACTTGTTGCTAGTTTGGTCACCGCTGACGCTACGCTATGATCGGGCTCCGCTTCTGCCCCGCTTTCTGTATGCCGAAGCCATTATATTCTCTGCCGAAGCTTTAAATCAAAATTTCCAGAATGGACAGTTTGGAACCAAAAATTCACCGTGCGTTCGTTTGCGGTGGCTGATCCGAACACTTAATTAATTTTTCAAGTTGTATTTGCAGCGTTGCTAGTGCCACGGCGGAACTCATTCAAAAATAATGCGATTATTTAACTTTCCCGTAGTCGTAAATCAACAAAGAACATAATCAAATGAGGCGCAATTAATAACTTAGTACCTGGGCGACCTAGCTCCGCTCGGGACTGATCAATTGGTTATGTTCTTGTAAAATTTCCAAACTATCCGAAAGCTCACACTATATAACTTCACACAAAATTTGGAGACATCTGGATTTATGGATTTGTGATCTAAAATAAACAATATATTATTATTATTATTCAGCGGCACAAATTGGGCATGTTGATGATGTAGATTTAATTCCTTAAATAGGATCAGGCCAAATTTTGATCAAGCATCCTCATTATTATTGTGAGATTCAGACCTTGCATTTGTAGGTTCTGATTTTTTGAAGTTAAAACTTTGAGGTTCTCTCGGACTGCCATAAGCTAGAGCATTTATGGTCTAAGCCCATAAGGCATTATAATATTTTCTACATTGCACATTATAATTTGAGCACCATTTATCACACAATTATAATTTGAACACTATTTAGTAGATCGCTTTATCGCATAATTTCAATATTTTTCGTTTTGCGTGATACGAATTAAAATGAAGTGATTATATTGTATTTGGCACGAATGATCTACTAAGTCAAAGATTAGGTAGTATAGCCTTTACTCGATAGTTCCTTCTTGGAGCTTTGATGAGTTTTATTATCTAGTACCTACTCAATGATATGATTATATGTACATTATAGGTAATTGTAAAACATCATCGGTTGTACTCTACTAAGAAGAAGTCATACATATTTTATTTATATATCAATGAAATATTTCCTTGTCAAATTTAAATAAATATAATACATTTTCGTAATTCTGTGTTATATTTTAAAATTGCAACTTCATTGATATTATAGAAAACGCCACTTCATAAGAGCCGCGGTAGTCCGAATCTCCGATAATCTGAACGCCTCTTTATAAGAAATAAAAAAAATATATATATTCTTTAAAAATATTTACAAGATCAAGAATTTTCGTCGGGGCCCCGTGTTAGTAACAAGAACTGAAGTACGGGAACCCCGCACTTTCTCTTGGAATAACAAAGTAAATTTTGTAGTATTTATTTTATCTATGTACTAATTAATATATAATTACAAAGATATTGCTGTAACTAATAACAGGTTAAGGGTGGGTAGGTGTGTGTAGGAGGTGAGGGTGTGTGTGTGTGTTAGTCTCACTAGTCCTACAAATCCTACGATTGAGGTGATCAGTGTCAGAAAACTACTAAGGAAGATGTGCAACTTGAAGTACCACGTACGGCACGCTATTGCGTTATTGCTATTGCTTATTTATTTTAAGTGCTACATGTATTAATTCGTCCACTATATGTCGGTTCGTCTTTCCGCCATTTTGTCCTATCTACCATGTGGCGTGGCGTCTTTTGACCATTGAAAATGCCTTTCAAAATATCAACATACTATAATCCGAACGCTTCGTACGTCCGAATTGTAGGTCTTCGGATTATCGAGGTCCTACTGTATTTTAAAGTACGTTCCTACATTTATTAGAGTTTGTTTTCTTTTCTGTTTTATTAATCTTTACATGGTTCGTATATTGATTCTATATTGTCGTTGGGTTCGTATCTATGAAGATAAGTATCAAACAAAACGAAATTAACTCATTCCTGCCTACGTCATGCACTGACATTGATAAAAATCTCTGTGCAAAATGATTCGAAATTTTCAATCTTGTATTGTCAAGACCACGTCAAGTTATACACTTGCAGTACTAAATTAGCCCCTATAGTGAAGGAAATAAAATATATGTACAAAGTCCAATGTGTATAACTTGATGTGATCTTCACTGTACGAAGCAAGACAAGATGAGCGATTTGCATATTTTCCCATAGATGAGACTTAGCTAGATCGATTTTTCGCCCTCGAAAATCCCTCTTCTGTGAGTTTTATCGAAATTATTAGAGCTGTTTTTTAGAACTCGATTACATATGTATAAACATAAACTATGGAGGTTATTTCGAAACTGAATTTTAGCTTTAATCTGAAATAAATTTGAATTTGGAATTACAAACCAAACGCCAGATATTTGAGTTCAAAGTTGCCAGTATTGATAATCGGTAATTTGTGGTAATTTGAAATGTAAACTAGTAATTGGCATACGATTGTCTATTAAATAAATGATTAAAAAGCTTAATGCTACTAGAGATTTGAGGAAAATACGAAAAAAAGTCCTCGCAAATAGTATAATCGTCGTTTTTTACTCGTATAAGCATGCATTTGTTTTGGCTTCATCACCGGATTTCATAATCTCATAGGTTTTTGGGTTTATAAACGTGAATTCCCCCACAGTTTTTATACTCCTGAATGAAACATTATTCCCTAAGCGCAAAAGAAAGATATTTTCAGTTAAATTAATTTGGCAAGAACTCGAAAGTCGCTCTGGCAAATGAGTTTCTTCACCGAATTTCGGACAGTGTTAAAGCTAAAACTTTATGTTTATTTATGGGGCAATTAACACCACTTAACACATTAAATAAAGTTTCGCTTATTTCCAAACAAAGCAGAAATGAGATTTATTGTTTTCACCCGCGGTCACTGCTAAAGACTCTAATTACAATTCTTTTTAACTTGGAAACCTTTTTCTATTAGCATGGCCGATAAATTGCAAGATTTTTCCTCGAAACTTTCCTCTAATTCATCATAGGCTTAGTATAAAAAGTCTTTAATCCACATCTCAAACATAACTTGCAGGATTTGAAGAATTATGAAGCCGACCGCGGCGACCGCAGCCGAGTCGGAACAAAGAGCCGCTGAGTGCTGGACTCGTGAAATATGACCCTCGGCTACCAGCTCGCCTCTCCGCGGGAGCACGGATTACGGTTGACGTTTACTGGATGATTGTAAAGACTTTTTAGATGGATAAATTTATGGTATACACAAACATTTGTGTCGATTCGGTGTAACACGTTTTAACTTATTTGACGGGACTAAATTTAAAATAAGCGTTCTCTCTTTTTCTATCTGTATCGAAAAGATAAAGACAGGGCGCTTGAAATAATAATGTCAAATAAGTTAAGGTTTCTCCCACCTTGAACTGAGTAAATTTGTAGCCATTTTATACGGTAACTATAACTTTTTGAATTGAAGAAAAATACATAGTAATCTATATTATATAAACAGTGATGTGGTTTTTCCTGAATTTTATTTTAATATACAGAAGTGAAGCAAAAAAATTTCTCGATTTTTTGTCCACTTGTAACAATATCACTGCTGCGGTTTTTATCGATACAGAATAAACATTTATTTCTCAGTTCTTGGAAATTCAGTTTATTTTAGATAAATTAATTAAAAGCACACTATTTTCGCAATTATCAGCCGCAGCGACTGACGTAACAGCCATATTGCAGTGCGAGCTGATAAGAACTTTATTTTGATATAGTTTTGTTCGAAATTTCAACCACCACGAATACAGTTGCTAATTTTTCCGACGGAATCGACAATATTTTCGTTTAAAAATATTTCAATTGCATTTGACTTTTGACGTTCTGTTATTGTTTTATTTGATGTGTATTTAGTAATTATTTTTTTTAGCTCATGGGTTTTTGTCTTTTGTCTTTGTGTGCACTTATGAAATACTCACTTTTTGTTTAATCGATTATATCACCGAGGGTTTGCTGGTGGAAATTTCTTTCAGAGATAAACTCGCCTTTTGCCTAAACTGTAAGATTACTGATGCTTGTAGTACGTTTCATGTGTGCAATAAAGGATTTTGAAATGAATTAAATTGTGAATGGTAATGTAAGAACAAAATATACTTTCGCTACTATGGCTTTTAATAATATAACATCATTATGGTTTAGGTTTCAGCAAAACAAAATAAGTTTCTAGACATCTAAAGTACAGCTTGTGGTAAAAGTTTTAAACCGATAAACCTTTGTTTTATACTTGGTAAACTTACACCAACCACAAAGTCAAAGTAGTTTAATATAAGCATAATATCAAATCACTATGATTTAAGGCACATTGGTTAAGTCACCTTTTAAGTAAGTGATAACATTAACAATCCATCCATCCATCCATCCATCAGCCTAGTTCGTCCACTGCTGGACATAAGCCTTTCCAGGACTTTGCCACTCCCGGGGGTCATCCTGGAAGAATTGCCCATACTCATTCACGCTGGGCAGGCGGATTGGTGAGCACGGTGCTGGAACCCTCGCACCAGTGACGCCGCTGCCCGTCACCAATCTGTTCCATATTAGGGATGGATATACCACCATCCATCGGTCCCAGGGATGGTGGGCCTCCTGATTTTTTGCCTGTGAGCTGTCCTCTTACTCTCCCTCGAATTACTTCGAGGGGGTCTCCAAGTAAGATGGTGGTACCTCCACAGTCAAGCCCGGCATCAGTTCTACCACGTGAAATAATTCGATTATAAGTCGTTTCAAAAAGTTTGGAAATTTGTTACATTTTCTTGTTCTATGGATATCCATCGAAATGCTAGTTTAGTGAACGGACATCCCTACCAAGGGGCCATATGGATTGTGATTGATTTCGTTTCCGAACAACTCGATGTAGGAACTATTGAAAGCACTCGCCATTTCTTCGGTCGTCCCCTCTTTATTTCTAACTTCTTCTAACAAGGGAATATTCACTGTCGAACTTGTCAGTCACGATCAATCTTTTCTCTTTACCCTGGTAGTAGAAACACTGTCATGCATGGTTCAAAGCTTTTCTAAATTGATATTTTTAGAACTTAACTTTTCTTAAATTTAAATTGTCACCGGGCCAGAAAAACAAGAGACTAATTAAGAGCGGTTTCGCAGCCGGATTGTAAAAATTATTGAAATTCTAATTTACAGAAACTAATGGAAACTTTGCGATGGCAACATATACCTAATAAGTATATAGGTAATAAGGTTTTGTTGAATAACTATGGAGGGAATTTAGAATTTAAGTATTATTTTTCGAGTTTTTAGAAAAAGGCGGGTTTTTAACAATCCGGCTGTGAAACCGCTTTTATCAAATTTAAATCTTAAGGGGAATCGATTCGTATCTGCTACGAAACGCAAAATTTAAGAAGGTTCTTCTTATTTTTGAATTGAAGGTCTTAAATAAACGTGATTTATGACATTTCGCGAACATAATTTAAAGGTGTATATCGTCAAAATGGCCACTTTTTGAAATTATTTATCTGCTGTTCAAAAGAAGTCCCAAATTAATTAAATTAGTATAACAATTTTAGAACCTTTTTCTAGATTTTTGTCTATCAGAAACGCGATTGGAGGAATTTCACTTGATAGAAATAATTATTAAAATGAGGACTAAATTCGCACTTATTTTGCTATTCTGACATATTTTAATAGCATACGGATTTCAAAAATATTTATTTAGATGGACTTTAACAATACCTAAATTACTGGTTATGGAAATTTTCATAGCTATTTTAGTTAATTTTGTATTAATTTAAAACCGAATTTTTATCAATTTTCCCCGATTCCGTCCCTCTCGCACTGCGGGTCTTTCCGCCTGGAGTAACGTGGATCTTTGCACGGACGATATAATCACCTTAATTTCAGCAAAACTATGTTGTAAATAAATGGGTACACAAAAATTAAACACAAAAGAAACTTAATATTCCGATTCAGATATCTTCACGACCAGATTAACTTTTTTATACATTTTTAGACCGCAACGATATATATGAAATTAAAAGAAGAAAAAAGAGCAAAAAAAAAATTGTATAAAGCCATGACAGCCACGATCGCTCATAGTGATTTGATATTATGCCACGATACATGAGACCAGCAAGTTTGGGCGTGAACGGCTTCCAGCGTGAGTGAAAAGAGCAACTTTTGTTCCGTTGACTTAGTTAACGAAGTAGTTTCTCTGAATTGGGTTCCGCCTGTTCATAAGTGGCCAATTGTATATCTAAGTTATTTCTTCCAGTGTTTTTATTGCAAGGTTATGGAAATAGGAATGTGTATTGTGTGTAACAATAATATGATGATTGTTATCCTGAAATACTATTTCACTGATAAAATTTCAGTTACCGCATAGTTTCGGCAACAATAAACATAAAACATAAACATATCTACTTGGAAGTTAAATTAACTCAATTAAACAATTATGACGCGCTACCATTTTTTCATCACAAATTAAAATGGAAGTCAAAATATGGAGAAAAGAAATATCTTTGTAATTTTTAATTTCAAAGTTCAGCATAATTTGTTAAGGAAGTTTTTCCTCTTAACAAATTATGTTGGACTTTGAATAAAAAAATTGAACCTTTCAGTTGAAAATTAACTGAAAATTGTGGTTTATGTACAAGAAATTTAAATAAAATAAATAATAATAATTTTGTTTAATTTTTTTTCATGTCAAGCAGCATTTTTTTTTTCTTTTACTTGTATTCTGTTCTCGAGATTTGTAACAAAATATTAGGAAATAATTATAAGGGCCAAAATTCAACTTTTAGTTAAGAGCAATGTTTACCAATAGTTTACTATATGAACGTTTTAAATGATATTATGTTAGCTTTATAATAATTGGATGTTCTACAACAGCAAAATTCAAAAAATTAAATAAAACAGTACTAACTTTTCTCTTGTAGAAAATCCAATTATTTTAAAGCTACCATTATGCATTTATTTATGGTATATTGATCTCAGCTAAAAGTTGTATTTTGGCCGTAATAATATTTTTTTTATATTTTGTTACAAATCTGAATAATCGACTCTTAATTCAGTTAAAACTGTTATAAAAATTAAATGAGATAAACAAAAAAAAATTATAATACAAATGAATTCCTATATTCTTTTTTATATTGAATGAATGAATGAACAATTTATTGCACGAAAATAAGAAGGTAAGACACATACAAAGAACAGAAAGAAGGCAAGAGCGGACTTATTTCTATAAGAAATTTCTTCCAGTCAACCTTGGGAAAACATAAAAACATTTTTATCTTAGAAATTTAAATCAGTCCATAACATAATAATAAAAAATATTTTAAACCTATAACCTAAACATAAACATACTAATATAATTATCTTCAAAAGTGGTAAACCGAAAAAAATAAAAAAAATCATGGTAATATGTGCTTACGTAAAGATATCAGGAAAAATAAAGCAGTTAAAAAATTCACGAAGAAAAAAAAATGACAAAATTAAATTTATCATCCACAATACGGGACCCTAGGTACACGACTCTGACTCGCACTTGGCCGGTTTTTTATTTTTTTGCAATGCCAGTTTATGTGGCTTGCACTTTGCGAAACGCATAAAAAGGTCTTAGTTATACGGACGTTTGTAGCTTCATAAAATTTTCAACGTCCTTGCTTTAGCTTTCACACAAAGTGAAGTCCGTTTCTACTTGAGTCTAGTGTAAATATTTTTGAGATAAATATTGAATATACAAGAGGCAACAAAATTTTAGCAAGCATTGCAATAACATTCAGCTCAGTGCTGGAAAATAAACGCTCGACAACTCGTTTTTACTTACGTGCTTTGAAGCAATAAAAGAAAACATCGTTATGACATAAGAATGAAGTGCATGTCGCAGTCCGCCATCGTACACGGCGATCATGGTAATTCCTAACCTTTCCAGGTAACCATACAATACACCCAATAAAAAAAATATACAATTAAAAATCTATCTCCCACATTTTGGGGCGTATGCAACACTGGCCCCTACTGCGTCTAAGACAATTAGACAAATTGTAACAGAGGTGATTATCTTCTACCAGAGGCGATTATTATTTGGGCCATCTGTCTAAACCAGGGGTCTTTTTTAGCTGGAGAGCCAATAATCTATTCCAGATATGTCAAAGGGCCGCACATTGCCACACGTAAACATACCACCTCAACAATAATTTAAAACCAAACAAGTGAATTCAAAATGTCCTATAGAATAGATAAAAAATTCCTTAGCCTCTGAGGGCATCAAAAATGTCCGGCGGGCCGCATGCGGCCCGAGGGCCGCGTGTTGAAGACCCTTGGTCTAAATTGTCTTGGACGCGTAGTAAGTTTCGTGTACCAAATAGAAATGATTTATTTTGTATAAAAACACGGCATAGAATTGGAAATACATTATAAATTTAACAACTTACCTATGAAAGTTGATACCGTGATATGTTTTTTATAAATCATTATTATTTCTTTAAAATTTCACCACCCAAGACGGCATATTGGTGTCGATTGGGCGTAACACGACGTAACTTATTTGACAGGACTAACCTTATTTTAAGCGTTCTGTCTTTTTCTTTCTATATCGAAAAGACAACGACAGAACGTTTAAATTAGGTTTAGTCCTGTCAAATAAGTTAAGATGTGCTACACCGAATCGACACAATTCCCATAGCTTAATTTTTAAAAGATATTTAATTTTTTATTTTTTCAGAGAGTAAAAGCCATTTTAGAACATGGTTTTTATTCTATTGGTTTTATTCAAAATTAACCATTATTTTTTTATGATTTTTTTAAAGAATTGTCCGATGACCTTGTCACTTGAGAATTTTACACATTATACTGATTGTGATGTGTGATTGCTTATAAAAAAGTGGTCTGTCTCTGTCTGTCTACTTATTTGTCATCTAGCTGTCAAATTAGTCTGAAGCAAATTATTATAAATTTATCTTGATAGCAAAGGACACATATCTAAACAGCCATTACTCAAGTGACGTCACACGAGGGCAAATGGAAGTTGCAGACTTCTCGTAAAAATATTCATCATAATGAGGTTTTTTAGATCAAAAGTTCGAGAAAACGGCTTATTAAACCTAAATCTCGAAATGGTTTTTGAATTAACACACCTTAACATAATTTAATCTATGCCAATTGTTGCCAATATGCCAAGAACGTAAAACGAGTTCCTTCGGGCAAGTACGCTGCAAAATGGCGGCTTTTCATCATACTATGATGTTAATGTGTGTCGTGCGTATAAGCGGATCGGCTTACTATTTGTGCTTCAGTTTTTTGATAGTGAAACTTTGTCCGCATTTTTTTACGTCCATGATGGCAGATATATTACGTCCAGCAATGGACCTTATAGACTGATAATCATTACACAGACTGAACTTTTTGTAAGCTTCAAGCGAACTAAATTATAGTAATAGCAAAAGTTTCATAATGAACTTATTCAACTTTATAATTATAAGTTCATTGAATCTACTGAAACTTTATTAATGTAAATGCGTTCTCTAGAAAATTTAATTCTATTTGAATTTGTGCATGCCTTAATACAAAAAAAATATGGCTTTGTAATTAAGCAAATCAATTATTCTTATTCTGAAAAACTTCATGAACTGAGAAAACTTATAGCTATTGGAGTTTGTGAACTCATCAAAATTGCTGCTGAGATGCTTACATTTCTATAATACCTTCGCATGGTCCTCTGTTATATCAACAATACTGCAACAATTCCCATGCCTTAATTTCTAATAGTTTTTTTTATATATTTTTTTTTTCAGAGAATATACGCCATTTTGTGACACCCTTTTTATTATTTTGGTATAAAAATTAACCATTATTTTTTATGATTTTTAAAGAATTTTCCGATATGACGTCACTTGAGAATTTAAGAGATTAATACTGATTGTGATGTGTGATTGCTTATAAAATAGAAGTTGTCTGTCTCTGTCTGTCTACTCATCTGTTATCCAGCTATCAAGTCGGAAGCGATTTTTTATAAATTTATCTTGATAGCAAAGGACACATTTCTAAACAGCCACTTCTCAAGTGACGTCACACGAAGGCAAATGGAAGTTGCAGCTTTTTCCTAAAAATATTCATCATCATGAGATTTTTTAGACCATAAATTTTAAAATCTCGAAATGGTTCTTTTCGAATTAAAACACCTTAACATAATTTAATCTAAGTGAATTAACATGTACTAAATATAAGGTAAAGTTGAGGACTATATATATACGTATATCGTCACAACATGAATCCCCGAGGGGGTGTCAGAGGTGTTCCGAATGTGAACTGTGAAATGCAAGTCACTCGGTAAATTTCATTTCATTTATTGCAATAAATTACAGGTGAAATTATTACATTTACTTAAATAAAATATGGTGCCAGTGTAATTTTACCCGTAGGGCATAGCAAACTTATAATTCTTATAAACTCTATGTACAATGAATGCTACATAAACTAAGTTTTACAAATTTTCCAAAATTAAAGGAATGATATAGTAATATTGTAAAATTTATAAGCAAAGGTATTACACCAAATAATTAATCTTGTTTGTAATTGATCATTTACGTTTACATTTACATACGTTTCAGTTCTATAAAAAACATTTGGCATGAAAGAGATTTTATATTATACTATTATCAAGTAGTCTATTAAACACTTGTCACTTCACTACAAGAAGGAAATTTCTAGTTAATGACATATAGTGGTACAAGTGCATGCTGTGTCATACAAAATGACAGTTCCTTTTGTGCCGTTTCAAAGCGCCCCCACTGAGCGTATGAGGAATTAAAATTTACACTTGTTATAATAGACAACGTCATTTTCTCATTTTTGCACGAAAAACGAAAATGGTTTACTTATTTTCTTTTGTTTTTTATTGCACCACTGCCCTGTAATAATACAAGTACAATGGCCCAGTACTCCCAAAAAGATTCGGTCGATCGTTTATCGTCTGAGCATCGTCCATCTCTTACGCACGCATAGAGAGTGTGATAGAGATGGATACACGACCGAACGATATTCGATCGAATTTTGTCACTTCGGAGTAGCCCCTGTAGTAGACTGGCTATTGACGACCTGATAATGAAGCAATTTGATTATTGCCATTTTGGCGCTGATCACTACAGTAAGTGACGTGAGCGTACTCGGAAGAAATGATGAGACAATGACATTAGTGTTAATTTTAGTTCCCGGTACGCTCGGTAGGGGCGCTTTGAATCGGCACAAAAAACAACTGTCATTTTTTTATGTCAAGCGTACTATTATTACTACACTATCTTCTGCCCGCGGCTTCACCCGCGTGGCCTACAGGAAACAAATGACAACTTTTTTTAGAAACCAAAATTATAAGCGCTCTCACTCCCTCTCAATTGAATATCCGAAACAAAGATAGCGATAGTCCCGGCTTCCGCAACGCTGTAAGGAACTTTATTAACTAAAGTAGCACAATTACTCACTGTTAGTGTGTAAAGTATTATAGTATTATTGTCCGCGACCCCACCCACGGTTTTTCAACTCAGCCCCGTTTTCGGCTTTGACGTTATTTTACTAACACCCCTTATAGCATTCATGTTGGATAGGGTCACTACGAAGATAATAAAAAAAAACGCATCTAAATCCGTTCAATGGTTTTGGTGATGTGCGTGAACAAACAGACAGACAGACAGATAAGAATTCTAAAAATCGCTGATCTGTGTTCTACTACTCTTCTTTAGTCACTTCTTTCTATTTTTATTACTTTCCTTCAATGTACAGACACACCGGGTTTTTCTCTTTTATTATATGTATTGATGTCAGTGTCTTGTACATAGCATTTTCCTTGCTGTAGTGAGGTAAAACTCCGTGAAACATTGTGTGTGTTTCGCTCGGCAGCAAAGTTATTTTGTGTCTCGTACCTTTGAAACCTTCGCTATACAAAAAAAGTGAAAATTGAAAGGCCCGGCCCGTGGTTTATTACTAGATTATTTCGCTTTATTAAGTTTCAATGATAAAATAATTTTAAAAACACATTTTTTCACGCGTTATGTATCTTTGGAAAAATAATTAAGTAAGAGAAGAAAAGAATGTGGCTTCGTACATCCGGTAAACTCGTATAGAAAATTTCTGCACAGTTTGCTTTGAGGTCTTCTAATGGGCGCATTATCAGGACCCCAGTTTAATATGAACGCTCATTTTGTTCAAACATTTTGTAGGTACGCAATTAACTTTATTTTGTGTAATAACGTACGCGTTCGGGTAATTTATGAATACATTACGGTTAATGTTATAAAGTCTCGAATGCTTATGTGGACATTTACCTTAGGTACTGGTGGGTCTGGAGATAGCCGCAATAAGCCTTTTACGAATATTATAAAGACAGCGTCAACTTTATTATTACTATTTATTTTGATATAGTGGTTTATGCTACAAGTGCGGTTAGGAGGCAATTACTTATGAGGACGATTTGAAACACGAATGTAGTAGCAGTATAGGAGTAGATAAATTAATTTAAAGAGCATCCCGAGCACTACAATTAAGTACATAATGCATACTACTACCAAAGATTTCAAAAGTTTAGATGAGCCCTGGCACCTAAAATCTATTGCATTTATTTATTTTTATTTATTTATTTAATACATTTAAAGTACAGCTTTACATAAACTTAAATCTAATACGCTATACCTACTAAAATAATTTAGAAATAACATTTATTTACAAATACAAATAACAAATAATTACACTATACTACTCTTTTTTGCATCTTTCTCACATAACCTCAGACATTCACGAACATTCAGACATTGTTTTTGAATGTAGTTTGAATGTGAAATGTCACACTTTTGGCTTTATTCGTATTTCTTGAAATGTAAGTGCACTTTAAAAATGCACACTACGGCATATTAAGACCCTTTTCTTGTAAAAATTCATTAAAGCGTCCAACTATCACTGTGTTCAGATGAGCATTGATTCCAAACGTGTGAGCGTCACCCATTTAAAGGTGAAAACATTTTGGTGCTGTCATACTACGGTAAGGGCTTATCTTTACTTTTGAAGTCTTTGACTACTACGAACAACACTGCCACTGTATTTTTAAAAGTCTCGATTTCTTGTTTTTCTTACGTACTTGAATAATACAGTATACAAGAGCCAGTACGGTAGGAAATTTTGTCTGATCTAAAGTACAATTCGAATTAAATAAAAAATCTACTAACCCGTAAGCTATGCAGGATTATTTTTACCGCCAGTTTTGTTTTTGGCTATAGGTATATCTTTTAAAGTAGTTGTTAGAATCTAATGCGTTTTTTTTTTTTCTAAAACAAGATTAAATTCCTTATACAACAAAAAGAGAAAGTTTTTTTTATGTACGGGAGAAAGTTTATAGAAAGAAAGTTTTGGTTACATATAAGGTCTTTCAATTTAAATGGAAAGTTATTTAGGAGGTGATTCAGTATCGTTAATACATAACATTCCACTGGAAAGTATTTTTTTTGCGCGAACTTTTTCTTCACTTGTCCATACAAACTGAGTCAGCTGATCGGACTACTTCGTACTGAGAAGTGAAAAAAAAGTTCGCGCAAAAAAAAGTGTTTTGCAGTGAAATGTGATGTTTTAACGATACTGAATCACCTCCTAAATTTTTTATTTATTTAACAATATAAAACTTGAATAACATTAAAAAACTAGACTACCTATAAATTAGTATAAATATAAAAGATAAAATAATACCTAACTAAATTAAAAAATAAATTAAGAAAAACTTACCTATAAATTAAACAATATAAAATATTTTTTCCAAATCACCGCCGTCGATCGGTAGGGTCCCCAAAAGGCTGGAAGCATTTTCTCGTTGGATAGCTAAGCTAAGACGCTGTCCGAGGTATGCCCCAGCCCTCCGGTCCCCTGAAACGTCGACCAGTCGTGAAGATATTTCCTTGAACATCTGCTTCGTGGCTGGACCTCACGGCCCTAAAGTTTCTACTCCAAAAGGCGCAAATATATAGTCTGAACTTAGATCTACATACTTGCGCCTTTTGGAGTCCTCTGCTAAGGCTGCCGCAGCACCAGCTTTAGCGGCAGTCGCTTGGATGTAGGACGCCGCCAATGTGTCGACACAAGTGGCGTCCCACACCAGCGACCTGCCATTTTTCCACGGAATGAGTGTCATTCCATCGGGCCTTTTACCGTCGCTGCGTACAATGCCTTTCGGCTCCAAAATAGCCGGCACGCCAATGGTGGCAAGGGCCCGACGGATAACATCATTCAGACTGGCATGCCGCGACAGACGTCCAGCGCTCCTTTTGCAGGATAGGCCATGGTGTCCGAGCTGGTCGACGTTGACACCACTTGTCACCGTCTTTAAATTTCTCAATTAAAATTTCAAGGTCAGTAAGAAAGGTTGTGGCATTGCCTCCAATGGAACCGTCATCCAAGTACCAAACATTAAATTTTGAATTTAGGGTTTTAATTATCGGATTGATAGCCAGACTGAATATTGCCGTTCCAAGCGGATCGCCCTGCTGACAGCCTGTTGTTGATTCCAAAAGGTGGTTTTTATATATTAATTTTGATGGGCTACCATAGCACTGATACGTGTAGATATGTATTGCTGGGGAGTGATTTTTTATCTCTCTCAGCAAGGCTCCCTTGTCCATGGAGTTGAAGGCATTCTTGACATCAACCTTCAACAGAACTTCACCTGCATTATGAGTGAGGAAGGTGCGGGCTGCATGGACTGCAGCCTCACACCCTCCCCTGCTACCAAAACCTAGTTGAAATGGTTGTAATTTTGGTGTCAAATCTTCCAGGATATGTTTACAGCAAATTTTGGAAACTATTCACCAAAAAGTATTGCCTACAGCAATGGGTCTGATTCCGCCATCCTTCTATTTTAGGGCACACAGATTCGCACCATAGAGCAAATCTCTGATGCCCTCGCACACTCTCCCTGACAACATCAGATTCGCTAGCCGCGCGATGTCCTCAAGGAGGGTTTGACTGGCATGCCCATTCGACCCACCTACTAAATCTTTCAAGTGTTGGGGGCTGATGCCGTCTAACCCAGCAGCTGACCCGTTTTTAAAAGACATCACTGCAGCTAGCGCATCCTCCACTGTGGCCTCGGGTGTGCGGTCGGTAGGATGGGGTGGATCAGGTACCGAGCAGGTTCCGGCTGAAGGTGGATGTTTTGAAGCCAGAGCCAAAAGTGTATCAGGAGAGTCAGGAGCCATGGTATCCTCAGAGAAGAGGAGATGAGCGGCCCCTCTAATATCTCCATAATTAAATTAACTTTCAATTTTATTTTTTATTGCTGATGAATGTTGGTTATTATCCGGGTTGAAGTCTTGGTTGGATATGCAATTATCTTTAATTTTTTGTGTGAGTGAGCCTCTCTCACTCCTCCCATTCCTCACGTGCAGGACCCGGTATGCGAATGTGAAAAGTTGTTTCCAGCAATCTTCGTCGTTTTCGTCTATAACTGATTTGATGCATTTGGACAGAGAGGTCGCTACAGTTATACGGGCCCCTTTTGGAATTCATTTTACAACCGGTATTGTAGTCTTGTATGTGCTTATGAGTTTCCAAAGCGGACTATTGATTGTAGGGGTATTTTGGTTTGAAGTAGGGCACGGGGTTATCTTGGCTTGCGGATGTTTAACTGAAGTATGAATTTTCAGTCCTCTCTGTCCTTTAAAATTCTTATTGCATTCCGGGCACTGCACGCGATCTGCTGAGGGCTGGCTGCCGGCACCCGCGCTGGATGGGCCGGGCGTCTGCGACATACGTCGCCAGGACGAGCTTGCGTGTCGGCAGGTACCCTATATAAATTCCGAAAATAAAATAAATGCCTAAATGAATATAAAATACATCAAATCTTAATATTAAAACATAAAATGGTAGCGTTATTTAAAAATAAGTAAATAAGACTAAATTATAATATTTTACAGATACTTACAAAAAAAAAAACCTAATCTAAACTAAAATAGAAAAAATAAAAATTGTGCCGCGGCGGTTGTACGTGCGGTGAAGGCGTCTCACGTTGACCTTTAGTTGGTGCACTCAGTAAGAGCACTGAAGTTGGGCGGGGGCTGGGCTGTGGGGCTCAGGCTGCAGAGAGTGGGCAGCAGCGCGGGAAAGTGTTGGCTGCACACTATAGCCCATAGATGTACATGCTGAAGCCGTGGTCCTTGTGAGGTATGCTATCAAACTGGTGATGGTTGCTGGTGCACAATCTTATCAATGATATTTATTAAATGATCTTTCTTCAATAACTTGCTTTTAGCGGCTCAGATTTACCAAAATTATAAATTAATAATAAAATTACGGAAAAAATACTTCTGAAGTTGACATTGGACCATAAATTCCTCCTAAATTACTTTCAATTTAAGTTGAAAGACCTTATATATTAATATATATGTATAGTATTTATATATGTCTATTCAAATATTATAATATTATAAAAAAACAAAAAAATATACATATATAATTATAACCATAAACAAAATAAATTAAGGGGGGTGTTAAATTAAGGTCAAAAACAGCTACCCACTTTTTTTTTATTATTGTAGTATTTATTGTTGTTTGTTTATCTAGCTCTCCAACGACACCCATATTGTATATAATATAAAATAAATACTGCTCATACTGAATGTTTGCCATGACCTTGACTGACCTGTGCCGATCGGCACAGTTATGAGCTTATGGGTTAGGAGGTATTTTGGTCACTTTATTTATGTTGTGCATATTATAAGATCCTGTACTTCTATATTTACTATATTTTAAGGAGTGTATATTAATAGAAGAAGGAACCAAAAACAAAAACATATACGTAGAATGGCTTAGAATTTCAAGTTTCTTAGTCAGCGGGAATTACCGTATTGGTTTTCAAAGTGGGAAGTTTCTACGGAAAGCCTGAATTAAATGATCGTATACATACAATATATTTTCTCTAAGAGTAGAGTAGATAGAGGAGAGAAGAGTTAGATCTTGCAATGAAATATCTAAAATTGGAATTCCAGAAGGTCAGAAGTAAAAATAAACTCAGAATTAACTAATCGAAAAAGAAAATGTAGAAGCCATGGTTTACAAGGAAGAAATTGTATCGGATTTAACTTCTCTGAAACGCTCTGCATTCTAGTTTTTAAAACATGACGGAGTTGACAGAGTAGCATTCTAATAAGTTAGTAAACATATATTTTTTATAAGTTACGAGCTTGGTTGTTACCGCAAAAATTTATGAAAGAAACTGCAAAAATAAGTTGGTCATTAATTGCTTCTTTAATAATTGAATTTTAATAAATTTCAGTATTCAGTTTAAACACCGTATAATTATGGTACATAATATACAAAATTCCAAGTTCTTCTAGTTTATTTATTCATTAAAAAACAGATACAAACTGACAACTTTGACGGCCCCCTATTTCTTTGTATTTCTGAATATAAAAAACAAAAAATACATTTTTGTACTCTACTCAATGCAAAGCTCTAGCTAGACAATGACACTTTACATGCTATGATAAAAATTAAATAATAAATCATAATAATAACAGTTATTTCAATTTATTTTTTTCTTATAAAAACTATAAACACGATATTAAAATTTTAGGACTGTAACTCGTTCCGCTTACGAGCTAGAGACCCGTGACATACTGACGAAAAGACGGACAAACAGCAGAGTAATTAGGGCTTCGTTTTGCCCTTTGGGTACGGAACCCTAAAAAGGTAAACGACGTGGTATGAATGAACCTCTATCCTCTTCAGTGATTTGTTGTGTTGTGTTTCTTAAAAGCCCCTGAAAGAGCCCAAACAATAGACTGTACACGTTTAATACATTCTTTTGTTTTTTTTCGCGTGCCCATTAAAGCATCTGCCAACGATCCTTGCCTTGTAACCTTGTTAGCGGAAGTTTTTATAATGGTGCTATTATCGCCTACTATCTTATCGTTCCTGTTGATAGTAACGTTCATCATAAGGAAAACTTTGTTCAATAAATTATCTTGTTTGGGTTTTCTTTCGAAAAATACTATTATTTTTACTCCCCATAGTCGTAGGCGTAAAATGCTTCACACAGCCATAGCAATTAAAGCACAGACCACTTAACCATTAGACGTCGTAAGGAGGGCAAACCTTTTTCGCCAACACATCAGTGCAATTTCACTACTATACAAATGTCATTCCATATTATCCCGTCTATATTTCCTTACTTAGTATCCAATTTCAAATTCAAATTCAAATAGTTTATTTTGCAAAGTAGGTATGTATAATACACTTTTCACACGTCAAATTTAATTTAATAATAATAAATGTACATGAACTAGATTAAAAATTTATTTAATTTATGTAGCAATATATATACGATTGAAATGATAGGTAAAATATATATTATACAAGGTGAAATCCAATCAACCGCCCGAACCCATCCTCCATCACCACCCTCCCCGCATTACCCCGCAACACACCGGCATGCGGCAATGGCGGAAAAATTCTCACTTGTCTGTGTTTGATAAGATGTCTAATGGGTAGGTGGTCTGTGACTTAAAGTATTGTATGCAATTACAATTGTAAAATCTATGGTCACGACATGAGTCCCCGAGGTGTCAGAGGTGTTTCCGAATATGGTACTGCAAAATGCAAGTCACAGTCCACACTCGTATAGTTCAGGAAATACTTATAATTTGGGATGATTAATGGGACGGCTTATCTATTGTGTTCTAATCAAAGATATCAAAAGTAAAGATAAGCCCTTACCGTACTATGCAGCACCAAAATGTTTCCACCTTTAAATGGGTGACGCTCACACGAGTCACGCGTTTGGAGTCAGTGCTTATCTGAACACGGTGATAGTTGGACGCCTTAAGTGCACTTAAAGTTAATCATTTTAACAACTTTAGTAGTCTGATCAGTTTGCTGACCGTAGGTAGACAGATTGCGCGTTGGCATTATGTTAACGCAATCATTAAAAAACAATGCATTATATTTTAGGTGCCAGGGCTCATCTAAACTTTTGAAATCTTTGGTTATAATAGGGTCCTTACATCAGAACACGTATGTACACAATAAATGTAAATGGAGTAAAAGGTCTTGATACATTCTAATGTTTTCTAGTTTATCACACCTGAACTCATTAGTAAATGTTTTCAAAATTCAATATTTTTTTGCTTTTGTACACAACCCTGTGTGTGTAGTTGTAAATAAAAATTAGTAGTTGCTTCTAAGGAATTATAAGTCTCAAAATTTGTTGTTCACAGTTTATGGATAGCCGTGAGCGGAAGTCTTTACCCGCTCGAGCGCTTGAGGCGCGTGACCTTGACGACCCTCGCGCGCTTGGACATTTTCGCAAAATTGCAAGTTGTCGCGAGCTTCACTAAACAACCAATTTGAAGAGAAGTTTATATGAATGACTATTAATATGTTTTATTATTTAAACAGAGCATGGAATTGGCTACTGCACTGTTGTATATAAGATGTTCTAGGATTAGTTTTAGTTATTGAAAAAGGAGAATTAAAACTATAACCTTGATTTTAAAGCAATTGTTTACATAATTTTTTATTAAAATTTATATGATTGCAATGAGTATTTAATACAAAAGCTAAAACTGTGCATCGTTACTATTATTTCTCAATCAGTTCCAAAAATCATTAGATTTACTGCAACAAGAAAATACGGGTTTCATCGACGACCATTTAGGGTCAACGCACACTCCGTTTAGTCTTGCTTGAAAGAAAAGGATTAATATTTGTTATTTAATGTGATAGTGTTACTGAAAACAAAACATGTGGTATATACATGCTTTTAAATATGTTTTAATATTAAGTAAAAAAAAAAAAAATTTTAGGTACAGTTGACATAAAAAGGTTGAATAAATAAAATAAACATGTCGTCATAAACTAGTGTATTTTTAGATTACTAGTAATAATACTAAGTACAGTACATGGTGGGCTTTTCTAAAATAAAAGTTTTTATCTATATTGGTACGGTTGGCATTAACATTTTATATCCATTTGTTGCACATATCTAAACAAATATCACAAAAACCCCAGCAGATATTAGAAATTTTTGGTTGTTGTAGTTGGAAGTATTTTTTTTTTTTATCGAATTATGTACAGTTAAAAAAAAATACATCTCGACATATGATACAAAAACGACCACTTTATTTAAAAAATTACAGTAAACAACAGACATACAAATCCCAGTCGTTACTGGTATTAGTAGTTGGTAAGATTTTCAAGCTTTTATCGAATTATGTACGGTTGACAAAATTAATTTATACATTTCGATAAATAATACCAAAACAACCAGTACATTTTAAATTAAACTCGATTTTTTTTACGGTTGGCAATAACATTTTATATGCATTTATTGCATACGTCTAAACAAATTACATGAAAATCACAATAGATATTTTTACTGGTATCAGTACCGCTTACAGTACTTCACTTCAGTCGAAGAACCGGCTGCGGGTGGCGAGGTTTCCGGCAGTATCGTGGCAGGTGACGCCGCGGACGTGGTGGCAAATAAAGCAGGGGTGCCCTGTGAGGAGCGTCGCACAGGTTCCCTGTTTGTGCGCCGTATTCCACGCGCACGCCCGCGACCGCGACTACGCACTGCTTCCTGATGCAGATTTTTAGCCTACAAGAAATTTTTTAGTTATTAAATAGTACACAAACTCTTGTACCTACTGTTAATCCACAATAACAAAATAATATATATATTTTTTGTTGATGGTACTAAAATTGGCTAGACATTTTATTATTTCCTATTTGCAACGAATTTAGATTTTTTTTTGTTGACGGTACCAAAATCGGCTTGATTATTAATTATTTCTTTATCGCTACGTAATTCCTTTTTTTTTTTAGACCAAGTCTGTTAGACCATGGCTAGGAACAAAATTCTTGAGATAAGGCGTCTAATTATCTTGGTTATTTTTTTTTATTTCCCTCTTACCCCTTCCCCGCCTTTATATTCACGAGATAATAACCTATTTCTAACCAAAACAATTTTTCGACTCGAGTAAAATTTATAAAATTTTATTTTTGCCAAATATGGATAGGTAAACAATCATACACGTCCTAAATTTGATTTTTAAACTTTTGAATGTAGATAAATGTATAAACTTAACTTTTGACTAAAAGTGGTTTATTAATTTTTATTAATTAATTAATTTTATAAAATTAATTAATTTTGTTCTAAAATTTCCTTCAGTGTCCGCCAATCTTTCTATATAAAATGGCTACCGAAACGTCAAACAAAAATATTTTTTCCTCTCGCACCAACAATATGGTTTGATTAGGCTGAAATTTCACTTTTTCCGTATGTCATACATACCAAAATGATCTGCATTAAATTCTACGTCTTCGGAAACAAGTTTTTATTAGAAATATCAAAGGAATATCACCAAAAAGATCGCAAACGCGAATCACAAAACAAAATATTATTTGGTATTGGTATGCCAATGAAGGTTTTTTTTTGTTATTTCACCAATATTATTCTACAATAAGGTTACACGTCTCTTTACGGTCATTTTAATGTATCACAATATATAGTTTTATCAAATATTACTCACGTTATTTCGAAAATTCCGAGCGGGGACGCGACACATAAAATCTTGATCAGCCGTCTTGTCGTTTATTTTTTTTTTCCTTCGGAATGATAGAGATGTTCCTTATTACCGGTAAATATTATAGCCAAGAATATAAACCATCGACTAAAAGTCGAACAAATGGTGTTACCATTCACACATTTAAATAAAATCAACTTTTACGACGCAGGTCACTGGGTATGAAAGTCATACCCAAAGCACGCAAGCCCCGAAAATTGTTGGTATGAATGTCATACCCAAAGCGCTCGAGCGGTTACTTACCGTTACGTGCCTCTACTGTTCAAGGTACGTGCCTCTATCGTTCTAGGTACGTGCCTCTATTATTATCCAAGTTAATCCAAATGGGCTCAAATTATAGCTCAATATATTTCCCAAACTACACCCACGTGTCACCGACAATTATACGGTCCATCCACATGGTGAGCCCTATCATCGCGTCGTATTAATCAATTATACGGTCCATCCACATGGTGAGCCCTATCATCGCGTCGTATTAATCAATTATACGGTCCATCCACATGGTGAGCCCTATCATCGCGTCGTATTAATCAATTATACGGTCCATCCACATGGTGAGCCCTATCATCGCGTCGTATTAATCAATTATACGGTCCATCCACATGGTGAGCCCTATCATCGCGTCGTATTAATCAATTATACGGTCCATCCACATGGTGAGCCCTATCATCGCGTCGTATTAATCAATTATACGGTCCATCCACATGGTGAGCCCTATCATCGCGTCGTATTAATCAATTATACGGTCCATCCACATGGTGAGCCCTATCATCGCGTCGTATTAATCAATCTTATTATCTTAATCAAACAAATTCAAATGATCGTACATTCCATCCATCCATCAGCCTAGTTCGTCCACTGCTGGACATAAGCCTTTTTAGGACTTTGCCACTCCCGGCGGTCATCCTGGAAGAATTGCCTATACTCACACACGCTGGGCAGGTGGGTTGGTGAGCGCGGTCCCGGAACCCTCGCACCAGTGACGCCGCTGCCCGTCACCAGTCTGTTCCATATAAGGCCCGGCTATTAGTGATGGATATACCGCCATCCATCGGTCCCAGGCATGGTGGGCCTCCCGGTTTTTTGCCTGTGGGCTGTCCTCTTACTCTCCCCCGAATTACTTCGAGGGGGTCTCCAAGTAAGATGGTGGTACCTACACAGTCGAGCCCGGCGTCAGTTCTACCACCTGGCATTACCTGATCGTACATTATATTTCAATGCATGTGCTCGTAAAGGCTTACTTTTTATGCATCAAAACCGAACAGAAAGTCGATTATTTTGCCCTAGGCCTTTATTATTATTATTATTTTTTTAATTTGTTTGCAATGGTTGGCTAACCTGCAGCCTTTCCTGTATACCATAGATGTTATACTTTTTTTTCACTGTTTAACGGCTCTGGATACAATCCTTTTGAGCCAATTATAATTTAAAGTTCACAATATTATATTTGTTTTCATTTCCTCACACTATGCATTGAAAAACGTAGTATGATACACGGGCGTAAAAGCAATAAATTACTCGGTTACGTTTAAAACACTCGCTACGCTCGTGTTTTAAATCGTCCTCGTAATTTATTCCTTTGCGCCCTTGTAGCATAAACTACTATTATATTTAGACATCGGATTTTATGCATTTGCATATTTGCATATGCAAATGCATATAACTCTCTAATTACGGCGTTAATGCACATTTTAGCCTTTTTTCCCAATCGTGCATGTTTCGTTTAGTAGCGGGAGGTACGTATAGTAACCTAGGTACGAACGAAGACGTGTAGGGCGCGAGCGCAGTGGCGGAGTAAACTGACTGACCAGTGCATGCGTTTTGTCCAATGACGTCAGTTGATGTAGAGACGTCGTTTTCGGCGTACAAATTGATACTGGGTGATGACAAACGTCACAAATTTTCGCTCGAAAATTTTGAAAAATACTTAATTGTATATTGTCACAAAAACAATGCATAATTTTAAGCATATTTCGCTGTTTTTGTACCGTCTTTAATAAAAATATACAAAAATAGTTGTGCATATTGTGCATATTTTGGGCATATAAACGGTTTTTAGTGCATATTTCAGCCTTTTTAGTGCATATTTGCTTGCATATTTTAGCACTTCGTTAGTGCATATAATCCGATGTCTAGTTATATTGTTGTGATTCATGTAAACTAACAACCTATGGCCTCGTTTAAGTGTTGAAAAAGTAGTAGAGAAGTAGTAGGATGTATAGACTGATGTATAGACCCTTCCCATTTAATTAAATATTTCGTTCAGATATGAATTAGTGCATACGCAATTATTGAAAATCATTGAAATGTAAAATGTCACGTGACTTTTTTTATCCCCCTCCTCTTCTTGTCACCTTAGGTAGTCGTTGGACTACCTCCCCCCTCCCCCAATTCGAGTCACGTGATTTATGGACGTCCCCTTAAGAGTATAACATAGCCAAAACGCCAAACTTCTAGTACGCTCGTAAGCTTCTATTCCCAAGAACGGCCCATACATTTTGTTCCTGCTGATGCGAATCGCCCCGTGTTTAGAGGGGACTAACAGTTTGGCGCGATTTGTACTCGTTAAGAGTATGACATAGCCAAAACAAAAACCAGTTCCGGGCGTGGCTTATTCTATTTTACGATAGCGCGCGGGGGGAAATTCGTCCCGGTCTCTAAGCTCGCGTCACCATAGCAAAAATACGAATAGAGTGGACGAGGCAGAGTCAAAAGTAATACGTATTTTATTTTATCTAATTTATTAGTGTATTTCGATCATCGTCACACGGCATTGATCCTACTTGCTATCACGTCGGGACGTAAATTTATTATGGTCGGCTAAAAGTGGTTTTTTGAGTGTTTGATTTATTAGTTGACCCTCGGAACATTTCAGATACTCCTTTAGAGATACATAATAATATTGTGACGGTTACTTGTCACCATTACCCATTCTTTAAATATTTTTCGTCCGTTGAGCTGGTTTTACACTTGCGGGAAAATAAATTGGACCAAAAATTTCTTTACAAAAAATTTTTACTAAAGTTGTTATTACAAAAAGTGGAAACTAACAAATATTCTCAGAAGGAATGCACCACGTCACTATCTATCACACTGTAGCCTATATCAATTATGCCTCTCTCATTCAACCACGTTTAACTGCGTTACTATCTCATTCCAACTCATTTTAAATAGCGTCACTATTTATCTCACTCTAACTCGTGTTAAATGGCATTTCTAATGAACGTCAAATATTTTTACTGCCCGCCACTCTTTCGTTCTAAATTCTAATTATTTTAAAAAATACGCAGCTCCTTTGGTAGTAAAATAGCAATAACTTTTTTTTCAAAAGTAATACACAGAAATTGCCAGATCATTTGAAAAACAATATTTGATGAGCCGTTATTTAAGACAATTTGCAAAACTAACATAGGACATTTTTTTTCAGGGTGTGGTATCGAACTAACCTAATTACAAAAAATTGCTCATAAATTGGGTTTTTATTTTTCTTCCTGATGTAACAGCATTTCAAGGTTTATTTTTGACTTTATCAATAGCATGACTATTCAGAATTGCGCAACAAAAATTTTATTCTTAGAATTTAGAACTGGTTAGCTTTGACTCTCAAAAATCTATTCAAATTTATAAAAGTACCATCAACTCGAAGACTATCTACTTTTTGCTGAGGTCATAATTTGATATTCTGGTCAGTCATGAGCTGGCCTACCAGCCTTCCAAGGGAAAGCTTTGACTTTTGGGATACCTGTTTACCCTTGGGATAAATCGCCAAGTGTTTAAAATATAGAAATTTATTTGTATCATAGTTTGAAATGTTCAGGTCCCTTTACGCAAAATGAAAAAACAAAACTCTTTTAGGATTAATTTGTTGTCCCTATGTTTGTCTGTTTGTCCGTTTGTGTAGGCAATTTTTCTGGGTAAAATCAATAAATGCTAATATTTACAGCCCTGTAAAATATACATATTATAACGTTTTTATGGCCTTTTGTTTAACTTTTTCATACAAATTTTCTCCTTATGAAAATATAGAGATCAACACTTCACATAATATTTTGCATTTGAAAGAAAGCACAGAAACGAACTGTAGAACAAATAATGTAAAAAATATAAAACCATATCTTTCTATTCTAAAGGGATTAATAATTTACTGTTTGTTCAATGTGGCGATAGCTTTGTTTATTATTATTTTTTTCTTTGTTACAAAGATAACAAATATTTTCATACAAGGTTTTCCTTAAGGGCAATTTCTCGGAATTTGTAACAAAATATTAAGAAATAATTATAACGGTAAAGTACAACTTTTAGCTAAGACAATTTATTGTTAAAAGTTTGCTATATGCATAAACATATTTTAATGATATTATGGTATCTTCAAAATAATTGGGTTTTCCATAAGCGTGATATCAGATTATTTAAGAAATTTACGGTTGGTATCACGACGATGGATAAGCCAATTATTTTATTACTATTGTAATATAATTAAAAATATGTTAATGCATACAGCAGACTTTTAACTATAAGTTTTCTTAACTAAAAGTTGTATTTTTACTTATTGAAATTGTATTTCTCATCAAGAAGTGCAAGATGACAAGATATTCAAAATAAGTTAATTGAGTTTGTGAAATGGTTTCAGGTCAAAACAGTTTTATATGAAACGGTAATTGTTTATACTTAGCAAAGTGTGTAAACTTAGTCATCTTAACATGAACGACGCCTGTATTTCTCTCTTTTTTATTTCCAGTATAGATAAAAATATACAAACTTGTTAAATTTTGTGTAAAAACGAGGCAATATTGACGATATCCTGACAGCTATTATGATGGTGTTTTATCAAATTTTGATGTTTGGGCTGTATAGAGACGTAGTTAGATGTCACTAGAATATACTCATGAAAAAAGATATGAAGAAAATAAGCTGTAGACTTCACATTCGGTTTATACCTATTGTATGAATTTTAAGAAAAATACAGGGGTAACGGGACCTCTTAAGGAAAACCTTGTATTTAATAAACTATTTGTTACCTTAGTAAAAAATAATTCAAGGAAAAAAATAAACAAAGCTATTGCCACATTGAACAGTAGATAATTAATCCCTTTAGAATAGAACAACATGGTTTTCATATTTTTTACATTATTTGTTCAACAATTCCTTTCTGTGTTGACTTTTAAATGCAAAATATTATCTCAAGTGTTCATCCCTACATTTTCATAGTGAGAAAATTTGTATGAAAAACGTAAAAAAAAAAAACGTAAAAACCTTAATCGTAATATAAATAAAAACGTCAAAAGTATGTTTTTACAGCTCTATAGAGGGCCGTTTATATTGGTATTTATTAATTTTACCCAGAAAAAATTGTCTAGACAAACGGACAGACAGACAAACATAGGGATAACAAATTAATCCTAAAAGAGTTTCATTGTTTTCATTTTGCGTAACAGAACCTGAACATGTACCGACAGGATTATCTACGATCTAATAATTTTGCCATGCACTGTAAATATTTCAAAATAAATTTCTATATTTTAAATGCTTGGCGATTTATCCCAAGTAAGTGCACCTATATAATTTGCAAAAAACTTCACTTATTGGACCTGAAATGGTGAGCCAATACTAGAGGGTAATTTCACGAAAAGGTCATTGACCTTTGTTACAGATCTCAGTAAGTATAAGTAAATTAATTTGGGTTTCAATAACGATCACAAAATTATTCTTTTAGAGTAACATATATTACTCGTATTTTCCCGCATAAAAGTATGAATTCATTCCAAATGCATTCGTTTTGTTGTTATGACTATGGCACGATGTAGCTAAATCACTCATACGCATATTTTGTTGAGTTTTTAATGGCAGGAATATGATGCTCCTCGAAATATTACTTTATAAAATTAATTTCAATGTGTTTTGAAGTAGTTTTGGGAGATATTTATAGCTTGCAAAAAAGGGCACAGGTTCCACGCCTTACGGGCGCCAACGCTAGGCGTAGACTGACAATATCTTGCTGCCGCTGACTGCATCAGTGGATTTACGTATTTTTGGAAAAAGGGGGTGCTTTTTTTGACCCGAATAACGTGGTATTGGGAAAATGAATAGATATCATTCACATTAATTTTATTTAAAAAAAACCAACAAAATCGCGAAAGCGATACCTGAAACAAAATCGATAAGAAGTGTGCAATAGAGGGTTACAAAAAAATTCATTGACAGTACAAATATGAATCGATTAACGTGGTTTGTGGAAAATGAATACCTTAAAGTTCAACCAAAAACATGTATTTTTTTTATGGCTATACGTAACCTAATTATTGCAACAAAATCATCCGAAAGCTGACATTTTATTTCTGTTTGTATTTTCGTTCCCCTTAACAAGTAAGGAAATCAATCAGCGGGTCTACCGCATAATTCTCATTTTCATCAACATGAACTTGAGATTGAAATTTTACGTGCGTGCGACGACGCCCGCCTAACATGCTATATCTTTTGCACGCGTTGAATTTCGCATGCATTTGCTTGAAGTTGATACAAATGAGAATTACGCGGTAGAGCCCCAGAAAACAAGTTTCCCCAATAATATGCTCAGGTGGAATTCGAATCCACACCTCGGCGGGTGGCGGGTTATACCAATTTCTCTACTGACCGGAAACCATTCTCGCAGTATACTTGATTCACCAAACTGTTCCAAATATTCTGGTCCAAGTTAATACAATGAGCTCGTAGGTATATTCCGATACTAATTGCTGCCGTTAGTACCAAGGTGAGAAAACAAAAGCGGGCCCGTTTCTACAGAATGTGCGACGCTTGACGAAGCGTAATTGTTTCTGTGAACAAGTGCGAAGCTCAAAGAAAACAAAATGTACAATCTACATACCTACTCATAGAGATGAGTAAATAGCCAGATGGTTTGGATAAAAATTGATTATAATTCTTTTGCATCAATTAATAGCCATCCAATGGCTACTAACCCGGCTATTAATGTTTTTAATAAAAAACTTGTATTTTTATTGTTGTATTATCATTTTCATATTGTTCAAACAATTCTTGAGATTCGTACTAAAAACGAATTGACGAGAATCGGTCGTTTCAAGTGTTGTCGAGTAATATCATTTATAATGGAGCACAAATTTGACCGTGGTCAATCCGATAACTTGCCTATGATACATACTATTACGTTTATTATACGTTTTTAGGGTCCCGAAAGGTACAAAAGGAACCTTTATGGCGAGACTCCATTGTCCATCCGTCCGTCCGTAAGACAGTCTTTTATAAAACAATAATAGCCGGGTTATCATCCATAATTGGCTATTAATGGTTATTTACTGATTTTAGTCGCTTTTTATCAAAATGATAATAACATGATTATTATCACTGCCCATCTCTACCTACTCACACTTAGTTAGGGTTCCGTAGTACCTAAAAGGTACAAAAGGTACCTTTATGGCGAGACTCATGTTGTCTGTCCGTCCGTCCGTTGTCACAGTCTCATAACTTTAGCACCGTTAAAGATAAAGACTTGAAATTTGGCACAAAATTGCATTTATTTGCCCACGTAACACGGTGTATAAATAAATTTGAAAATTTTTAAATTGTTTAAAATATTTCCAAAACAAAAGAGAGAAAAATAAAAAATATGATCCTGAAAATACAATATGGGTATCAAATTATATTAAAGAGTTGATTGTAAAAATATATATTTTTACTATATTTACTGGCACTGGTTCGGAGAAATCTTTGAAAACCACAAAAAAAAATTATGTCGCTGAAACTGGTAGACCGAAAAATATGAAAAATTTTTACAGTAAAGCTATAGCGATTGAAAAAATTTGAACACAAACGAGAAGAATTTTTTTTTTTTACAATTACAATATGCATATAAGGAAATATCGTCGACGTTGGTCAACGCTTCCAGAGCCCCAAGGGCTGGGACCTATTTTGGTCAGCGAATAAGCCTCGCAATACAGCGAGGCAACGCCGCCGCCAGCCTATTGGGTACTCTCCCCGATGATGGCGGTGATCTGGCTCATGCCCGCTATGAGACAGACAGGTTGGTATTTGTTTTTCTTTTTATACTAAATTTAATTTTAAGTTAGTTTTATAAAAAGTTGTATCATTATTTATATGTTAAGTTTCTTACTTGTAGGTATTAAATAGATAATTGTAAAAATATATAGTTTGGCTTTATTTACTTGCATCTATTTCGAGAATTCCTTGAAAAACCCCCCTTATCTCCAAAACTGGTAGATCGAAAAATATGAAAAAAAATTATGGTAATATGTGTTTACGTAAAGATTACACGAAAAATATAGCGGTTGAGAAATTCACGTAAAAAAATTACAAAATTAAATTTTTCATCATGATACGGAACCCTGGTACGCGAGTCTGACTCGCACTTGACCGGTTTTTTATAACTTGTGATCATTATTGCAGTATTGTTCTACTTTATTGACTTCTCCTTCAGTTATTCAGACGCATAGCTATTAATAACCATACTTATACAACTTGTTCGTTTGTCCTCGTCAGTGTAGTTATGTATTTTTTTGGTTAAGGCGCTACGAAAAAAAAAATAAACACTCTTAGAACTTGCATATCTACTTCAGTAAATCATCCATCAGCCTAGTTCATCCCCTACTGGACATAAGCCTTTCCAGGACTTAGCCACTCCCGGCGGTCATCCTGAAAGAATTGCCCATACTCACACACGCTGGGATTGGTGAGCGCGGTGCCGGAACCCTCGCACCAGTGACGCCGCTGCCCGTCACCAGTCTGTTCAATATATTGCCCGGCTATTAGGGATGGATATACCGCCATCCATTGGTCCCAGGCATGGTGGACCTCCTGGTTTTTTGCCTGTGAGCTGTCCTCTTACACTCTCCCGAATTACTTCGTGGGGGTCTCCAAGTAAGATGGTGGTACCTCCACGTCAAGCCCGGCATCAGCTCTACCACCTTCAGTAAATAATGTATGATAATGTCCGTCTGTCTGTCCGTCTATCACCAGGATGTATCTCAAGAACCGTTGATAGTTAGACAGTTGAAGTTTTCACAGATGATGTATTTCTGTTGCCGCTATGACAACAAATACTAAAAACAGAATAAAATAAATATTTAAGGGGGCTCCCATACAACAGACATGTTTTTTTTTGCCATTTTCCTAGATAATGGTACCGAACCCTTCATGCGCGAGTCCGACTCGCACTTGGCCAGTTTTTTATTTAAAGTAAAATGGCGTGTTTGTGCTTCATTTCGCAGGACAGATCAAGGGTTTCTTAAAACTGTGTCATTTTTGCGAGTAAGCCTAGTCATTGGTCACACTTCACGATACCTAAAAGTTACGGCCTAACAAGTTTAAGGCGCTACGGAAAAAAAATCGACACTTTAAGAACTTGCATATCTACTTCGGTAAATAATTTATTATTTTGATAAAATAGCATATTATTTTTGGAATCTTTATTTAGGGATCTGTTAAAACAGAAACGCGATTGGAGAAATTCCGCTCGATAGTAATATTTATTAAAATAAGGTCTTTTTCGACACCAATTCTCCTGGTTTGACAATTTAGAATGACATATGGACTGCAATTATATTTTATAAGATGGGTTTTAACGGTATCCAGGACATGGTTAAACGAAATTTTGATAGCAACTTTAGTACATTATATATTAATAAAAAAACGACTTTTTGCTACTTTTCCACGAATTCGTCCCTCTCGCACTGAGGTTTTTTTCGCATATGGCGTAACAGGGACGCTAAAACTTTTACATATCGCCTTAAGAAAAAGATTGGTATAAGATTAACTGTGTACGTAATCCTAAGGTTTTGGTGAGTGTACAAATGAGTTTTTCGGAATTTATGTGAATAGTATTTGTTCATACTTACCACTTGCTGAACGGTGAAGAAATACATCATGAGGAAACCTGCATGCCCTAAAAGCGTGTTTTGTGTCCGAAGTACGGCAATAGAGCTTACCAGGTTGTTCATCCAAGTGTAGTAATCATCGGTTAAACGCGAGTGTACCGAGTATTGACTGTGGCTTGCATTTCACAGTTCACACTTGGAACACCTCTGACACCCCCTCAGGTATTCATGTAGTGACGATATATTTATTTTCAATGCAAGTGGTCGTAAAGGCCCACTTTTTATGCATCAAAACCGAACAGAAAGTCGATTATTTTGCCCTAGGGCTTTATTATTATTATTTTTTTATTTTATTTACAATGGTTGGCTAACCTGGAGCCTTTTCTGTGTACCATAAATGTTATACTTTTTTTTCCACTGTTTAACGGCTCTGGATACAGTCCTTTTGAGCCAATCATAATTTAAAGTTCACAAGATTATATTTGTTTTATTTCCTCACACTGCATTGAAAAACGTAGTATGATACACGGGCGTAAGAGTAATAAATTACTCGGTAACGTTTAAAACACTCGCTACGCTCGTCCTCGTAATTTATTCCTTTTAGCCCTTGTAGCATAAACTACGTATTATGTGAGTTGATGTTAGCTTTGTGAGTTTTCTGTAATCCATTATATTCAGCCATTTGAGTAATGATCAGTAAAGGAATGCCAGACCAAGATATTAGTTGGCTGGGTCAGTGGGTTTTGTGAAATTGAAACACGTGAATAGACACAGATTGGAGTTCTCTTTATTTGTTCAACAGTGAAGCAAACCCTCCTTTCCGAAATACTGTTTTCATAGTTGATTAAACAGAACAATCATTATCTTTAGTACTAAAGCTTAATCATGTTTTTTTATCATAATTTTTATTTATTTCGATTCATTAAATAACGCTTTTTATTCATGACTTATTCCTTGTTTCCTTTAGCTTACTCAGATTAAATTAAATAATATGAATTATTTTAAAACGAAACGGAAGTATTTATTTAAAAAAAAGTTATCTTTTTTGCGATGATTTAATCGAGTCTTTTTGCATTTACCGAGGGTTATATTTTTGTCTTCCATAATAATAACCTACTTGTACTTCCACAGAGAAATTGTTCTACTGATCGTGTAAAACAATTTTTTCTCCATTGACATAAAAAAAGGCGGACAGAGTTTTGCTAACAAAAAACTGAAGCCGCCATAGTATGCCGATCCGCTTATACGCACGAGCCCGGCACGCACACATTTACACGATTAAGACGATTTCCATATTTAGTTCACTCACACACACCCTTACAAACCGCCGCCATTGCTATGCAGTAGTTGCTTGCCTTTTTTTACGTCAATGTATTTCTCTATGTACTTAAAAATTACGCAATTTCTTAAATCCCAATAAAAAAGAGAGGTATCTCCTCTCCGGTTAATATTTTTCTTCTAGATTATAACAAACAAATCTAGCCCTCGACATTCTTCCGCCCCGATAATGTACAAAGAAAATTGTTTCACCAACGCATTTAATTGTTTATTTTATGTTATTTTAGGCTCATTCTAGAGCCGCATAACAAATCTTTTTTTACTTTATCAAAGAAAATGAATAAAGAATGTCTATAGAAAGCGAAGCAATATTTCCGTTACGGATTTATGTATACCCATCAAAAATATAAATAATCTAGGCAAGCAACATCTTCAAACCAATTTCTTTATGTTTATGTTTTGGGGTTCGGTACATGACTGAAGAGTAAGATTTATTTTTGTAAGACTAGTTTGTTTTTCTGTCACGGGCATAACTATTACCATAATCTACTGCTATAGTTCAGGAAATATTATTTGCACCGATTCGCCTCATAATTTACAAGGCGAATCGGGTCAAATTATATTTCCTGAACTACAAAGTAATAATAATAAAAAATAAGAAAAAAATAGGATTTATTTCAACCTACAGCCTACAGTGGCTCATATAGCAAACATAAAATATAAATAAAACAAAATAGGAAAATAAAAAACCATAATCTATGTCTTTAAAATATGGAACAAAAACATTGTTTGCTTGTATGATACATATATTTTAAACATTTTTAATTTGATAAATGCTTTCTCTTTTATAAGGGAAGTAATAAAACGAGTGACTGTAAATAAAATTTGTAAATTAAAGTGACAAAAATAATTAATTTGACTTATTGTTTTACTAATTGAGTGACTGACTGCGAGTAACGAGAAATCATTATAACGGCAACTTAAAAACATTCATTTGACTATATATAAAGCTACAAAACGGTAACTCACTCACTGACTCATTGACATGGTTGTTTAGTTGGAAGGAGTGTTCTGGGGTGGTAGTGATGTATGTATGGAATGTCGGGTGTCTAATTGTGAGTGGGGAAAAACCTCGACATTTGACATTTTTTGACATTTGACATGGTTTTTTGACGTTTTAGTGAGGCGGGTCGTTGTATGGGATTTTGTATGGGAGTTTTGCGAGTGAGTAGGCGAGCCCGAAGGGCGAGCCTACGAACGAGCACGAACGAGCACGCGAGCGCGAAGCGCGAGCGGGCGATGTTCGTAGTGATGTACCCGGGTACTAGGGATGGGAAAAATTGACATTTTTGACATTATTGACAGAAAGTTCGCCGGAACAAGCCCGCGAGCGCGAAGCGCGAGCGGGCGCAGTTCCTAGGGATGTCCCCGGTCACTAGGGATGGGAATTTTTTTTTTTCTAAAATTTGTTACAAAAAAATTTTGTTTTGGCCATATCTTCGGAACAGAAGGTGGTACAACCCTAAGGGTCGGTCCATAGGGTGCCAAAAAAGTATCTTTTTTTTTTTAATGTCAAAACTTTAACCGACCGTATCTCCTAGACGGCTTGAGTTAGACCCATGTTGATGGGTGTCTAAGAAAAGGTCTCGCCGAGATCTAGCCCCCCCCGGTGTAAAAACTTCAAAGGCCCGTATCTCCCAAACGGCTGGAGCTAGACCCATGTTCATGGTACTCTAAGAAAAGGGCTCGGCGAGATCTTTCTGGAAATAAAATAAAAAAAAAAAAAAAAAGGAAAAAAAAAATTTTTTTTACGAAAACTTTGGTCGGCCATATCTCCCGAACCGTAAGTCCTAGCGAGTTGCGGTTTCGACTTTAGTGATCAGTTCGTCGAGGGCTACCCGACCGCATAAAAAAATTTGACATTCGACAGGTTTTGACATTTTTTTGACAGGTCCAAAAAAGTGCTCCGATTCGCTTGAAACTCGGTATCCAGGAGTGAATGGGGTCGCTGATTACGAATCCACTGTCAAATTTGACACTTTTTGACAACCGACAGGGACTTTGACACCTTTTCGAAAAAAAATTGGTCGGACGTTTCTTCGGATCTAATGGCGAGGCCGAAGGCCGAGCCTACAAGTTTCTTTCCAGCGAGGCCGAAAAACGAGCATGTGAGGACGGAGAACGCGACAGCGAGGCCGAAGGCCGAGCTGGCAGCGTTCGGAGTCCGAACATGCTCGTTTTTCGGCCGAGCACGACACCGCGGCCACCAGAGTCATATCTGATGTCATTCTAGGGAGGCCGAAGGCCGACCCCGGAGGACGATTCCGGAGGAATCGTCCGGAGGCCAAACAGTACCAAGCGGTGAGGCCGGAGGCCGAGCCTGTGAGGCCGAAGGCCGAACCGAGTATAAGCGAGGCCGATGAACGAACATACGAGGCCGAAGGCCGAGTATGTGAGTTCATGAGGCCGAGTTCACTTTACCCCGAGAGCTTTACAAGACAGTTTCACTTGGACGTATCTCCCAAACGTTTGAGATTGGGCTTAGCGGGATTCGACTACGTTGAATTGGTTCAAGCACATTTAGACCGTTGACAGTTTTGACACTTGACAGCTGTCAGAGGAAACATTTCACGTAACGGATCCCGGCGAGGCCGAAGGCCGAGCCTACAAGTGTCTTTATAGCGAGGCCGAAAAACGAGCATGTGAGGACGGAGAACGCGCCAGTGAGGCCGAAGGCCGAGCTGGCAGCGTTCGGAGTCCGAACATGCGAGTTTTTCGGCCGAGCACGACACCGCGGCTACCAGAGTCATATCTGATGTCATCCTAGGGAGGCCGAAGGCCGACCCCGGAGGACGATTTCGGAGGAATCGTCCGGAGGCCAAATAGTACCAAGCGGCGAGGCCGGAGGCCGAGCCTGTGAGGCCGAAGGCCGAACCGAGTATAAGCGAGGCCGATGAACGAACATACGAGGCCGAAGGCCGAGTATGTGAGTTCATGAGGCCGAGTTCACTTTACCCCGAGAGCATTACAAGACTGTTTCTTTTGGACGTATCTTCCAAACGTTTGAGCTTGGGCTTAGCGGGATTCGACTCCGTTGAAAGTTGGTTCAAGCACATTTTGACCGTTTACATTTTGGACTTTTGACAGCTGTCAGAGTACACAATAGCAAAATATTAGTACACTTCAATTGAATCAAAGTTACCACACGTATTTCAACGCGCTATTACGGTTACGACGATGACAATTTTGAAAACTGATCATGAGCGATGACTTTTTTTCCCACCCGATCATGACCGATGACATTTCGTGATACAATTGACTTCTGCCCATTACTTGAATGTCGTCTGATCACCTGATTCAACTCAATTTCAGCTTCCAAACGTGTTTTTAACTCCTAACCTCCTCAATCCTGTCACGTAAACGAAAAAGTTACAACAAATTAATAACAACCAGTAACAATAAGTAACAATAGCGTTTACCACACACGCGGGCTGCCTGCAGCCCGCGCACCACGCAAAACACTAGTTTGATTTACTAAAATTACAAAATGAGAAGCTTCATAATATTTAAGCGACCTGATATTTGTTTGAGTGTCAACATTATGTCCTGCATAAAAATGTTGAAAAGGCGACTTGAAAATACAAATTTGGGTTGAGTTAAATAATTCTGAGGCGAACAATTTTCGATTTTAGTGACAATTAAATTTTAAGTCATACAACCTGGGACGTTGCCGCGCTCCGCTCCGCTTCGCTTGGCTCCTTATTTTATCTTACATGTAAACCTAACACACTCCTTCTCGCTTCGCTCGTAGTCGCACCTGTTTTTTGACTTTTGGTGTAATATTTTCGATTTAATACTTCAAATTCACCCATTTAGTATTTTTAGTCGCACACTTGATAATTAAGTCGCATGCTTAAAATTTTTGTATGCAAAATGGATTATTTATAGCCCACTTTTTGTAAGCTTGATCTGGATTTTATTATAAATCAATATTCTATAAATCAATATTCGTCTTCAGTTTAGTTAATTTTTCGCTTACACAAATTGATACCGCTCAAGTTATTAAAACAGTATCTCATCATCAGTCGCTAAGTTTTTTTTTCGTTTTTTTTGTCGCTCGTTTTATTATTCCCCGTTTTATAATAAGAATAACCAATGATAATCCAACAGAAACGTAACACTTTAGCTTTTGAAGACACCACTGCGCAAGTTTGACTCGCACTTGACTGGTTTTTTATTATGAAATAAAGAAGGATCCTGTTTTCAGGAAAGACAATAGCTTTCGCCTTAGGGAATGAAGTATTCTACGAGATAAACAAAAGGCTATCCAGCTTCACAGGCTGGTAGCCTCAATGAAGTATTTGCTCGTCAAAAACGGGATAAATGTATCTCGTCAATTCGGTGCCTTTTACGATTTTTCTCTTCTTATCAGCAGCGCGTGATAAGCGACGCGCGTCAACGAGGGAAAGAAGGGGGGCGATTCTTATCCAACCTTACTTGCTACGCCCAACCCCAAAAGGTCGTTTTACAAATCTACTGTCATGTGTCTGTTTCGAGCAACTAACCCCAAAGCGGTGCTATGACACTTAGTTTTAAGAATGGATATATGCATACATGGCATGTATTACATGCTAAACCTAAATATTTGGCCACGTGCGAATCGGACTCGCGCATAAAAGGTTCTGTACCACTAAACAATACGGGTAAGGAACCCTAAAAACATTATGGTAAATAATTCCACTTGCAGTTAAAAAAAATTAAGATCTATTAAACTCTTATGTAATTCTTCTTCTTGGGGGTGCCATATCCTAGCGGATGTCGGCGACCACCACACGAAACTCTTCTCTATTCTGTGCCAGTCTGCAGAGACTGGCAGCGTCTTTTATGTTAGTCCAAGTTTTCACGTTATCACTCCATGTCATCCGCCTTCTCCCCCTTCCCCGTTTTCCGTCCATTTTCCCTTCTAAAATGTTCTTCAACATGTTATACTTTTCATGTCGATAAATGTGACCAAAATATGCTGTTTTTCGTCTCTTAATTGTTTTTAATACTTCAAGCCTTTTATTAAATCTGTTAAGCACTTCTTCGTTTGTTATTCTATCTCTCCATGAAATCTTTAACATGCGTCTATAGAGCCACATTTCAAAAGCATTCAATTTCGATTCAATGTTTTTATTTAAAGTCCATCCCTCGGCACCATACATAAGTACTGACAATACGTAGCATTTGACCAGTCTCCATCTTAGTTTGAGTTTAATATCTTTATTAGTGAAGAGTTTATTCATTTTCATGAAGGTACTTCTGGCGATTTCAATTCTGATACGGATTTCCCTTTCTGGATCCCACTTTTCATTCAGCCAGCTTCCTAGGTATCTATATTGTTTAACCCTTTCTATTAATTTGTCTTTAATTGTGAGCTTACTAGAGTATGTCATTGTACTCGAATCTACCGCATTCTTGTTGATTATCATGTATTTGGTTTTCAATATGTTCATTTTCAGACCATAGTCCTCCACTTTTGTATTTAAACGATCTAGCAAGTATTGTAGATCCTCTAGTGAGTGTGCAAGAATGACGGTATCATCAGCGTACCTGAGGTTATTGATTATTGTTCCGTTTACTTTAATTCCCACTTCTATTTCATCAAACGCTTCCTGAAAGATGTTTTCCGAGTACAAGTTGAACAACAATGGTGAAAGGATACATCCTTGTCTAACTCCTTTTAGAATTTTTAAATCTCTAGTTGTGAAATTTCCCACTTTTATATGGGCTGTCTGATTCCAGTATAAATTACGTACTATTCTCTGATCCTTGGCGTCTACTTCAGTTCTTTTTAATATTTGCATCAATTTATCATGTTTTACATTATCGAAAGCCTTTTCAAAATCTATAAAGCACGCGTAGACGTCTCTATTAAACTCTAAACAGTTCTGTATCAGTACCTGTATGGCAACAAGGGCTTCTCTTGTTCCTACTCCGTTACGAAAACCAAATTGTGTATTCGATATGTTCTTATCAATTTTGTTGTAGATTCTCAAATGCAATATTTTCAAAAACACCTTAAGGGCATGGCTCATCAAGCTTATCAATCTGTGATCACTACACTTTTTTGCATTAGCTTTCTTGGGAAGTGCGAGAAAGGCAGATTGGAGCCAGTCTTTTGGGAGCTGCCCCGTGCTATATATATCATTGTATAATTTGACCAATAAATGCATACTATCATTATCTAAAAATAATTTCAACACTTCTGAATATACTCCATCTGGACCAGCAGCCTTCCCATTCTTCATATATCTTATAGCCCTTTCTACTTCATCTTTAAGAATTGAGGGTCCTTCTGGTTGTTCATATCCTTCACTTTCTTGGCTTGCAACTTCTCTGTCCCCCTCAAACAGTTTATCTATATATTCTTCCCAGGTCTTACACTGTTGTTCTTTATCTGTTATTAATTTGTTCCCAGCATTTACTAAGTTCCCGGTTATAGTTTTCTTCCCAGTGTTTGTGAACTCCTTGACTTTTTTATGTAAGTTAAAGCTATCGTGTTTTTTTTCCAACGTTTCTATCTCTTTGCATTTGTTTTCAAGCCACTCGTCCCTTGCTTCTCTGATTTTTGATCTAATTACATTATTAACCTCTTTGTATTTGACTTTGTCTAGCTCTTTATATTGTCTTCTTTCTTCCATTAAATTAAGTATGTCTTCTGTAATCCATTCTAAGCTTTTAGTAGGTTTTCGGTAACCCAAACAAATTTTTGATGTCTCTAGAATTACGCCTTTAATTTTGTTCCATGTTTCTTCAACATTAACATTATTTCCAGTCTTCTGGTCTGTAATTTTTTGGATATCTTCATTGAGTAGTTGCTGTGTTTTTAATTTTGTATGTACATTTTTAAGTTTGTCGATGTCGATATTTCTGTCGTATTTTGCTTTTTTAACTACTTTTAGTTTTAATTTTAATTTTGCAATTAGAGGAATATGGTCCGATCCAATATCAGCGCCTGGGTAGGTCTTCACGTTGACAATAGAGTTTCTGAATCTCGAGTGTATCATAATGTAATCTATTTGATTCCTAACTATGTGATCTGGTTTGTCTTGAGGCGAGATCCACGTGTACAGTCTTCTTGCTGGGTGTTCATACCATGTGTTTGTCAGGATTAGGTCTCTTTCTACACAGAACTGTAGGAGTCTATCACCCCTTTCGTTTCTTTCACCCAAACCAAAATTCCCCACAGTTTTCCCTACTACCCCTTTTCCTATCTTTGCATTCATATCCCCGAGCACTATTAATATATCTTGCGATTTTATGCTGTCCATCACTTCTTCAACCTGTCTGTAAAAAGATTCAGTCTCTTCATCCGATTTCTGTGCAGTTGGAGCATACACTTGTAATACATTCAGGTTGAAGGGGCGTGCACTAAACTGTATCAATATACATCTGTCTGAGTATGGGACGAAGTTGGTTACGTATTTAGAGAGCTCTTTCTTTATCATAACTCCGACTCCATGGTGGTGATCTTTCTCAACTGCTGGTTTTCCAGAGTAGTATATTACGGTATCATCTTTATCTATTCTTCCATTATCAGACCACTTTACTTCGCTCAGTCCCAAAATATCTAGTTTTAGTCTCTTCATTTCCTGACGAGTGTTTTCGGTTTTACCTGTTTTGATTAGACTTCTCACGTTCCACGTACCTATCTTCAGTTCTCTGATCTTCCTTCCTGATAGTTGCATTTTAGACACATTTTCTTCTCCGGTAACATACTTCACATCATAGAGCCCGGTACTCTCATGACGCCGGGCGCTAGCCGGTTTACCAGGCAAATTACATCGTTTTACTGTTGTACTTTCCATTACTTTTATTGTTTATTCCGTGTGGTGTTATTCTTAGGGCTATATATATATGCAGTAGTACCCCATGTCTTTCTGCACTGCAGCTTTTTGAGGTTATTTGGACCCCAAGGCTAGCTAAGCCTCCTCCAGCCGGTTGGCCGTCTGGGTGGGTGAATGGTTATCCCGCCATTTACTCGGTCGTCAGAGCCCCGTTGGTTGTCTAGCAGGGAGCACCACGAAAGCCAATTGGCCGTCGCCACCATCCGGTGCGTGCAGGTGGGGTTGACATTTGGGTCGGATAGATGATCGATGTTGTTCTCCGTTCCCCCTTACTCCCCTACTTATGTAATTAAAGGGTTTAATTAAGTTGGCCATATATCAATCAACTTTTGGTAATTTTCAGACTTTTTCCTATACGTGTGCTATAAGTTCTACCTGTGAACAAAATTTAAATTCTAAGTCAACTGGAAGTGCCCTATAGATTTTATGGTGAGCAAATTTGTATGAAACTGATTATGTAAGAGCAATAACTTTTTTTTCGCGTTAAGACTGTACCTGAGCCTAGAGCATGACCAACTCCAGGCTATCTAGGATTCGTTTGAAGAAATTCGGACTCTCCTTGCATTGAAAAAAATATATTTGGTTTATTAATCTTTTCTCTAGGGATGTTACGTATAAACAATGTACTAAGATTTATACTTTTGTCAAAAAAAAATGTTTTGCACCCCCCTTTTTTTTGTTTTTCAAACGTTCGCTTGAAGAACGCGGTTAAGAGATCAACTTGATTTTTTTTTCATAAAATAGGTAATTAAAATACGAAGGTATGTCACCTAAATTCAATATTTTTTTCCCTAGAAAATATTTCAGTATTAGCTAAAAACCCTCCAACCAAATGTTTCGCTGCGTGAAGTCAGTCTGCGTCGAGCCAGGGCGCCTGTCGGACGTGGGACCGCGACGCTGCGCTGCATCGCGAATTTTCTATTTTTTTTTTGCAGCAATTATCTATTTTGACATTACAACATCTAGTACAAGCAAGTATCTTAAAAAACTTTACCTATAAGATGCCAAATCTTTAAACAGAACAGAAACTTAAACGTAAACAGAATAGAATAGACGGCTTGTTGTAGTAATTCCTCAGTCCGATTTCTTTTTTTAATATGTTACATTACGCTCATAAATAATAAATATATAAAAAACATGACGAAGTTAGGTATTTATTGTATTGTCCAATTTAATAACTCTGGTTAAATAAGGTGACTTTTATTTATACAGCCAAATTCGTACAGGAGGCTTGGTAAGTGATTAGTATCACGGAGAGATTATCCTTTTTGGTAATATCGCAAAATAAAATTTTGACCTCCTATCGTAAACTCTGTTCGCTCACTTAGCGTCGGCGCTAATTAAGTTTGGCATGTTTTTTACTCGTTTTTTTATATATTTTGGTTTTAATTGTAAATGATAAAATATATATTTTTATATGCTACACAATTTCGTTCAAATTAATTTTAAAGCAGATCTCGAATGTTTTCTTTGAATTGAAATATAATTGACTAAATAGCCGAGTGGTAGAGCGCTCGCCTTCGATCCCAAAGGTCGTGGGTTCAATTCCCGCGGCGCAACATTAATTTGTTGCAGCTATTAGTCCATTTGTGCCCGAAGTACGGCGATAGGGCTCACCACCCACATAATAATCGTCACTGAAAAACGGGTGTACCAAGAGTGAACTGCGACTTGCATTTCACAGTTCACACTTGGGAATACCTTTTAGATCCCCTCAGGGATTCATGTCGTGACGATTGTTGTCCAAAATAACATTCCTCAAATGAACGCTGGGTTTCGGTTACGTAAATACAGATTGTTGCAAATTACAAAAAGGTATGATACTATCAAAATGGGGCAGTGGCGGAATAAGGGGACCGATGCGTACTGGGGCCCCCAGGTAGGTCCCTGTGATACTAAGGCTGATTCAATCTTGCTTTGTAATAATTGTTGACTTGGTCGGTGAATCACAAAAAACTATCCTTGGAAATGAAATTTTGTATGGAACATCAAAACTTATATCAAAACTTACATTCAGATGTAGCTTTTGCAAATATCGCCAAGTTATCCAAACCGATTCGAAACAAAGTTGTATTTTTGATACAAATAAGTCAGCAGTCACTGGTATTATGGCCATAGGTGGAGGTTTTTCAGCCCTGGAACAGTTTATGTCCTCTGTTGATGACCTAGCTATGTCCGAACGCTATTAGCAGAAAATACATGGCAAATTAGCTGAACAGTGGCAAGAATCTACCGTGGATTCTATGGTAAATACTGCATCTGAAGAAAGAGAAGCTGCTCTAAAAGAGATTAGGGTTGACGAGAATGGTACACCAATTATAGACGTGGTTGCAGATGGATCAGTGGCGTGCATATAACTTTTTCCGGAAAATCAATGAGAAGGTCAAGTTTCACAATAAAAACAATATGAAAAAATCTAAATAACACTTTGAAAAAAGAAAGTTTGTATGACGCCAGGATAGGCACTGCCTACCCTAGAGTGAACATTTTCATTACATATTTTTTTTTCAAAGTGTTATTTAAATTTTTTCATATATTTTTCTTGTCAATCTTGACCTTCTCATTGCTTTTCTGGAAAAAAGTTCTATGCACACCACTGAGATGGATGCTGGGCAAAACGGTCGTACCGTTCAAATTACTCGTCTTCCTCTGGAGCTGCAGCAATAATTGGGAAGCGCTTTGGGAAGGTCCTTTTTTGGCTGTACGTAACAAGTATTGTTCAATCTGCAAACATTGTGAAAAAACAACGCAACAATCGAGCATAAATGTTATAAAAATTATGAAGGTTCGTCTTCGGGGATGGAATCCGATATACTGGTTGATGGTCTCAAATCATCGATTTCTATGTATAACATAATCTATGGCCGCCTCATCTCAGATGGTGATTCCAGCACATATACCAAGATTTTAGAAGCACAACCATATAACAACTTAACTGTGCAGAAGATCAATTGCATAAATCATTTACTGAGAAATTTTTGCAATAAAATGCGGATGATAAGTGTAGACACAAGATTTCCAGTGAAATTTAGGAAAATGATGACACAGCAGCGTATTATGTCGATACGTCGAAATATTAAGAAAGCTATCAAACATTATCAAAATATACGCTTCTGATATATTAAAAATTAATAATCTGCACACTGAAATCAACACCATTCTTTTTCATGTATTCCATTCACACCTCCATTGCAAAGCTTTTTATTGCTTTGAAGCAAAATGTGGTGATCCTGAAGAACTGATCGGTCAATTTCGGGGCACTGAGATGTGGCTTCGACTGATTTTAATCGTCTCCGCTCTTGCAGCCCATGCCAGAAGTATGCTACACAATAGCCACAGTAATATTGTTGAGAGTTTCGACTCGACCATTGCGAAGTTTATCGGTGGAAAAAGGATAAATTTCACTAGCCGTGGTTCTTACACAGGTAGGGCATTCGCTGTTGTTTTGTCCTACAATACAAAACGGCCAATATATGAAATTCAAAAGGCAACTTTACACCAAACGCCATCTTCAAACATTAAACAGATGGATATTAGAAAACAAAAAACTTGTGGTCTCTTCATAGATAAAGATATTTCAGTTTTAGGGGCCTCGCCAGACGGAATAATTAAGAGAGAAAATGGTGAAGATTTAATAGTGGAGATAAAATGCCCAATAACCGTCTACAAAATGGGCTTGCAAGAATCCATAGAAAAGAAAAAGGTTCGATTTTGGACTATCGACAAAAGTAAACTAAACATAAATAAAAATCATCCGTGGTTTTACCAAATCCAGGGCAAGCTTCATATTGCCCAGAAAAATACTTCAATTAAAAAAAGGTTTGCCTGTGCGTGAACCAGATTTCATCAAAGAAGCAATCGAAAAAGAGAACAAAGAAAAGCTAAAGAAACCACAACGAAAAAAAAAGAAAACGACAAAATAATGAAGTTTCCGTTAGTAAAATATTGCAAATAAGAAGAAAAGCTGGAGATAATTTGGAAGAAAATAAAGAAAACATGGATCCATTACCCATAAATATAATAAGACAAATTTATGGAAGCGATAATTATGAAAGCATAATTAATAAAAACGTCTAAAAACAGCACAAATTAATAAAGAACGCGGATTTACTAGTGACAATGAATCATCACAAATCAAAAAGAATAGGTTTGAAAGATTTATTGATTTTTCTGTATTTTGATACAGAAGAAATGTTCTATATTGTAAAAAAAACTATATTGTGATATAAAAATACTACTATATTATATAACATATTTAAATTAGGTGAATGTTTTAATTTGAAGTCATATATAAAATGCAATAAAAAAAACATTTATTTAAGAACCAGTTCTCGTTCATAGACTTACCATACGTGTATCTCAATTATTACGTATTTCACATAAAGGGTCATTGAACCTTGGTCCTGACCTTACCGAGTCAACAGTATGAATTTGGCTACATAAATGAAACTCACCATATATGTACGAGTATAAAGGAGGGATATAAAACCCCTCTAAATATAAGTCCCTTTGCTGCCAAACTAATGTTGAAATTAAAATTATCTTGGTTAAACCCCCCCCCCCTCCTAAGCTATATTATACGTGAGACGTACAATAGGTGTATTTCTGTTGATAAAAATTATAAACCGGGCAACAATATAAGGGGCCCCACATTGGTGGGCCCCTTTTCACTCATATCATCCAGGTCTAAATGTTGCCCTGTCTAATCTCATTTTTTAAAGGTTTTGGCAACAATATTGGATAGTAAAAATAAAGAAAACACATTGTTTTAATAATACAAATATAAAGTGACTTTTGTTGATAGAGCCAAATTCAGTAACAAGGTTCGACGACCATTTTCGTGGCATTCGAAAATTATAGTTTTTTGTTTTCCCTACAAACGTAAGCCCAGCCCGAGTCAATTATTTACTATGGGAAGTTAACATTTTAGTTTGCGATATTACCAAAAAGTGGTACTGATTGGTTACTTATCAGGCCTCCAGTATGAATTTGGCTATATCAAAAAGTCACCTTGTTTGATGGTACGAAACCCTCAGTGCGTGATTTTGGCTAGCACTTGGGCGGTAATATTAATTTTACACTGAAGCAACCGGTCGCATATCACTTATGGGTTTCTTTAAAAAATTATAGTAACTTATAAATAATCGTAGATATCAAGTAGAATGACAATCTGAATAAATCTCAATAAATCTGAATGACATAAACATTGACACTACACATAGAAATATGCTTTTGCATCACGGCTTTTTATTTGCTGCATGTCTATTGTATCCACAATCTATGGTAAGTTTAGTTAGATGCAGCCGTGCGGGGCGCGGGGCGGGAGAACTGAGAATTTCCCCCCACGACGCGTTAGCCACGCCCGAAACACATTTTTTTCTAGCCTATGTCATAACCTGTTAGAAGCGTGCTGTTTTCACAGCACCAAGGAGGTATCAGTTTCAACTTGATATCTTACATCAGGGCCGAGCAAAAGGGTTTTTACAAACTGACAGACAGACGGACAACAAAGTGAACTTATAAGGGATCCATTTTTTCATTTTGAGCTACGGAATCCCTAAAAATAAACAGTTAAAAATGATCAGTGGGTCTACCGCGTAATTCTCATTTTCGTCAACATCAACTTGAGATTGAAATTTGACGTGCGTGCGACGACGCCCGCCTAACATGCTATCTCTTTTGCACGCGTTGAATTTCGCATGTATTTGCTTGAAGTTGATACAAACGAGAATTACGCGGTAGAGCCCCAGTTGAGAATAGCCCGCGACAAAAACGCTTAGAAAACCAACATCATTTTTTACAGCGCAATATGCTGGATATAAAATACTTATTATTCCACTTCGTGTTATTTGTTGTCAACAAGCGACCTCGACGAAAACAACTTTATTTCAGAAACTGTTTTGATTGTTTAGTGACATGGCTCGTAAGTGTTTTTATAGGTTCTTTCTAAAAACACAAGAAGTTTTAATGCTTTTTTTCGTCCGTCTATTAAGTTAAGTCCTCCTAGAAGAGATGCTCTTGAAATATAAGATATTTTAGGAGTTTATGTTGAAACTTGTCTTTTATTTTTTGTTTTAATTTAAAAGTTTCATATTTTTAAAGTTAATATTTATTGAAATCATATTTAAACAATTACAGCTCATAAAACATTGCAATTTATTTTCCAAATTGTGAAAAAAAAATGACCGGGTATGAAAACGGGGCTCAAAATTAGTATCGTGATCTTTGTATTCAAGTTAGCATTAATATTAATAAACCAAATCATGCAATAATTGCGGGAAAAACACTTATTGAATTTTGTAGAGTTCTGTGTAAATTCACAAATGAAGGTCATTTATCATCTTTATATGACCCAGCCCAGGGCTTGAAAGCGCGGTTAGGGGGGGCTTATCTCAATTTTGTCTCCTTTCTGATTGTGATATTTTGTGTCTGAAAAAAATATAGATCTTGGATACATTCTTTCTGCAGATTTTTTTGCGGTTCAAAACGCAAAAACGAAACTTGGCCGATTTTTCATGTTTTTTTCGTTTTATATAAAATTTACATTACCAAATCGCACAAAAATTACACTAAATTAAGAAAAATGTAAGTACTTTTGCGGATAGTTTTAATAAAAATTCAACGTAAAAATGTTTTTTGAAGGAACCGTGGATCAGGGCTGATAGAATATGTGACCTTGGCAATATCGGAGGTAAGATATCTTAACACCTCCGTGCAAAGCCTACGGACATGCATTTACGTTCCACGCCACTTGAATGCCGTGCCTCTAACACAGTTCTGTTCCAGAGATCTGACGACAATCAGGCTCGAAGTTCAGGCCTGTGGGGGAGACAGGGCAACCGTGGTGCTGGCATCTGCCTACCTTCCTGGTGACGAGGAGGTGCCCACTAGGGAGCTAGTAGACCTGATACAGCACTGCGAGCAAAGTGGCCTGGACTTGATCGTGTCAGCAGACTCTAACTGTCACCACCCCATCTGGGGCAGCGAGACTCCCAACAAAAGAGGTGAGGACCTAGTATCTTATCTTTTCTCGACTAATCTTAAGGTCCTTAATAAGGGCTCTAAACCAACTTTTGTTACCTCCAGATTTCAAACAGTAGTAGACATCACCCTAGCCACGGAGACGGCCGCAAAGCTAGTTACCGAATGGCGTGTGTCTGAGGAGCCCTCTTTCTCGGATCACAGGCGAATCTGCTACAAACTAGGTGTCGACGCAGAAAGACCCCTACCTAGACGTAACCCCAGAAAACGAACATCACAAGGTACAAGGGTCTTCTGAAAGAAGAACTGCGGAAGATGAACTTTCAGGATATGAGGACATCAGCTAGCAACATTGAAGCCAATGTTAAAATACTAACAAAAAGCATTAACACATGTTACCAAAAGGCCTGCCCACTAGTGACGCAATCTTCCGAAAATTCGAAATGTCACTGGTGGGGACCTGAACTCGAACGGCTCCGGCATAAGTTCAGGCGCTTATTCAGCAGAGCTATGAACACCAGAAACGAGGTAGATTGGGACGAGTACAGACAAGCCCAATCATTCTATAAAAAGCGTATCAGGATTAGGAGATGCGAGTCCTGGCGCCGTTTCTGTGAGAACATCGAATCAAACAACGAAGCTGCCAGGGTACGCAAGGTCCTATCGAAAGACCAAGATTGCAACCTAGGCTCGCTTAAGAAACAAGACAACACAGACAATAAGACCTGTGAAGTACTACTTCAGACGTACTTCCCAGGTTGCAGCATCTCAGATGAATGCAACTGGGAGGAAACAACAAGTAGAATACCAAATGAGCAGGATTGGAAAACAGCCGGGACCGTGGTCGATATTGACTAGACCACCTGGGCCGTCAACAGCTTCCTTCCTTTTAAATCGGCAGGGCTGGATGGCATATTCCCCGCTCTTTTAAGATCGGGAATTGAGTACCTAGCAGAGCCGCTGGCAGACATCCTGAAAGCATGTCTTGCACACAGCTACATACCGTACGACTGGAGGGAAGTCAAAGTCATTTTCTTGCCCAAACCAGGTAGAAGTGATTACACTGAAGAAAGGATATCCGACAGGCATATCAGAGATAGAGCTCTAAATAAGAAAACATTACACCCGAACCAACACGCCTACAGTTCGGGTAAATCAACGGAGTCGGCTCTGCATAGCGTAGTGAAAAGAATCGAGAGCGCTCTAAATACAAAAGAAATAACGCTAGGCGCCTTTATCGATATCAAGGGTGCCTTTGACAAAACTAGATTCACAAATATCAACCATGCCCTTTTCAAGTATAATGTCGAGCCAACACTACGCGGGTGGATAGACAACATGCTTAAGCTGGGAGCTGTGCAACTAAGTGTGAATGGCACTACCAGAGCTGTGGTTGCTAAAGGATGCCCACAAGGAGGCGTCCTATCACCGCTGCTCTGGAACATCGTGGCAGACGATCTAATCCGACGCCTCAACGAGAGGTGCTATCACACGATAGGCTATGCCGACGACCTTGCTATTCTCATCAATGGCAAATTCGAAGGAACACTCTGCGAGTTAATGCAGGGTGCTTTCAAAGTCGTGGAAAAATGGTGCGAAGAGTACCAACTAACAGTGAACCCGAAAAAAATTGAGTTAGTCCTATTCACCAATAAGAGAAAACTGGCGAACATGAGACTACCGAAACTTTTCGGCACTGAACTAACCATATCAACTGAAGTCAAATACCTAGGAATGATACTTGACAACAAGTTGAATTGGACAAAACACATGAACAACAAACTGAAAAAGGGAACCATAGCAGTGCAAACGCATGATGGGCAAAAAATGGGGACTACGCCCAAATATAATGCTATGGCTATACAAAGACCAATGGTCTCGTACGGTGCCGTCGTCTGGTGGCCTAGGACGGACGCTGGTTACGTACAGAAAGAACTGGAAAATTTTCAAAGGCACGCTTGCATGCTTACCACAAGCTGCATGCGAACCACGGCATCCGCGGCCCTTGAGACCATCTTGGACGTCCCGCCGCTACACCTGTTTATACAACAGGAGGCGGCGGTTGCAGCGTTCACACTCAGGGCGACTGGACAGTGGAAAAGCGATGACAGGGTACCACACACGCGCATTCTTGAGTTGGCCGTGTCCCACAACCCATGATGGACGCGCCGTGTGACAGAATACTTAAAAAGCATGTCTTTAATAGACAGTACAACGTCCAACTATTTGAGGAAACAGCAGATCACTCTAATATCCATGAGGTTAGGATATATACAGATGGATCCAAAACAAAGGTGGGTACTGGAGCCGGAGCGTACTTAGCTGAACTTAACATTCACAGGTCAACAGCCTTGGGTAAGTACAACATGATTTTCCGAGCGGAATGCGTAGGAATTATCCTGGCCACAAGCGCGGTGCTCAGAAGGGAAGTTAAAGGCCTCAACATTCGTATACTTTCTGACAGCATGGCGGTACTACGAGCCCTAAGCAAGACTATTGTTAACTCTGGGCTAATACTACAGTGTCTAAATCAACTGGAAGAGGTAAGTCGACACAATAAAGTCATCCTCCAGTAGATAAAAGGACACAGCGGATCGCTGGGCAATGATGCGGCAGATGAACTGGCAAAGGAAGGTGCAAAAATGGAACCAGTAGGTGCTGAGCCACTGGTTCTCTTACCCTTTACTTAGATACGAACCTGGCTGCGTGAGAGAACCAGCTCTCAACATGCTGAGCGATGGGCAAGTATGACAACTTGTAGACAGACGAAAGCGGTTCTACCCACCGTGGACCGTCGCCTGACAAAGAAACTACTTCGTCTCAATAGACTGAACCTTCGCATGATGGTAGGACTAATTACGGGACATAGTAACCTCAACAGACATTTCTATAATATAGGTCTGACGGACAGTCCTCTATGCAGAGCTTGTATGGAGACCGAAGAAATGCTGACCCACGTGACGATAGACTGCGCAGGCGTCAGCACACAACGGGCTAAGATCCTCGGTGAACCGGGGACGCTTCGCCAATCCTGTGGGGACCTAGTTTGCCTCTTGGGATTCTGGCAAGAGCTGGGCTGGTTGGAATAGCCGGCTCCACTCTTTTCACGCACAAAGGTCCAACTAAGAGACTAGGTGCGGAAACCGAGCCCACCAAGAAGAAGAAGAAGAAAAAGAGCGCGCGATGTTTCGGTGGTTGTCGTAACAGCCACGGCACAGAGCATGCATTTTAAACTGTAATAAATTATCATAAAGTTCAGTTCTACTTGATGCAAAATGAGGTGTTCAATGTCAGGGATAACGGGCCCTTAAGGTATACCATTAAATTGAATTTTAGCTTTTATTTTTTTTATTATAATTTTTATTTTATTTAATATTATAAATTATTATTCTTATAATATTGATAATTTTTATTCTAAAAAAAAAATTCTTTCAAAAAAAAGAAAAAATTTAAAATAATAATAATTAATTACTAAATTAGATTAAAGTCTAGTTTTTAAAATATATATTATTTTAATTTAAATCTTTTATTTATAATTATAACTTTAAATTCCTTTACGAAAATCTCACCCAATTTTCAAAATTATTAATAATTCTTTAATTGATCTTCCTTCCCCATCTAATAATAAAGTTACGCTACTGGTATGAAATAATGGTAGCGGATACGCTACCGGAATATCACGGTACCAAATTCACAGGAGTGAGCGGGGCAATGCGGGTAGCGGCGGGCGCGGAAGCGGCGTCAGAAAGAAAGCCTTTTTGTAGGTAGCGTAAAAAATAACGATAACGTGACATTTCGCTGGCGAAAAATTTGGGTATTGTAATATCAAGATATCGCAATAAAAATGTATGACGTCATCCCGTTTACCTTTTTACCCATATTTTTTCGGTTGTGCAAGCCCTAATATAAAATATTATAACCCATAAAATATGTCTTGCTGAGTCATGGGAAAACACAAATTTTTCATTATCAATAGATTGTTGTCTGATCTGTTCGTCTGTATGTCCGTCTTAAGGGGCTTAGTATCGCCAGATGGGTACATTCAAAATTCAAAAAGTTTATTTTGCAAAGTAGGTATATATAATACACGTTTCACAAGTCAAATTTTAATCTTATAAAAATATGTGTAATAAAATAATAAATGTACATGAACTACTTAGATTAAATGTTTCTTTAATTTATGTAAATAAACGTTATTAATTGACTAGTTTGTCTTTAAATGTAGTTAATATATATATATATACACTTAATAAAATAAAATTCAAGTTATTGTGAGATATATTTCGGGCCCTGTCCTGGGTCCGGCATCAGTCACAATCACAATTTAATTTATGTAGCAATTTAAAAGCCTACTCCTCGTTTATGGCCATCCCAAAAATATTTGAAAAATGTATTATGATTTATCAACTTTAAGACAACATATGCAACATTTTCATTTTTCATACCACAAAAACTTCCATATGAAAAAAAAAAAACAACTGAATGGTGTTTTTTGGCTTGAATGCCCTACTGCTCCTAAGTGGCTTAGTCGATTTAATTCATTTATGTTTTGATAAATAGAAAAACTTGATAGATATAAAAATAGCACAGGATTATTCAATCGAACAATCACGTTCATGTGAAAAGTATTATTTTCTTATATTTTGCCCTGTCAAGGATGCAGCGAGCGTCGTAACAGCCACAATGCATTACGCGCTGATATGAACGTTATTTCAATGTCGTTTCCGTTGATTCTCGTACCGATAAACAAAGAGGCGCTAATTTGGTGGAGGTAATCGTCTTAATATGTTTTTCAATGCAAGTGCTCGTAAAGGCCCACTTTTTATGCATCAAAACCGAACAGAAAGTCGATTAATTTGCCCTAGGGCTTTATTATTATTATTTTTAATTTATTAACGAGAATTTTGCTAACCTGCAACCTTTCCTGTGTACCATTTTTTTCCACTGTTTAACGGCTTGTATACAGTCCTTTTGAGCCAATCATAATTTAAAGTTCACAAGATTATATTTGTTTTATTTCCTCACACTATGCATTGAAAAACGTAGTATGATACACGGGCGTAAGAGCAATAAATTACTCGGTTACGTTTAAAACACTCGCTACGCTCGTGATTTATTCCTTTACGCCCTTGTAGCATAAACTACTATTGTGGTCTGCCACGATCAGGTTGTTTTAAATTTTAAATTTTGTACATATTCTTAACTATATGTAAAGTAAAACAACAAATAGTAATAAAAATTACAATTCTAGCGCATTGTTTTTTGTTGTCTTGAATTTGCTTTGGCATCTGTATTGTTATTGTCTATAATGTTTTTAAGGTTCCGTACCCATATTGTGTGGCGGTACAGAACCCTTTTTTCATTCCTAAAACAAGTTTTCTGAAGCTGAAAACAATGAGCTATTCATTATGCCCACGTGGCTTTTATTTAAAAATCCAAGATTGAAAAATTTATTTAGGTATGTTAAAGTAAACATTTTGTAAAAGGGAAAAATACGAATTTTTTATTCATCTATTAAAATCAGCGGGTTAATTTTTACAATGTTAGATGAATGCTTTCGATGGACGTGTGGATGCGACTGTTTTTCAGTCCCAAAGTCAAACTAGTTAGTATGTTCTCCTACACAAACAAATACATATAAACTATGACAGAATAGTATTTTTCGTAACGAGTATAAAATGGCGAATTTTCTTACCAGTCAGCTGATCGGGGCAATTTGTATAGGAGGAAGTGAAAAAAGTTACGAATCTCGCTTAGCTCCCATACAAACAGTTGTTCATATAGACAAGTACTACCTGTGTTTTGAGTTTCGCCAACTAATATTATTTAAACTTATATATTTGAACAAAAATATAATCTACACATTTTATTATATATCTACTCACATATAGAATATAGTTTTCATTTTTAGGGTTCCGTAGTCAACAACAAGGAACCCTCATAGTTTCGCCATGTCCGTCTGTATGTCTGTCTGTCTGTCCGTGGCTTAGCTTAGATACTATTAGTACTAGAAAGCTGTTATTTGGCATGGGTATACATATTTATCACTCCAATAAAGTGATATAGTAAAATGTTGAAAAAGTATTTTTTTAGGGTTCCTTCCCTACACGTAAAGAGAGGATGATTTTTTTTCTCGTTTATTCCCTAATGTGGGTTGTCGTTGAATAGGTAATTTAAAAATATTGGGGGTGTGGGAAGACCATTTTTCAATTCAGGGTTACGTTTACGAAATATTAAGCTTAAAATTGTTAATTTTTGTTAGAGTCCAGTGTCCGCCCCTCTGCCAGCGAAACGGTTGTATTTGGAGACGTGAAAAAAATCACGGCAGTAGTATACATAACGAAATTAAAAGGAAAACTATCACAGCTAAGTAGGCTTTACAAGTTAATGAGTACAAATCGCGCCAAAATTTTAGTCCTCTCTAAACACGGGGCGATTCGCATCAGCAGGAACAAAATGTATGGGCCGTTCTTGGGAATAGAAGCTTACGAGCGTACTAGAAGTTTGGCGCTATCTGTATTATTATAGATAATGGTACGGAACCCTTCGTGCGCGAGTCCGATTCGCACTTGGTCGGTTTTTTTAAATCTTGAGGCATGTACATTCAATTAACAATATGTTATTTTAATACTTGGTATTTTTTTATGCTTGGGATATCTCTGATGGACAAAATCCGAAACGAAGATATTCGTCAGAGATCGAAGATGACCGACATAGCCTGCCGAATCAGTAAGTTGAAGTGGCAGTGGACGGGCCATATCTGTCGCCGACGTGATAACCGTTGAGGCCGTAAGGCATTGGAATGGAGACCACGTACAGCAAAGCGCAGCGTAGGCCGCCCTCGTGCCCGTTGGACTGACGATCTGAAGGACGTTGCGGTTGGCAGTTGGATGAGGATAACTGAGGACCGCCAAGAGTGGCGTAATATTGGGGAGGCCTATGTTCAGCAGTGGACAAATACTAGATATACGTTCTTTTACTTTGTAATACCTGATAAGTCTGTATGTACTCTTATGAAGTAAATTCTCATTCTCATTCATTCTAATTGTTTATCAAATGATTGATAAGCCCACAACAAATAAAATAATTATTTCTAACGAAATATGGCGTTAATTTACGCGTTCATAATAGCGAAAATTTCAGGGAACGTTCATTTTGCGAACTTATATTTACTTTGACAAAGTTCGAGTCAGTTCTGAAAGATCCACATACGAGTTGTGATGTGTGTTTGTGTTACAGCGTCCCCAGACACGATATTATTAAACTTTATCAATGGTTGATGTATGAATAACTTAACAGAATTTTTTGTTTATTTTGGTTCTTATACTTTTGTTTTGGTTCTGGTTAAGGGGCTGCACAATGCTAAAATTCAGTCCTGCTCTAACGCTTTGGTTTTTAACTGTCTACCCTGCTCTAATCAGATGCCGCGCACGCAAAACTTCAGATATTTAGAAATCGCGAAATGTTGCGGGTGTGTGAAAACCATTTTTCGATTTAGGGATTCGTTTGTGAAATATTTGCTAGACCCATTAAGGGTCCCCCCCTGCCAGCCAAATGCTTATTTTTGGAAATGTGAAAAAATTCGCGGTAGTAGTATGCTTAACTTAGTTAAAAGGAAAACTATCACAGCTAAGTAGGCTTTGCAAGTTAAAGAGTACAGATCGCGTAAAATTTTTAGTCTCTGTAAACACGGGGCGATTCGCATCGGCAGGAACAAAATGTATGGGCCGTTCTTGGGAAGCGCAACTTCCGAGTGGACTAGAAGTTTGGCGCGATTTTTATAAGTCGACAAACTTATAAAATGTACTTGGAGTAGAAGTCCGCATTATTGTGTAGGGCGACTATGGAACCGTACACTGCGCTTGGCCTGACACGTACTTACATATATGAAAAGAATTATTTTCTCCTATTTTGCGCGACGCAGTGATCGTCGTAACAGCTACTTCGCAATGCACGCTGATATGAACATTATTTCAATATCGATACTGTCGACATTTGTACCGAAACACACCGAACTGCTAATTTAGCTAACTGAAGCTTTGTGCATTGCTGATGTCAATGAAATACGTCAACTTACAACCGTACTTGCGAGTGCTACGTTTTACCGTAACTGCTATGCGAGCACGTACGCGTCGATAGATAAATTTGACAAATAAAATCGATAAATTCTAAACGATAACCCTTATTGCAATGAAATAAGAGTTGCATTTTATTTATCGAATCGATGTCGAGTAGTTACCAAGTTCATGCAAGTACCCCAGGCACAAAGAGGCCCGACATCGCAGTCGCACCCGGAGGTAATCTGCCTACCTGTGTAAGCAGCAATGATGCCTTAATCAACTGTCAAGACAAGATGGCCCCGGCCCCGAGCTGTACAAAGCGCTGCTCCTCCGTCATCTGACAATAAATGACATGAATAACTTAACTATGTATTGATAGACCCGCCGGAGAAGCTATATAGCTCTCTCATTCTCCAAGGAGGTACACAATGTATACTGCACATAGTCACATCATTCCTGGTTTCAATACGGATTCGGACAATAGATATATACTGCTCTAACAGGTCATGGTGTAAGATGGCAATTCTTACTATGGTAAGGTAGAGTTAATAATCATACAAAAGGTATGTAAGATGTAAGGTGGTCTTGTTTTTCATAAAAGCAAGCCGTTGTTATCCTATCTTCCGAGAAATACTTCAACTGATACACAGCCTCGTTCGTTAAGGCTTCCGCTAATTTTAGGCAGTGGCATCCCAGATTCTCTAACACAAAGCATTTTAAAAGGGTCCGAATAACAAATAGCGCAAGTTTCACACAAGATGAAGTGCTTCAGCGATGGCCAACGAAAATAAAGAAAAAACCACTCGCCTTCGACCGACGTATCTCATTTGTCTGGAAAAAATCTGCAAGGCTTATCTAAGCCAAAGATAAAATTGAGATGAAACGGAAGGATATTCAAGGTGGGACTGGGTAAGCTGTATAAAGTCGTGAAATATAGCTGGCTCCGGAAGAGAATCCTCCTCGACATTTTTCCTTTGATTCTTTCTTAGGGTTCTGTCTTGAAAACACTTTTTGTTTGTCCGGTCCGTCATAAGCAGAGATCGGAATAAGAGAGCTAATTTACCTACACTAAATTTTGCCTAGTTTACACGAGTAAAGTTGGAAGTCGAGTTACAGAACTAGCTAAATGTAAACGATTGCAAGATGGTACTAAAAATTGTAGGTGTATACTAGTTAATTCAAGAGTTATGCAAGTTACTCTACTAAGTAAAGGCCTCAGAGCATTTCTAAATCCTCTATGGTGTAGGGTGACTTTAGAGCATAATATCACAGATAATATAATATAAAATTCAAGATTTTCTATTTGTTATTTCTAGTTAAGGCGCTATATGCTGCGACAATACTGCCACTTAAGAAAAAAAAAACATTATTTACTTACTAGAATATTTATTGAACATGTGCTCTAGTAAATGCTTAGATATAGCAATGAACTATTTTTAAATAGCATAGTTCTCATAGACAACGTCATCATAGTAAGAATGACGTCAGTGATGAGCTAAAATTTTACCTTTACTCAAAACGGCCGCTTTTGGCATAAGTTAAAATTCTAGCTCATCAAATACGTGTCTATAAAAACTTTGCTATTTAAAAATAGTTCATTGCTTTATCTACGAATTTATTTGAGCAGATTGTCACTAATTTTTCTAGTAAGTAAGTAATGTTTTTTTTTCTAAAGTGGTAACACGTTTGCAGCATAAAGCCCTTTAAGAACTGACTTCGTTTAATTAGGAATGCAATAAACATCTACAGTTTTCAATGACGCTTAAAATCGGTTCTTGATGTTATTTTTAGCTAAACGTCCTTGTGATATTGACTCGTGTGTCTTTCTGTCTGTCTGTCACAGCAGGGTTTATTGATATATTATCGATTTGTAATTAATTATGATGTTATGAACTTTAGTGCTTTGGTAATAAAAATAACTTACACACTTAATTACTTACACAGTCCGCACTAAGTTATAAAGTTTTGTGTAGGAAATCAATTTTCTCTATTTAAGGGATGCAAAAAACATGTTGATGGTTGTGATTGTCTTTATACATCTTTGTTGCCTTAGTTCAACAAAGATGCAAAAAACAATTTTCGCCAAGAATGTGGAGTGAAATTTAAAACGGTGTCGTAACTTTAGGGTTCTCTTTCTTTCATTAATTTGGGAAAATATACGTAAGTACCTAAATTGATCTCCTAAAGTAAAAATCTGAAAATACTCTATAATATAGAAGGCATGTAAATATAAAATAGAATTTTGTGCAACTGTGACATAATGTGAATGTGAGACATTGAGACACGAGTGTTAGTTTCGTAATTGATTTGCACGAGTGTCCCAATGTCTAATTATGTCCAGTTGCATACAATACTTTATCTACGACTATCAAAATCAATTTCACGAAAAATCAGAAAAAGAACACTCGTCGTGATACTGTCGTGATACTCATCATAATGGAAGAGTAAGAGGGCGTGGCTTAAGAAATTCAGACACACCGTTATTCCTTGCGATTGGTTCTCTAGCGGTGTTATAATAAACTTGGCCATTCACAGCGCAGAATTGCGATTTTATAATGTAATATTGTAACATTGCTCAAACAATGTAGGTATTTATAAAACCGCTTTTGATTATGTAATTAACTTATTGCAGTATGGGGGTAGATAAAGATAATTGTAACAACTATCACACCATTAATTTAATTCCATTAACCACAGTTATTAACACATACTACGAAACGCTTTGCTCTACGTGGTCTCCAAACTAGAAATACCAAACCTATATTGTTATGTTCAGAATAAAATGTATATTTCGGAACGCATCCATCAATGGTCTATATATTTTGTCTATGGACTTGGAGCTGTCAAAAAACGAGGGACGTGGAATTTTCTTGGTATAGATCGCGGACGATTTTAATATGTGTTATTAAGGGATATTAACGGTAAATCGGTGCGGACATCGTAAGAAACAGTATTCAGTCAATGGCTGACGTTATTTTGGCGTGAAGGCCACTTTTTGGTGAATTTCCTGTGTGTGTGTGACATAACCTGTGTCCACGCGGCTTCCGACAAGTGGACTTGTTAATTACTATTTCTGGGTTCGGATGCATCCTGGGGTAGGAGGTTTGTGTTTAGATTCATCGTGGAAGGTGATCTACGTGTCACATCACCGGAACGTCTTGGAGTCCACGTGCAGCGAAAGGACTTCATGCGAGGATCAGTGGATGACGTCATCATACAACTGTCTGGTAGGACGTTTTATATTAAATATTATAGATCATAAGATACTTGTATACTATGAATCTGGGACAGCTTATGGGCCCCTGTTCCAGCTGCAAGTATCACCCTTTAGCATACAATTAGTGGTGTCTGAGCGTGGTTATGGAATCCTCGCATCAGTGACGCCGATGCCCGTCACTAGTCAGTATTACCACTTTTTATATGCTACAATTTCTGGTAGCAACGAGCGTTTTTTATCAATCAAGCTTTGGTAACCAGATCGTGGTTAATCCACCTAATAAACCTTTGGATTATATACATATAAACAGCGGAACTGGGCGGCCCCAGGGTCATTGAACTGTTAACATAGCTAGGCTTTTACATGGTTGTATTATTGATATGTTATTGATGTAGCAATTACAAATTGGATTTGTTTAGTGCTTTGAGTAGTTAATTGATTACCGGAGGGTACCACATTGATGTGGTTCAGTAATATCAGTATAAATTGTTAATTTAGTACATATCAAGTGTTCTTGTATTGCAATAACATTATATCATATAACGGTTTATATTATAGATTGTAAATCAACTTGTTAGCTAATATACGGTTATCTTGGCTTGAATTTATGTACTTACAAGCATGTATACAAGTGCATAGTGGAATGTGCATTCGGGTTTGTGTGTATTGTATACACCAAATATAATTTAAATTTGGTAATATAGAATTAGGTAGGAACCTATTTGTTTGTTTAGTATTGACGGACAGTACATACATTGGTAATTGGGAATTCATTTTGCTAATTAAATTCTATTTATAGGTAGGGTATCTATTGAGCAGTGCTTCTGTATTTTGTGCCGTGTCAGGGTGTTTGCTAAATAGTTTTTATTTATACATTTCCCGGTTCATTGCGGCATGATGTCCAAGTCTCACAAGGCTGCGTTGGCGAAAGAGCTCCGCTGGTTTACAACCGTCCAGGGATTGCTTTCTCGTTCGGATCGCGACAATGCAATCCTGGAGAGAGCCGAGCGGATGCATCAGCGGCTGGCTGATGCAGAGGCGGCTGTGGCAGCACTGCAGGAAAGTGACGAGCCTTTGAAGAGGTATGTTACGGATTTGGCTCAGATAAAAGGGATTTATGATGCTTTAACAGAGGCGGCCTCCATGATCAAAAAGCGACAATCGGGCAGCCCGGTTGTTAGCACACCTAGACCAATAGATGGCGCCACTGGTAAGACGCTGGTTATAAAGTCGAATAATGTTGCTGATATAAAGAGGCAAAATTCAGGAGGTCCTGTAGTTGTCACGCCTCAACCGGTAGATGGCGTGTCTAGTAGTTTGGCTAATTTAAAACTAAATAAATTCAATGGGAAAATGGAAGAATGGGTTTCATATAGGAATATGTTTACGTCATTAATAAATTCTAGGGTAGATTTATCAAAGGGGCAAAAGATGGCATACTTGATGTCAACATTGGAGGGCGAAGCAAGGTCGCTCATCCAGCACCTCAGGGTAGAGGATGATCATTATGATATAGCGTGGGGCTTATTAAATGATAGGTATCAGAACATGCGCTTACTGGCGGATGCGCATGCGTCTCAATTGTTGACGTTACCTAGGGTAACCGACTGGGCACAGCTGAGGCAGCAATTACTAACTCCGGTCACCGTGGCGTGTAATGCCCTTAGAACATTAGGTTTACCGGTGGACGAGTGGTCGTTTTTACTCGTTCACATTATTTTAGGTAGGTTGCCTAATGATGTGAGGTCACGTTTTGAGCGGGTGTCCGCAGAAAAAGATGGCAGCACTGTGCCTAAATTTACGGACTTAATGAAGTTTATTGAATATGATGCTAGGGTAGCAGAAACATCACAGCCGGACTTGGCGCCATCTGGGGCGCAATCATTTTTGTCTGCTGGCTCATCGGAATGTGGGGAGCCCAGACAACCGCAGCAGTCGCGGGGACGCGATATGACGCGTTTAGCGGCGGTCGCCGTGATCGAGAGGTCATTGACCTGTTATCAGTGTGGCCATACGGGGCATGACCTGCTGAGATGTCAGCAGTGGCGAAACCTGCACGTCACCGAGCGGCGACGCATAGTGAAGCGTAAGGGCCTGTGTTTCGGTTGCTTGGGCAATCATTTTGAACGTAATTGTCCCGAGCCACGACGTTGCAGTGTTTGTGAGGGGCCTCACCATTTATTGTTGTGTGCCAACAGATCTGAAGCGGCTTCACCGGTCCCGCAGCGACGGAGCCCTACGGGCGGGGGTGCTTCAGGGAGAACTCCCCCCCCCTTGGACAACGGGGGTGCGTCAGGGAGAACTTCCCCCCCCTCGGTCCAGGGAAGGCATGCTGTCGGGCAGAGCTCCCCTCCGTCGGAACGGAGGACTGCGGCGCGAGGCGCGCCCCCTCACCGGGAGGTGAGTTATGTATCTGCGCGTGGACCCGTAGGGGGCTTGCCTACGGGCTATCACACATATGGCCATGTTGTGAATTGGGCCCCTACGGGCGGGGGCCAATTGGAGTTGGCAAGGGCTAGGCCCCCCCTCCCCGCGCCGGTTTTGGTGCCAGCTGGCATGGAGCACCGTGTTAAGACGGAGTCACGGGGTTACTCACCGCCGTACCGGGAATACCCGCGGTTAGAGTACCACCCGCCGTACTCAGGGAGAGTTGGAGGCTACGCTCCCCCCATGGTGGGGATGTGCACGCGCCAGCCGTATTATTGCCAGTGGACTGGTCCTGCACTCCACAGGTGGGTAGCCTGTAACTAGCTTGTTCAAGCCATGAGTACGGAACCGCGGACGGTTCTGTTGCCTACCGCGATGGCTCGCGTCTAGGGCCCCAGGGGGGATTGAGTTAGGGTAAGGGCCCTCCTCGACTCGGAGAGTCAAGTGGCGCACCGATTGGTTTTGAACCTGGAGGTTTCGTCGGTGCCGCTCTTAGGTATTGGTGGACTGGAGTTGAATCAGCGGCTGCAGCCATGGTTATAGACAATATTGTCGGCTGGCAGCCTTCTTTGGACCTTCCTCCGTCCATAATCTCATGCACGTCAGGTCTGCATCTGGCAGACCCACGTTTTGTCATCCGGCCCAGTCGATGTTCTCCTGGGCTAGGATTTGTTAGGATGGATCCTATATGGTTCATTGGTGGAGGTATCCACAATTTTGGATATTCGATATTTGATTCGATACTTGGATTATTATGTTCGAACTTAGGAAATGGCTTTCAAATGAACATATACTGTTTGCAGATTTGGAGGATCCCAATATGATGGTGGTATTATGTTGAAATACCAACCAGTCAATGAAATTAATATATTTTGTCCCCAGCCGTGAGTGCAGAGGAGCGTTGGAGCGCATTGGTACACTGGGTTCGTGTACTTCAGGCGGACCTCATCAAGTTTAGACTTCGAGTTCTGCGCGAGGATCACGCCAGGCTGAAGTGAGCGGTTGCTCGTTTGAATCCTTTCACGGATTATGAAGGACTTCTGCGTTTTGGAGGCTGATTTTGGAGAGCTGACCTGCCATACGGAAGTCTTCATCCTTTGCTTCTACCCAAGACGGACCTTTGGTAAATCTGTTGGTGTCGGATTGACACATACGTAATGCGCACGGGGGTTTTCAGCAATCGCAACGCTCGGGTTGTGAAAGCATACCTTGTGTATTTGTGTGCTTGGCCACCAAGGCCGTTCACTTGGCAGTGGTATCAGCTTTGACTACGGAGGCCTTCGTCGCCGCGTTGGATCGTTTCGTGTCGCGTAGGGGTTTACCTTCACTTATTCGTTCCGACAATGGCACAAACTACAAAGGTACTGCTAACTATCTAAAAGATATTGATAATTTTTTGTTTTGTAAATAACTATGCTAGTTTAAGTTAAATCTTCGCCCGGAAAGGGGTAACTTGGCGGTACAGTCCCCCAAATTGCCCTCACTGGGGAGGGAATTTTTTGAAGCTGCCGTCAAGTCGGCGAAGACCCACCTCCGCTGCGTTATTGGGGAAACTGTTCTAATTTTTGAGGAGCTTGCCACTGTGTATTGTAAAGTGGAAGCGGTCCTCAACTCTCGTCCTCTCTGTGGTCAGACAGGACTGAGCATCCTAGGGAATGAAATTTAATTCTTTGGAAGGATATGAACTTGCTATCCTTGTTTTGGCGCCGGGGCCGTAAATTAAAGTTGTTTTGGCGGAGACGGAACTCCACGCGTCGCAGAGGTGTTGGTCGAAGGTTCGATTTTGTGACGAGCCATGACAACTCTCTCCCGTCTCCCGGTTGTATGAGCTAGTGGACTGATTGCTCAGCCCAGAGCGGGGGACTGTTCAGAATAAAATGTATATTTCGGAACGCATCCATCAATGGTCTATATATTTTGTCTATGGACTTGGAGCTGTCAAAAAACGAGGGACGTGGAATTTTCTTGGTATAGATCGCGGACGATTTTAATATGTGTTATTAAGGGATATTAACGGTAAATCGGTGCGGACATCGTAAGAAACAGTATTCAGTCAATGGCTGACGTTATTTTGGCGTGAAGGCCACTTTTTGGTGAATTTCCTGTGTGTGTGTGACATAACCTGTGTCCACGCGGCTTCCGACAAGTGGACTTGTTAATTACTATTTCTGGGTTCGGATGCATCCTGGGGTAGGAGGTTTGTGTTTAGATTCATCGTGGAAGGTGATCTACGTGTCACATCACCGGAACGTCTTGGAGTCCACGTGCAGCGAAAGGACTTCATGCGAGTATCAGTGGATGACGTCATCATACAACTGTCTGGTAGGACGTTTTATATTAAATATTATAGATCATAAGATACTTGTATACTATGAATCTGGGACAGCTTATGGGCCCCTGTTCCAGCTGCAAGTATCACCCTTTAGCATACAATTAGTGGTGTCTGAGCGTGGTTATGGAATCCTCGCATCAGTGACGCCGATGCCCGTCACTAGTCAGTATTACCACTTTTTATATGCTACAATTTCTGGTAGCAACGAGCGTTTTTTACCAATCAGTTATATTATAATAACCTATATTATGATTGTGTTTATTTTGCGAAATCCATCGCTATGAATACTCTAAATATTATTAGAGTGTATTACAAACAAACGGGGACTTTTTTCACATTCTTGTCTTTGGATTTGTTTCTGATTGATTTTTTCTAGTTTGTATATATTATGTTTATTGAAATATGCGAATATACCTAAGCGAAGAAATATGCAAATATATGGTACAATACGCTTGCAAATCGAATATCTTTTTTTAGAAATCTGAAACAACAATTCAAGAGATGCTAGTTCAAGAATTTCGGAATTTCTCCTTGGTCAGACTGTCTTTGATGCCATTATCACAGGATATCTGTCAAAGAAATCCCTTTGAAACTTGCAAACAATCCCTTTGCAGGGTCGATCTTGATTATTACTTGCGGTGTGGATGAATAGGATCAGGTTGTGATACTATTTCAATGTAATTTTCCAACTAAATCATGGATCCTGATCTTAGATAATCATGGTTTTGTTGTAAACTCGTGAACAATAGTTTTGTGAACGGGTTCGCTTCGGATTACTAAAATATTGGTTTGGACGGAAAGTTCAACTGTTGAATACGAAAGGAGAAGTATCTAAGAAATAGTTTTTGCGTAACAAGGTTGATTTATCTTTCCTTTACCTCTTTCGTAGGACATGGTATAAGATTTTACAATAAACTTCCAAAAGAGGTCCTTACTTTGTCAGAGAATAAGTTTAAACAGTATATTAAGCAGGGCCTACTGAAAAAGGCATATTATAAAATAAATGAATATTTGGATGATGGTGAAGCGTGGTGTTATAGTGATACTGATTGTGATGATAGTAGGTAATAATTTAATTAATTAATATAACTTCCTAACTTTTGATTCCTCTTAAGAATTAACATTAATTAATTACAGACTGTAAAAGGAAATAGACTATATGAGACAGGTAGGCAAAGATGATATGCAACTGATGCCGAGTCCAAAAGGACTCGAAATATATCTTGCCCATATTAATTACTGTGTATAATTTATAAAACAACTATATATATCAATATTTAGAAAGAAAAGCCGAATGGTAACATTATATTTTATTACAAAGATATATATGTTTTTCTTTTTTCATTAACCTGAATTCCTGCTGTCTTGTATTTTCTTATCCCTTGGTTAAAGTAGATATAAGTAATTTGATGTATAGTATAAGTTTATGTTAAAAAAAAAGACATGATCTTCCCAAGTTTCTTGCCCAATCTTCTTAGCAAGACTAATCGAATGGGCAGAGGTAGGCATGTATTTATATATGTAACCTATTACTATGTAGTATATAGGATGGGATTTGGTCGGCTGCCTGGATTCGTGTTGGGGGCTCGGTTGGTGATCATTGAACCTTGTTCCTGGTCCCTGGCCGGGTCTCCGGTATGGGTATGGGTTCGGGCGGTTGATTGAATTTCACCTTGTATAATAATATTTTACCTATAATTTTAATCGTATATATATTGCTACATAAATTAAATAAACATTTAATCTAAGTAGTTCATGTACATTTATTATTTTATTACATATATTTTTATAACATTAAAATTTGACTTGTGAAACGTGTATTATATATACCTACTTTGCAAAATGAACTTTTTGAATTTTGAATTTTTAAAGTATTTTAGTAGCCTTTGGCTACCTAGACATAAGGCTTAAGTAGGTTTCACATGAAGCGGTAACAGGTATCCCGCTCAGCTGCCATTTAAATGTTAGGTGTTTGTGACGTCCTGATGGCTTTGATCTCGATAAAACTTTGCACACATCATGTTTATTTTGCCCCCCGCACCGCACTCCAACCCATCTCTCATCAAGAGGTGCAAGAAAGATGGCGAGATATTCAAAAAGCGCCGAATTTGTGAAATGGTTTCATGGAAAAACTGTTTTCCTTGAAACGGTAATTGTTTATTAATAGAAAAGTGTATAAACTTAGTCTTTATTATGTTAATTACATCTGTATTTCTCTCTTTTTGGGGTTCCGTACCCAAAGGGTAATCAACGGGACCCTATTACTACTGATACTGATATTAAAGCCGGTTCTGAAGGCAGAAACTAAAATTAAAAGTTTTAGTGCTGTCCAAACTTAAATTTTTCCAAAGTTATTTAGCTTCTTTTCTTAACATATGGGACACGTAGAAGACAATGGCATCATTAAACGGCAAGTGCAAACTACTAACGCCTATTCATAACAAGTTTTCGGAGCGAATCATTTTCACTAAGCAAAACCTATTTAAATAATAAAAAAAAATTTTATATAATGGAAAAAAATATTTAAAGCACGTATCTTTCAGATATATGACCAAAATGACTATGTCAAGTATTTCTAGAAAAATACCAATATCACTAGTACCACTCCAGGGCCCGTAGCATACTGTTTAATCGCGCGCGACGTCACTAGTTGAATCACAAGTGCAAGGAGCGTGACGTACTGTTTAATCGCAAAAACATCGTGTCACGCTCCTCGCTTTTGTGATTCAACTAAGTTACGTCGCGCGCGATTAAACAGTATGCTACGAGTGCTGGTTAGTTTTATTTATTTACAAACTCCACTTATTCAACTATTATAGTAAAAGGTTACCTATGAAATTTCCACTTATTCAACTATTATAGTAAAAGGTTACCTATGAAATTGCCGAAATTTTCTTACATAATTCCTGTAATTCGATAGCTATTTAATTTTCCATTGTTTGTTTTTTGTTTGAATCTTGATTACAAGGTCTTACATCAACGTATTAAATTTTGTTTTTATTGTCAGTTTGATAACTAAATTTTTATTTTTAAAAACAGTTCGTCCTAAATGCCATCCGTTTCCATGATTCGTAATATATTTTTACATAAAATAAATTAATGTTGCTGTTAGCTTAATGTTGTCTCATTTATACACAAAATAAATTATAAAATTCAGATTTTGAACTGAAAATTGCGTTTCCTTCAAATTCTCCATAGAAAACGGCAATTTCAAATCTATTTTATCATCTTTATTTTTATCGAAAAGTTATACAAGAATGCAACTTTGTCAAAATTTACTTGGCACATTAAAATAATTAAATAGAGAGTATAACAATGCCTATGTATGTATAATTTACCCAAAATACCGATAATTTTTTTTTTTTATGTAGTCTTATGGTAGACTTTGATGACCTATTTAAAACTTAGAGCAATTAAAACAGTTCACAGGTTACTTTAATGAAAAATGTAAAAGCTTTTCTTGCTCTCTTTTTGGAAATTTGAGGTCATCAACAACACCAACATCTGAGAAATATTTCCTAATACCGAATCCTTGTTCCTATAAAAATAAACAGGGATCCCTCCGAAAACTTACATTGTGTAATAAAAAAATACGATAAATATTTTATTTACCGCAAACGTCTTCACTAACATTTATTATACAGCTGTGTTCGCTATGGGTGGTCTTATATTGCACAGCGTGTAGTTTTTGGAAAGTCAAGAAATAAGGCTCTTACCGACATGGTTTTGCTTAACCCTAAAATGCATCTTGGATCGAAAACGGTACAAAGGTTTTATTATTTATTATTAACATTTTTTTTTTAAATTATTCATTAATTTATTTTGCTTTGTTTTTTTTGTATTTTCTCGCATTCACCAAAAATTCGCCCAAGGAAAATTGTCAGAGAGAGCTTTTGAAGAAAACAATCAAATAAATATTCTGCTTGCATATATTTCTATAGTGTTTTAGTGCTTTAAAAGTACCCAATAAAAAAAATATATAAAAAAACTGTTTTTTTTTTAATAAATATATATATGTTGCTACATAGAGCATTTATTTTATTTTATTTCTTGTATAATTTAAACAGCGTATAAAAAATTATTTTCGAAATATATTTCGGCCCACTTTGGGGCCGGCATCAGTCGAATTATAAACAGTAAATGACATAAAATATATATACAACCTTATGATTATGACTAATGATTTTAAATGAATGACATTTGAGTATGAATAAGAAATATATACACAACCTTATGACATAATTATGAATGAGCTTAACCTACTTTAACAGAAAAAAAAATTAAAAACAATGTAGAGGCCACCCTGCGGGTACTTCGTGCGCTACCCCGAAGTTTATTTACTATATTAGGCGCACTCAAACCCGCAAGATGGCATTGCTGCTCAAGGTACCCTGATCTTGATGGCAATTGTTTTTCTGGTCTGGTGTAAGTCAAGTCCTGGTCTGAAGTCAGTGTTGTTTGTTTAGTCCTGGCCCGTAGTGCGCACCAAGTGACCATATGTATGAGTATTCCCACGTCCTTATTTTTATATCTGTCAATGGTGGGTGAAATGATTTTATGATTCTTACGGTGAAACAGTTGTTGAATGTTTGGTAATGAGAACGTACATGGATGGGGATAGGGAGGTTGTTATTGTAGGATGGTTGATGTGTGTCTGTGATGATTAATGCGGATGCGTAGTTCATTTCGTGTTTCTCCTACATAGAATGCCGAACAGTGTCAACATTCTAGTAGGTATATGCAGTTTTTTGTTTTGCCGTTGGTGTTTGGTTGAGCTTTGTATGTACTGGTTGTGTGGTGTGTTTTGATTTGTGTGTCCGTGTGTTAATTATTTGTACTGGTTGCTGTTTTGTTTTGGTGAATATGGATTTGAGGTTTGGGTTCTGTCGGTAGCATATATGTGGATTGTTTAGGAGTAAGTTTTTGGTTTCATCATTTTGCTGCAGAATGGGTAGATGGTCGGTGATAAGTGTTCAAAGTTTCTGACTTCCGTGAAAGTATGTTGTGATTAGTCGTGTTTGGTTTTGTTTAATATTGTTGTTGTTACTGTTGTGGTTATTGTTGTTGGTGTTCGTGTTGTTGTTGATGTTTATGTTATTATTTTGGTGAAATATCGGTCTGTTGAATATATGTTTTCGTAGGAAATGATCAGGGTAATCTCTCCTAGAAAGTCCATCGTGAATTTTGTTCTGATAATTATTAAGGGCATTTTGCGTGTAACATATCCGATAACCACGGAGAGATAGTGAGTTTTTTGTGTTAGGTGGATGACAGCTGTGGTAGTGAAGATATTGCACTTTATTTGTTTCTTTGAAGTGAACTGAAGTGTGTATCTGATTATTTTCTTTAATGGTGAGGTCGACATCCAGAAATGTGATTGTGTCGGTAGAGATGGTATGAGTAAATTTTTATGGGCTGCAGTTATTGAATCTTTCCAGGAAGGTAGTCAATGAATTCCTGCTGTTTGGCCAGATCATAAAGATGTCGTCTATAAACCTCCTCCACACCAGAGGTTTATAAGGTTCGACAGTAAGAACGTATTTTCGACGGAACCCAAGAAAATATTTGTGTAGCTGGGAGCCATACAAGTCCCCATAGCGGTACCTTTAATTTGGTGGTAAAACTCATTTTTGAAGCTAAAATAATTATTTTTTAGAGTTAGTTCTGCTAATTCTATCAGGAATTCGGTTGATGGTTGGTGAGGGATGGGACGTTTGTTTAAATGCGAGCAAAAAGCAGAGACGCCGGTGTCATGAGGAATATTTGTGTATAATGAAACAGAGTTTTTTTTTGGTACTTTTCTATCACTGTTTTCGTACAAAAATAAAATCTCATGAATTTAAGGGTTAAAAATAAAAGTAATAGACATATAGATAAATAAAGTCGACTGACTGTCATTTATTTACCTTATCCTTATCCTGTTATATTGTTGTCCATATAAATATGTATTCTACTAAAAGAAGCTTATCAAAGCAAAAGAAAAATAAATAAACAGATCAAACAACTGCTTTGTCCCCGAGGGATTTATCACGAACTCAAAGTAAAGTCAAGTAAAGCAAAAGTAAAATTAAACCATTAAATAAAATATAAACTTTTAATAAAAATACTGAATTATGAATTAATACTAATCTGGAAAAATAAATATATTGCAAGATAGCTGATGAATTTATTATTATATCTGTAGTTTAAAGGAAACACATTGCTGTAATCTACTAATCTTTTATAGGAAAATAATGAAAACTATGTCCTAAAATTATATCTCTGAAAAAAAAAAAACTTTAAAATTAAGCCATAGGAATTGCCCCAGACCAATATCTTTTTAACCTTTAACTTTTAAATAAGAAAAACAAAGTTAAGTTTTGCTCTTTGTACCGAGCGTAAATGAACTCTATCTACAACTTAAGAGCTGGGCTCTTGTCGGTTCGAGTAACCGCCATTTTATTCTTTCTTCTGCTAATAATTTGACCACTTGACATAACATTAATTTTCCGAAAAATAAATAAATTCATTTATTTAAGGCTATTTTCAAAAGTTTTTTTGGACAATTGGAGAATGTTTTGTTCGAAGTGACCTTCATTTCTTACTCATTTATTGTTTTTGTCTACGGTACTTTTAAATAAATTTATCAACATGATAATAGTAGTTTATGCTACAAGGGCGAAAAGGAACAAATTACGAGGACGATTTAAAATACGAGCGTATTAGCCTGGTTTGTTCAGTCCTGGACATAGACCTTTCCAAGATTTCACCACTCTGGCGGTCCTCCTCAAAGAAATGGCCATACTCACACACGCAGATCAGAGAGTCTATTATGTATCTTTAGTTGCCAACTGGAATGGGTGCTTATCATCAAAAACATAGATATACTATCGAATTCCGATTGTCTGAGGATATGTTCGCACTTGAAATTACGACAAAGTTCGTAAATAGTTCAATATCCACTAAAGGCAATTTTGAAAGTTCAGTTTTTATCTATGTTTTTGATGATAGAAACCTAGTCCAGTTGGCAACCAAAGATACAGAAAGGGTGGGTTGGTAAGCTCGGTGCCAAAACCTTCACGGAGATAGTCGCAGTGGAGAAGATAAAAGTCCGTAAATAGGTAGTAGTTTATTCTAGAGAAGTTGTTGTAAATGTGAAATCGAATTACCAGCGAGAACTTTAATCAACGAAGCTCTAAAACGTAACTTTATTGTAACAAGCTGTTTACAACAAAATGTTTCGCTAATAAAGTACGAATACAATTTACATTTTCCGGCCACGAACCGGTCACAGTTAGAAATTCAAACACCCCATAATCAATGTTGTCTGACTTAACCCCGAATTCGCTCGTAATTTCATTAAAACTTCAAAATTAATTTCTGGTAGTTTGTGAAAATTTTGGTGCCGGACATTTGTGTAACTTTCACAACTCTCCTAATTAATTGAGGTGTTTATCTTCTGGGTACTGCGACCTTGTGAGCAACATTAAGCTGTTAATGGCGCTGGGGGGATTTTCACCGCGTTATGAAATGGCCTGTTTAGGAAGTTTCTTGCAAAAAGTCTGCTAAGTTACATAATGGCCAGGTTCTTTCGATTTTAAGCTGTTTGGAAAGACGAGACAGTTAACACCATAAAGGTAAAAAAATACGCGTGAATTTTGGTTTTGGTGCTGAAAGATTTCTTCAATCTGTTGTTTGCAGAGTTACAAAGTGGGTAACAACAAATCAGCAAGCAAACAAATTCTTTGAGAATATCACGTTTTTTGATCGATAAAAATTATATGATAAAAATAATGTGAGGGTTGTCCACTAATGAATATATATATATATATATAAGGTGACTTTTTGATCATCGTCCAAATTCATACTGGAGGCATAATAAGTGATCATTATCTTGGATCAGTAACAATTTTTGTGAAATTTGTAAAATAAAATTTCGGCTTCCCATATAAATTCAGTTCCAGTCTCGAGTGAATCACTATCATGGACCGATAACGATTTTTGTAAAATTCATTAAATGAAATTTCGACTCCCCATAGTGATTCACTTAGGACTGGGAGTGAGTTACTATGGGAAGTCGAAATTTCATTACCCGAATTTCACAAAAATTGTTATCGATTCATGATGCTGATCACTTACCAAGCCTCCAGTATGAATTTGGACGATGATAAAAAATTCACCTTTATAGATGTCAGCGGTTTTCTTACTTTAAATACCTATACATATATGTCATATAATATTTTTTTCTTTTCGCCTGATGACGACCCCACTGAGGGGTGGCCCTTGAACGGTGTTATATAAAAATATTTTATTAACATACTAATTATAATATAGTTTACAAACATAACGCATGTCCCAGCGGAGATGAATCCATTTTGCGAGCCCAGATGAATCCATTTTGCGAGCCTGAAAATTCTTTCCGATTTGTTGATTTACGCCCAAAGTGGAATTTAAACAAAAAGCTCAAATTCAGGAATTTGACGAAAAGACTACCTTCTTTTTATATCGAAACGATCCGCTGGTGCAGTAGGAGAAGTATCGACTTATTATACGATGGGTTTAAATTTGGAATCTCAGCCAGCAAAACATGTTATTTATTTAGTTGAACCATGGCAAAACAATTTGGAGCCGAGACAAGAAAAGAGAAGTCAGACTAACCCTTACTAAGTTATATAAATAAAATATTAAATATATAGTTATGACATGAATACCCGAGGTGTTCCAAGTGAGAACTGTAATGTAATGAATATAATATACAATGAATATAATATAATATATTATTACGTCCCAACGTGATGGGTGGTGAACCCTATCGCCGTTCTTCGGGCACAAATACACGCTTTTTAGAGGTTCCCTCACGATGTTTTCCTTCAACGTTCAGCAAGTGGTAAGTAACAATAAATACATCCCATACATCAGCCTGTGTTCATCCACTGCTGGACATAGGCCTCTCCAATATTTCGCCACTCTTGGCGGTCCTACGTCATTCTTATTCAGCCGCTACCCGCAACGTCCTACAGCTCTAGGTTGCGCTTTGCTGTACGTGGTCTCCATTCCAACGCCTTTCGGCCCCAACGGCTATCATGTCGCTGACAAATATGGCCATCCCACTGCTACATCGACTTACTAATTCAGCAGGCTATGGTCGGTCACTTTCGATCTCTGACGGATTTCCTCGTTTAGAATTTTACCCATCAGAGATATCCCAGAGAGATATCTCCATAGCTCGTTAGGTGACCGTACGGGGATCGAACCTGGGTCTCAAGATTAAGAGGCCAGCGTTCTACCCCTGAGCTACCGCCGCTTAATAATTAAGTAAGTAAATATTATAAGAGTACATTACGAACCTAAACAAAATAATTAGAAACAAATTTCAAGTAAGGCAAATAGGTATTTTGAAAAAATCCTCGGGCTAGGATTCGAACCTGCGACCTTTCACGACAAGTAAGTTACCGACTGGTGCAACTAGGTACCTACTCATTCTGAACCGTTTAATTTTTAACACCGTATATAAACACCGATTTTTTTAGCCAGTAAGGCATTTGCATTGACTGAACTTTTCTGATAGACACTCACGAAGGCGTTATGTGATTTCAAGCCGATATACTTGTTGCTACAGACAGTTAAGGATGGTCGTCATGACGCGACCAACTCAGTTGTGGGCGCGGCTAAATGTCATGCTGTTTCAAATGTCAGCTTCGCTATAAAGTGCACGCTCCATGAAACTTGCGTGGACAATACTATCGTGCCAATTTCGTCGTCGTTGCAAAATTGAAAAGTTGTTTCAGGAAAAACCACATTGTGGCTAGACTGTCAAAGTTTTCAAGCATTACTCTTGGTTGTTAATAACCTAGATAACATTTTCGATGTTTGACCCATATACATTTTTTGACTTTAGGCTTATTTTTGGTAATAAACCGCTAGATGTACGTATTTTAGGGGTCTGTTGTTGAGATATTACTCAAATTTCACGGTTTTTCGTTCGACTTAAACATAGATCAAGATAATGTTAATGGACTCAGAGTAAAATATTATAATAACATTCCATAGACACCCCACATTGTGGTGACAGCGTTTGTAGGCAAGTTTGCGCGTAACGACGCCTCTTAAGAAATTAACAGTATAACAAAACGTACTCTGTCAGTTAAGGTGATATACCGTGCTAGCAAAGGTCCCCGTTACTCCAGGCAGTGTGATGGCATGCAAATTCTTTGCACACACACATTCATAAAGCACCACGAAAGCGAAATAAGTATTTTAAAGAAAAAATTAAAGGATAAATTTGCTATTCCTAAGAACGAAGTCATAAATTAGTGCCTGCACTACGGGTGGGTCAGTTGTCAATAATTATTTTTTGTTCACATACGCATAGGCAGCGTTTAAATGAGATATGCAACACAGATGTGGATCACGGAAGCAGGCAGAGTGTAGTAGACAACGTTCTTTGATTATTGTGTGAATTTGAGCTTTAACAACTCAAATTCTAAGGATAAATTTGTTCGAGGACAAATGATATTGTACTGGGAATTTATCTTCTAATTACAGCCAAAGGAGAGATCAAGGTGGATTATTGCGCAAAGGCAAGGGTTTGGGTTTGAAACCTAGATTTGTGCTGACTACAGTTGGAGAAGGCCTAGCTGTTTGGCGGGAAGTCCTGGATCGGGAGAAAGCGTCCGAAAAATGGTGACGATTGCGTCATCGTTTGACCAGCCAATCACAAATCAAGAGAACGTGACGTCATAGGCATGGGCGTGCGTCGAAGTCGATAATAGCGGATCTGTGCTTAAGTGAAATTGGACATTATAAGTGCAGTGATAAGAGTGAAAGTAGATTAATTAGTTGTTAAGATATATTTGGGAAGCTTTGTTGTAAAATGAGAAAAGGAGAGAGGGTTAGTCGAGGTTTTGACTAGACATGCGCAAAACAGTTCACCTAAAAGAAAGGAATGATACGTATGTTTTCTAATCCGGAACTATTCCACTCCTCTAGTCCACTCACTCACTTAGTTCCGGCGTTTCTTCAGTACCGTCGTCGTTCAGAATGAGTGTAACCTCGGGGCTACTACAAAGACTACGAACAAAATAATCTCTGAATGCACGATGTCAAGGTCTATTTTTGTAGTACACATTTCCCACTGGAATGTTACATTTGCCTCGTATCTTTTTTTGGACACTTGACACTTTCCAGATGTGGCGATTTGAATTTGAGTAGAAAATAATTGTGTTTTTGTTTTGTTTATAACTACGGGTTGCAACTTAGTTCTTTTGTTAGTTTTTTAGTTTCAAGAAAGGAGGATTAGTTTCACGTTTTGAGCCATTTTTGTATTTATTTATTACTTTTGCAAAGGACTATAACGGCAATGATGCCAGCTGTTAGTTAGAAAGGAAAGGAGGCTTGCAGTATTTATGAAGGGAAATAGCTTTTATTGTGAAGTAGTAAAATCTACGTCTATTATATGGGAAGGAACTGGGTGATAAAATAAAGTTAAGCTTTGTTGTGGTAATAAATTTTGGCCCAACGACGATGCGTACAAAACCTGAATGTTGAGCGAGGCTAGGGTTAATGTAGATTCAAATAGATTTAACAAAAGTAAAAGTAAATAATGTGTATAACTGACATTTTTTGAAATTTCTAAATCCACTTGAGAGGTTATCTTTCTTTGAATGGTATTGTATTCTATTCAGTCTAAGCACTAAATATCAGCGCTATATAAAACCAAATAAATAATAAAAATACAATTTAAATGATTATGCACATTCGAGATAATTTATTTCTTATTTTCTTATAAATTATTACTTTACATAAAACAAATGTACCGTATACCGTAGAAGAGGCAGCAAAGGTCAAACTACCACTACCAAACACCCTAACAATGAGACTCCCTTTCAAATAATGCCTATTTTTTATAAATAAAATTAAAAAATAAATATGTGGTCTATCCTTTTTATAATTTATGTAGGTCTCTAAATACTATTTTCATCAATAAAATTAAGTATACCAAAACTATGAAAAACACAAATAAAAAAATGTACTAATCTTGACACTACAACTGAGAATCAAAATAAAAAATAATCACGCATTTTCTTGCACATCTTAGTTTCTTTTGTAATCAAGAATAAGAAAAACAAAAAAAAGTGTGGTAAAAATGAGCGGAAAAGGCCACCTTAAGAGTTAAAACTTTGAACATAGAAAACGGCGGTGTATTTAAAAGCAAAAATTTATTTTAGATGTTTTATTTCATGTAAGTATACACTCATAGCGACAAAAGTAGTTTCATTGATCGAAAATTATCCAAATATCAAAATGTGATACTTGATACAAATATTATTATTTATATATATTTTTTATACTTCAAGTAAGATAAATTGATTTTTATGTAAAAAGCTTTAAATATTCTTAAAATAATTATGCTTAATTTGAAATTTGATTACATAAAACTTGGCAACAATCAAAAAGATAAATTAAACTTACTTATTTTCCACCCCATAAAAGTACCTACAATTTGCTTAACTGTCTCTGTCTAAATTCTGTCTGTTCAAACAATACGTAGGTATGGGAGAACATCCGAGTATTTATTACCACGTTTGGTTAATAAATTACCACAAGAAATAAGGTCCAGCCTTAATCCTAAAACTTAAAAGTACGCTAAAAAGTCACTTTATACCTTTAACTAGAAAATGAAATTGGAACATTCCGTATAAGTCATTCCTTTGCTACCTGCGCCGCGATAAGAGCATCTTTTCATTTGTATACCATTGTCCGATCGACTGCTCATTTACCTTACAATTTTATACCTGCTAATTCTGTATTGTAATTTAATTCCTATTTACATGAAGTCAAGATCAACTAAATTCATTTATTTGCCTTTACTTATTTTTGTAACAACTACGTAACATTGCAGTAGCAGCCGTTCGACAAACAATTTCTCTCGTCATCCATTGTATAATTATAATAAGTATGTATGCAGGATTGCAGGTAGCTATCAGTATCAGTATTTATTTGTTTCTACTTTTGTGGGCATAACCTCATGCACGAATATGAGTATTATTCACAAATTGTAGTATCAGGACAAACTCATTTGAGTTTATTTATACTATTCACCATGTAATAAAATAATGTAAAATTATGAATAGATAAATAAATATAATAAAAAAAGCAAGTTACCAGACATACAAAAAATTCCAAACAAAAGCAATATTTATATTACAAAAAATAACTCCAACGCAATCATTGCAGGATAAAGCGGCGAAAAGAAAGAAACAACAATAATCTTAAAGTGCACGAAGCAAGCTCTATTGTCTAAAAAACATTTCCCGTTGGTACTCAATGTGTTGGTGATATCCCTTCATGTGCTAGTGTGTGTGTACTAGGATTCACTCATATTTCGTATACAAACGAAAGTAGTCCTTAAATTTCGGACGTAAGATCTATTTTGTATGAAGTATTTCTCATTGGAGTTGGAGTTGGAGTTCTGTGTGCAAGAAACCAACTACAAACAATAGTAGTCTTTAAATATTTGACGTAAGATCTATTTTGAATAAAATAGTTCCCATTGGAGTTGGAGTAAGTCGTTAGCTCTGTGTTCAAGAAACCGACTACAAACAAAAGTAGTCTTTAAATATTGGACGTAAGATCTATTTTGTATAAAATAGTTCCTATTGGAGTCGGAGTGAGTTGTTAGCTCTGTGTTCAAGAAACCGAGTACAAACAAAAGTAGTCTTTAAACATTGGACGTAAGATCTATTTTGTATAAAATAATTCCCATTGGAGTTGGAGTGAGCTGAGTCCGTGTGCAAGAAACAAACTACAAACAAAAGTAGTCTTTAAATATTCGACTTAAACTCTTTTTTGTATAAATTATTTTCCATTGGGACTAAGGAGGCTACGGAGTTGCTGGATAGAGGTGTGAACGAGTGAGTGGTATAGTCCCGGGCGTGGAAGCATCTCATTTTCATCATTCACTCCGGAACTACCCATGTCTAGTTTTGACACGTAAAGGAGAGGACACTGATTTGTCCAAGAGATAAACAAATATAATTGTTTGTCTAATTCTATTTATTGTGAAATTTGAAATCAAAATTGTTGACAAGCTAAAGCTAAAGCTAGTAAAGATCGACGCGGGGATCACGAAATAAAGCTAAGTACATACATAAAACCTTCGGTTAAAAATCGATATTGTGTTTGAATTTTTCTAACTATTAAAATTCAAGTTAAGTGGTAACATAACGTTATCTATGGAATATTGGCTCCATTTTCGAGCAAAGTAGTTAAAAGCGAGGGGTTGAAACTATATTCCACAATATTGATTATTTACCGATATAAACCTTGTATTTGTTAGAGAACGCAATGTTATTTAACATTTAATGAAATGTACAGAGATACCGATACATGTCTAATATAATCGGACATTTAAGCAACATAAAAATTGCATGCTCTGACAAATTATTTATGTGTTCTTTATTGCTCTAAAAATTCTTTTGAGACAAAGCTGACAGAGGCGACTCGTTAGTAGATATTTACGTTCATATTGTCTCTGATGATATAAACAAGTGAGGATTGTTTATACATATTTGTTATACAAGGGAGAGAGCTCAGTTTAATATACCTGTGCCAATCTGTCGTTCGAACCGACGGATTATTTATTTATAAAGAAAGACACAGTGATCATGTCCCAGTTATGCGATATGTTCTATACTGGTGATGTAAACAAGTAATATTGTTATACAAAGAGAGTTCAGTTCGACTCTGAATCTTGAAATCGTTTAAAGAAATAAATGTATGGTTGTGTGTTGGTAGCGTAAATATTGTCTCACTGGTGATGTAAACAAGTAGGCTTGTTTAATACATATATTGTTATACAAAGAATAATTCAGTTCGATTCTGAATCATGAAATCGTTTAAAGAAATAAATGTATTGTTGTGTGTTGGTAGCGTAAATATTGTCTCACTGGTGATGTAAACAAGTAGGCTTGTTTAATACATATATTGTTATACAAAGAATAATTCAGTTCGAATCTGAATCATGAAATCGTTTAAAGAAATAAATGTATAGTTGTCTTAAAAATGTAATTCTTATGTACTAGATAAACTATAGATAATAAGGCCAAAGGGGTTTTTTGTAGTCGTTGTCTTTCCCCTTTATTAACTTCATTTTGGGCCATTTCGAGAACAACGATAAAAGATTTATTAAATTAGTAGAGTTTTTAAAGCATATGCCTGTGTTTATCTCTTCTTAACCTTTCCTACTATGGCTTAGATATCTTGAATCAAGTAAATAATAGTATATTAACTTAATCGATTAATATATATCCGATATCAATAACATGGTATCAGTTCAGACACAATGTGAAAAGTAATTCAATAGTCAAGTCCGAGTCTAGACTTTCATGGTTAGAACCTGCACGGATGTGGATGTGTATGTATGTATAGGCGCCAATACATATATATATAGCTATATGCGTGTGTAGGGGCAGGTGGGGCGGGCGAGGGCCCGGCGAGCCATCTCACGTGGTACCGCAGACCAGTATCTTAGAATTTGCGGTCTAGCAAAAGCAGACGCAACTAAGAAAGAACTTGATAATACCTAAATAAAAAAATACACAACGTAGGGGGTCCAGTATTGAATTATATACACATAATTATATAATATCACATTGTGTGGAATAATTATTTCATATGGAAATAATTATAATTACCTTATTTATTTAACTGAATGACAGCCATAATAAATAAATATTAAAACTAAAAGGGAGAGAAGAGAGAAGCACGCTTGACGGGTTTTGATCAGGCCATAACTATTCGTTTACTTGGCAATCGTTATCTTGTGTTGGACGTTTCATTCACATTAAAATTATTAGCTATTTTAATGTTTTTTTTTTACAGTGTTATAAAAAGTAAAAAGCTTTCTGGCTATACTAGAAACCTTGACACTGAAATTGCATTCCTGTTTGGAAAGTACTCATTAAGCTTAAAGCTATATAATATTGTAATAGTAAAATTATAGTGTTATAGTATATATAAAGAATGGTTTAGTTGACACTGTCACGACCATACCAGAAATACGCCCATTTCAGGCGAAGTTGATTCAATAAATAGAGAAAAGAAACGTTACCCTAGTTAATGTTTATGCTGCTGAAATCTGTGTTTCTTAAGGCTCATAATAGTAAAAGCTGAACTCGAGAGCGGCCGCTCAGTAATAAATTTATCGAATGCATTCAAATCATACTATACAAAGGGGGAAAAACTTGTTTACACAGTGCTAAATTGTGACTAAACAAAAAAATGAGTCAGCTATCGTCTCAGATCTGATCTAGAGTCGATTTTACAAATTATACGTAAAATTACGTAAACAAAAAAAAGGAGACCTAGAAACCAGACATTCAGCAGACTTCCAAGCTCCTTGGTTTTCTTTGAATCGGGTGAGAATAAACTTGGATCACGTTAAGCTCCTTGGTTCATACCTATGAATTGGGTGAGATTAGTTGGTTGATCTGCAAGCTCCTTGGTTTTTTATTAATTGGGTGAGAATAAACTTGGGTCACGTTAAGCTCCTTGGTTTTTTATTAATCGGGTTGAGAATACTGGCGTGATCTGCAAGCTCCTTGATTTATTGAGATCGGGTCGAGAAAACTTAGAAATATAAGCTCTAGCTATGGGTAACACATAGACTACTATAACACAGAAATTTTGATTGCTCAGAATATCACTGAGAATCTATGATATAATTACTGAGTTCAGAAAACGATTTACATAAAATATTTATTAATAAACTGTCCAACCGAGATAATAAATTGGAGAGGTGTTCTTAATAACACAGAAATTAAAATAAAAAAAAGACAAGTATACATTTAAAAGGTTATATTGAGACATTTTATGTGTGACTTTACAGGGATGAAATTATTATGAAAATGTTGTCTGTTATATGTTGCCTGTTTCCCTGTAATATTTTGCAGAGCGTTGGTTGAAGTGTGGGTATCTAAGTATAAATAATACATGTCAATAATCGGGTGTCCCATGTGCACTAATAATAATAAAGAAAGTTTCAGCGTAAATTTGTACGACAAAAAAATTCTATTTTAGAAAAGTAAATACAAATTTTTCAAAAATGACAGGACGCATAGTAAAGCGAAACAGTAGATCACGGGCTAGAAAAGCGGTAAAATTAAATCGATATGGGTCAAGAGAACGCGTCCGTAGGAGATCTACGCCTAATGCGGAAAATGCAACCGCGAATGCACAACTGATCACGGATGACGGATATCAATTGTTGGCCGGTAGAATGAAAGATATTTTAAAGAAAGTCGAGTCATTTGAGTCACAGATGAACGGTATAACTATGGATGATTGCGTTGGTAGATCGGAGGTTGATGGTTTAGCGACAACTTGCCGTTGCGATGGGAATATCAGAATTAGGCAAAAGATTATAGAAAAACCGTTTTTTTAATGGTAGAGGAAATGTACAACCTATTCGGTTCCTTGAACGATTAAAAAAATATATAAATTCAAATAACTCGCAAGTAAAAGCGCTTGATATCGCCACAGAGTGCGTAATTAGTCCAGCTCGTGAAATCTTGGAAATATATCGTGAAAATTGGTTGACGATAAAGGACTTTGAGGTCGATTTTCGTCGCTTTTATTGGTCAGAAAGACACCAAGAAAAAGCCAAAAATAGTTTAATGAGTGGCTCATTTAATTTAGAAGGCTCTCTATCAATGTGTGAATATTTTGCATGTAAAGTAGAGATTATAAATTGGTTAACGATTCCGTTTAATGAACGAGGTTTAATTAACTCGATTATGAGGCATTTTGAATCAGACGTGCAAATGTTGTGGTTTGCAAGGACCGGAGAAGTTACGGTGATCACAGCGTTTGAATTTATCAGAGATTTGGAACAAAATGTGAAACATAGACCGGAATAGCAAAGTTATCCTAAAAAGCATGCAATAAATAAAGTAGGTATGGTTTACGAGAATTACTATAGGAAACATTCTGTAAACATTATGTGGCACGAAGGCCCTACGTTCTCAAAGTAATCATATCTACTGTACAAAAATTAAAAATAGACTCGGATATGATATAATAGCGAGACTTTGTCAAGAGGGCATTTTACGCAAGTACCCAGAGATCGAGACAAAATAGTTACAAGACTTTTAATTATCAAGTAGGTACATAAGTATACAAATACATATATATATTTGAACTAATAATGACGCAATGAATAGTTACAAATACAAACATATAGATATTTGAATTAATTTCAAAGAAAGCAACTATGTCATAAGTATACAAATACAAACAAAGTTTTGGTCAACACGGAAGTGATTTCCGGCTGGAAAGACAAAATTTTATGGTTAAAAATAGTTGTCGTATTGGTTAGCACACGAATAAAGTAGCTTGTCTGTATTCTAAACGTGGGAAGTAATTTAAACGAACAAGACCGGCAAGCTTGAGAAAAACAGATCTTTAGAAATGAGCAGCAATTACAAATGGAGTCATAAAGATTGACTGTAAGACGGAATTATTGTAAAGCATTTTAAAAATTGTAAAGTTAATGGGCCATTTGTTGGGCTTTAGGTTTTGTTAACACGTTTCACGAACTTAGAAAAAACTTACCTACGCTCATTGTTTCAGAGTATTTTCGGAAATAACAATAGAGTTGTAACAAACAAAAAAATGTTTCTTAGAATTAGAAGTGTAAATGTTAGACAGATAAGCAATTAGGACCCAAACTTTCGAAAAAAGGGCGTTCGGGCGTCGGAACGGTCACAAAGCCGATACAGTAAAAACTAATAATGGGAGATAGTCGGAATTTTATTCTAAGGGATCAGAAATGACAGTTAGTTTGGTTAAATTTTGTTTTGAGAAAGATAATGAATGGTTAATTTGCTATCGCAAGCGGAGTGGCTCTGATCGATAGGGTTTATTAAAATTAGAAATACTTTGGAGTTTTCTACTCTCAAACCATCTCTTATTTGGAGGGGGCGTGTGATGGCATGCAAATTCTTTGCACACACACATTCATAAAGCACCACGAAAGCGAAATAAGTATTTTAAAGAAAAAATTAAAGGATAAATTTGCTATTCCTAAGAACGAAGTCATAAATTAGTGCCTGCACTACGGGTGGGTCAGTTGTCAATAATTATTTTTTGTTCACATACGCATAGGCAGCGTTTAAATGAGATATGCAACACAGATGTGGATCACGGAAGCAGGCAGAGTGTAGTAGACAACGTTCTTTGATTATTGTGTGAATTTGAGCTTTAACAACTCAAATTCTAAGGATAAATTTGTTCGAGGACAAATGATATTGTACTGGGAATTTATCTTCTAATTACAGCCAAAGGAGAGATCAAGGTGGATTATTGCGCAAAGGCAAGGGTTTGGGTTTGAAACCTAGATTTGTGCTGACTACAGTTGGAGAAGGCCTAGCTGTTTGGCGGGAAGTCCTGGATCGGGAGAAAGCGTCCGAAAAATGGTGACGATTGCGTCATCGTTTGACCAGCCAATCACAAATCAAGAGAACGTGACGTCATAGGCATGGGCGTGCGTCGAAGTCGATAATAGCGGATCTGTGCTTAAGTGAAATTGGACATTATAAGTGCAGTGATAAGAGTGAAAGTAGATTAATTAGTTGTTAAGATATATTTGGGAAGCTTTGTTGTAAAATGAGAAAAGGAGAGAGGGTTAGTCGAGGTTTTGACACGTAAAGGAGAGGACACTGATTTGTCCAAGAGATAAACAAATATAATTGTTTGTCTAATTCTATTTATTGTGAAATTTGAAATCAAAATTGTTGACAAGCTAAAGCTAAAGCTAGTAAAGATCGACGCGGGGATCACGAAATAAAGCTAAGTACATACATAAAACCTTCGGTTAAAAATCGATATTGTGTTTGAATTTTTCTAACTATTAAAATTCAAGTTAAGTGGTAACATAACGTTATCTATGGAATATTGGCTCCATTTTCGAGCAAAGTAGTTAAAAGCGAGGGGTTGAAACTATATTCCACAATATTGATTATTTACCGATATAAACCTTGTATTTGTTAGAGAACGCAATGTTATTTAACATTTAATGAAATGTACAGAGATACCGATACATGTCTAATATAATCGGACATTTAAGCAACATAAAAATTGCATGCTCTGACAAATTATTTATGTGTTCTTTATTGCTCTAAAAATTCTTTTGAGACAAAGCTGACAGAGGCGACTCGTTAGTAGATATTTACGTTCATATTGTCTCTGATGATATAAACAAGTGAGGATTGTTTATACATATTTGTTATACAAGGGAGAGAGCTCAGTTTAATATACCTGTGCCAATCTGTCGTTCGAACCGACGGATTATTTATTTATAAAGAAAGACACAGTGATCATGTCCCAGTTATGCGATATGTTCTATACTGGTGATGTAAACAAGTAATATTGTTATACAAAGAGAGTTCAGTTCGACTCTGAATCTTGAAATCGTTTAAAGAAATAAATGTATGGTTGTGTGTTGGTAGCGTAAATATTGTCTCACTGGTGATGTAAACAAGTAGGCTTGTTTAATACATATATTGTTATACAAAGAATAATTCAGTTCGATTCTGAATCATGAAATCGTTTAAAGAAATAAATGTATTGTTGTGTGTTGGTAGCGTAAATATTGTCTCACTGGTGATGTAAACAAGTAGGCTTGTTTAATACATATATTGTTATACAAAGAATAATTCAGTTCGAATCTGAATCATGAAATCGTTTAAAGAAATAAATGTATAGTTGTCTTAAAAATGTAATTCTTATGTACTAGATAAACTATAGATAATAAGGCCAAAGGGGTTTTTTGTAGTCGTTGTCTTTCCCCTTTATTAACTTCATTTTGGGCCATTTCGAGAACAACGATAAAAGATTTATTAAATTAGTAGAGTTTTTAAAGCATATGCCTGTGTTTATCTCTTCTTAACCTTTCCTACTATGGCTTAGATATCTTGAATCAAGTAAATAATAGTATATTAACTTAATCGATTAATATATATCCGATATCAATAACATGGTATCAGTTCAGACACAATGTGAAAAGTAATTCAATAGTCAAGTCCGAGTCTAGACTTTCATGGTTAGAACCTGCACGGATGTGGATGTGTATGTATGTATAGGCGCCAATACATATATATATAGCTATATGCGTGTGTAGGGGCAGGTGGGGCGGGCGAGGGCCCGGCGAGCCATCTCAGCAGAAAGACCCGCAGTGCGAAAAGGACGGAATCGGGGAAAATTGTCAAAAAGTCGGTTTTAAATTAATTCAAAATTAACTAAAATAGCTACAAAAAATTCCATAACCAGTAATTTAGGTGTAGTTAAAACCCATCTAAATAAATATTTTTCAAGTCTGTATGCTATCCTAATTTGTCAGAATATCAAAAAAAGTGTAAATTTAGACCTGATTTCAATAATTATTTCTATCGAATGAAATTCCTCCTATCGCGTTTTTGATAGACCAAAATCTAGTAAAAGGTCCCAAAATTGTTATACTAATTTATTTTACTTGGAACTTCATTAAAAGAGCAGATAAATAACTTTAAAAAGTGTCAATTTTCACGGTATAGCCCCTTAATTGACCAATAAAAACCGCATTTTAAAACTCTTAGGGGACTTTTTGGACGAACCTGATTATATTATTAAGTTTCCGATAATATTGATACGCGTGCGCCTGTATCTACTCCCGAAAAGTCCTGATGATGATGATGATGATGATGATGATGATGATGATGATGTTGATAATGATGATGATGATGATGATGATGATGATGATGATGATGATGATGATGATGATGATGATGATGATGATGATGAGTCATAATCTCATCGAAAGCTCGACCTGTGCACAGTAAAAAAATTGAGTCCAATCCGTTATTAAAAAAATCGGTTTTACTTCAATAAAACTCACAAATAATAAATAATGTAGAATTTTTTCTCCATATCGGAAAGAAAAAGCAGTGTTGCCTCAGGAACAAAAACGAGTGCTGCGCCCCGGGACGTTATACTTCAAACTAACATGCTTCCTGTGAATCTGGTGTACACTGCTACCGGTAGTTTTGTCGTCTTTCTCTTCCTAAACAATTGAACACGAAAACAAACATGACAAAATCGTTACAAATCTAATTGTTTAACAATCGTACTCTCTTGTTCCAACTTCATGAGAGCTCTTAAACGGCAAAAAGTAGCTGCAAATAAGCTCAAGAGCCAATCCCATTGTAAGTAAAGGTGCCTTGGGCTAAAGCTATAGCTTGCTCAAAAGTCTTACTGCAGCTGGTATGGCTTCAAATCGGCACAATTTTATACAGGCTTTAGCTCTATTAATTTTGTTCAGTGGATGTAAATGGGTGCTCTGTAATAGTTGCGTAGCAGGACATGGCGTTATGGTGACAAAAAAAACGATTGAATAAACATATTTAAATCGGCAATTGTTGTCTTTCTTAAGGCCCTGCCATTCCAAAATGAGCATTTTGTTTAATTAATATTGTCAGTTAGATATCTCATTCAAATACAAGTTAAATATATGTTTCAATAGAGGATATACTCTAAACACAAGTTGATCTAAAAACGTAATTGAGTTAACTTCACTCGATAGAAAAAAATCACAAAGCAAGCTCGTCAAATTGCGAATAAATGTGTTTATAGCAAAGGTGGTCAACGGAGAGAATTAAAACTTTTCCTGAATTTTCTTTACAGATAACTAAAGACACTTATAGACCCATTTTTATTTATTTCTCAATACTTTTTCAGAAATTCCAGAAAAACCTCGCAAATTCACTGATTATGCGTGCTCGCAGCGTACGAAGCGAGCGTTCTAATGTAGACTTTCTGACAATATCATTGAGTTCAAAATTACTTAATACGATTATTGTGTTGGATGCGTAGGGCCTTAAAGCGAAACAAATGAGAACCTAGCCTTTGCGTTTTAATTAAATTTTAATGAAGGTTTCAAATGAAAATGTGTTTATTTACTTTTTATAACATAATATATATATAACTACACTAATATTACAATCGCGAATCCTGGAGCGCCCAATTGACAGCGGAACTCTCTTTAACGGACATCCTAAAGGATCTCAAAGACTTCAGAGCAAAGTTTATAACTCTAGGAAAGGATATTGAGGTAGATAACGAAGGAATACATTCAATTAACTCTAAACTGCCAGACATGGAGACCCGTATTCTAAACTCGAGGTAAAAATGTATGGCGTTTTACAGATGAAACAGATTTTTACGGTCGAGAAGGCTAATTCGATAGACTGGGCGTTCCCCCCTGGATGGTGCCTGCGCGTCACTGTACCTAAATGACCAGCTGACCCCTACAAACAAATTACTGTTGAAGGATGCCCACGCACTTAAGCTTCAACAAAACTATTCCTTTCTATGGGTACGAGACTGCAAGATGCTAATGAGTAAAAACGAAAGGTTAAAAATAATACGTATTACCAAGGAATCGGACATGGTCAAGCTTAAGTGACTCTGCTATTGTTGGTACAATAATCATTTTTGTAGCCTCTTGAACAAAATTGTTAAGAACATTTACATTAATATATGACGCCTTGTACTGAAAGCATAAGTACAACATTGATATTAATATTATTTTCTCGTGATGCATACCTATCAATTTAAAGTCTGTTCCGTAAGCTTCACCATCCGTTGAGGCAGACGGAAGCAGTGTACACATATTGCAGAGTTTGTCGAGTCGCGGATGCGGACGCGAACGCTCCGGGCTACAAAAACTGTTTCTTCCAACAATGCTCCACGCTGTGTATTCAGTGCCAACTAAACAGTGTGTGAGTAAATCCACATATTCTACTGACCAACATCCCGAAAACCACACGAGCGTAAAAACCTTGTACCTATTTTTTTACTGCGCGGACACTCGTATCCTTTTTTATATGTAGTTCACCTAGTGATACGAAGTTAGTTTAGTTTATTCTTTTTATTATAGTTAACAACGAACACAAAAAAAAAATTACGCTATAAATGTTTTGGTCAAGCGATGGGTGCGGAATAATTAAGAAGTCTAGTATATTATTTAGGGAACTAGTCTTGGTCACACTCTGTTCCGCTCTAAAAGCTCTATCTTGTAGTCCGTTGATTGTTTGGTTGCCGAATCACAACGTATTTAGCCAACATATAAACAAAACATACCTTGAATTTGCATAGATTAAATTATGTTAAGATGTGTTCATTCGAAAACTATTTCGAGATTTAGGTTTAATAAGCCGTATTTTAGAATTTGTGCTCTAAAAAACCTTATGATGGTGAATATTTTTACGAAAAAGCTGCAACTTCCATTTTGCTTTCGTGTGACGTCACTTGAGAAATGGCTGTTTAGAAATGTGTCCTTTGCTATCAAGATAAATTTATAATAATTTGCTTCCGACTGATTTGACAGATGAATGACAGCTACGAGCAGAAAGACAGAGACAGGCCACTTTTTATAAGCAATCACTTATCACAATCAGTATACTGTCTAAAATTCTCAAGTGACGTCTTGTCCGAAAATTATTTAAGAAATCATAAAATAGTAATGGTTAATTTATTACCAAAATAATGAAAACTATGTCCATACATTATCCGTATATATGGCGTATATTCTCTGAAAAAAAAATTTACAACATAAATCTTTTATAAATTAAGCTATGGGAATTGGATAAACTTTTTTTTCATCTTACATTAAATTTTTAAAGTGAACTTGACTTCAAATCTCTAAGTTTTAGGTTAAGAGGCTATGCGAATTTTATTTTTGTCCCTGTTACTCCAAGCGAAAACACGCTCAGTGCGAGAGGGGCGGATTCAGGGCGAAATCGAAAAATTTAAATTTAGTTTTTTAATTTTTATAAAAAAACTAAATTAGCTAGCAAAATTTCAAATATCAAATCTCTAGCTAGATATTATTGAAACACCTAATAAAATATGTTTGAGTTCTGTTTATGGTTCCTATTCCTCAAACGAGGAAAATAAGTGTGTTTGAAGACCTCATTTCAACAATTATTTCTATCGAGGAAAATTTATCCAAACATGTTTTCCAATTTCAAAACCCTAGATTATATAGTCAAAATGCATATACCAGAAATTTATTAAAATTGACAGAAAAGAAACACCCGTATTATTTTCGCATATCGCCTTAATAAGTATTATTTTGTTAGTGACTTTATAAAATATTTTATGCTTTTTTCGTTTGTACTGTGTACTTCCGATAAACAAATTCATGAATACATAAAACCTTTTAGATTTTTAATAAAACAGTTCATACGTGCGACTGTAAATTGCAACTGTTACTCTCGACAATGGCGCATTGAAATTCAAGCAAATGAGTGAGCAACTCATAATGGAACAAATGAAAGAGCTGTGACTCGTACCGGCAGGAAACTCAAGTTTCTGTAGCGCTTAACTTGTAGAAACCACTTAGTTATGCGCCTCGCTCACTTAACTTAGACGGGTTACTTTGCGGAGTCCTTAAGTTAAGGAACTTATGCACGTGTCTGAGATACAACGCGCCTCTTGACACGCTGCGCTTCTTGCTCGTATGAGTTCGCCAGGTACTAATCTTGTTTATGTATCCGACCAAACCCGATCTTAGAATTAACTAGTTCGTTCAAGGATATAGGTACTAATTTATATAATTGGATGAAATTTTACTAAACAGTTTCGGAGCGAGACGTCTAAATTCTGTCTTAAAAATTGTTCTGAAAATACGTTTTAGGGGTAGGCTATACAAAAATAAGCAAGTTTTACTGAACGACTTTTTGGTTATGTACTTTTAAGCAAAAACCGAGTGGCTAAGTGGACTCACGCACGAAGGGTTCCGTACCGCAACAAAATAAGGAACCTTAAAAACATACTAGTATATAACAAAAAAATAGATTCCACAGCAACAGATGCGCGTACGCGAATTCATTCAAGGCACCGACCGTGGTGCGAGCATGAGAAAGACGTGCTTGGCTTTTTGTGGCGACATCAGAAATTTATTTGCGACACAAATTAGTCAATATCTCCCAAGACCACGACTTAAACTTTTTGAATTTTTATTTGGCTATTTTTTACATAGTTTGAGGATATCTTTGTAGTATGGAATGTGAAACTAACGTTGTAGTATTTCATTTACAGATTTAATGTTGATATGAAGATAATTGGAATTTCTTGTGTATCGATTTAGATTGGCAAATAATGGTAACACCACTGAATCGCACTATACGAGATGGCTTATTAGAGTTGCGGCGCGCATGCGACTCAATACGTCAAAACGTCAAGACGTGCCTCGTCACGTAGCCATTATGCGACTCAATACGTCAAAACATCAAGACACGCTTCGTCACGTAGACATTATACGACTCAATACATCAAAACGTCAAGACGCGCCTCGTCACGTAGCCATTATGTGACTCGATACGTCAAAACGTCAAGACGTGCTTCGTCACGTAGCCATTATGCGACTCAATACATCAAAACGTCAAGACGCGCCTCGTCACGTATAGCCATTATGCGATTCGATACGTCAAAACTTCAAGACGCGCCTCATAAATATACAGGACGACTTAAAACAAACGTAGTGAAAACCTTTTTGCAAAAAGATAAAGACGCTAGGATGGACGTAGAGGCATCTTAACATAAGCAGAGTATCCTGGAGGAAGATTTTTGAAGAGAAACAGGTTTGTATTCTTAAGAAACCACCTACCAAAAACTGAAAATAGCATTATTTTAAAAGCGAACTGAAAAATCTGATAAGAGTAAAAAAAAATCATACGTTTATTTATTTTTAATTAAATTAATCCCATATTGAAGTATTTTCAGAAAGACACTGTTAGACTACACACATAAGTGATAAAAATTATGGTACAATCGGCCCCGTGTAAATTTGCAAACGAAATAGCTAATAAGTTAAGGGGGATCGACATGTATCCACTACGGAACACACAACTTAAGATAGTTGTTCTTATTTTTGAATTAAAGATATTTAAAAAATGTGATTTATGGCATTTTGCTAACATAGTGTAATGTCAGATAGACTTTTCCGAAAAAAAAGCGTGCCTTAAGTTTGTGGGTAAACATAAAAGTAATACATAAAATAAAATAAAAATTGCCAGGAAAGCCTAACTGACATTAAACTGTTCGCAAAATGCCATAAATCACATTTATTTAATATATTTAATTAAAAAATAAGAAGAACCATCTTAAGGTGTGCGTTTCGTAGCAGATACGAATCGTTTCCCCTTTAACATGATTACCTAATTTAAGGCAACCTTTAATTAAGTAAAATGTAATCAAGAAGAAAACTACGAAGCAAGTGCCAACTGCCTACCCGCATTTAGTCTACCAACAAAACACTTTGCAGACCTTATTATAACCGGTACGGGTAAGATAAAAGAAAAGTGCTTCGTTATTTACCGCACTCATAAAATTATAATACCTACCATGCGACAGGACAGGAAACGTTTTTGTGAGACATACGCAAAAACAAAACGGTCTGAACCAGGCTTAGCCCATTAATTTTTTCCTTCAATTTAAATGCTAATTGTGAAGAATAATTCAAAAAGGGAACATTTTATGCTCTCATTAAAACAGGGTCTTTTGTAGGGTTGATATCAATGTGCCGTTTTGATAAATGAACTAAGAAAATTGGTCACTCGTTTATTGGGGAAATAGTCTTTGTGTTAATTTATTTCTAATTTAATTTATTAAACGTAAATAATAGATATATAACATACATACATATATGATATAATGATAATATATAATGATACAAATGGAGCAAATGGAGGTGCGGGGCACCCTGGCACAGGTATTGTTTAAATACTTAATATGATGTTCCAGCAACTAATATTTCTATTTTTAAGCTTCTTTTCGCAATAAATAAATTTTTCATATATTTTTTTTCATTTTTCATAAGAATAATTTACACTATGAAATTTAAATTAATGAAAGTTAATAAATTTAAACTATATTTCAATTTATGATGCTTCACAAACGGTGAATTAATTAACAAATTTTCGAATTAAACATATTCATTATATTTTATGTATCTCTTATTAAAACTAGAAGCTATATAAATTAAATGTAATTTATTGAAATATATGTTTGATATTAAATGTCCATATTTCTTTAATCGATTACTTTTTCAATGAACAACATTTACATTATGATATTATCGTCGTATGAAATCTTTAGTAAAATTTTTGCGTCTTTTAAATGAGGGTCATATTCAAAGGATTATTTAACAGTGAAAGCGTTGTACGTAATCAATTACAAAAAAAATACATCAAGAAATAGATGATTTAACATTTTGAATGATTGATTATTGCAAAACGAATTCAGCAAATTCAGACTGCCTTCTTCCGGGCGAGTGAAGACGCTTCCACGACGACGTGAAACTGGTCGGCTATCTCGATCAAAAATAGTTATTGAGGTGAGCCGTTTTACAATAATCATGTTTTATGCTCAAGTTTCATTCAATTCAACAATTTTGAATTATTATCAGATACATTATTTTGTTGAACGCTTTTCTAAAAATGAATTTCAAATACATACATACTTACCTAGGAGGTACCAAAGAGTATTTTTTAGCTACGGAGACATAAGTATGAAAAGTACATTACATTTATTTTACATCACCCCCTCCCTCTCCTCATTTACACACCATTTCATACACACGCATACACACCCTCTCCCTCTCTTACATACATACACACGAACATTCTCTAATTATGTATTTCGTTTGTTTGTGTAAGCGCGCAACAATTTTTTATAAATATTACTAATTGTTTATTAAATTGTTTTAGTTTAGATTCTCTATTTGAAATTTTTGCTTGTACCATGTAATTTAGCTTGTAATTTGACTTTTAACAAATTTGGTAATTTGTGGCTCGTTAGAAATATACTGTTATAATATGTTATAATGAACATCACATTTGGCTGTATTGTTACAATTTGTGTAATTTATGTTTAAGAGGCTATGCGAATTTTATTTTTGTCACTGTCACTCCAAGCGAAAAATCGCGCAGTGCGAGAGGGGCGGATTCAGGGCGAAAGCGAATAATGTTAGTTTTATATTTTTTATAAAAAAACTAAAATAGCTAGCAAAATTTCAAATCTGTTTTAAAACACACCTAATAAAATTTGTTTGAGTTCTGTATATGGTTCCTATTCGTCAAACGAGAAGAAAAAGTGTGTTTGAAGACCTCATTTCAACAATTATTTCTATCGAGGAAAATTTATCCAAACATGTTTTCCAATTTGAAATCCCTAGATTATATACTTAGTCAAGATGCATATACCAGAAACTGATTATAATTTTCCGTGTATTTCATAAAATACACAGAAAAGATACACCCATATTTTTTTCGCATATCGCCTTAAACTTATACATACTGCTGTAGATGTTCCTAAATAAAGAATAAATAAATGAAAACAATCAAGTTTTTTTTAAAGAACGTTCTGCTTATTGTGAGTTACAACCCTATTTGTTTTATAGGACTGACTGTGTTGCAAATACTGAATGTAGAACGTAAGCTTTATTTAATGTGTTGTAAAATTAATATCTGGGATAGATCTTAATTTATGCAGAGTTAAATATCTTACGGGTCCGGTTATGAAAATCAGCAAAAGGATATTTTATAAACGGTCCAGCTGTAATTTATTCCTCGGAGTAGATGATGGACTAATTTTAAATAAAAGTACCAAAACGGTCGTTTAAATTAACGGCGTGTAATGTTTGGCGGACATTTTACCAAAGAACGCGCTACCTGACTTCATCTTTTCCGAGGTAAGCATTCTATATATCCTATTGAACAATTATCATTGTCCATCCAAATTTAGGACATAATCATTGGTTTTAAATATAGAACTAAATAGAAGGTACGGTTTCATAACATTACTTTTGTATGCTTGAATAGGTCGAGCTTTTGATAACATTGAGACTCATCGTCATTATGACTCGCTGAAAGACCGGTGCGAGACGAATAATTCGTCTAATTATTAGCTTAAGCAAAAATTGAAAAGTATACAGGATTCGTCACCAGTGTTGCGAATGTAGTAAAATCAATGAATAAAATTTGTTGGCTACCTAATAAACACTATAAAAAGTAAATTTGTGGATATATTAATAATTTGCAATATTCCGCTAAACACTCTTACCATACTATTCAAGACTACACATTAATTAGACTACATATCCCGAGGATGCCTCGTTTAGAGGCGAAACACGTGTCGATAAGTTTTCTTGCTTGTTATTTAAGATTGCTTTATTTTGTGCTCGTACTGCTTGCTTTGCTTGTGCATGTTTTATGCGGGAGGGCGGGTGGTGCTTGAGTCTGCATTTTGAATAGCATGGTAAGAGTGTTTAGCGGAATATTGCAAATTATTAATATATCCACAAATTTGTGATGGACTTCCGCAAGTAACGCCTTTTTCAATAAATACTATAAAACGTATTGTGGCTGCATAAAGCAAATGACCATTTTAACAAAACTACCCTGGAAGCAGTCTGAAGCCGACATCTTAAAACACACGACATAATCCTAACTCTTTCAATTTGAATTTGTCTTGAGGTTTAAAGCTGACTATATTGCTCTTAGACAACACATACTCGTATTAGAAAACAAAACCATGGCCTTGAAAAGTTTTTGGAGACATTTTACAGCACCATCAGCAAATCCCGCTCAATGGATGTCTAGAAGCATTTTTTATTCATATCGAGGTTTATGAATTAATTTTAAGATCAATTGCTTTTATCAAAAAAAAAAAAAAAAATTATCTTCTCACAAGCATAAAGATCAAACTTTTATCACATTTTCATCCATATCAATGGATTATCATAAGCCCAAAATACAATCGTGTTTTTACAACCAAAATCTGAAAATATGAGACTCGCTCCAAAGTTTATTTTTGATTATATAAAATAACAATAAATTGCTTATTGTTTGAAACTTACTCTATCCTTTGGATATAAATCGATGTTCTTCCTTGGGACCTTCAACAGAACTTATGGCAGGAATATGTATAAGCGTGCAGACTACAACGTAGCAGGTCTAAAAAGCGCAAAATCGTAGTGCCTCGGCAAATCGCTATTTATATATTTCTTAAGGGTGCATATAAAGTCAGATTGAGCACTTCATTTTGCGTCAATCAGAATTGAACTCTATGATGTTTCCTATTAGTTTATAACCTTTAATTACAGTCGCGGGTGTGTCACAGACACCGTGTTAAGTTTTTATGCCATTTCTTCCGTCTTTTTTGTCGCTGTTCCCCCCAAGTCCCAGTACCTTCCGCATTCGCCTATAATAGCTGTGTTGCCTCTGTGGAGCTTTCAGGTCTCACAGACGTCAGGTCAGCGCTAATGTAATGTTTTAATATCGTCTACATAGAGGCAACATGGTTGTCGCAACGTGGCTACAAACGATCAAAATGCGAAAAGTCTGTTGGAAGGTACTATAATGTGGGGAGAACAACAAAAAAGATGGGTTAAATAGCATAGCGGGTTAAGCGCGGTGTCTGTGAGATGCCAGGTTACTAGTAAAGGGTTATATATTTTGAAAGTTGCCGTAAGAAGAAAATTAATTTAAAGTAAATTTAAAAAATACTGTGTTTTTTTTACTAAGTATATTTAATTTATGTTATATTTTATCGAATCACTGTTCTAAAATTTCAGTTTTGCTAATTATTGTTATGTTTTGCCCAATTTTATTTTACGTCCTGCAGACGTCATGTCACAAATATTTCCTACAAAGGCAAAATTAAAACACAAAGTTAAAATAGCGCGCTCTGGCTGTTACGACCACCAGAAACACATGCTCACAAAACACGGAGTTTTTATTTAATAATTCGGCTTGTAGATGATATTATTAAAATATTCTTTGACGAATAGACGGGGTTCACTTATTTTTAATACAAATTTCGAGGCTGTACGATTTAAGGAAGGTCATTTAACACTCGAAAAAAATGAAATTTAGAGGTAACTTCGTATTTTTTTCAATTGAGAGAACTTTAAATTTTTGCGGTTTTCGTGTATCAGATGAATAGATCAGCCCTACAGTCTACTATCTACATTATGTTTATTAAACGGATTGACCAAGTTATGTATAGGTACAATGTAAAATGGTCATTTGTGGTTGTGAATCTGACATTATCAGACCCTTAAGGGTACCATATTCCGAGGTGCTTAGGAGTGAATAATTCATTGTTCACATCTGGTATAGACGGGCCCGTTCAGAACTTGTTAGTCATTTCCAGTCGCCTTTTTTTAACGAACGATAATCTAATTTCTGATTATATTATTACGAATAGATTATTACGTTTTATATCGTTCATTATTTGTAATTCGATATTATTCATGATAGTAAATGCTTATTTGATCAGAAGAAAATGAATTTTTGAATGACATCATAAGCAAAAGTACTGCCATCACATAATGATATCTACGGCCACCATTGATTCCTATCTCTGTGATAAAACAAGATATGGGCGGAACTAATTTGCGGAGACACGTTTAAGAACCCGCTCCGAATCGTACGTCATAAATAAATTTAAAATATAATAACTCGCGAAAGTGGAACATTTCAATCAAATAAATTTTAGGCTTTCATTTAGACGGTTAATATGAAGTGGTGTATGTCCCTGATTTTTTCACAAACATCACGTTAAAGACCAGAAAAATATTTAAAATAATTGGTTTTCGCCCTAAAATCGAGTACTTTTACAAGGCTTTGTTAAGTGACTTATGAACATTTAACAAGCAAGTAAGCACATACACCACTTAGAAGTATCATCAATATTCTAATTAATTAAAACAGAATAAAAAAATAACAAGTAATCGAGGCACAATTAAGGTTTTCGGAAATAATTATTATTTCCAACGCAAAGGGCGAGACTCGCTCAACACAGTTCGAACGGCGTGGGGCAAAGCGTGAGGCGCTTGTTTAGATCAGCCAGCCAAATATGCACTTTGTTGCCGCGAAACGTCTCGCTTCGCATCGGAGTTGGCGTCGTCCTGCACCGGAAAGCCAGATAAAACGGCCTTGAATTTAATTTAATTAATTAAAGGGATGACATTAAAAGTATTTTTGACACAAACCGCTGCTTATTAAATATAGATAAAGAACAATTTTATGTAAAAGTAAAATTTTCATTTCGTTTTCAAAACATTAAACACAATAGAATTGGGAAGAAAACACGAAATAAAATATAGTAATAATCTAGATCTAACATCTATTGTAGATGCAAATCGAATGACCTGAATTTAAATAAATATTAATAAATTTTTTTTTAATTAAAAGGAACGTTGTTGTTTTCATTACACAGTATACCATGTAACATTTTTGAAAAGTTGAATATTATTAATTGTTGTAGTGTGTTAATGTTTTTTTTTATTGAAATAAAATCTGGGTTCCAAAATGTATCTCTTTTAAATCGGAATTCAGTTCGCACTTCTGAAGTCTTTCCTCCTGATCTTCAGTAATGACTTCCATCACACGTCCTGTGGTAGACAGTCTACGTGACTCCTCTTCAGCCTTTAATTCTGATAAATAGTGGTTTCAGCTCAGGAATACTGTAGCGAATGAAGGATACTTTTCAGTATGAAAAGAATAGTCTTTTTTCTCAAGGACAGACTATTTTTATGAAGTCAAAGCGATTTAAAAAGATTTTTGAGATGTAGAAAGACAAAAAATATATTGGGAAGAATGTATGCTGAAAGACAAGAGGAAACGAACTTCTTTAAATGTATTTTGCTGTCATGAAAGTTAAGCCCGCTTACGACGATGATGAATTCAGTTTAGATATTTATATTATTTATTTATCAAAAGACAATTACATGTTATTTTTACAATTTTTAAGTCAAACTGCTCAGCAGTTTATCGGCTATAGCTGTCGGTGCCTACATGTCTTTTTTTACAAATCTTAACTTATTTTAAATACAAGTTTTATTTAAAACAATAAGTTATACAGTTTTTCATAATTTATGTAAACCTGAGAAAACACTGTTTTTAAATCTTTTTATATTTATTTTTACTTAATTTGCCATTTAAAGTTTCGTCAACCTCTACCGGTATTGTGTTAAATTTCTTCAGTATTAAATACGCGCATGTTCTGGTTCTGTAAAAAATGTTGTACTTTGGCACAACATAAATAACTTTGTAATAAGATTTGCTGCGAACTGGACAATAACGTGTTTTCTTCACCTTCAAATGAGATTTTCGAATTGTTCCTATTGCGATAAGATATTTAACTTTTACATCTACAGGTATAATTTTACAAATTTTAAAATAATTTTTCGTACTCTTTTTTACATTTCAATTTTTCTTTTTTGCTTACTAGACATTTCAAAAGTCTCACTTGTAACTTTTTAATTTCATATAAATATGTAGGAAAAGTTCTTCCACAACTACTTAATCCATAGCTCAAAGCAAATGAAACATCATAGACTAATGGCTTTCTGACCTGATATCACCTAGTTATCGTGATTACTGTGATTGATTCAGTGGTCAATCAATCAATCAATCAATAATGTTTATTGCGTTAAACAAATGGTAGTATATGGTCTTAGATTTATGTAAATATGTAGTAGCTTTAAAGCATTTGTAGACCCTGTTGGGCACAGCAATCTGGCGTAGGAGAGGTGAAGAAATTCATAGTATTTAATTAGTTGGCAATTTATAACAATATAATTAAATATTAAGTTTGTAATATAGGTATGTATTAGATTTGTTTATTTAAATGAAGGAGTTAGTTTTGTCAGACAGTTTTAAGAAGGAAGGTTATCTGTAAGGTATTCGTTTATATTATAATAACTTTTTGTAATAAGTAGAGACTTCAATTTTGTGAGGAAGCTTGTGTTGTTTTCTTCCTCGATGATAGATTTTGGTAGTTTATTATAAATTTTTATAGCAATTTTTAATGGTTAAAAGGGCTTTTACTTCAAGCCCTGAAAATTACATAATTGATTGTATGCCGTATAAAATATAACTCTATTTGTCAAAAAACGAGTACTTCATTATCTTGTTTAGTCGTAAAAGTAAGCCGGTGTTGTTTTAGAATGTCAGGGGAGATTTGTGGTAACACTTTGTTCCTCGTCTTTAATCCTGAGCCACGCATCTCGTCGGATTATCTTAATGGGAAAAGGGCACGCAACACGACTCCTTTCAGCCCTTGGGTTAAATTTTTTAAACGGACCGAGCATTTGTGGCTTGGTACTGAATTCACACGTTGACACACCAGAAACTTTTTATGTCTTATGTTTTCATAA